>JAHRHZ010000049.1:20861353-20939685 GCA_024137785.1 Ginglymostoma cirratum
TCCTCTCCACCTATCCTCTCCTCTATCCATCCTCTATCCGCCTCCCCCTCTCTCCCTATTTATTTCAGAACCCTCTTCCCCTCCCCCATTTCTGATGAAGGGTTTAGGCCCGAAACGTCAAGTTTTCCTGCTCCTATGATGCTGCTTGACCTGCTGTGTTCATCCAGCCCCATGCTTGTTATCTCAGATAGTCAGTGTGGCTTTGTGTGGGGGAGTTTTTGTGAGGAAGTGACAGAGATGATTGAGGGTAGAGCAGTGAATGTAGTCCACGTGGACTTTACTAAAGCATTGGACAAGGTCCCTCATGGTCAGCCGGTCCAGAAGATTAAGTCACATGGGATCCAAGTTGAATACAAAACTGGCTCGGTCATAGTAGGCAGAGGATAGCTGTGGAGAGGTGTTTCTCTGACTAGAGATCTGTGACCAGTGGTGTTCCACAAGGATCAGAATCAGGACTGCTATTGTTTGTAACTTGGATAAATAATTTGGATGAAGATGTAGGTCGTCCCAGTAGTAAGTTTGCAGATGACCCAAAAATTGTTAGAGGTGTAGATAGTGAGAAAGTATCTCAAAGGATTCAGCAGGATGTCGATCATTTGAGAAGTTGGGCGGAGAAATGGCTGATGGATTTTAATGCGGACAAGTGTGCAGTGATGAATTTTGGGAGATCAAATGCAAAAGGAAATTATATAGTAAATGGCAGGGCCCTTACGAGCATTAATGTACAGAGGGATATTGTGGTGCGGATCCATAGCTTCCTGAAAGTGGTATCACAAATGAATAAGGTGGTAAAGAAGGCATACGGCATGCTTGACTTCATCAGTCAGGACAATGATTATAAAGGGATGGCCAGCATGGCTTTGTGTGGGAGGTCCTGTCTCTCCAATTTAATTGAATTTTCTGAGGAAGTGACGAAGATAATTGAGGGTGGGGCAGTGGATATAGTCTGGTCGGGCAATAAAACTTTAATTAGACTATGTTTGGAGTATTGAATGCATTTCTGGTCACCGAAGAATAGAAAGGATGTTGAGGCTTTGGAGAGAGTGCAAAAGATGTATCCCAGGATGTTGCAGAGATTGGAGTGTGCAACTGTAAGGGGAGGTTGGAGGCTGATGTGACCTGACAGAAGTATATAAAATTGAGAGGCATGGACAGGGGGATAGTGGGTGTCTTGTTCTCCGGGTGGAAATGTTAAATACTCAGAGGAATAGGCTTAAGGAGAGAAGGGGGAAGATTTTTAAAGAAGATGTGCAAGGCAACTTTTTTTTTAAACTCAGAAGGTGGTAGGTGCCTATAATGCGCTGCAAGGGAGGTGGATCATGTGCAGGCAAACAGAATTAGTTTAGAATAGCATCATGGTCTGGACAGACATGGTGAGCTGAAGGGCCTGTTCCTGTTTTGTACAGTTCTATGTTCAATGTTCAAGGCTGGTACCATGAGTGGAGGGATTGTCTTATGAGGAGAGATTGAATAGGTTGGGCCTGTAATCATTGGAATTTGTAAGAATTAGAGATGAACGTTTTGAAGCATACAAGTTTCTTAGGGGATGTGAGAGGGTCCAGGATGAGAGAGCAAAATCTCAGGATAAGGGCTGCACATTTATGACAGAAATTAGGAGGAAGCTCTTTTCTCAGAAGGTAGTGAATAGAGTTATAGTCATAGAAATTTACAGCACAGATAAAGGCCCTTCAGTCCATCGTATTTGAACTAGTCAAAAACACCAACCAACTATTACAATCCCAATTCTGGCCCATAGCCTTGTATGCCTTGTATATTCAAGGCCAAAATCGACCGATTTTTAATCAGTAAGGGAATCAAGGATTAAGGGAAACGGTAGGAAAGTGAAGTTGAAAATTCTAGGCCCGAAACGTCAAGCTTTCCTGCTCCTATGATGCTGCTTGGCCTGCTGCGTTCATCCAGCTCCACACCTTGTTATCTCTTGAGAATTATCAGGTCAGCCGTTATCTCATTAAATGACAGAGCAGACTCAATGGGCTGAATGGTCTACTTCTGCTCCTGCATCTCATGATGTACTGTTCTTTATAAATGTATCTTGAAACTAAAAGCTCTGTATAAATTATTGATAGTCTGGAATATTCTTCAATTATAATGCAATGATAAGAAATCCATTACGAGCTAAACAATACCTGTTAATGAATGATTAAGTATTCAAAAATCTGCTCAAACCTTGATTAAATTCTGATCCGGAACCTGTGTGCTTTCGATTTAGATACTATTTACATAAAAAACTGAAATCAGTTTGTTCAGCTTTTGTATAAACAATAGAACTGGAGTGAAGCACTCCTACATTAGAATTGCTGACATTTTGATGTTTGCTTTAGAAAAGCCATTCTCAGAAACACAAGAATTTTCTTTTTTTCTTCCATGTAGCAGCTTTAATGTTATGGTGGCGATTGCGATGAAGATCTAGAGCATCTGTAAAAGGAATTAAACTGTTTAACAGGCCGATATTCAATGTTGAATATGAGAGACAAAGACTTTGAGCGTATTACAAGTATTTTTTATTGTAAATATTGTAAGTCTATAGTTCAGCGCAAAAACTAGCTTCCACTTTTCCCTTTCTGGGCATCTTCCCTACGGGAAGAGCCCCTTAAAAATAAAAACCCTTTGTAAAGAAATGTACCACCAACTCACCCAGTGAACAAAGTCAAAGAAGAGAGGAGGTAAAGGGAAGAACTAAAACAAAATGGTACTGGAGAGGAAAATAATGCACTCCAGACCCCATGGTGCTAAATACGTGACCTCAGCTCTTCTTTTATTTTAGAAACCCACCATCAATTAAATAAAATGCCCCTTTAACAATTTACTACAAACATTTCTAACCAGGGACATTGTGGCAAAACCAAAAAATCAAAAGATGGGACCAAACCAAAATGGTGCTAGAGGGAGATGGTTTTTAACCCAGATGAGAACTCCAGTTCATTATTTAAAAACAAACCTACCTCCATAATGAAAAGCATTGCTCACTAATGGCATTGCAAAGGAAACATACCTTTTTTTTGTAGAAATAAACAATCTGTTCAAAGACGTTATAAGACACCTCTGGGGCAGGTGGGACCTCAACCCATGCCTCCTGGCTCAAGGATAGAGACATTACCAAAGCTCTACAAGGGTTCCCTGAGAAGCCAACACTTTTTATTTTGTACACCAACCACCAAGTCACCCACTCTGCCAGTTAAATAAATTACCAGTACAAATATGAACATTATGGAAGGTTAGCAATACACTTGCTAGCGATAACCTGTTTTGACAAGAAAATGCAGCATTTTTTGTAGATCCAATGCCAAATCAACCATTTGACTAATTAAATAACTAAATCATAAGCCAGTCCAGCAGGGGCAGTACAACAGTATGAAATGTAAAGGAAGGGTAGAAAGAGAAAGGGACTAAATGAACATGGAGTTAAAGGATGAGACCACGAACCCCAGCCCTGTGGTGTCTGTGTCTCTCTAAAGGCTTCAAGGGTGCTGCTGAACACTGCATTCTGACGTGGATGTAGCCACGGAAAAGATGCAGACATTTGGGAACTACCCTCCAATGCCCACTGAGCCTATTGACAGTCACTTCAGCCAGATATTGGAGCAGACCCATTAGAAGGTCTTCCAAACTGCCTGCTCACTTCTACAGGAGGTGACCAAAGATCAGGAGCTTGGGTCTGAAGTGCAACCAACAGAAAAACAAGTTTTTAACCAAAAAGGGAATGCAACCATGCACAACCTACACGAACATAATCCATGGAATGCACAGCACTGAAGTTTGGGTGAGAGTCCGCGAACAACTGTAACCTATGGTAGCACTTGACTGCTGTACGCAACATCCTCCAATCCAGGTCCCTGATAAAAAACAGGAGAACTTCCACACTGGAGACTCCCACTGTCCAGTAGTAAAATGGAGTGCTGAGGTGATCCAGGCAGTGGTAAAGGAGAACAGGTGGATGGTGTGCAGCAGCAGCCTATACAAGAAACCTGTCTATGTCACGCAGAAGGACATGGAGATATTTCCATGTGGTAGCTCAGGTTGTGGGGTGGGGCTCTTATGGGAGGTTCTGGAATTCTCCAACTGGCACTTGACGTCAGGTGTGAGTACTGCCATTTTCAAGTGACAGACAGCATCAGCCATGAGCTGGATGACCGCTGCCACCCTGCTTGCCAACTCCTGTGGCGGCATCCAGCCTACGCCTCTGACACCCAGCACATCCCCAACTCTGGTCAAGCCTGCAGTCACAGCCTGTCCGTCCATCACGCAAACCTGCTCACCTGCTCTCAGTCAACTCTGGAGCTGTTCTGATTTAGCCTTTAAAGAGACCTGAGCCCCCAACACTGATAAAAATATTGTTGGTTCAAAGATCAGCTGATCATAGGAAGGAGGTACATCTGAAAACTAGCTTATACACCTTAAGTGAATAACAGAAGATCTGAATTTCCACCTGCTGCAGTGACATTTCTGGTCTGGACAGGCAAAGAGCCAAGTGATGGCACACCTTAATATTTAACAGAAAAAAACCCAAAAAGATTTGTGTTTGCATAGCATCATGGGTAGCACAATGGCTCAGTGGTCAGCACTGCTGCCTCATAGCACCAGGGACCCGGGTTCGATTCCACCCTCGAGTAACTGTATGTGTGGAGTTTACACATTCTCCTTGTGTCTGTGTTGGTTTTCTCTGGATTCTCCAGTTTCCTCTCACAGTCCAAAAGATGTACAGGATAGGTGGATTGGCCATGCTAAATTGCCCACAGTGTCCAGGGATGTGCAAGCTAGGTGTGTTAGCCATGGGCAATGCAGGGATAGGGTCTGGGTGGACTCAAATGGCCTGCTTCCACCTATAGGGATTCAATGATTTAACAACCACCAGACTTTTCAAAGTGCTTTACAGCCAATGAATTCTGAATTGTAGTTGCTGCTGTAATGTTGAAGAAGCTTGTTTCATATTTAATGAATTCAATTTTAAAACTAGGGACATAAAACAGAATAGGCCATTCAGCTCATCATCATGAGATAACAAGGTGTAGAACTGGATGAACACAGCAGGCCAAGCGGCATCAGAGGAGCAGGAAAGTTGACGTTTTGGGCCTAAACCCTTCTTCAGACCCTTCTAGACCCTATCTCAGATTCTCCAGCATCTGCAGTTTCTACTATCTCAGCTCATTATCATTTTTGTTTATACTGTACTAAAGTCAGAAAGTGCCAGAAATAATTAACACCTTTGGAAGCACCCATGAACAGAAAACAGAGTTAATGCCTTGAGTTGAATACTTCCTTATCACTTCTGTTTTTCTCTCCTACTGAGTATTTCTTGCAACAAAAACAGAAATTGCTGGAAAAGCTCAGCAGGTCTGGCAGCATCTGTGGATGAAATCAGAGTTAATGTTTTGGATCAAGTGGCCCTTCCTCAGAATTGTCCCAGCAATATCTACTTTTGCTTCTGATTTACAGCATCCGCAGTTCTTTCGGTTTTTATTGAGTATTTCTTGTATTTGGTTTCCAGTTCAGATTTCCAGTATCTATGGCATTTTGCTTTTTGATTGACCACTTTTGCTTATTTTTAGCTGCTTTATATATTCAAACTGAATTATCTATCTTTTCTCTACATCTTTTGCTGCTCAGTAAGTAATTAACAGAAGTTTGAATACCTTTAAATAACTTTGCATGCATGACCTTCTGATCTAATGCATGGCAGATCCTGACAATCTTTTGTATACAACACTTAGCCCATTTAATTCATTTAACCTACAATTTAAGGTAACAGAAATAAATTTGTGTGATTTTCCTTCCAGTGGGAAGCCATAACCACAGAAATACTTGTCTAGATACATAGAATCTATTTAAAATGACTGAGTGAACGGTGATTGGAAATCAAATGCCCAGTAATTCAGAGATAGTAGGAACTGCAGATGCTGGAGAATCTGAGATAACAAGGTGTAGAGCTGGGTGAACACAGCAGGCCAAGCAGCATTAGAGGAGCAGGAAAGCTGACGTTTCGGGCCTAGACCCTTCCACTGTATCTCCTTTATATTCTAAATTACTTAAGCTGAACTCCATCATTTCATTAGCCTTTTTGAGTGTTGTCCTAACTGTATCTGAAAAGGCTAGTATTGAGGATTGCCATTACAATGATGTATGAATTTGTGGGTAGTAGAGTTTAGGATCTCATAGGACTGAGACCTAATATCTGGTCCTCCCTGAAAATATCTGTAACAATGTTTATCATCTCAATGCAAGGGGAACCAGTTGCTAACATACCATCAGAGATATTTTGTTAACAATAAGAGCCTCTTTTAATCAGGCCAGGAAGTGGCTATCCATCAGGCAGACCAACTTATAGTTTTGCCCACTTAGAGCATGGTGACAGCAACCTACATCATTTCAGCAGCTCATACCATGTAATGGGCTAGATTATCAAAACAACAGAGATAGTAAGAACTGCCAATGCTGGAGTCAGAGATAACAGTGTGGAGCTGGAGGAACACAGCAGGTTAGGCAGCATCAGAGGAGCAGGAAAGTTGACATTTCAGGTTGGGACCCTTCTACAGAAAATTATCAAAACAATTATTTTCAACACTGGCAAGCAAACTTTTCATGACTTGTGACAATTAGTCCTTTTCTTTCCCCATTTATGGGATATAAACATCCCTGGCCAAGCTAGTATTTATTGCCCGTCACTAGTTGCCCTTGGGAAGGTGGGTGTGAACTGACTGATCATACCTCCTACTTTCATTCCTAGATCATTAAGGTACACGACAAACAGCAAGGGACCCAGCATCGAACCCTTTGGTACTCCACTGGACGCGGGCTTCCAGTCATGAAAACAACCTTTAATCATCACCATCAACTTCCTGCCCCTAATTTGATCTCACCCTGCCACCTTAAGGTCTCAGCAGCTATCTAGAGATCCAACAAGAGACCACACTGCCTCTTCTAAGGTATGCCAGCTAATTAGGCAATTCCGATGACACTAGCAGTCCTTCCTCTGGAACTGGGTCCTTGGGCTGGGGGCTGGGGAATGAAAACAGAAGTCCCAGCTACGAAGAGCTGCTGATATATCAGAGGCTGCAGTTCCTTCAGTTGGCAGCACTATTTGTGAGGCCTTGACTGTTGCAGAGATTGCCCATGGAATTCCCAGACCCAGAAACAAATTGTGATGTATGAATGTGTGTGTAGAAAGCACATGATTTTGTAGGTCATTGAGAGAGGTGTTGAGGGTTTTGCAGAAAAGTTAGGGAAATGCCTCCAAGTGGGAACACTCCTGACCAATTTCCATGCCCTTGAACAGGCCCGGAGGGCTTTTGATCAAGGCCCAATCCTTCAGTTTAAAAGTAACCCACACTCATTTTGCTTCCAGGAACACCATATGCAGGTGGGTGAATCCCAGCGATGGTGGAAAAAGTGCTCTTAAGCAATTTAGGGGCATCAACTAGTGGTTGAGTCAGAATGACAACCACAGACCTTCCCACTTTTATAACCACAGATCATAACTCTGGATTATCTAAGGGCATATCAAACTTTTAAATTCCAATATATACTTTATAAAAGAGGACGGATGCAGCTAATGACTGAGAATGTAAATCCAAGGACTATCTAAAGAGGAACTCTGGCATGCCACACATGCATGTGTCAAAGAAACTTTAAATAGACAAAATCAATTGTAATATCTTGGGAATTATCTCTGACTATGTACATCGCTGAAAAAAGACAGCAGCCTGGGCAAGAAACATGATTTTAATCTCCCTTTCCAAGAATACACACGAACAGGAGCAAAATCTAATTCAACCCTGGTCTGAGTGTGCTAGTGGAAGCAAGTATGCTTGTGAGCTATGCACTAATTTGGGTTTGAACACTATTGTGTTTGAAGGTCACAGTTGAGGAATCACCCACTAGTCAGCCAATGATTTGCCGGCAAAGGCTTCTCTTGCTCTGAGTGCTAGAAACCAGCTAGCCAGTCAAAGGAAACAGGACAAAAGCATCGACAACACAGTGTGGTGCTGGAGGAACACAGCATCAGAGGAGCAGGATTTCTGAAGAAGGGTCCCGACCTGAAACATCAACTTTCCTACTCCTCTCATGGTGCCTGGGCTGCTGTGTTCCTCCAGCTCCACACTGTGTTGTCTCTGACTCCAACATTGGCAGTTCTTGCTGTCTCCCAGGACAAAAGCAGCACTCTCTCACTCTGAGTGCTGCCAATTAGACACTGTTAAGAGAACCAGGAAAAAAGAACTTCAATTAACCTGTGAAGCGAAGATTCTCAAAATTAACTGTTCAACTAACATTGTCAACGCCATTATAAACAGCCATAGCATTCTTCCACCTACTCTTCATAAACTACTCGGACAAGCCCATAAAGCTTTTATTTGACTTTTCTCTTTTTAAGAACTCCCTTCTTATTTGTGTGTTTTTATTTATTCTTGCATTTAGTAACTAATAAACTCAATTTTCTTTCTTAACTCAAAGTCTGATTGATGTGGCTCCTTTTAAAATGTAAATTAATTTTGTCTGAAAGAAAGATCTCCACAGAAGAGAGGATCCTTTGTGAAATAAATTTGTGACTAACCAATGGGGCAAGTGAATAAAGAACAGGAGCCAGTTCATCCCTCTTCAGGTAGGGTGTTGACAATTTTGGTCGTGTCATCCTGAACCTTAATAATGTGGGAGACATTACCTGGGGTCTGATCATAAAACTGTCTAGAAGACCTTCCTACCTAGAACTTAATTCTGGCAGAAGCAAGGAGGCAGCAAGGATTCGGTGCATCATCAATTTCGTTTAATTAAATGCCATTTTCACCTCCTACCTTTGGGAGCACAAGATCTTGTCCTTTGATTCTGTAAGCTAAGCGAAGAAAGAGAATACATTGCATTCTCACTGACAAAAGTAACTCCTAAATATTGTTTCAAAAAGCATGTATTAACACTGCACTATACTAGGCCTCCAAATCTTTCGGTTACAAGGGAGTACAATGAAGTCAGCTGAACTGCCACATTTATGGTACAAGCCTCCTGCTGGTCTTTTAGGTAATTCCTTCCGACCTGGAAAAAAACGGCTGGATAAATAGGGATCTGGCAGTGTTCACCCTTTACTTTCACTGAATGAGTTATCTTTGACTTTACTACTTATCTGTTGAGGCTAAAATAAGAATACTATTTATAGACAATTTGATTTACTTTTTTGTTAATCCCAGCAAGTCAACTGAAAAAGCTGTTCAATTAATTAAAAATACCTGAAAGATGCTGACTTGTCAGAAATGCTTCATCGACTGCAAGATCCAGAAAGTTTGCATATTCATGCCTTGAAGGTGCAGCCTCACTGTTTGGTTCTTCTATATTATCATATATGTGGACAGTATTGCATGTTCCTTAAAGTGTCAAAGAGTAATGCATTATTGATTGTGTTAGTTGTACTAGTTTGGCTTCTGTCATATTTAATGCGATTATAAAAATGAATAACCATTAAAACAAATTGGGAGATCATGGCTAAAATCATTCACATTAATGGAAATCTCAGAAGAAATCTACCAATCAAAGTGAGGATATTACCCCTGGAGAATCAAAGCCTCACAGTTTAGGCAGCCAGGCCATGAAATTCAATTGCATTGAAATTAATCCAAACACAGGGTCCATTGCACATGCTAAAAGGACAAGTAGCAGGACCACAGTAGATTAGTCCTTTGGTTTCATTTGTTTATTAGAGGCAAACTGCAGGTATAAGTAATCATCCCAGAGGCAACTGCACATGGGGATTGTGAACAAATTTAACTCAGAGACAGCAGTGGCAGCCAGCAGCCTACAGGTGTGAGCTGAATCACTCAATCACTTTAAACATTTTTTGTTTGGCTAAAGTATGCCAGAGAGAACTATCACTCATGATGAGCCAATTTCAGCTTGGAATCAGGCTCCTGGTAATAGGCTAAGATCAATTTTATGCCGATGCTCTAAATGACTACAGGGCATCCACACAAACGCAGTGCACCCCAACACAGAATGAGTGTCAGCACACTATATTGAACACTTCAGCACCATTTTTCACCTGGAAAATAAGCACATGCAAACTAAGTTTAAACAATTTTGAGCAAGGCATTTCATACATTCGATATAGAATAAAATTCTCTCTGCTCTGACCACCTCTTGTTGGATTGGAAGTTCAGAAATAGTTCAGGAAATTAGCAGAATGATTATAATACAGACTGGTTCAGTTGTGAGTTATTCAATGTTATTCATGATAGCATTAGCACAAGATCAGCTGTTGCGCAAATAATGCCCTTGCTGGCCACAACATAAAAAATTATCATCACAGCAGATGAGAGGTTAGCATAGATAGATTGCTTCTACTTAAAGAAATCTTGAAATTTCTAAATGTCACTCATTATACATGTTGCAATTGGATGAAAAAATAATCATAGCATGAGAAGGTTCATGTGGCTTATCATTAAAACCCTCAAGCACTTCAGAGATAGTGAAGTCTTCTCCCATTAGAAACTTAGAATGTCCAACAGACTTATACAGAAGGTAGTTCATCTAAGGTTGGCTGCCAACTTCAAAAGGGAGCCAGACTGATATTTGCTCAGACATGGATTGCTGAATAAATTATTATGTTCATTTTCCAAAGGAGGTAAGGGGAAGAAAACATTAAAGCAAGCTTAAAGGTAGTGGCAAAGGAATTGTGATGGGATAATATTAGGATTCTTTTTATAGCAAGCTAATTGATCAAATGGGATTTTCATGTTCTGGGATCTTTTTCACTTTTCTTTATGACTGTAATGGTGATGGTGACAAGAATGGAGTTTTCTGGTGCAGTTTTGGTTTGGTGCCTACCTCCTGTACTCCACTTAAAATGCATCAGGGCCCCAAAATTCCAGGATTCTTTCTGTCAGTGAGTGCAATTGAATAAAAATTAATGTCACATCAAGAAAAGGGAATATTAAGATCGCTTGTACAAAAATAGATTGTTACTAGTGTATGGGAGTACCATTTTTAAAATAGTAAGCTTCACATATGATCATGTAATAACAATCATACAACACAACTTTGTTAAATATGAACTTTGCAAATTGACTGGCTGAATATATGGTTTTATCACTATGACCTAGTAAAAAGATTAGATAAATGATGCTACTCAAGTATATTATAGTATCAAGTTGAAGTTTGTGAGCCAACTTGCATTGAAACAATCCATCCTAACTTCAAATTATTTGTAAAAATATATTTACAAGACTACAACAACAGAATATAGTAGTGTAGTGACAATGCCATTGGACTATTAATCTAATACACACGCTAACATCCGGAAGGTATGGGTTCAAATTCCATGACAGCATGGTGGAGGTGATGTATAATCACTGGACAGTTAATCCAGAGACCCAGATAACGCTTTGGGTACGTGGTTCAAATCCCGCCATGACAGATGATAGAATTTGAATTCAATAAATATCTGGAATTAAGAGTGCAAAGAATGCCATAAATCCACTGCTGATTGTCAGGGAAAACCCATCTGGTTCACTAATATCCATTAGGGAAGGAAACTGTCATCCTTATCTGGTCTGGCCTACATGTGACTCCAGACCCACAGCAAAGTGGTTGACTCTTAACTGGCTTCTAGGCATTAGGGATGGACAATAAATGCTGCCTGGCCAGTGATGCCCTCAGCCCTCAATAAAAAAGAACAGACATGCCAAGGAATTCCTGGAGGCCTGGCATTCCAACTGGAACTCCACCAACAAACACATTGAACTGGACCTGATGTACAAACCACTGAAAAACAGAACCAGAAGTGATGCCATCCATCCCAGCAAACCAAGGCATATAAATAACAAGCAGGACAGAACACTGATGCTATACCAGAGGCACACTGATGATGTTACCTAGCAGGGTGACAAAACATCTGCAATCAAACACACCAGTTTGGCGAGCAAGTCTACAACCTGAGCTACAATCTTCTCAAAAACTTTAAACTTAGCTCTGTATATTGTTTGCTGTTTATCCTGTTTGGCACATCAGTAATTCTGTTTGCTAGCTTCACCAGGTCACACCTCATTTTTAGGTATAACTGAATCTGCTCCTGCCATGCTGTCCTCTACTCTCCATTGAGTCATTGATCCCCTGTCTTGATGGTAATGGGTGGGACATATGCCAGGCTATGAGATTGCAGATTATGCTGGAGTACAATTCTGTTGTTGTTCATGGCCCACAATGCTTCATGGACATCCAGGCTTGAGTTGCTGGATCTGTTCAAAGTCTGTCTCATTTAGGATGGTGATAGTGTTGCACTACACAATAGAGGGTTAACTCAATGTGAAGGCGGGATTACGTCTCTACTCAACCTTCGATTCATTACAGACCCAGCCACCACTACCCTGTGGGCAAGAGAATTCCACACTCTGACAACCATTTGAAAGAAAGAAAGTCTTCTCATACCTGACATAAAATAAGTATAAATGGTCTTCCTTTTATGTCCCTTAGTGTTAGATCTCCTCAAAACAGGAAACATCTTTTGGATATCCAGCCTAACCAGTCCACTCAAGATCTTAAATATTTCAATATGATTTTCTTCTCAGTCTTCTAAACAGACCTAACCTGTTTAAGCTTTCTACGTAAAGTAAGCTCGTCAACTTAGGAATGGGTCAATTGAATCTTACCTGAATTGTTCTTAAAGGATTTTTAAAATCAACTTAGGTGACCAAAACTGTACACAGTATTTCAAATGTGGTCTCATTAAGCCCTTGCAGAACTGGAGCAAAATAAACTGCCTTTTATAGTTTTCTCTACTCCTCACTAATTTTATACTTTTCCCTATTCAGCTTCCTTCTGTTATAAGGTCAAAAGTGGGGATGCTAGTCAATGATCAGCACTATTCATAACTCTTCACATACTAAAGCAGGCAACGTCCAAATACAGCAAGACCTGGGCAATATCCAGGCTTGAGTTGACAGTGGCAAGTAACATTCATGCCACTCAAATTCCAATCAATGACCATCTCCAATATGAGACAAGCTAACCATAACCCTTGTCATTTAAGGGGTTACCATCACTGAATCCTCCATTATAAACATTCTTGGGGTCACTATCAACCAGAAACTGAAATGGACTCACCACATAAATACATGAGTAGGTCATACTGCCTGCACCAGAGAAGCACAGACCTAAGGTTGCAGACTTGTTTGCCAAGCTGGTGCGTTTCATTGCAGATGTTTCATCTGTCGCACTTATTATTTATATGCCTTGGTTTGCTGGGGTGGTTGGTTCTGCTTTTCAGTGGTTTGTATATCGGGTCCTGTTTATGTGTTTGTTGATGGAGGTCCGGGTGGAACGCCAGGCCTCCAGGAATTTCCTGGCAGTGTCTCTGTTTGGCTTGTGCTATTATGGATGTGTTGTCCCAGTCGAATTCGTATCCTTCTTTGTCCATGTGTATTGAGACCAGTGAGAATTGTTCGTGTCTCTTGGTGGCTAGCTGGTGTTCGTGTATCCTTATTGTCAGTTTTTTCCAGTATGGCCTATGTAATGTTTCTCACAGACCTTGCATGGTTTTTTTGTATTCATTCACAGGATGAGGGCATCACTGACTAGGCAGCATTTATTGCCCATTCCTAATTGCCCAGAGGGCAGTTAAGAGTCAACTACATTGCTGTGGGTCTGGAGTCACATGTAGGTCAGACCAGGTAAGGATGGCAGTTTCCTTCCCTAAAGGACATTAGTGAACCAGATGGGTTTTTCCTCAACAATTGACAATGGATTCGTGGTCATCATTAGATTCTTAATTCCAGATATTTATTGAATTCAAATTCCTCCATCTGCCATTGCGGGATTCGAACCTGGGTCCCCAGAACATTGTCTGGATCTCTGGATTAACAGTCCAGCGATAGTACCACTAGGCCATTGCCTCCCTACTATTTTGGATATTATATTAGTTTTATTGGTTGTGGGTATGGGATCCTTTACATTCGTCAGTAGCTGTCGCAGGGTAGTTGTTGGTTTGTGGGCTACCCTAATACCTAGGAGTCTGAGTAGTCTTGTGGTCATCTCTGATATGTCCCTGATGTATGTAGGGGTGACTAGCGCATCTGACCGTGTTGTGTCTTCTTGTTGTGGTCTGTTGTGGAGGTAACGGTGGATTGTGCTTACAGCATTACAGGGCTGTAACAAAACCGGAGTCAATGGCAATGGGAGGGGCTGGGGGGGTGGAGTTGGGAGTGGTGAAGCTCTCTGCTATTTAGCACATAGGAAGATGGTTGTGGTTGTTGGAGGTCAGTCATCTCAGCTCCAGGGCATCTCTGCAGGAGTTCCTCAGGGTAGTGACCTTGGCCCAACCATCTTCAACATCTTCATGATGGCCTTCCCTCCATCATAAGGTCAGAAGTAGGGATGTTCACTCACTATTGCACAATGTACAGAACCAATCATGACACCTCAGATACTGAGGCAGTTTGTGTCCATAAAGCATGATCTGGACACTATCCAAGCTTGGGCTAATAAGTGGCAAATAATATTTGCAATACATTGGTGCCCAGCAATGACCTCTCTAACAAGGAAGATCTAATCCTCACTTCTTGACTTTCAATCACTGAATTCCCCCACTGTCAGCATTCTGAGGGTTACCATTGACCAGAATTTGAACTGGACTAGCCATACAATGGCTACAAGAGCAAGTAGAGGCTAGAAATCATGCAATGAATTACTCAGCTCTTGACTCCCCAAAGCATGTCTACACCTGCAAGATACAAGTCAGCATTGGGATGGAATACCTCCCACTTGTCTGGATCCATAACTTGCTTGATTGGCATCATATCCACTACTGTCAACACTCACACACTTCACCACTGAAGCACAGTGACAGCAGTGTGTATCGTCAACATGTACTATCGTAATTCACCAAGGATCCTCCAACAGCATCTCTCAATGGGAAGCATGGGAATACCATCACTAACAACATCACCTCCAAGGCATACCCTATCCTGACTTGGAAATATATCAGTGTCCTTTTACTGACACTGGGGCAAAATTCCGGAACTCTCTTCCTTGCAGCACTATTGGATTTCCTACACCCCAAGAATGCAATGGTTAAAGAAAACAACAACAACCACATTCTCCAAGTAATTAGAAATGGGCAATAACTACTGGGCTAGCCAGAAATACACATGGATAAATTTGAAGAAAACCAGCACTTGGTTTCCAGATCTCCGCCTCCCTCCTTTTTTGAATAAAAGGATACGTTTGTTATTTTGCAATCCACTAGAACAATTCCAGAGTGAAAGGAATTTTGGAAGATTATAACCAATGCATCTGTTATCTGCGTTTCTACTTCTTGTCAGACATTGGAATGGAGGCAATCCAGTCTTGGGGACTTTTTGGTCTTTATATAATGTCTTACATTAAATGTGATTCAATAAATGGATAATGCTTACTGAACAATCCTGAAGGTGTTAAGAAATACAACCAAATTAATATTACCAGTCAGACTCAAGAAGTGCCTCACTCATGACTGACGCCATATATTCATACTCAGAAACCTGTCCCCTGCAGATAAAAGGAGCATGTCCAGGCATTGTGATTTGTTTTTTTCTGAATTAAGCAAAGGTTTGGAGGACCTATGGTGCATTTTCTATGATAATTCATGCTTTATGGACACAAACTGCCTCAGTATCTGAGGTGTCATGATTGGTTCTGTACATTGTGCAATAGTGAGTGAACATCCCTACTCTGTGTTGGCTCTGAACTAGTTAGCGACCCTTTTCTTATTCAGTGTAATCTGTTGCTCCCTTTACAAATTTATCAATCTAGTATCCATCTTCTTGAGTGCCAGAAAAGTGTTGACAACATGTCATTTTATTCAGCAATAGAAATACGTAACATTATAGTTTATATTAATTGAAGACTCTGGTGCAAAGCTTCAGGTTTAATGTTGAATTACCCTGATAAACGATGACAGGCTCTACATGTTGATTTTCCTTGGAACAGGCCTTGTGACCTAATGGTTGCCTTCTCCTTCCTTCCTGCCGAATTTCATTGGTATACTCAGGGCTTTCATGTTGTCTTGAGTTTGCACCTAAATAATGAAAGTTAGTGTAAGTTGAGGACTGAGAGATGAATGTGATCAAAAATCATCAAGTTCGTAGAGTTCATAGAGGATTTTTCTCTGTTAGTTCTAGTGAGATTTCTTGTGCTCCTTTTCAAAATGCAGCTCACTAGTTACATACGAAGCCTTGATGCCTCCCCATTCATGCTCCGTTGCACTCATAGGCAGTCGAAGTATTCACTACTGTGGGACCCTCTGGGATTTCCTTCATTGGAGCCATATTTAACCCCAGCTGTGCACCATGTCAGTCACTGCTAACCAGGAACTGCCCTTCACAATCAGCGTCACAAGAATTGATCTGAAGACAGCCAACAGATCCTGCTCCTATGATGCTGCTTGACCTGCTGTGTTCATCCAGCCCCATGCTTGTTATCTCGGATTCTCCAGCATCTGCAGTACCTTTTATCTCAGAGGCCATTAACCACCTGGTTTGCTAGTTGGGACTTAGAGATCCTGGTAGACAGAGTGGTGGAGAGGAGCACCATCATCTTTCCTCAGGTCGGTCAGATCCACCATCTCACCCAATACTTCCCTTTCCTCGCATTCCAGGACAATGGGCCAGAAAGAGCCAAGATAGGTGGTGACATAGTTGATATTTGTCTCCACACCTCCTACAGAGTGAAAATCCCTGACCTAGTCGGAGAGGACCAAGACCAATCATGTGTGATACTGGGACCAGCAGCCAAGTAAGATTAATTACTAGGCGCTTTGCTGCTCTCACATTACTGCCACTGTGACTATATTCTTAATATACCTGAGGCTGAGATTTCTGAGCCAATGCTGCATACAAGTCCCACGCTTCATCAGGAAGGTCTGGATGAGCATTGTGGAATAATTTGTAAACAATAATGCATCAAGTGTATACAAGATGATGTTTAATAGCTTCAGTACCTGAAGGATGATGGTGTGTGGCTGAGGCTTCATCTGTTGCACTGTCAATATTTTTGTACACATCGGCTGAAGCACTGTCACTGTTTTGTCCTTTTGAATTGTCGGGTGGCAGTGTAATGAAATGATGTCCTTCATGAAACAAAACAATTACTAATTATATGTTTAAATAAAGAACTTCTCCCCTCATTCAGGCTTTTGTATGCTTGCTTCAAATATTTAAAAGTTTGTTTACACTGAAAAATCCACAAATGGAATTTATAGACTCAGCAAGTGGAGCCAGCCCCTTTATTCCTGTCCTAAAAGAGAAATTTCTTCATGTAGAGGCTTTGAGTCTTTTGAATTCTCTACCCTTGAGGACTAGAGATGCTCAGTCATTGGATGCATTCAAGACAAAGAATTCCTGGGCACTAAGGGAATCGAGGATATAGAATCATAGGTACAGGAATAGACCATGCAGCCGCTCGAGTCTGTTCCACCAATCTACCAAGGCTTACCTGTGGACTAACTCTATATACCTGCCTTTAGTCCATAGTTCTCAGTATGTTTGATTAACAAAAATTTAACAAAAATTAATAAAAATATAGGGAATTGCTCAGGAAAGTAGAGTTGATGTGGACACTTCATCATGATGTTAGTGAATACCCAAGCAGGTTCAAAATATGAAATGGCCCACTCCAACTCCTATCTTGTGATCTAATTATGGCCTAGGAATTTCCTTGGAACTAATTTGACAAGTAGCTGGGAACACTAGCATCTGCAAGTTCCCCTCCAAATCACACACCATCCTGTCCAAATCGCAGAGCATCCTGACTTGAAAATATATCATTGTTCCTCACCGATGCTAAGTCAAAATCCCAAAACCTCCTTCCTAAAAGCACTGTAGGTGACAAGATTGCAATCAAACCACTTTTACGGGACAACTAGTGAAGGGTAATAAATGCTGGCCTCTCCAGTGAGGTCTTCATCCAATGATCAAATTTTATGAAAAGGTGTAGTGAAACTTAATTTTCCCCTTGGGAAATATTAAAAACAAAGATGAACTGCAAGGAGTCTGCTTTTGTTCTGTTTTCTAAATCCTATTCATTACATAATTCACTGTTGTCAATCAAGGTTGTCTCCTTGGAGTTTGTATACAGAAACACAACATCAATAATGGCTGTCTGTTGACTACTTGTCAGCTTGGTTTAGTGGGAGCATTCACACTACAAAGCCAAATAGTGGGTTGATAATCCTGCCTCAGGACTTGAACAGATAATTACATTCTCGTGCACTACAAAATGGGTGTTGCATTGTCAGAGGTGTGACAGTGTAGATGAGAAATGAAACTGAGGCCTTTTCTGTATATTCGGTGGATTCAAACATCACATGGAACCATTTGAAGATGACGTAGGATCTTGGTGTTTCAGCAAAATTCATCTACCATACATGCTCATGTAAAAGTCAAATTTTTTAAACTACTTTTTAAGGTTATGAGTCAACCATTACATGGATTCTACTTTTGAGGAGCTGAAATTCATGCTACAGTTCAAAATAACATATCATTAGCAGAAGCCCAACTGATCTCTAAACGAACAAGAAAACATAATGAATTATGGTAATCACTGGATGAAAACAATAGAAACAAAAAATGAGTCAGTGGGCTTTAATTTATACATACAAAAAATGAAGTAGAAATATAATATAGCTTTAAGTTACAATTACATGGTACATCTTAAATTAAACATGTCAAATACAAAAGTTCATTAAAATCAGAGAATCCCTACAGTGTGCAAACAGGCCCTTTGGCCCAACAAGTCCACACCGAACCTCAGAGCATCCCACCCAGACACATCCCCCTACAACCCACTTAATCTACACCTCCCTGAACACTACGGGCAATTTAGCATGGCCAATCCACCTAACCTGCACATCTTTGGACTGTGGGGGAAACCGGAGCACCTGGAGGAAACCCACGCAGACACGGGGAGAATATGCAAACTCCACACAGACAGTCGCCCGAGGCTGGAATCGAACCCAGGTCTCTGGTGCTGTGAGGCAGCAGTGCTAACCACTGTGCCACTGTGCCACCCAAAATCTTGCAAAATCACACTGTTCAACATCTTCAGCATCGAGTAAAGCTTCATAATCATCAGGATGAATCATATGGATCCTCTTCATCTTCACTGTCCATAGTTGGAGGTAGCACATCTTCTGCTTCTTCTTCTTCATCTATGTCATGTTCTTTCGCCTTTTTGGGTCACGGTTCGATTCTCCAGCATGTTGAGAGTAATAGGCGTTTCTTCCATGTTTTCAATGCATGATAACTTGTGGCCTTCCTACTGCTAATTTCTGATTATAAACTGGTGAAACTGTAATATCTTACCTTTGAGTTTAACAGGCAGCTTTTGTGCAATCTTAGTTCTCTGCCGAAGTACTAAGTCATGCCTTATCGTGAATCCTGTGCACCATCTAGCACTTGCCTTAAAATCTGAAATTCCATTCTTCTTTGATCCGTTTCATGCCTGGATTTGGATGGCTGCGCAACTAATACATTTTCCCATTTGACGATTTTCAAGAACCCACTCAGCAACATTTTCTCCAATTGTGGCCACTTGCTAGGTTTACCTCTGTTGGCAATCTGGAGTCGGTTCTATAGCTTTCTCCAGTCTCTCACAAGTTTCTCCAAAACAGAAAATCCCCTTGCTGCTACACAGTTATTTGCCTTCCCTGCAACATCAATAGCTTTCAGTTTAAATGCTACTGTATATTTTTTGGGTTTTTTTTTGGAGGGCATTTTTACACAAAATGATGAAGAAATTTCAAAACCTCAACTAGGTATATGACTGTATTCCACAAATGCCTGACTCTGACCTGATGTGTCTTAAACTTTTGTGCCAAATTCTTCCACTTCCCTCCGTTTTCTCTCCTCTACTGTTGTTTTAGTTTTTCAAACTACCATTTTAAACTTTTATTTCTGATAAAAAAAAGTTATCAGATATTTGACTCTCAGACAGTCTCACCGACCATTTTCTCATTGTAACATTTATGTACAGGTTAATACCTTGACTTACAAATGTTGACCTGTTACCCGTGAAGAACTAGAGTTGACTTTTACGTGAGATAAATGGAAAATTCAAGTATGTTTGGCCAAAAATAGGGGGTCAACTTTTACATGAGATCAACTTTTACTCAAGTATATACGGTATTTTACAACACCACAAAAAAAATGACAAGTTGCTCCTTTCTTTGCTGATTTTATGATAATGATAAACATGAACTATCTGTATTTGCTCAACTTCCATTATCTGATGCTAATACCTGAGTCCTTCCTGGACTAAAAATGATTTTAAAAATGACAAATACTGACACACGGTGGTTGTTGTGACCACCTAAACATTTTGAGTCCAGGTTATGAACCCATCAGTAAACAAGGATCAGTCAGAGCCCAAATAAATATCATTATAAAAGGGCACTGCTAGTCAGATTTGTCTCTCCTGCTTGATTCATACCTTTCTGGAATTGACACTTTGAGATGAAAGTTTGTCTATGGTGTATTCAGCTTCGAAAAAACAATGCACAGACTCAAAAATATATAATTGGACATTTGTCAACAACTGCTTCTGAGCAGCAAGTCATAGGCAAGAAGAAATGAATTTTAAAGCAAGAACTGGAAAGCACTTTCTCTGCCTCAACCTCAAAATCCAACTGCAAACATCACTACTGCAGAAGAAACATGAGAATTATCAGGAGTCAGGCAATTCTCACAAGTCAAAGATTCTAAGTACTATAAATTGCAATGTCTGCACTTTTCTGTTCCAACTAGAGACCCTGTCCCCACTCCTTCCACTTAAGAAAATCTTGAAATTAATTGTTGTCTTCATTTTGATCTGGTTAATTTTAATTGAAGTGTGATAGCTATATACTAAAGTAATAAAACATTTATGGCGATTGACCAAGTGGAGTTTAAAAGTGAGGTGCCCATTACTCTTTCTCACCTTGTTGTTATACTTTAGATGAATTAGCGAGTGTGTTGACCTACAGACTAACAGTATCTGCATACTAAAACTAAGTGTGCATTTGCCCAGAAGGTGATATGGTGCTGCGTCAACACAGTTTTTAGCTTGTTCCAGCAGAGTGATTCCATAAACCCAAGGTTAACACAGATTCAGCACCAGCAGTTCTTACTATCCCTCATTAACTTTGCCTGATGCTGCCTTCTTGCAACTAAGGACAGAATTGAATCTCTGCTCTGTAACTGACTATGAAAGTAATTTAAAAAACCTGTCTCACTTCCTCCTTTGGTGTTGTGTAAAGGTGTTTGTCATTATTTTCACAAAGTTTTGTACAAAAACAACAAGGTTATGGTGAATATCATTATCACCCTAGCATCCCTACTGCCAATACTATAACTGAATTCCAAGGATCCAGGTTCTGTACTAACACAAGTATTGATAACTAGCATATAATTAAAACTGTGACACTAGGTGACAATATACATACCTGGTGTAAAGATTGACTGCTTACCTATCACATGGCAACAGATTTTAAACAACTTAACCCACTTCGGGCAAAGACCAGATCCACACTTTGGCACATCAAGACTTGATTTGTCAAGTTTCCCATCTCTTACCAGCACAGAACATATTCTGTTCACACTTTGTTGACTCACTAATTTACACTTGCTACACTTCATAATACATTGAAGTAAATTCCTCTCTGTCATCTTTAAATCTCTCCATGACCTCACTCACATTCACTTCTGAACTTTCCACATGGGGGTGCAAGGCAGTGATAGGCATTCTCAGTGCGTATGTGGATTTTTGACTGAAGAATTCCCAATATGTATATCTTTCTATGATTAGTTTATACAATGAAAATATCTTCATTATCAGAAAGATGAATTCCATATTTAAAAGGGTACTTGCTTCTTTGCAGCAGTGAGGAATATGAAGCACAGGCCATTTCTGCCAAACATAACACCACATTATTGAGAAATCTTTAACAAATAGTCAATTTTCCTTCTTAAATACCTCCATTATTGGAATAAGCTCTTTTAAGTTCAAGTATTGTAGACAGTTCAACATGTTTCTTGGATGAGTTCTTAACTCCTTAAGAAAACCATAAAAAGCAATTTAGTTACATTCTTAGATTAAAAAGTATTCATTAATATAAAATACAGCCATGTATGAAGTGAAATGAAATTGGGCAGACAACCAGGCATCGACCTAGCCCTTGGAAAAGACAACTGTAAAAACATTGCTGATGACCCTGTGAAGTCATCCTTACTCACATCTGGGGGCTAGTGCCAAAATTGGAAGACTTGTCTCACAGATTAGTCAAGCAACAGCCTAACACAGTCATACTCATGGAATCATACCTTTCAATGTCTCAGACATCACAATCACCCTCCTTGGATATGTCCTATCCCACTGGCAGGACAGATCCAGTTGATGTGGCTGCACACTGGTATAGCATCAGGAGGAGAGTTGCCCTGAGAGTTCTCAACATTAACTGCAGACATGATGTAGTCTCATGGCATCGGGTCAAACATGGGCAAGGAAACTTCCTCCATGTTGCACAACACTTGGAGGAAGCACTGAGGGTGACAAGACTGCAGAATGGATGATTTTAAAGTATACCACCAAGAGTTGCTCTGCACAGCACTACTGATCAAACTTATCAGATCCTGAAGGACATAGTTGCTAGATTGGGTCTGCAGCAGGTGGTGAGGGAACCAACAAGAAGGAAAACAGAGCAGCACCAGGCATACCTAAAAATGAGTTTTGAACCTGGCGAAGCTGCAACACAGGACTATTTGCATGCCAAACAGCATAGGCAGCAAATGATCGACAGAGCTAAATGATCTCACTACCAACAATTAGATCCAGTCGTGAATGGTGATAGACAATTAAACAACACACTGGAAGAGATGGGTCCACAAGCATCCCCATCCTCAATGATTGGAGAACCAATCAAATCAGTGCAAAAGATAAGGCTGAAGCATTTGCAACAATCTTCAGCCATAGGTGCTGAGTGGATGATCCACTTCATCCTCCTCCAGAGGTTCCCAATATCATAGATGCCAGTCTTCAGCCAATTCAATTCACTCCATGTGAATTCACTTCTTCAGTGTAATTTGTCACATTCCTGGAACTCCCCCCAAGGACATTATGGATGCACCTACACCCCACGAACTGCAGCAGTTCAAGAAGGAAGCTCATCACCACCTTCTCAAGGGCAAATAGGGATGGGCAACAAAAACAGAAGTTGATGGAAAAGATCAGCAGGTCTGACTGCATCTGTGAAGAAAAAAAATCAGAGGTAACGTTTCGGGTCTGGTGACACTTCATCCACAGTTCTTTCGGTTTTTATGGGCAACAAATGCCAGCCAACCAGTGGCGCCCACATCCCTCAAGTGAACGAATTGTTAAGAAATAATTAGAGTTCCTTTTTCTATTTTGGAGTCACTTTCTCTTTCAACTACACTTATTAATTTTCAAAAATTCATTTCTACTTAATGAAAAGTAGGTTATGGGAGACCATTCCCACTAATGGGAATAAAGTATGTTCCATTTCCAGCCTTGGCCCCACCAAATTTCAATCAGAATGGCACTAAGTCTGGCAGCAGATGAGGTACCACCCTAACTCAGGCTTTAGGTATAAATGCAAACCAGGGCCCTATTACATCAATTAGTCAACAATAAGCGGCAGTCACACAAATCTCTAATGCGCTAAATTACTCCAGGAGCTTCAGCAACACCTTTAAAGGACACAGCAAGGATGACAGAGGAGTAGTTTAGACAGGGAATTCCAGAGCATAGTACCAAGGTAGCTGGAAGAAGACCATGAATGGAGAGCTGTGAGCATAATTGAATAAAAAATAGCATTCAGCCAAAGAAGGAAATATCTGATTGCCTATATCGATTGTCCAGTTCTACAGCTTTAGTGTTGAATTACCCTGAACATTTTCAATATACTGATATTCTCTGGAACAGGCCTCATAACCTGGTGATTGTATTCTGCTTTCTTCTTGCTGATTTTCATTGATGTATGCAGCTGCCTCATGTCGTCTTCCATCTTCACCTACATAATGAAAAGTATTGTAAATTAAAGGTTGTGTATCATCATTTTTTCATTTTCACAACTGGAATCAAAGTATCAAAAAAAGCACAGCTGTACTAGGCTGAAGAATACGTTTGCTTTTGGGTTATCTACAAGTGATCTACTGGTGAACATTGAAGATATATGCAAGGAACCAGGGATTATGAAGAGTTAAGGACCATAGAATCACCAAGAGTATCTCATAACAGGAAACCCATTCATTTATGCTTGGACGGAATGGTACTTTGTTTAAAGAACTTCATTTGTTTTAGGGCTTCATCCTTTCGCCATCACTTGTCCACTAGTCCCCTTTCCCATCCATCCCTGGAGTTCCTTAACAATCCACATAATCTATTGAAAGGCACATTTCCGGACTGCTGTGAGAGCCTGAAAGTATTGAGCACTGTGATCTGCCGGCATAATAGCAGCCCACATAGCAACATACATGGCTCCCACAGCATTAGTCTGATTTTCCACTGAAGCAGTGAGACGTTTCCTGGATTCTGCCTGAGCTGCAGTGGAGACAGTACACACGCATCAAACAAACGCTATCAAGGATTATGGGGAAAGTGCAGGAAAATGGGCATGAGGAATGTCAGATCAGTCATGATCCCATTGAATGATGGGACAGATTTAACAGGCCAAACAGATCTGCGTCTGTTCCTATATTTTAAGGTCTTATGTTCTTATGGTCTGCCACTGTTGACATTGACCTGACCATCCTTTTTACAGTGGAAAATATGGGCTCCAAGCTCTGCACAATGCCCATGCCATTTTGGAAGTGTCCTGCTCCATGATAGTGATCTCTGTGGCAGGCTTGGAAACGTACCAAGCATCTTGGCGTACCTACACATCAGTGTTTGTCTATGTGTTGCCCCATTAAAGGTTTCATCTGAAATCATTGTGACCTGCCATTTGGAGGGAGGTCTAACAAGTATACATATTGTAGAAACTTCTACTTCTTTTTGGATAAGGTTCTTATGCGCTTCAGAAAATCATAAAAGGTAATCTTGGTAGCATTCTCAGATAAAACTCATTCTGTACAATAGTCCTCATTAATCCAAAATAGTCATATTGGAGCTCTTTTTTCCATTTTGGAGTCTCTTTCAACTACACTTATTCATTTCCACGGGTTCAGTGCTATTTACTAAAAGGTGGGGAATGGGGAGAGTGTTTCAACACGCCCCAATCATGGAAACAAAGCAGGTGAGTGTGTAATCTGGAGCAGTTCCATCTCCAGCTCTGGTCCCAGCAAATTTCAATTTGAATGGGGCACTGAGTCTGGTAGCAGATGAGGCGCCAACCTGAATCCAGCAGCAGCTTAAGGTATAAATGCGAACCAGGGTCCTGTTACATCAAGTAGTCAACAAGAAATTGCAGTCACACAAATCTCTAATGTGCTAAAATACTCCAGGAGCTTCAGCAATATTTTTAAAGGACACAGAGAGGATGACAGGAGGAGACATTTAGATGGGGAATTCCAGAACTTAGGACCGAGGTAGTTGAAAGAGGACTGTAAATGGAACTGTGGGCACAATTGGACAAAAATCAATATTTAGCCAAAGGACAAAATATTCCATTGGCTATACATGGATGCAAAGTTTTGTTGTGCAGACGAGTCATAGAGTCATCCAACCTGCCTGTTCTGGCCCATATCCCTCCAAACCTTTCTTATTCATGTACTTACCCAAATGTTTTTCAGCATTGTAATTGTAGCCACATCCACCACTTCCTCAGGATGTTCATTCTACATGCCAACCACACGCTGTGAAAAAAAAACCCTCCTATCTTTTTAAAATCTCTCTCCTCTCACCTTAAAAATGGATCCTTCTAGTCTTGAAATGCCCCATAGTCAATCGTTGAATATGTGGTTTTATGAATGATACTATGTTGATTTTAGCCATGTCTTATGTTATTTCATACTAAGATAATAAAAAATATTCAATGTTATATAAATGATATATCTAAGATACAATTTGGCACAAGTTGAAGCAAAACCCAAACACATGCTGATGTACCACATATCAAGAATTTCTACCACAGATCAATCTACGGGGATATTTTGTGTTATTCAATAAAATAGTCAATAATCTTTGTGGTAAGAATTTCAATGACCATGGCACTTCTCTGAAGATAAAAGTATGTATTTTACATGTCGTCAATACTGTCATTAACAAAGGTTAGCACAAAACTGTATGCAGTTGAAACATGTTCTGGAAATGACAATGAATAAATTATCTTGAATCAGTTTTAGATCTTAAGAAAAATGTGCATTGTTATGAATCATTTATTTTCATTGAAAACTCTGGTCCCCAGTCCTACAGCTATAGTACTGAATTACCCTGATCACCGCTGATAAACTGATGTTCTCTGGAAAAGGCCTCATAACCTGGTGATTGTCTTCTGCTTCCTTCCTGCTGAATATCATTGACGTATATAGCTGAATATTGTCTTGAGCTTTCACCTACATAATGAAAATTTATGTAATTTTATGTAATTTTATGTGTACTTTCATTTGTTCATTATAAATAGTGGAATCAAAACATCAATGAAATACAAAACAACAAAAAAAAAATTTGAGCACACAAATTGTCATTTAGTTCATATGCCACGTGGATCTTTGATCATTTTCATCATTGATATAAGAGGTTGAACTAACATTGCTGGTGCTATTGTTAGATAGATCTTAAGACTTCATTCAGCATATCACATCCAAATGCTGTGGCATGAAGTCGCTCATCATAACCAGCTAGTTGAGAGTAATCCTGAGCAATCTCTCTTTGATTGGCAATCCTTCAACACTTGTGTAGACTGCTAAGCTGCCCTGAAATGCCTGAGCATCCTGTAGGTCAGCACTGAATCTGCGAGAGGCAATTCTCAATGCAGCTGTCCTTGGCAGACTATCACACTATGAAGGAGAGTGGACATGTGAGCTGCCAGCATTGAATGGTCATGCACTCTCTTGAAAAGCTGATAGCCAGAATAAATCTTTCCTTGAAGGGATGTGGAATCATTACTGATCCATACTCTCACTCACAAGCATGGGTGTAAGAATGGAATGGTGCATGCAGGCCAGGCCTTAGCACAAACCCTGCACGTTGTGTTTAGCCTCAGTGTTGTCCACATGAAAGTATAGTGCCTTGGCTGCAGCCCTTAAAAGTCACAGTTCAGGGACTCCTAAAGTCTGAGGGTATCTGCAGTCAAGGAGTCCATTGCTTGCAAGAGATGAGAAATTCTTGGCCATTTCAACTTCTTTCATCCTTGAGATGTCTGAGGAGGTTGCTCTTCTCTCCCACTTGGGTACAACTGAGCCAGGTCTGACAGTGCCTCTCCAGAGGTAGGCTCACTTTCCTCAACTTCAACATCTACAGGCTTTGCAATCACCTGGAAAAACATTTTAATCATTCATGAGCAACCAACTCTAATAGCAAATAATCTCGGTTGTCAAGGATCCCTGAACTGTGAAATTAAGGACTGTAACCAAACCAGAGTCATGAAAAGGAACTCATGCCTGACTTATTAATTTATTATTTGCAATTTTCAAGAAAGTCTCAAACAGGGTGAACAGAGGAGAACCACTAGTTGTATTGGACCTCCAGGAGGGGTTTAATAAAGCACCTCACAAAAGATTAAGTCATAAGATAACAGCCCAGTTGGAGGTAGCATACTGGCATGAATAGAAAATTGGGTCATTAGCAGGAAACAGCAAATCGGGATAAGTTCTTTTTCAGGTTGGTGACCTGTGATCAGTGGGGTTCCACAGGGATCAGTGTTGGGACCGCAACTGTTTACAATCTTTATTAATGATTTGGAGAAACGAAGGTGAATGTACTGTGGCTAATTTGCAGACAACACAAAAATAAGTGGAAAGGCAAGTTGCAAAGAGGATATAAACTGCTAATTTTGATAAATTAAGTAAATGGGCAAAAAGTTGGCAAATGGAGTATAATGAGGAAAAATGTGAAGTTTTCCATTTTGGAAGGGAGAACAAAAAGACAGTGTATTATTTAAATGGAGAAAACTGCAGAAAGCTGCAACACAAAGGGACTTGGGTGTATTTGTGCACAAAGCACAGAAAGCTAGCACACAGATGCAGCAGCTGATTGGGAAGGCTAATGGAATGTTGGCCCTTATTTTGAGGGGTTTGGTGTGTAAAAGTACAGAAGTCTTAGTGCAACTATACTAGATGTTGGTGAGACCACATCTGGAGTACTGTGAGCAGGTTGGGTCCCCTTATTTAAGATATTGTTTAATGGCAAGTAGTTCAGAGAAGATTCACTAGGATGATCCCTGGTATGCAGGGATTGTCTTACGAGCAAAGGCTAAACAGGTTGAGAGTCTACTCACTGGAATTTAGAACAATAAGAGGTGATCTAAAATTCAAATTTATAAATTGGAGTTTGGCCATATGAGAGGGCAAAGATATAAAAGGGACTTAAGGGGAAACTTTGTAATACATGGAATGAGCTGCCAGAGGAGGTGATGGAGACTTATACAATTACAACATTTAAAAGGCATCTGGATGGGTATACAAATAGAAAGGGTTTAGAGGGATATGGGCCAAATGCTGGCAAATGGGACTAGATTCATTTAGGATATCTAGTCAGCATGGATGAGTTAGACCAAAGGGTGTGTTTCCATGCTATACAACTCTATGACTCTATCCCATTGAAACATATAGGAATTCTTAAGGGGCTTGACATGGTAAGTGCTGAGAGGACGTTTCCCTTCCTGGGAGAGACTGGGAAGGGCACAGTCTCTGAATGAAGTAGCCCCAATTTAAGACTGAGACGAGGAGGTATGTCTTCTCTCCGAAGGTTGAGTGTCTTTGGAACTCATTCCCACAGAGAGTGGTGGGGGTGGAGTCCTTGTGTAAATTAAAGTCTGAGATAGGGAGGTTCTCGATCAGTAGGGGAGAATTAATGATTATGATGAAAGGGCAGGAAAGTGGACGTGAGGAAAGCCAGATCAACCATATTCCTGTTGAATCACACAGCAGGTCAAGAGGCAGAACGGCATATTCCTGTTTAAAGTTTTCAAGAAGATTTGTAGATCGGGTTGTAGATGAGGATGTAGACATGTTCACCGAGCCGGAACTACGCAAAGCAGAACAGTAGCACTTACACGGAGTCTCCAAAAGAAATGGATACCTGAAAAGCACAATCCGCCGTTACCTCCGAGACAGACCACAACAGGAAGACACAATACGACCAGACTTACTAATCACCCTACAGTACATCAAAGACATTTCAGAGATGACTACAAGACTACTCAGACCCCTAGGTATCAGAGTAGTCCACAAACCGACAACCACTCTATGACAGCTACTGACGAATACAAAGAACCCCATACCCAAAACCAGCAAAACTGGGGTAATATACAAATTAGCATGCAAAGACTGAGAAACACTACATGGGCCAAACCGGAAGAAAATTGACAATACAGATACATGAACAGCAACCAGCCACCAAGAGACATGACCAATGTTCGCTTGTCTCATTACTCTCCAATAACGAGGGACATGAATTCGACAGTGACAACACATCCATAATTGCATAAGCCAAACAGAGAGACGCCAGGGAATTACTGGAGGCCTGGTATTCCAACTGAAGCTCCACCAACAAACACATTGAATTAGACCCTGTGTACAAACCACTAAGAAACAAAACTGGAAGTAACACCAACCACACCAGCTAAGTGAGGCATATAAATTACATGCGGGACAGACCACGACACTGTTACCTAGCTGGGTAACAAAACATTTGCAACGAAACACACCGGCTCGGTGAGCAAGTCTACAACCTCACCCACAACCCGAGCTACAAATCTTCTCAAAACTTTAAACATCTACGGGCGCAGCCCCTTCAAACTGGCCCACAGATGGGAAACAAATGCCTTCCGACTGAACGTGATCCGCGAACAACTATACTTCCTGCATGAATGCCTCAGAAAGCAGGTACTGCCACAAAGCTTAAGTATAAACCACCGGTCAACAATTCACAGGCATGGAGGACAGCTGAACAGAATGGGTGCAGAATGACAAGGGTTATGATCAACGATGCCCACAACCACCTCCACAAATACAAGCGGGAAATTGCGCACCAAAAAATTCTGTTCTCCAATGCAACCGACCAGGAATGGACATCCACACTGGTACAAGCCATCAACATATAACAACAAAAGACCAGGACAAAGAAAAGAATAGCCCTTCAAGAAAAACTGTCCAAAATCATCCACATCAATGATATGACGACACAGATTCATGAATTAACATCTCGGACCAACCACTTAGAGACATTGAGAAGATCGCCCGAGTACGTGGACTGAATTATAACTATGGAGACGGCAAAAGGTTTGACTTCCTGGTGGCACCGGAATCAACATTAAAGAACAACAGACTCATGGAAGAAGTACAACAGACCATCAGACAGACGAAAGTCCCAATACTGAGTAGAAAAGGAAAGTGGAACACATTCAACACAGAGAAGAGGCAAGTCCTGGAAAGACTCAAGAAAGATAGGAACATTGTAATCTTACTGATGGACGAAGGATGCGTGACAGTAATCCTCAATAGAACCCAACACATCGAAAAAGCTAACGCACTACTAGTAGATACCAACAGATGGTGATAGACCCAACAATGCAGTTAGGAAACAGGATTACAATGACCCTGAAGAAATTACACAACTCAGGAGACATCAGCAAAATAGACTACCAAAAACTGAAGCCAGAGAGATCCAACACACCCCGATTCTACAGACTCCCCAACGTATACAAACCGGGAGACCCCTCAGAACCATTGTCTCACTGCCAATTACACCTCCAAACAGACTTGCAAAAGAACAACAACAGAAATTGAAATACTTAGTGGACAACACTACCTATTCCATCCACTCATCCCAAGAATTCCTCAACATCAAGGACACCGGGATGGAAGAGGACGGAGATGACGATATCCTTCGATGTAACAGCACTATTTACACCCATAAACATTGACCTAGCCAAAGAGACAATTGCCACACCACTGGGTGAATCAAGTAAGCAGGAAATCCAGGACACTAACAACATCAATAAGGACACCACCATGAAACTACTAGATCTGTGCCTCACAACCCACTTCACCTTCAATGACAGCATATACAAACAAATCAGCAGAACACCAATGAGATCCACAATATCAGGACTGATTGCAGAAGCAGTAATGCATAGGTTAGAATGAACAGTGCTCCCCTCTATACAACCCAAACTTTTGGTCCAATATGTAGATGACGCCTCCGTAATTATTAAACGCGCAAAATTAGAAGACAGCCACCGACACATAAACAACATCCAATTTATGAAAGCAAAAGAGAATAACAACCAACTGCCCTTCCTGGACATAATGGTAGAACCCAAAAACACCGGGGAACTCCAGACTAGTATATAAAGAAATACCTTATATATGGACCAGATACTCAATTACACGAGCATCCACCCCAACGCCTACAAATGGAGCTGTATTAGGACACTATTTAAACGAGCCACAACACATTGCAGCAACCCAGGACTACACAAAGCAGAACAGGAGCACTTATACAGAATCTCCAAAAGAAACGGATACCCAAAAAGCACAATCCCCCGTTACCTCCGAGACAGACCACAACAGGAAGACACAATACGACCAGACTTACTAATCACCCTACAGTACATCAAGGACATTTCAGAGATGACTACAAGACTACTCAGACCCCTAGGTATCAGAGTAGTCCACAAACCGACAACCACCCTACGACAGCTACTGATGAACGTAAAGGATCCCATGCCCAAAACCAGCAAAACTGGGGCAATATACCAATTACCATGCAAGGACTGCGAGAAACACTACACGGGCCAAACTGGAAGAAAATTGACAATACAGGTACATGAACACCAACTGGCCACCAAGAGACACAACCAGTTCTCACTTGTCTCACTACACACAGACAATGAGCACTACAAATTCGACTGGGACAACACTTCCATAATTGCACAAGCCAAACAGAGACACACCAGGGAATTCCTGCTGGCCTGGTATTCCAACAGGAACTCCATCAACAAACACATTGTACAAAGGTCTAATTCAAACCTGAGAAACAAAGCCGGAAGTAATGCCCCACCCCAACAAACCGAGGCATATACGTAACAGGCGGGACAGAACACCGATGCTTCGCCGGAGGGACACTGACGATTTTACCTAGCAGGGTGATGAAATGTTTGCAACCAAACCAACTGGCTTGACTAGCATGTCTATGACCTCGGCCTATTCCTGTTCCTATTTCTTACGGTCTTACAATGCTTGCCAAGTTGTTGCACCCTCATGGCTAGATTGATGGAGTGCAGGTCCGTACATATATAATATATAAAACAGACTCTGTGTGGGCTGGACTGGTTCTCATGATAGTCTTCAACTTCTCCATGGACACTGCCATGTGCACACACACTCCAGTCTTCTGGCAGCCTCTGACCAACATGCCTGCTGTTCCTGCCTGTGTGAGCATTTTGACAAAGTCATTAATGGCCAAGACCATGGGGTCACCTTCTGCCTGAGTTTGAGCAGGTGCCTGATCTCAGATAGGTCTCCGAGGCGTGGAGACCTGAGCTGCTCCTTCCTTGGCAAACTGTTAAGAAATGTCCACATTGTGCTAACCATGCGCCCAAGGTTAATCTAGATAGAGAAGGCCCAAAGGTGAAAGTCTCTGAGTTATTGCAGAATGCAGATGAAAGCCATGCCAATCTACCCTCTGAAGGTTCAGGGGCTTCTTCCTCAAAGGTGGAACTGAGCGTTTCCAGTGTGGCCTCTTCCTGGCAGAGGCTCACTTAATGCTATTTGCACCTGCTTTAAAAAAAAACGGAATTGATCGTGTAAATTAAGAAAAAGTTAACACTGGCATTCCTGGGAAAGCAACACAGTGTAATACAATGAAGTTTACTGTGTTGGTTGATCATTGAGATCTCCCTGTTTCTAGACAAGTGGCCATGCTCTTCTCTGGCCAGATTGGAAGTTTTCTCCTTGTAGCGATTAAGGACCTTGATATCTACCACTCTGCCCCAGTCTTGGATGGGCCAGGGTTTCCTGCAATGAGACAATGAAAGAGCTTGAGTGTGATGGAAATGGATGGAAGAGCAGTAATTGTGATGGGTGAGCAGGATAGGTAGTGAGGTGTTCTCTATGAGACAGTGGGAAATGAAGAGGGTAGGAAAGGCTAATAGCGCAGGAGGAAGAGGTTGGCAAAAATTGTAAAGTAAACATCATGCATGAAATAGTGAGAATTATATTCCAGCAGCCTTGGTGAGATGTGTGTGTACAGTGGCAGAGTTAGAGTTCTGGTAAACATGTAAGTGTGAGGAAGCATAGGGAAGATGATGGTGGCACTTACCCTTATGGAACACAAATGATTTTTAATCTTCTTCGTGCACCGAATGCCCCTTTTAATCAGTGACAGATTGCTGACCCAGGCCACTGTCTCTATCAAGGCTGGATCTGATGCATGTCTTCCTCTGGCAGTTCGTACAAAAAAGGAGGACCCTCCTCTCCACCACCTTCATCCACCAGCAGCTCCAGATTCATGCCCACAAAGCAGGGAGTGACCTTTTCTTTCTGGACTATGCCCTCAGTGAAAATGGTCAAGTATGGTCAAGTGTGAGGTGTTGTTCCTAGCTTGTAGTGTCTGAAGTGTTGTGCGACTGGACTTTAAATATGGCATCAGCATTATGGATGGCAGAAAGTTCTGGCAGAGGCAAACATTTCTGCCTTTCCTGTCACGTGATTCCATGAAACAGGAACCAAAGTGCCCAGTTGTATAACTAATGACATGGAGAGCGGAAGATTGTGTGAGAGAAGTCATTCTGAACAACAGCAAACCAGACATCATGAATCTCATTTGACAAAACACTTTAACATCAATTGGCAAAACTTCACCCAATATGTTAAAACTGAGTTGGCATTTCCAGAAATGCGTTTAATGTGGAACACTGACTAAAATATTGCAGGAAAAGTTGAGTTAATTCTGACCCATTTCTAAAGTGGTAGCTAAAGAAAATATTGAATCCATAAGAGAATTATTAATTAGAAGTTGAAACAAAATAAATTGGAAATACTTGACCCTTGTATTGTTTTCTGAAAGTAATCATTCCCATTTTGGGGGTCTAACTGAATTTATTTGGATGTCAGCCAGGTACTACAGGCTTTCTCATAATTCTGAAAGCTCCTGCCAACAAGTTTTAATCACACATTGAGAACATTAAGCAGGAGGGAATGCTCAGCAAGTGAAATGATCAGTTCAATAATGCAGCTTTACTGGCTCATTTTAATCTTTATTCCAAATTACAACATGCAAAAATTGCAAAAAATAGGTAAACAATACTCTAATACAGGATCTGTAACATAAAGAAATAGCACTGAAGCTAATATTGAAGAAAAAATTGTTTTGAAGCAAATATTTTAAGAGTTTAATTTTGTGATGTTACCCCACAAAAAGGGAGCAATGCTTTACATTGTCTTATGAATATGACTCTACACCTATTACAAACACAAAAAAAGTAATGTTAGTTTTTTCCATTTTAATTTTTCTACTATTCAAAATATGTATGGCCCTGTAAGTTTAATTAGTGGCAAGCATTCAACCATACGTAGGTTTATAGATTTTGATGGAAAGCTGCAAAGTAAAATATTTTATAAACTTTTTTTCCACGTGGTCATTTTATGTTTGAGTACTTATAATGCACCTGTTATCTGGGTTCACATTCAAAAAATTTTTTCAAAATAGACTTCTGAATTAAATTTACCTGACATTAGGTGACTTCCATTGTCATACTCTCCTTGTAGATAATCAGAGCCCAATCCACAGCTTCGTGCTAAACAGTGTAAAGAATTTCATGAAAATGTATTATTAGAGGATGATGACAGTATACAAAAGTATTTTGATGTTGAAAATTAAAATAGTATTTTAATAATGCAAATACACAGAAAGTCATGTTAATATTTCAATCCAATCAGTACACCTAAGTGTTCATTTTTGTAGTCCCATCATTAAATGTGATAGTCCAAGTTCCATGCATCTATGTGAGTAAATCCAGACTGGCTTCATGATTGCCCACGGCAATTGGATCCAGCATACTTCAAGGCTAGCAAGCTGTCATTTTGCCACTGGAACAGGTATAGACTGCCAATCAATCCTGCTCACACTGAGGAAATATATACTTCAGGTTTGATTATGAGTTCTTTATTACAATAAAGAAATAAAGAAAAACAACACAAAAACACAACAAATGTAGCACTTTATTCTGATACCCTGATCTGTCATCTGGCACTGAAACAACGTAGCATCTTGTGATTCAAATAAGTCTTGTTCAAAGTATTTTAAATTGAGTCTTTTGTGTGATTATAAACCCTAATGCTAATAGAAATCTGCCTCATCCCAGTGAACTTCATACACTGTTGGACACGATGAGCCATAAGACTTTATGAGGCTAATCTAAATAAATTCTTGTTTCTCAGGTAGGTGGATTGGCCATGCTAAATTGCCCATAGTGTTCAGTGACATGTAGATTAGGTGGGTTATAGGGGGATGGGTAGGTGTGGACTTGTTGGGCCAAAGGGTCTGTTTCTACACTGTAGGGATTCTATGATCCATGAAGTGGGCTATTTTATCTTGGATAGTGTCAAGCTCAGTTTCGTTGGAGGTGCACTCATCCAGACAAGTGGAGAGGGTTCCATCAAACATCTGACTAGTACCTTGCAGATGGTGGATAGGTTTTGGGGAGTTAGGTGGTGAGTTACTCGCTGCAAGATTCCAAACCTTTCTCCTGCTCTGTAGCCACAGTAGTTATATCCACTTCAGTTTCTGGCCTATGATAAACCCCCCCAGGATGTTAATGGTGGAGGGTGCAGCAATAGTAATGCCATTGAACGTCAAGGCTTGACAGTTTGTTCCTCTTGATTGGAGATGGTCATTGCCTGTCACCAGTTGTGTGGTGCAAATGCTACTTGTCACTTGTCAGCCCAAGCCCAAATATTGTCAGTACTAGCTGCATTTTGGCATGGCTTGCTTCAGTATATGAAGGTGGATATGTCACTTGCACCAGATGGACTACCAATCCCAGAATTCTGAAAGAGATAGCTGTGAAATCGTGGAGGCATTAGTGGCGATTTTTCAGTAATCACTGGAGTCAGGGAGGGTCCCAGAGGATTGGATAATGCTTAATGTAACACCCTTGATCAAGAAGGGAGGGAGGCAGAAGAAAGAAAACCAAAGGCCAGTTAGCCTGATTTCGGTCATGGGTAAGATTTTAGAGTCTATTATTAAGGATGAGATTGTGGAGTACTTAGACATACATGGTTAAATAGGGCTGAGTCAGCACAGCTTCATCAAGAGGAGGTCATGCTTGATAAATCTGTTAGAATTCTTTGAGAAGGTAATGAGCAATTTAGACAAAGGATAGACAGTGAACCTGATTTATTTGGACTTCCAGAAGGCCTTTGACAAAGATGCCGCACAGGAGGCTGCTAAGTAAGACAAGAGTCCATGGTGTTAGAGGAAAGGTGCTGGCATGGATAGAAGAATGGTTGACTGGCAGAAGGCAGAGACTGGGGATAAAGGAGGTTTTTTTTAGAATAGTAGCCAGTGGGACTAATGGAGATCTACACAGGTCACATTATACATAAATGATCTCAACAATGGAACTGGAGGCATTGTTGCTATGTTTGCAGGATGACACAAAGAAAGGTGGAGGGGCAGAAAGTGATAAGGAAACTGGGAGGCTGCAGAAGGACATGGACATACTAGAAGAGTGGGCAAAGAAGTGGCAGGTGGAAATTCAATGTGGAGGAAGTGCAAGGTTATGCACTTTGGTAGGAAGAATAGAGGCATAGGCTATTTTCTAAACGTGTAAAGGCTTCAGAAATGTGTATTCAAAGGGATTTGGGAGTCCTAATTCAAGATTCTTTTACGATTAACATGCTTGTTCAGTAGGCAGTTAGGAAGGCAAATGCAATGTTAGCATTCATTTCAAGAGAGCTTGAATACAAGTGTAGAGATGTACTGCTGAGGCTGTATAAGGATCAGGTCAGACCGCATTTGGAATTGTGAGCAGTTTTGGACCCCATACCAAAGGAACAATGCACTGGTGTTGGAGGAGGTCCAGAGGAGGTTTACAAGAATGATCCTGGGGATGAAGGGCTTGTCATATGAGGATCGGTTGAGGACTCTGGAACTCTGGATTGAGTGGACATAGAGTCATAGACATATACAGCATGGTAATAGATCCTTCAGTCCAACATGCCCATGCTGACCAGATATCCTATATAAATCTAGTCCTGTTTGCCAGCATTTGGCCCATATCTCTTTAAACCCTTCTTATTCATATGCCTATTCAGACGCCTTTTAAATGTTGCAATCGTACCGGCCTCCACCACTTCCCCTGGCAGCTCATTTCATACATGCACTACCCTCTGCATGAAAAAGTTGCCCCTTACATCCCTTTTAAATCTCACCTTAAAACCATGCCCTCTAGTTTTGGACTCCTCCACCCCAGGGAATAGACCTTGCTTATTTACCCCATCCATGCCCCTCGTGATTTTATAAACTTCTATAAGGTCATCCCTCAGCATTGAACGCTCCAGGAAAAATAGCCCCAGCTTGTTCAGCCTCTCCCTATAACTCAAACCCTCCAACCCCAGCAACACCCTCGTAAATCTTTTCTGAACCCTTTCTAGTTTCCCAACATCCTTCCTATAGGAGGGAGACCAGATTGTACACAATACTCCAAAAGTGACTGAATCAATGTCCTGTACAGGCACAACATGACCTCCCAGCTCCTATACTCAATGCACTGACCAATAAAGGCAAGCTTACCAAACACCTTCTTCACTATCTGACGACTCAATTTTCAAGGAATTATGAACCTGCACTCCAAGGTCTCTTTCTTCACCCCACTCCCAAGGACCTTACCGTTAAGTGTATAATAAGTATATAAGACATGGAGAAGATATTTCCACAGTAGGAGAAACCAGGGCCTGAATGTCTTGGAGCAGCTGCAGGGCATTCTGGAGGGAGAGGGCGAACAGCCAGTGGTTGTGGTACACATTGATACTAACAACACAGATTTAAAACAAAAGGAATGAGGTTCTAAAAGCAGAATGTAGAGAACTAGGAAGAAAGTTGGTGTAGGGCCTCAGAGATAGCTATCTCAGAATGACTACCAGTGGCACGAGCTAGTCAGAGTAGAAATATCAGGATATATAGGATGAACATGTGGCTGAAAAATGGTGCAAAGAGGAGGGTTTCAGATTCGTCAGACATTGGGACCAGTTCTGGGGGAGGTGGGACCTGTACAAGCTGCACGGGTTGCACCTGAGCCTGACCAGGACTTTATGTCCTTGTGGGGGGTTCTTGGTAGAGTGCTTGGGGAGAGTTTAAATTAGCGTGGCAGGGGGATGGGAACTAGAGGACTAGGGCAGTAGATGCAGAAGTTGAGGGAGAGGTAGAAACCACAGCAAACATGACTAAGAACAGGCAGTGAAATGCTGTTGAAAAGAGCAGGGAGGTGGTCTGAAATGCATGTGTTTCAATGCAGCAAGTATAATTGGCCAGGTAGACAAACTCACAGTATTGGGTACTACTTGGGACTGTGACATTATTACAATTACGGAGACTTGGCTGGAAGAGGAACAGGACTGGCAGCTGAATGTCTCAAGATTTATATATTTTGGGTGTGACAGAAAGGGATGTAAAAGGGGAGGGGGAATTGCATTACTGGTAAAGGACTATCGCACAGCTGTACTAAGGGAGGATACATCAGAGGGCTCATGCAGTGAGGCAGTATGGGTAAAACTCAGGAACAGGAAAGGTGAAATCACAATGCTGGAGGTATACTACAGGTCTCCTAATAGCCAGCGGGAGTAGAGGAGAGAATAGGTATACAAATTTTGGAAAGATGTAAAAGCAACAGAGTTGTTGTGGTTGGTTATTTTTAACTTCCTCTGTATTGACCAGAACTCTCTTCATGCTAGGGGCTTGGATGGAGCAGAATTTGTCAGGACCATTCAGGTGGGTTTCTTGACACAGTAAGCAATCGGTCCAAACAGGAAATGGGTTATACTGGACCTAGTTTTGGGAAATGAGTCCAGCCAGGTGAGTGAAGTTTCAGTGGAGCAAAATTTTGGAAACAGTGATCATAACACAGTGAGTTTTAAGTTACACATGGATAGGGATAACTGCAGTCCTCGGATGAAGATATTGAATTGGGGGAAGGCAAACTAGAACAATATTAGGCAAGAACTGGAGAGTGTTGATTGGATGCATGTGTTTGAGGGTAAATCCACATTGAACATGTGGGAGTATTTCAAATGGTAGTTGATAAGAGTTCAGGAGTGGCATGTTCTTGAGAGAATGAAGCATGAGTATGGCAAGTTACATGAACCTCAGATGATCAAGGATGTTATGACCTTGGTCAAAAAGAAAAAGAAGGCATACATAAGGTATAGGAGGATAGGAACTGACGAAGCCCTTGAAGTATATATGGAAAGCAGGAAAGAACTTAAACAAGGAATTAGTGCTAAAAGGGGTCATGAAAAGTCATTAGCAAACAGGTTTAAGGAGAATCCCAAGGCTTTTTATGCATATATTAAAAGCAAGAGGATATCCAGGGAAAGGGTTGGCCCACTCAAGGACAAAGGAGGGAATCTACGTATATAGCCAGAAGAGGTAGGTGAAGTCTTAAAGGAATACTTTGTATCAGTATTCAACGAAGAGAAGGAATTGGTGGAGGGTGATGTCAGGGAAGGGAATGTCAAATTTCTAAGCCAAGTTGCTGTTAAAAAGGAAGAGGTGCTGTGCATCTTAAAATATATTAAGATAGATAAGACCCCGGTCCTGATGGAATCTATCCCAGAATATTGAGGGAGGTGAGAACAAATTGCTGGAGCATTGACAGACATCTTTGTATTCTCATTGGCCACAGGTGAGGTCCCAGAGGACTGGAGAATAGCTAATGTTGTCCCATTGTTTAAAAAGGGTATCAGGAATAATCCAGGAAATGTGCACCTCACATCAGAGGTAGGGAAGTTATTGGAAAAAATTCTCAGGGACAAGATCTATATGCATTTAGAAGCGAATGAACTTATTAGTGATAAATAGCATGGTTTTGTGCAGGGGAAGTCATGCTTCACTAACTTGATCAAGTTTTTTGAGGAGCTGACAAAGATGATTGATGAGGGAAAAGTGGTTGATGTTGTCTACATGGACCTCAGTAAAGCCTTTGACAATGTCCCTCATGGCAGACTAGTACAAAAGGTGAAGTCACCTGGTATCGGGGTGAGCTGGCAAGATGGATACAGAACTGGCTTAGTCATAGGAGACAGAGGGTAGCTGTGGAAGGATGCTTTTCAGAATGGAGGGCTATGACTAGTGGTGTTCCACAGGGATCAGTGCTGGGACCTCTGCTGTTCGTGGTCTACATAAATGATTTGGAGGAAAACATAGCTTGTCTAATTAATAAGTTTGCAGACGACACAAAGATTGGTGGAGTTGCGGATTGTGAGGAGAATTGTCAGAGGATATAGCAGAATGTAGATCAGTTGGAGGCATGGGCAGAAAAATAGCACATGGAATTTACGCCCGACAAATGAGATGATGCATTTTGGAAGGTCAAGTATGGGTGGAAATTATACACTCAGTGGCAGTACCCTTAGGAGTTCTGCAGAGAGATCTGGGTGTGCAGGCCTACAGGTCACTGAAGGTGGCAGCATAGGTAGATAAGGTAATTGAAGAAATTTATATGGTATGCTTGCTTTCATTGGAAGGGGCATTGAGTCTAAAGATAGACAAGTTATGCTGCAGCTTTATAGAACTTTTGTCAGGCAACACTTGGAACTTTGTGTACAATTCTGGTCACCACACTACTAGAAGAATGTGTATGCTTTGGAGAGGGTACAGAAAAGGTTTAAAAGGAAGTTGCCTGGTATGCAGAATTTTAGCTATGAAGAAAAGTTGGATAGACTGGATTTGTTTTCACTGGAGTGCAGGAGATTGAGGGGTCACCTGGTAGAATTGTACAAGATTGTGAAGGTATGGATAGAGTGGAAAGTATGAGGCTTTTTCCCAGGAAGGAGAGGTCAATTACTATGGCACATAGGTTCAAGGTGTGAGGGGGAAAGTTTAAACGAGATGTGCAATGCACATTTTTCACACAAAGGGTGGTGAGTGCCTGGAAAGTGTTGCCAGAGGTGGTGGTGGAAGCAGACACAATAGCAGCATTTAAGAAGCACCTGGAAGAATACATGACTAGGAAGGGAATAGAGGGATATGGATCCTGTGTGAAGACTGTTTTAATAAAGAAGAGCAAAATGTGTCAGCACAGGCTTGGAGGGCCAAAGGGCCTGTTACTGTGCTGTATTGTTCTTTGTTTTTGTTCTTTGACCAGAAGGCACAGCCTCAGGGTAAAGGGATCAATTCAGCCAGAGGGTGGTGAATTTGTGGAACTCATGGACTCTGAGGACTGTGGAAGCCAAGTTGTTGAGACTCTTTAAGGCAGACATAGATAGTTTCTTGTTTAATAAAGGGATCAACTGTTAGGGGGAGAAGGCAGGTGAATGGGATTGAGAAACATATCAGCCATGATCAAATGGCCGAGCAGACAAATGGCCTAATTTTGCTTCTTTTTCTCATGGTCTTATGGAGTCTCTCAAGCATTCATGTAATTCATGTTGTATTTGTCCTTATAGGGCTTGATCCTGACACTGAGTGCAAAGTTAGGAAATGTACAAAGGCTACACAGTAGCATGCATTACTTTGGTAAACACAGAATACATAAATCAAACACTTTTACTTTACACAACACTAACCGTTACACGATGAATCTTCCTTGAGCAACTGGTAAGATATGATGATAAGTAAGATAATGCAGATGGTTGGAAATAAAGTTAACCAAATAATTTCAAGGACACAGTTCTGCTCTGAAATAATAAAAAAAATCAAAATGTACTGTAACTTTAACCATATTGGACAAAACTTATGTTTATTCATTTGTTGAACATATTCTAAAGAATCCTTTGATTTGTAAATGCAACATGCTTCTATTGATCAATCATATAAATGATTGCAAAAATTATTTTTGATTAACATTGATAGTAAGCAATTGTTGCAAATGCTTGGATGTAAACAGAGGCAGGTTACATTGTGATGGGTGCGCAATGTTTCAGTTTTAACTCCACAGCATGTATTTTTTGTTCTTGATAAGTTCCAAACCGAAACCTGGCTTCTAGCTGTGCATGGAGAAGTCCAGTGTAGGCTACACAATCAGCCAGATCCTAATGGGCTCGGAGGAGGTCAGGGCCTGCTGCCTAGCCTTACCTCTATGCTGCTCCAAGGAGAACAACCCCAGCTTGCCGAATCTTTCCTCACAGCTCAAAGCGTCCAGCCCAAGCAGCCTCTGATAAATATTCCCTGCACACTCTCTACTCCAATCACATCCTACTGTAGTGTGGTGACCAGAACTGCATGCAATACTTCAGTTGTGACCTAACCAAGGTCCCTCTGATCTTCAGCATTTTCCAACTATCATCTACATTCATAGTGTAATCCCTTGCCTTGATAGCCTTCCTGAACTGCATTTCTCACACTTTTCCAGGTTGAATTCCATTTGTTACTGCTCTGCCCACCTAACCAGACTGTGGATATTCTGCAGTTTATAGCTATCCTCATTATTTACCAGCTTATCAATTTTCATGTCACCTGCAAACTTCTCAATTATACTCTTGAATGAACTCCAAATCTGTGAACCACTGCTGCATTATCTCTATGGCAAGTATATCCTACCTTAGGAAAGGAGACCAAAATCTGCACATAATTCTCCAGATGTTTGGGGCAGCACGGTGGCTCAGTGGTTAGCACTGCTGCCTCACGGCACCAGGGACCCAGGTTTGATTCCAGCCTCAGGTGACTGCCTGTGTGGAGTTTGCACATTCTCCCTGTGTCTGCGTGGGTTTCTTCCGGGTGCTCCAGTTTCCTCCCACAGTCCAAAGATGTGCAGGTTAGGTGGATTGGCCATGTTAAATTGCCCGTAGTGTTCAGGGATGTGTAGATTAGGTGGGTTACAAGGGGACAGGCATGGGTGGGATGCTCTGAGGTTCAGTGTGGACTTGTTGGACCAAAGGGCCTGTTTCCACACTGTAGGGATTCTATGTATGTCTAGTCTCTGTACACAGAAGCAAATCTTCTTGCAATAAAAGCAAAAGTACCGTTTGGTTTCTGTATTTGCATGCTAGTTTTCAGTGACTCTTGAACAAGGGCACCTAGGTTCCTTTGGAGATCAACGCTTTCCAATCTCTCACTACTAATGAATAGTCTGCACTTTTGTTTCTCCTACAAAAATGGATAGTGTTGTACTGTCTAAATACCCGTAAGCTTATTTGCTCCTCTCACAGTTCATGTTCTGACCAAGTTTTGGATCATGCCCACATCGTTGGTACACATTGTGAACAGCTGGGGCCCATGTATTGATTTTTGTGGTCACTGGCACTGGTCAACCCAAGAATTGCACATTTAATCCTACTCTCTGCTTTCTGCCTGTTGATAAAGTGCATTGGGTTGGGCATTGTATTGTGGCATGGAATGAGGATTTAAGTTTGTTTACTAATAACCTATGTAGGACTTTATCCAAAGCATTCTGAAAATCCGAATAAACCTAATCCACTCGTTCCTCCTTAACAGCTTTACTGGTAATATCCTCATGAAACTCTAACAGGTTTGTCACACACAATTTCTCTTTTAAAAATCCATATTATCTCTGACCAATCAAACAATTATTTTCTAAATATCCAGTAATCTCATATTTTATAATACATTGGAGTACTTTCCCTACCACTGACGTCAGGTTAATAGGCCTATAGTTCTCTGTTTTGTCTCTTCCTTTTTGTAAACAATGAGTCATATTTCTAAACTTCCAATTGGCAGACATCTTTGTAGAATTCATAGAACTTTGAAAAATGATCACCAATGTGTCGACTAGTTCTGAAGCCATCTCTTTTGATGTTCTCAGGTGAAAGTCAACTGGTTCTGGGGATTTGTCAAATTCCAGCCCACTAATTTCTGTAATACTACTTTTTCTCATAATACTAATAATTTTTCAGATCCACTGTCCCACTAGACCTGTCAATATTAATTACCTATGAAGGATTTTTTGTGTCTTCCTCTGCAAAGATGGACAAATTACTTATTTAACCTCTTTGCCATTTCTCTATCTTCTATTATATTGATCTACATTTACTTTTGCTTATCTCTTTTTTACATAACATTAGAAGGCTGTACAACTTGTATTTAGGTTTCTTTCTATTTTGCATTCATATTCCGTTCTCTGTTTCTTTGTCAATTTCTTCGCCATCCATGCCAAAGTATAAAATTGTCCCAATTCTCAGGCTTATATGTTATTGACAATTTTATAACCCTCTTCCTTTAATCTGGTATTTTCTTTAATGTGCCTCATTAGCAATGGCTCTCTTGTTTTTCCTGTTGTATATTTTTGCCTTAAACAAATGTACATTGTTTGAAAATCAATGATTAATTATTTAAATAATTGACTTCGTCCATCTATTAATAAAACTTTTAATGTATTTTTCCAATCCACTATAGTCAAATGCCTTCTCATACCTTCAAAATTGCCATTGTTCAGATTTAATACACTGGTTTCAGATTGAACTACATCTTTTCCAATCCCAATGGAAAATCTTATCAGACTATGCTCACTATTGCCTAAAGGACCTGGCAGTAGTGTCACAAGAAATCCAATGACCTAATGTGGGTGATGAATTTCAGTGAATGCATCTTCAAAAGGTATCTCCCACTAATGTCTGCACCAAATTCACACTGCTCAAAGCATCATACCCCATCACTTACCGATCAGCATTCCTTCAAAATCTGCATTCCTACTTACCATAACAATACTTGACCTCATTCTTATACACATTCCAATGATGCCAGCTACACAGCTAGTTCCCACTGCCTTCACCTTCCTCTAGCTATTCAGCTCTAATAGTCACATCCCTAAACATAATGCAACACAATTACTAACTCTCTGCTCTCTTTTTACAGAATTGAAATCTGTGCATAGTGCTTATTCCAGACATGAGCAAGCTGCAGATACATGAGCGGGCTGGACAGTTTGTGTGTCAGCTCACTGGAGGTTCTACTGTAGAGAACTAAAATGAGTAACTCAATGGGCTGGCATACAGAACTTGCTGATAGACATCTAAACCAATACGGTCAGTGCATTTTCCCGTCAGACAGACTCCCATCATTGTCAAGGAGCATGAAGGAGTCTGGTTACAACTTAGCACAGAACATCATGCAGAGCTTGCTCTCTCCCAGTAGTCTCTGCTCCATCTCCCTGTTGCGTTGCCTTCCCAGATTCATTGCAACTGTGCAGTTTCCACTATTTGCTGGAAGACAGGTTACCTAGTCCTCTGCCTTCTCTGTAAGTCTGCAGCAATGCCGTCTGCCAAATTCAGGATTTCATGATAACTCCTATACAAACAATCCACTGCATTTGCAGAGACTTTCAACTTCAGAAGTTGTTCTAAATTCCTTGCAGGTTGATTTCTCAGCCCTTTAAATAAGACTAGTACTGTCCCTCTTCCAACACGAAAATTTGTTCTTTGGTAAATGACAAGTGAATACATTCAATGGATTTGTATCATCCAAATTTGGAAGTTCAAATTTGCACCAGCCAGAAGGGCACAGTAAAATCAGCAGAGGGCATGTAAACACTCCAATGTTTGCACAGGATGTCAATGGAGCTCTCCTTCCCAGATTGGGGCACTTTGTGAGTTCAGACTGAACAGTTATAGACTCCAGCTCCATTTCAATTTGAATCGCACATCCCGTATTTGTAATAAATACATGCAAAAGAAGTGCTTTTCAGTTATCAAATTATTCTAAGCATTTAATTTACCATTCTACTACTTGCAAGGTGGGCATTAAATACTTTTAAATTCATTATTGATAAATCAGTCTTACAAAAAAAAGTTTATTAATCATCACCAACAGAATTAAATGCTGCAATCTCATACAATAAATAGACTATGTTAATAATCTGGTGAATTCCATGTACTCTTTTATGTAGGTGCAAAAGTATTGCAACTTCCTTCACTTAAATCAGCGTTATTTATGAAATCTGGGTCTTTTGCACACATTAGGAAAGTACCTTGACAAGATTTAGCATTTAGTCTCATTTAGTCTCATTACTTCTAAGGGTTTGAATACGATCAAGAAAGTTTATGCCAGGCCTCATCCAATTTACATCTGTTCATTATGATCAAGGAATCCTAAATTTTTAAGTAGTCATGTCATTTATCTCAATGAGACAAATCACAGAACCACAGAATAATTATGGCACGGGAAGCCAATCAGCTCATAGAGCTGGCACTATCTATTATTTTGTGCAAACCACCTGCCTTTTCCCCATATCCCTATATACTATTTCTGTCTAAATATTCAATCAATCCTTCTTGAATGCCTCAACTGAACATGCCTCCACTACAGTGCATTCCATAGCCTAACTACTCATATGCAAAAGTTTATTCTCTCATCATCCTTGCTTCATTTGCACAAACTTGAACTCTATAACCTCTCGTTCTTGATTTTTTTTAAACAAGCAGAAACAGCCTCTCCCTATCGATGCTGTCAAGGCCGTCCTTGATTTTATAAACCTCATTCATCCTTCTTCTCTCCAGGGAGAATAGTCCCAACTTCAATCTATCCTCATATCTGAAGATTCTCATTCCTGGAACAATTCTAGTAAACTGTCTCCAATGTATTTGCATATTTCCAAAATGTGGCACCTATCTTATGTTATCAGACATAATTCATCAGTTTCCAAATGTTTTAGCCATTGCTTCGCAGAGTTGTATAATAAGGCTTGCTGATGTATGGAAAGTCTTGCAATTCTTAATGACACCAACTGGTGATGTCCAATATGAAACATCTGGCTGCCCACAGTTTGAGCTATCATTTTAGTTCCAACATTAATTGGACAATTCCAACCAGAACTGTCATAGGAACATTGGAGTACAGTGGGCCATTCAGCCCATTGAGCCTGCTCTGCCAGTCACTTCAATCATGACTGGTCATTTATCTCAACACCACTACCTCCACGTCCTTTGGTATCATTAGTCTCAAAAAATCTGCTTATTTCTATCTTGAACACGCTCAATGATTGGGCTTCCAGATCTCTCTGAAATAAAGAAGTCCAAAGACCTACCTGAAACGGATCTGAGATGAAGACTTTCCTGTTCATCTCAGGCTTAAATGGCCTACCTTATACTGAGATTTTGACTCCTGGCCGTAGAATCACCAACAGGGGAAAACATCCTATTTGTATCTGCTCAGTCATGCCTTGAAATGATTTTATAAATTTCAACCAGCTCATTTCTCCTTCGAAATTCCAGAGACTGCAATGATCAGTTTCCTCAATCTCTCCTCCTACTAAGACAATTCCATCATCCTAAGGTTTAGTGAACCTTCCTTTGCACTTCCTTTATGACATGTATATCCTTCCTTAGATAAGGAGATCATTATTGTACACAATACTTCAAATGTGGTCTCACAAAGGCTTTGTGCATTGGAGCAAGACATCTTCACTTCTTTATTCAAATTCCCTTGCAATAAAGGCCAATATTCTATTCACTTTCTTATTGATCATTGCACCTGCAGGCTAACTTTCAGTCACTCACGAACAAAGATACTCAAATCCTTTCGGAAACCAAAACTTCCCAACCTCTCACCATTTAACAAATATTCTTTCTTTTGTTTCTAATTTTTGTTTCTAACAAAGTGGATAACTTCACACTTATTCACATTGTACTCTATTTGTTATGTTCTTGCCCGTTCATTTTTTTAAAAAAACTGTTATGTGTCATTGGATTTGGAATTTTGTGGGTTGTTTTAGAACATTGTGAATTGTCTCAGCTGGCCTGAAGCCTGTTCAATAAGATGGCAGCTCTTAATGAAAACGTTTATTTTCTCCATTTTTACAGTTGCAGAGCATCAGCCAGGCTGGTGAAAGCCTCAAGGAACAGCTGCACAATTGAGTTAATGTCTGGCTCCATTGAGAGCACTCTTCACTTGTTGCATGTGCACCCACCAGATGGTATAAGTTGAACGAATAAACATTGGTCTTTTGGAGTCTGTTATTCCCATGTTTCCATGTGGTAACTTAGCAAGCAGGTGACAATAATAAAACTAGACGAAAACAGCTCATCATTGGACACATGTTTTGGAGTTGAAATTTGGGGTCTTCTGTCCACTAATCTATTAATATCTCTGGAAATGTGGGAACATAATGAAGCAGAGCTCTATGGTGTTGGCCTCTTCCCGCCTTGTTTAAAGTACTGGCAGTGATAAGATGAGGAACTTACATGGTTGTTAATTTTCCACAACAGGACCAAGGGTGAATTAGTCACCCGACACCTCTCCTGATCCCCACAAAATTTCAGGAATGTCAAGGTTATTAAATTATTAGTTAAGTTATTATTTGATTTATTATTTATTATTATTTGTTATTTAGTTGTATTACCTCTGAGGGCTTGAATACGATCATGAAAGATTATGCCAAGCATAATCCATTCCAATTTTACGCATTATGGTAAAGGATTTTATGTGGGATTTTATAAGTGGAATTTTATGTGCCCTCAACCCTGCTTTGGGTTAGCTTAAAATTTAGCCATTTATTGTTACTCTGTTGCTCTGGATGGGTCACACTATTGACAGTTAAATCAAACGTATTCAACCAAAATGAGTCAAGGCACTTTAAGATGCTATTACAGTGGAAAAGAAAATTTGCATTTCCCTTCCAGCAATGAGGTCACAGCAAAACAGGATTTGTACACTCCTTTCAGATCACAAATCCAGAGAAGGATCAGGAGTTATTGACCATTAGGAGCAGCTTCCCATTAGGAATTCTACTAAGAAAGAAAGTCTCACATTTATATAAAGTTTTCCCAACTATCAGATATCCAAAATGCTTTGCTGCCAAAGGAGTACTTTTTGAAATGTGATTGCTGTTGTAATGTAGGAAAACTGACAGCCAATCTGTGCCCAGCCAAGTCCTACAAACAGCAATATGATAATAACCACATAATCAGTTATAGTAATGTTGATTTTTAGATAAATATTATTTAGGACACCAGGGATGATTTCACATTTTTCTTCAGAATAGGGTCATAGGATTTTTTTGCCATTGTCTGCAAGGACAGATGTTCACGGCACCACCCCTGACAGTATAACATTCTTTCATTGCCTACTTTGCACTCAAGGCTCTAGGACTTGAAGTTAAAACCTACTGACTCAGTGGTGAGAGTGCTACGAATTTAGACATAGCAGACATGTTAAGAAGGAAAGTGTTACAGTTGAAGAGGGAGAACCACAGTAGTGAAGTGGAGACCACAATTCTGGGCCTACCAGTTGCTTAAGAGAATCAGTCTCAATTAACAGAAGAGCAGCTGAGATAGTAACAATGTGGAAAGTGACGGTTCCTTTCATTTTCTTGGGGCAACTTGGGAAGGATAACCAACAATTTGCACCAGTGAGGCAGGAGAAGAAAAAGTGAAGTTGTGGGAGAGAGGCAACAGTCAGTCTCACCATTTCTCTTTCTAAATGTTATTTTCTGTTACTGTGGAGGAAAATCCAAAGTTCTACAGAGCTTAGTCATTTCCTCCTATATTTACCTTGTATTCCTGAAAAATGTATCAAATTTTAATCAGAGCTGGGAAAAATTTGGCAACTTAAGCATCCTGAAAGGTATGAGTACAGAATTAAACCTAGCATGACAAAACATTAAACTTAGCTTGTCTCAAATTATTTCAATTGATTTGCGTATATTAAAAAGTGGATCAATTATGGAGATAATGGACAGTAGAAGATCTCCAGTGCAAAGCAGAAAAAAAATACAGGTTTGTGCTTGTATTTCTCATTGCAAGTGGAAAATTGCCAGAATAGATGAGACAAGTGGAGGAAGGAAGAATCATAAAACTACAGAAATGCTTCTCCCTCTGGTATCTCATATTTGAAGACAGGAATCAACAAAGGCTTAAAAGCAGATGTTTGCTCACCTTGTTGCATAAAAAATTGTACATCTAGAAGGAATTAAAAATACTTTATAATCGGAAGTTATAAAAAGAGCTGATGATTTTGTTATTTTTTTAAAATGGTAATCCAGACCTGGTCAGAATCGAACTACCCAAACCTAGTTATAAATACATATCTGCTGCAGAGAGTTTAAGATTAATACATAATAATTTTACAGTTACCTTGAATAGTCATTTCCAAATAATTAGATGCATCTCTGTAACATGTATCATTAGCGACTCCCCTCTTCACAACACAATTGCAGTTTTTCTTAGTGCAGAGATATCTGTTCTGATCTGTCAGATCTTCTACAGTAGAGTTGTGAAGTTGAATTTCCATGTAACACTTGTTAGCTTTCATCCCATTTGGTGAACTGTCACTCCAGGTAGCATCAATATTGTTAGGTAAGGGAAACATGCGAATCCTCAATCCACTCACCCCAGCAACTATTCTTCTATCCGATATCAATATCAATATTTTGGATACTGTGTGGAAGTAAAAGCATGTTAGAAATGAGCACACATGAATCAAAAGAAAATGGAAATTTTGTTCAATGACTGCGAAGGAAAGAAGCACTGGAAGGAAGACTGAAAATGAAATTCCTTAGAATTGCTTCCACTCCACCAACATTACTTTGCCAAAGGTATGGCACAAACACAGAAAAACAGGATTTCCATCCACCACATCTCTGGTGAAGTAATGCCAACAAAGTGGAAACATCTTTGAGAATTCTCTCAGCCATCACCACATATGCTACTGGAGAGGTTAATATTTCAGCAATATTGTTAATAGATGTAATTTACCTAGATTTTCATGAGGCACTTTGTAAAATTCCTCATATGCAACTTCTAAAGATAATGAAGCTTTATGGAATAAAGTTAATTCACTAGAAACTGAAAAAACAAAAAAGAATTGAGTAAAGTTCAGTGACATTGTTTGTCAGAGTTGTGTTTCTTTTGTCTACATACTGTAACAACATGGAATAGGGATCTACTGCACAGAAAAGGCTCTTTGGCCCATCGAGTCTGCACCAGTCAAAAACAACTACCTAACTATCTAAGATAACAAGGTGTGGAGCTGGATGAACACAGCAGGCCAAGCAGCATCATTGGAGCAGGAAATCTTGACTTTTCGGGCCTAGGCCCTTCATCATGATGAAGGGCCTAGGCCCAAAACTTCCAGCATCTGCAGTTCCTATTATCTCTGATACCTAACTATCTAACCCTATTTTCCAGCACTTGGCCTTGTATGTCTTGGTAGTGCAAGTGCACATCTGAATAATTCTTTAATGTTGCGAGAGTTTCTGCCTCTACCACCCTTAGGGACAGTGAATTCCAGATTTACACTGCCCCCTGAATATGTTCTGAGCTTTCTGTGTGGGTAAGGCTTGAACTGATCATTCAGTCTGGGCACAGACAACAATGCCAGCACCACAGGGAAACCAGGTTAATGTGGGGATTGTGGAAAGGCATTCAAATGCCCATCCCTGCTGGAAATTCACAGCAGAGTCACACTGGAGAGAAGCCATTCACCTGTACCGAATGTGGGAAAGCATTCACTCAGTCAACAACTCTGCTGACACACCAACAATTTCACACAAGCGAGAGACCATTTACCTGTTGTGTCTGTAGGAAGGGATTCACTCATTTATCTCAGCCACTGGTATACCAGCAAGTTCTCACTGGGAAGAAGCCATTCAGCTGCTCCATCAGTGGGAGAGATTTGCTCAACGGTCCCAGCTACAGTTACACCAACAAGTTCACACTTGAGAGAGGTCCTTTACCTGTTCAATCTGTGCAAGGGGATTTAGTCAGCTGGTTTACCTGCTGACACACCAACAAGTTCATACATGACTGCAGAGGTTTGAAAATATTATCATTCCTGCTGTTCATCACATCTAAGACTGAATCAGATACGTTCTGACAGTTAGAGCTTGTTTCTGATGATGTTACTAACTACATCAATGAATTACCAGTTGAAAATTCTGGTAATGTAGCTGATTGTGTTCTTAGGGCTGTAGTATCCCTTTAAAAACAGCTGTCTGGGATCATTTCCCTGAATTCAAAATAATACTCGTTAATGACATCAAGTAGGTGTCTTTTTGCAAGATGGAGACAGATATTATTGTGTAGATGATGATTTAACAAATCACACGGGAAAGAAAGTGGATAGAATTGTTGATCATTCATTCCAACTGAAGGAAGGAAGTAGGAACTGGGATAGAGCTCAAAACTGCTGACAATAAATTTAAATAGGTTGTTTCTAGCAGATCTCCAGCTTTATATACTCTATTTTCAAAAGGAAAAGGTCCAGAAGATAATGACAGGATACATTTGGGACTTAAAATTTGATGTTATGAAGAATGACTTGCAGAACTGAACTTGCCCTCTTCGGAAGAAAGAAAATGGCAAAGGAACATGATTTATGTCCTTAAGGACAACAGACATGCCATAATGTGAATGTACTGGTCACAGAACTGGCAACTATACAAAATTAACTATCTTCAAATAAGGCCAAAATAACAAGTAAAATTCTCTTTTGTAAAGTGCTACATAATAGTTACTTAGCTAAAAACAAAAGCCATCAGCCAACCAATCATAAATGAGAACTAGACCAATATTTCTTTTAGAATTAAAATAATCTTATAGAATTGTTTTCAAACAGCCCTTGGCAATAGAGTGTAGACCACTCCTAACAGTTGTTGCTAGCTCCTACTAGAAAGAATTTGTCTTGTCAGAACACACTCAATCTTAGCTATGACACCTTCCACAGTTGAATAACTAAATACCACTTGCTGTCCGAGATAACGGTTCAAAAAGAATAAATAATAACAATATTCTGAAGGAGTAAGTAACATCAAGCTCCATGCAATCTAATGATGACACACAGTTTTACACGGAGGCAGGTAAGTGGAGAACCCAAAGGGCACAGTTGTTTCATTATTGCCTGATTAGTAATGTGAACGGCACAGGTAAGATTGTCATAATTCCAAAGGACCTAAGGGCTGCTCTCCCATGGAGAAAGATGACTAGTGGTGAGTTTAATCTGACGGTCACCATGCTTCAGGCACAGGGTGATGCTGAGATAGTGGGACATGCATGGTGACCTCAACCAATGTGGGAACTGGACCCATGCTGTTGGCATCACTCTATCTTGCAGCCGAGCCATCCAGCCAATCAGCTAAACAAACCCCAATGTAATGCAATCCAATATCATGTAATAAAACATCTTGTTAACTCAGAAAATTGCCTTTTCTATTCAGACTCATCTGTAGTCTGTCTATACCACTGATAATTAGACCAGCCTAGAAACAATACAGACATGGGAAGATTGGTGACAACAAACAACTTGAACCACCATTAGTTCAGTCCCATATATTGGCAATGGTGGCAAATATCACACCACCATCCAAACGGATTCAAGGGTCTCAACTTGAGACAGCTCAGGCAGCCTTAATTCTCACCTTTCCTCATAACATTTCTGAAAGAGCAGCCAAGTAGGTGGTATCTGGAAATTGTTATTGGCCACCCCATATGCAAATAAATTGGCAGAGGTCTGTAAATGTTTGCCAGAATTAATAGAATGAATCATACACAGTGCCAGTAGCCCACTTAAAAAGGTTGAGGAAGTATCCACCAAGTAAACACCAGCTGCCCATGCCATATTTGACAGTCAATTTGACATTAATAGCACGGAGGCTGAAGTTTACACTATTATGCCATCGAATCAGGAAATTCTGCCTCATAGAGCTGCCAGAAAACCAGAGGTCCAGCAGCTCTGCACCAGAGATGATGATCACTGCCTGTATTGCAGGAGAGTGGAAGAGGAATTGTGGATGCACAAAATCCAAAGAAGGCCAGGATCTCACCACAGCAGGTGCCAGGCATAGAATCATATTGGATAGGCCAGAGTGAGGGGCAATGAGCATAATGTGAATCAACACAGGGGAGGAGGGTGGTGGGTTTCGATTCACATGGAAAAGAGGAAATTTCCTTCCCATTCCTAAGGCCCTTCACTGACCAACAGTATGCTGGGTTAAACTGCCAGGCTACACATTGAGGTGCAGCCTCCTCCTGTCATCCATTAAATCAGAGCAGCAGAAGGATGAAGCCCTTAACTGTGCATCAATTACCAACCAATTGCCCTCAATTGGCAGCTCAGCTGATATTTTCCACACGAAGATTGTAGTGGGAGTGGGGGAGCCCAGATGTTAGTTTGCATTTTAATCCACAGGTCCACTCACCTGTCTTCACACCGCAGCCAGCCTGTAAAATACAGTCTATTAATTCTGTTTGTTTCTCCATCGGTGCCATCTAACCTGTTTAATACTTTTAAGATCTTCTATTTTTGTTCCAGATTTCATTCTGAAATATCCTTTGGATATTTACAATATCTTTCTTTTGTAGTAGAATTCAAATTGGGACAAAATAAAGTGAAAAGTCTTGGTAACTGAATAGTCTTTTCTTATTCGTTACTTTGCTAAATTGTTACAATGTTGAGAAGCATGGTTTGAATATCACCTTAACCATTCTTAATCTGGAAACAAAGTACAAGGTACTGTGTTATCTCTGACGCCAGCATCTGCAGTTCTTGCTATCTCTGAATGAGTTATAACCCGACTGCAAAGCCTCTTCCAAGGATGCCCATCTTGAAGAAGTTATCCTCCTCCCTCCAGAAAGACTTCAGTGGATCTCTCTCCCACTGCAACCCTCTGGTAGTCTCCTCTGCCCTGAAACTCATCGACCACATACTCAAGCATACTCAGTACTACAGCCACATCTCCTTTCTCAGCACCTACCGACAGAACCAGATCATCCCCAATGAACTCCAAACTACATTCAGGTCATCCCAGTTTGGCCCTAACCATGACAACCTCTACCTTCACAATATCCAGATCCTCCAAAAATGATTTTCTCTACGGATCCTAAAGTACACACTCTCAGCAATGTGCCAGCACTTTCTGGCACTACTATCAACCTTACTCTAGCTCAGAACCTCCCTCTCCCAGATCTACAAAGGACCTCTTCTGTTTTCCATTCTTTGCAGGATCCACAACCTCAACCAGTGCTTTTTCTCCATCCTATCTGACATTAAAAACCAAGTACACTAAACTTACTTGTGCTTATCACCAAACACGAGCCTCTTCGACCCCCCAAGTCCTCAACCCTACCCAGGACCTCCCCCTCAATGGGTCTGGCGCCATTAACCATGTGGTCACCACGGCATCTCCTGCCGACCTGACACAACCTGTCCATCTTCTCCCCCACCTATCTGTCCCTCCCATCCCACTGACCAATACCCACCACTCCCTACTTGCACTCACCTATCACCATCCCATCTACCTTCCCCAGCCCCACCCCTCCTCTCTCTTCTTATCTCTGAGCTCCCTTCCCCCTCCCCATTTCTGAAGAAGGGTTCCAACCCGAAACGTCAATATGCCTGCTCCTCTGATGCTGCCTGGCCTGCTGTGTTCTTCCAGCTCCATGCTGTGTTATCACTGACTCCAGCATCTGCAGTTCTTGCTATCTCCACAGGGTACTATCATCGTTTATAATGAATATCTACATTTTTAAAACGATTGTTACCATTTCAACTTTCAACATCTAATAAAAATGATTCATGTAAATGTATAAAAAAACTTTCATGGCTTAACATTCAAGTAACAAAAACAACATATCAAGAAGTTGTAAATATGGTATAAACAATAAATAAATAATGTGACTTTACCTTGAGGAGGTTCCTGATTCAGTGTATGCCTTCGCTTAGTGTCAGTTTTACATGTAAACCAGCCTGTGGCTGTTAAATTTGAAGTAAAATCCTGACATCTGGACTTTCTCTGATTCTGTTCACTGCTGGAATGATTTAAAGAGACTTTTATGTCTATCAGTCTTCTTTGAGTTCTATATTGTGAGCAATTGGTGATAGTGATACCCGTGAATCCGAGCAGGAATGACAAGTCAGCTACTTTATTTGATAAGCCTGGGTCAACGCACAATACCATGAGCACACTGACAATGCTTCCTGTGGACAGAATAAAAGTGCATGTGTGAATTTAAAGAATTAATAGAGCTACACAGCTGTATATATGCATGTTCCAGCAGGAGTCCCTGGACAGTGATTAGGAGCATGAACCACAATTTGGGCAGCAAAGTGAATTTTATCTTTTTGTCTCCTGTATACCCAAAGATCATTCATTCAATATTATTGATAGCATGCCATACTTATCTCAAACAGGCAAACACCAAAACTATCATAAGGCACCCCATTTTCTCAACAGAAAGCCATAATACACAGAAAGAAGTGATAATGACAGCAGTCTCAAAAGCAATTGACATCTTAAGACTTCCAATCTAAAACTCATTACATTCTACCTAGATTAATCAGACATAAATGCCACGCTGCCCAGTCAATATCACTGATCATGCAGATGGACTGTGGCTTGGGAAGATTTAATAAATACCAGCTGTCAGTGACCAAAGTTTGTGCTGAAGTTGAAACTGAAGAGAAAAGAATGCAGCCCAGTCAGAAGTAGAAGACCATAAAAATGAGAGCAAGAGTGAAGGAGAAACCCATATATTGCCCTGCACACTTGGCTGAAGAGAGAAGCAAGACCCATGTTGAGCCAGGACAATTGCTGTCAAGCTTTGTTCAGTTACGTAGATTACTCATCAAACATTTCTTGTGTTATTTCACTATCTTCTGTCTGAATAGTTAAAGTGTCAAATAAGTAAATATGCTGCGAGTGCAGAGTCATAAGGTGGAATCTTTTATGAGCAATATTGCTAATGACGAGATTTGTGGCAAAATCAGACAGGAAGTCCAACAAGTCCTATCTTGACATCTCGCTGCATTTTGTTTGTGCTTCTGTCGAGTGTCAAAGCAAGTTTCTCACTAGGCAGTGACACCTTGCCAAATAAGGGGGATTAAACTTTGTTAGCAGAGCCACAACTCATTTCAACAATATTCAGTCCAATCTTACCAAAACATGCTGAACAAGCTAGTCATCAAGAATTCTTGACACGGAAGTTAGAGCTCATATCTAGTGACTTCAGCTCACTGTTTGCTCCGAAGGATCTTCATGTTGAACACTGGGCAACAACACCTCAGGACACAGTCTGTGGACACTGGTTCCAACATCTACTAGCCTAAGAATTCTCATGTCACTTCTCCAATACATTGATATCTCAGGATTGCACCAGCAATGTAATGCTACTGCAAGTACATTGTGCAGTGAGGGTCATGCCCCAGCTCATAAATTGAGCCAGATTGGATCTCGGGGCTCTTTGCTTGCTGTCCTAGGACTCACTCACTTTAAGCCTACCTAGATCCTGTCAGCACCTCTGCCTTGCATTGCCTAGTCTTGCCTTTTTTGTGGTCTGTCTCCTCAGCAAGAAAGACCAGGCTCGCAGTACAGCTTTCTTGCCATGCAATTAAGTGCACACACAAAGTCTGGAATATTGTCATGGTTGTCAACAGTCCTCAGTCAAGGGAGATAGCCTACAGTCACAGTAAGTCATGCACTGTCTCTGATGTCAGTCGTGGGGGCTTAGACACAGTTCATCTGCAGCTGAGGGCAGGCAAAATCAGGGTCCTCCCTTCATAAGGATTGAGGATCTGAATGTTAGGGAGCCTACCACCTGTCTTTACTCTTTTCGCCCTACCGTAGGCTATTTTTCTCCTGAAATGAGAGAGAGGCAGATATTATAGAAGATGAAAGCAGATGTCACAGCTGCTAATGGGGCTATGCCCTGAGCAAGTGAGAGGCAGGGTTAGCAGATTCAGGGATTGTGTTCGGTGAGAGCAAAGAGAAGATGTTGTAGACATTAGTGAGAGTGGCAGAGGATGAGTCTTGATGGGAGATGGGTGCAGTAGCAGAGACAGAGTGAGTCTGAGGCACTGGAGAGAAGATAGTAGCTCTTATGCTGGAGGAGTAGGTCATTGACCTTTTTTCTACAGTTTTGGGTATTCCTCCAGGCAACTGAGAGTTCACTGATGCAGGTGGCATGGTCTGGTGTCATGTCCTCCTTTGCTGGTCTTGGGGTAAGAAGCTGTCCCGCATTTGCAGCATCTTGTCCCTGGCTGAAAAACGTGTTGCCAAATCCACCCCCTCACCCCTATCCGGCATGTCTGGAACAAAGCTCAGGGAACAGGTGGCGATCTCCCATGACTAACAGTGCTTGTCTGGGTGCACAAAGATAGTGTGAGCACCAGGGATGTTTGTCTTTCGTTGGATATCTGGAGAGTAGCAAGTTGTTACAGGAATGGCTGTAGTAAGATGGGAGTGGAATCAAATATGAGAGACACAGCTGGGGTGGGGTAGATTATTAATGCAACAAGAAATCTCACTGGGCCTTGCAGTGAGAATCCCTCCAAAAATGTGACTTAAATTGCAATTGCCAAAACCGTAAGATTCAGCCCACAGAATTTGAGATCCTGCAAGAAGGGAGCAGTCCTGGACTTAATTTTAGGCAATGAAACCAGACAACTTGTTGAAGCATCAGCAATGGAACATTTTGCAGGTAATGATAACTCTATTAGAGTCATACAGCATGGAAACAGATCCTTCAGTCCAACCAGTTCATGCCTAACATAATCCCAAATTAAACTAGTCCTACCTGCCTGTTCCTGACTCATATCTCGTCAAACCTTTCCTATTCATGTACTTTTCCAAATGTTTCTTAAACATTGTAATTGTGCCCACATCCACCACTTCCTCAGGAAATTCATTCTACAGATTCAAGAACGTCATGAAAAAGGACAAGGATGGATTGGAAATCAAAGTGCTAAGTTGGGAAATGTCAATTTTAATAAGATCAGGTATGATAAATGGACCGGGAGCAGACGCCTTTAGATAAATCTATGTCAGAGCAGTGGAATGCATTCAAGAAGGAAACAGGGAGAGTACAGGCCAACATGTTCCAATCAAGATAAAGGATGAAACCAACAAATCCAGTGAACCTTGCATATTGAGGGATATACAGGATTGGATAAAGAGGCAAAGGGAAGGTATAGAAGATACTGAGGCTTCAAAACAGAATGTGTGAGGGGAAATTGCAAAAGAAAATTAGCAAACGGGGGCATGAAAAAATAATGGCAAGTAAAATAAAGGAAAATCCTAAGTTAGGATGCCATGTTATAGCTTTATAAGACTTTTGGCACATTTGGCATAGTGCGTACAATTCTGTCCTGTTGTAGGAAGGACATTATTAAGCTGGAAAGGGCTCAAAAAAGATTTACAATGATGTTACTCAGACTGGAAGGTTTGAGTTATACTGAGACACTGGATAAGCTGAGACGTTTTCACCTGGAGCTTAGGAGGCTGAGGGGTGACCTTATAGAGATTTGTAAAATCATGAGAGGCATAGATAAGGTGAATAGCCAAGGTCTTTTCCCCAGGCTAGGGGAGTCCAAAACTAGAAAGCACAGGTTTAAGGTTAGAGGGGAAAGATTTAATAGGGACCTGAAGGGCAACCTTTTCACACAGACAGTGGTGCATATATGGAATGAGCTGCCAGAAGAAGTGGTAGAGGCAAGTACAACTACAACATTTAAAAGACATGTGGACAGGTACATGGCTAGGAAAGGTTTAGAGGGATGTGGGCCAAATGCAGGCTAATGGGTCTAGTTCAGTTTAGGAAACCTGGTTGGTATGGACAATTTGGGCCAAAGGGTCTGTTTCTGTGCTGTATGACTCCATACCCCAACGATTCTGAGTTGTGGGAATTGAGAACTCACTGCCTGTGAGAGTGGTAGACAAAGAAACCATCATAACATTTAAGAAGTATATGGATGTACATTTATGATGTCAAGGTACAAAAGGCTGTGGGCCAAGTGCTGGAGAATGGAATTAGAATAGTTGTTTTAGAATATTAGAATATTAGAATATGAATATAATGAATAATATAATAGAATATTAGATTATGAATAGAACTATTAGAATAATTAGAATCATTGTTTTTGACTAGCACAGACTCAATGGGCTGAAGGGTCTTTTCCTGTGTTGTAGATCTCTCTGGGTCTATGTACCAAAAACATATACTTTGAAGCCACCGATTTATTCTCCTACCATATAATCTCTACTTTTTAATTCCCTTGTCTGTCAAAACTCTTACTGCCTACCACCTAGGTCATTGCTTTGAGATTGACTCTATCTTCATGATCGCAAGGGTAAAGCAGACAAACAGGAACATAACTGATGCACACTGACTTAACCATCTTGCCACTATCTTCACCTCCTCACCACTGCCTTCAACTCTGTTTAAGTTCAAGGTCAAGTAACTTGCCTCAGCTTTTGACCTGGTATTTCTCCCACTACAAGAAACCCCATGTACCAATATATTCTTTCCCTAATAAGAAGCCTAATGTGACCACAAGAACCAAACATTTAGGAGTTGCAAGGAAAGTAGGCTTTGACTGATTATACAGATGACTGTGCAAAGACTTCAAAATATCTCTTTGAATTAACCACATATAATTTCATGAGATACACTTGAATGAATTGTACAGGTATAATAGCATTATAAAATGCAAATCTGCTTTTTCAAGTAAAGTTGTTTAAAAATAAAATAAACAATTATCATACAAATTATGGATATAAAGTGTTCATTTATTCAGAGTAATTTCAATGCCAGTCCATGACATCACTACCATTCATAGATTGTTGGTGAACTGAATTTTGAAAGGGAACTTTTTTTCTTCACTCAGGTGTTGTTTGTTTGAATTGGCATTGACTTTAGCAGCTCATAAAAGTATTAAAATTCCAAATAACAATTTTAACAAAGTACTTTCCCCTTATTACATTTAAAAATAACAAAAACATATTTTGATTGAATACTTAATTAAACAAATCCTGTTATTTTAATATACTTATCCCTTCCAACATCAGTCCCTTAAGAGGAATATTGCATCATTCTGGATGTTAGTGGTGCATTTACAAAAGAGGAGGCAGTCATTTTTTTTGTGTGTGACATTTTCTGAAGGGACTGCTCAACAAATGAACAAAACGGAGACACCAATAAGAAAATAACATACTGTGAGAGATGCAATGGATCTTCAATATGTTGGCTTATTAGTATTTCAAAATGTTGCAGCACTTGTACGATCTACAAACAAATACCTATATCCATATGTAACCGAACACTGCTGATATGCAGAGTGTGGGTGAAACAAGCTTCAGCCAAATTGCAGACGGATTCAGGAAATGAAGAGTATGTGAATATTAATATTACTATACTCTTTTTAAGTTAATATTAAATTAAGTACCATGAGCTACTGGAGCAAAGAATAATAATTTATGAAGAATAAATTTAATTACCTCCAAAACTGAATGTTGGCAGAGGTACATTTTTTCATTCCTGTTTGTTAATTTGTTTGTCTGCAAATAATATATTTCAAGAACTAATGGACAGATGTTAAAGAAACCTAGTACAAGATAGGGTATGAGCTAAGGAAGAACTGATCAGCTTTTGGTTAAAATTTGGAAGATTCAGATCATGGACATTTTTAAAGGACCTGTTAACATTGGAAGATAGAATAAAGTGACTTTTTGTAAAGAATGTAATTTTTGTTTTGTTTGGAATAGTGGTGATTGTTTTAGAATACTATAGCTTGTCTCAGCTGCTGTGGTAAAATTTACCACAGCTGTCAATTGTGAGCAGAGTGTTCAAAGTTGATGATGAATTTGCCTGAAGCTTCCTCAATGAAATGAAACCTCTTAATTTAAAAAAAAGTTACAGTTTTGCAGTTAAAGAATATCAATCAGGCAGGGGAATCCTGAAAAAGAGGTGCGTAATCATAACAACATTATGTTAACACAATATTGTGAAGAAATCATGCCTTAGAATTATACTTTGTAAAAGAATTAAACCATGTTTTCATATTATGTAACTTTAGTTCAAACACTAAATTTAAACTCTGTGCAAAGGTTTGTTACCTTTGCTTGCGCACTGACTTCTAACTGCATTAAACTACATTAGACTAATCAAAGTCAGTATTACTGAATCATAGAATCCTTACAGTGCAGAAAGAGGCCATTCAGCCCATCGTATCCATACCAACATTCCAGAGAGCATCATACCCAGACCCAGCAGACCCCCTCCCACCCTATCCTCACAATCCCACATTTCCCATGGCTGACCTGCACATCCCTGGACACTCTGGGAAATTTGCCATGGCCAATAAACCTAACCTGTACATCTTCGGACCATGGGAGAAAATCCACACAGATACAGGAAGAATGTGCAAACTCCACACAGACAGTCACCTGAGTGTGGAATCGAACCCGGGTGCCTGGCGCTGTGAGGCAGCAGTGCAAATCACTCTGTCTGATAAGGTGTCTCAGTGCATGATATTCCTTTTACTTAAGAATAGTAAATACTAGGAGAACATCAGATGTCAAGTGAAAAATCAATTATTTGATTTGGTAATCAGTCAATTGGCTCAAATTGCTTGTAAAGGAGAAGACCAGTTACCTCAATGGATAGAAGCTAAATCCTGGATTCCAAAACTGAACAGGTCAAAGAAATCTGAAGAATGAACCTCAGATCTTTTACACCAAAGAAAACCTGAGGAGGACAATAAAGTATACAAGACAAATTCAATATGGGCTTTTGCATGCTCTATTGTATATAACCAAAGCAGATATGTGTGACCTATTAAATTGTGATCATTACTAGCTAAGTCAAGTTTGGCACAGGTAATCTTTCCGTATTGTTCATTTATTTATCTTGCCTGAATTCTTTCCAGCATGGCAGAGGTTTGTGTCCTACTGAATGTCCTCTTCTTTAATTTCTGTAATTCCTTTATTCAAAATGGGAGGGAAACAGAAAGCAAGAGATCAGTTAGCTTAAAGTCTGTCTCAGAGAAGTTGTAGAAGTAGTTATTAAAGATATTAGCAGGGCAGGGAATTCAAAATAATCAGGCAGAGTCAACACAGTATTGTGAAAGGGAAATCATGTTTAACAAATTCACTGGAGTTCTTTGAAAAAGTAACAGGTTCATGGATAAAGAGGAACCAGCGGTTGTACTTTGCTTTCCAGAAAGCAGTTGATAGGGCAGCACATCAAAGATTATTTTGGAAAATGAAAACTCATATTGTACAAGTTAACATATTGGCATGGATAGAATATTGACTAGTTAACTGGAAACAGAAAATAGGGATGAATTGAATTTTTTCCCAGGTTGGTAAAATACATTGAGTAACATTGCCAAAGGGATTAGCGGTGGGCTTCAACTTTTCGCAATTTATCTGAATAACTTGGATGAAAGGAACAAATGTATGGCTCCTAAATGTGCTTATGATGCCAAGATAGGTATAAAATTAAACAATAAGTGCTGAAAAAACTCAGCAGGTCTGGCAGTATCTGTAGAGAGAAAAGGAGAGTTAATGTTTTGATTCCAACAACCATTTAACAGAAAATATCTCTCCACAAATGCTTCCAGGTTTGTTTCTCCAGCATTTTCTGTTTTGGTTTCAGACCTCCAGCATCAATAGTTCATTGTTTTATTAAAGGTAGGAAATTAAGTTGCGTAGAGAATATAATGAAGTTAACATAAGGATATGGATAGGTTAAGCAAGTCCACAAATGGAGTATTATGTGAGAAAAGGTAAAATGGTACAATTTTACAGCAAAAATAATAAACAATTATCTAATGGAGAGAGAATGTAGAGCAATGACGTACAGTGGGATCTGAGTGTCCTTGTGCATTAATTGCAAAAGTCTAGTTTGCAAGTACAGCAAGCAATTAAGAAAGCTAATAGAATGCTATTGTTTATTGTGAAGGGAATTGAAGACAAAAGTTAAGGAGGTTATGCGTCTATTATCTGAGGCACTGGTGAAACCACATCTGGAGTATTGGTCTCCTTCTTTAAGGAATGATGTAAATGCATTGAAAGCAGTTCAGAGAAGGTTTATCAGAATAATACTAGAAATGTGGATTGTCTTATGAGGAAAGGTTGGGTTGGCTAAACTTGTATCTGCTGGGGCTTAGAAAAGTAACAAGTGGCTTGATTGAAACATATAAGGTCCTGAGGGTTGAGTGTATGCGGTTGCTGAGTTAAAAAAAACTTCTTTTTAAAATAAATCTAATTTAGTTTGTAGTTGGCATTAAACTGAGATCTACATTTCCAATTCTGTAGTTGCCAGCCTTAAACAAAGTTTTATCAAGGGTTCTAGTAAAGGAGCAGCTTAGTTAAGCATCAGCAAAAACTAGATCCTTATTAAGGGACTCAGGAGGATCATGGATAGGGTGAGTGCCAAGGTCTTTTTTCCAGGGTAGGAGAGTCCTAAACTAGACGGCATAGGATTAAGGTGAGAGGGGAAGGATTTAAAAGGGACCTGAACAAATTTTTCATGCAGAGGGTGGTGCATGTATAGAACAAGGAGCCAGAGGAGGTGGTGGAGGTAGGTACAATTACAACATTTAAAAGGCATCTGGATGGGTACGTGGATAGGAAGGGTTTACAGGGTTATGGACCAAATAGAGACAAATGGGACTAGATCAGTTTAGGATATCTGGTCGGCACATATGAGTTGGATCAAAGGGTCTTATTCCACGTTGTATAACTCTATGAGGTAGGCTTTTTGTGTTAGAAGGTATACAAGTAATTAATTTAGTGCAACTTATTATAGCGTGCTGGAGCTAGAGGCTCTTTTGGTGCAGCAGTGGTGTCGTTACCTTTGGACTCAGAGGCTGAGGTTCAAGTCTACCTGCTCTACAGGTATATAGTAATATCATTGAAGAGGTTGCTCGGAAAATATCTAGAGTGCTGGAGTTAAGTGCTTTGGGGAGTTAAGTAAAGGAAGGAAAACAGGTGTTCAGTTGCTTTTTGCCTAAACATTTTTAGCTTCATTACTCTTGTTCTGCTACAGGAGAAGTAGTTGGTTAATTTGTGAGTATCTGGTACACTTATAAGGTTTATTTAATTCCCAAGGCTCAAAATAATATATTTTCCAATTGAACATTACTGGGTCTGGTATACTTGCCAACTGCATAAATGGGAAAGTAGACAGGATTTTAAACTGAATAGTAGGACAAGGGATCACATTTGAGAAGGTGTGGTAAATCTAAGAGTGAGTTAAGGTCAAAGAGAAAGATATTAACACAAGAAATTATAAGCAGACCATGACAGGAAGAATAGAAAGTATAAATCAAGAGTCAAGCAAAAGGTAAGACTAGAATTGACAAAGAAAGTAAAAATATAAAACTAAAGGCTCTGTATCTGAATACATGTAACATTTGAAACAAAACAAATCATAGAATTCCTACAGTGTGGAAGCAGGCCATTCAGCCCATTGTGTGCACATGATGTGTGAACAGCATCCCACCCAGACTCATCCTATCCCTGTAACTCTGCATTTCCCATGGCTGACCCACCTAACCTGCACATTTCTAGACACTATGGGCAATTTAGTATGACTCTATGGCCAATTCACCTAACATGCACATCTTTGGACTGTGGGAGGAAACCCACACAGACACGGGAAGAAGTGCAAACTCCACACAAACAGTCTGAGGGTGGAATCAAACCCAGGTCCCTGGCACCATGAGGCAGGGATGCTAACCACGGAGTCACTGTGCCACCCAGATGAATTGAGAGTGCAAATTGAAATTAATAAGTACAACATGATAGCCATTACAGACATGTTTTCAGGATGACATGGATTGGAACCCAAATCTTGAAGAATACAGAATATTCAGGAATGACAGGGATGTAGGGAAAGGTGGCTCTGTTTCTTAATGATCATATTAGCATAATAGACAGAGATGACGCAAATTCAGGAAACCAAGATGTGGAAACAGTTTGCATAGAAATGAGAAATGATAAGGCAAGAAGTCAGTGTGGGAATGGTATCCAGACCCCTAACAGTAACCACAGGGCATGAAATGGGAGTTTGTTAAAAAGGCATGGTGATAATCATGGGAGATGTTAATTTACAAGCAACTAGAAAAGTCAAATGGGCAAAGTTAAACAAAATGAAGCGTTCTTAGACTGTTTTCAGGATATTCCTTAGAACAGTATGTTCTGGAGCAGACAAGTGAGCAGGCTGTATTAGACCTGATATTGTGCAGTAATAGAGGATTAATGAACAATCTCATCATGAAGACACTGCTAAACAACAGTGACAATAACATAAATGAACCTTTCTAAGTTCAAATTCCACCCATCAGATGACAGAATGCGAATTCAATAAAATCTGAAATTAGCAGTCTAATGGTGATTAGGAATAGATTGACTTAAAGATCCATTTATTAAAAAGCAAATCTGCCATCCTTGCCTGCATACATACGAACAAGGAACAAGACTTGGTCCTCTGAGCCTGGTCTGCCATTCAATAAGATCACAGTTGATATGAACTTAACCTCAAACCAATATTCCTGCATAGCTCTGATAGGAATTGGGTTCAATTGTCACATGTACTCATATATACAGGAGTACAGTGAACAGTTTACAATGTTGCCATTCACGGCACCATCTTAGGTGAAAGATAGAAAAATAAAGAAAGAAGTTAAAAGATCAACATTACAGTTCTTCTCAGTATAAAGTAGTAAATAAAAAATAAAATTAAACTTTCCAAATTACAGTCCTTCTTTGGCCATGGGCCTGCAGTTGCTCCATAGTGGGCTTTCCCCACGAGGGCTTGATCTGTGCTCCACACTAGGCTCCATCTGTCAATCCTCACCCCTCCGCGCTGCTGTCTTGCCACCAATCGCCATCCTCTCTGCCCCCAACTAGGCTCAACAGTCTTGCATCTTCTTGAAACTTGACCTCATCCTCACTAATCTGTTTGCTACAGATGCATCTGTCCCTGACAGTATCGCTAAGAGTTACCATGAACCATCCTTGTTGAGACAAAGTCCCATCTTCACATTGAGGATATTTTCCATCGTTTTGTGTGGTACTATCACTGCGCTAAATGAGATAAACTTCAAACAGATCTAGTAACTCAAGGCTGGACATCCTTGAGGTGCTGTGAACCATCAACAGCTCCAGAATTGTACTCCAACACAATCTGTAACCTCATAGCCTGGTATATACACCACTCTATCACTACCATCATGCCAGGTGAGAAAAGAGGTGAGAGGTTATCAGGATTGAGGTTAAGGTTACACCAAATCAGCCATGATCTCATTGAATAGCAGAGCAGAGTCAAAGGACCGAATGGCCTACTGCTCGCAACTGGTATGTTTATCTGTTGTATACTCACTTATTAGAAGTTGTTTCAGTTATATATGTCCTGCTCACATACCACTAACCAAGAAAAAAGGCAATAGTTTTCGTGGAAACATATACAAACAAATCCACAACATGTCCACATGCACCCATTGTATACTTACTACTTTATTATACAGCAGTATGTATTTAAGACCAGAACTGTACAAAAGTAAAATTGAAAACTGGAGTATGCTCATACAGATGTTTATCTCATACACCCTGTTGATTATAAACGGTATGCATTCTTAACAGAATATTTAAATCAAATGGAAATCAATAATTTACTAAAACTTTAAACTGGCATTCTTAAATTACAAGATGATGAGTTTTTAACTAAGGAAACTACTAATTCACTTCAGTGAATGATCTGAAATTTTCCCTCAATCAAAAGTCCCTGAAGTAACATTTTATCTAACAATGAAAAACAAAGGAAATGGTTGATTTCGTGTTGTGTAGGTATCAAAGTGTTATTAGTTCAGGATTAAACGACCAAAACAATCAACTCAAAACCACAAAAAGATTGTGTTACTACAATGAATATTTAACTGTTAAGTAAGCAGAATTGAAAACAGATGAATGAAATAAATTGCATTTGTATAACATTTTTTGTGTCTTTAGGATATCTGAGAATTCTTCTCCCCATTGGGAGAATTCAGCGTACCTTGTTTGCTTTGCTGCTTTTATTCTGCATTGCTTTTGAGAATTACATCTACATCAGAAATTTATTTTGTAAAAGAGACATAGAAGCTCTGGAGAAGATGTAAAAGAAATTTACAATAACATTGTTGGAACTATCAGAAAAGTTTAAACAACGCGAGGATTATTTTCTTTGAAACACAGAAATATTCCTAGCCTCAATGCTGGAAGAGCCCAGCATATCTTTAACCAGAAGTGCCAAGTGGATGAGCCATCTCAGCTTTCTCCAGAGGTCCCCAGCATCACAGATGTCAGTCTTCAGTTAATTCATTTCACTCCAAGTGACATCAAGAAACAGTTGGAGGCACTGAATGCTGCAAAGGCTGCATTGGGCCTGATACCACTCCGGTAACAGTATTGAAGACGTGCTCCAGAACTTGCTGCACCCTTGGCCAAGCTCTTCCAGTACAGCTATTACACTGGCATCTACATGACAATGTGCAAAATTGCGCAGGCATGTTTTGTTCTAAAAAAAAGCAGGACAAATCCAACCTGGCCAATTACCACCCCTTCAGTCTACTTTCATTCATCAGTAAAGTGATGGAAGGTGTCATCAACAGTACTACCAAGCAGCAATGCACAGCAATAACCTGCTCAGTGACGCCCAGTTTATGTTCCACCAGGGCCACTCAGCTCCTGACCTCATTAAAGCCTTGGTTCAAACATAGACAAAACAGCTGAATTCCAGAGGTGAAGTGAGAGTGACAGCCTGTGACATCAAGGCAGCATTCGATGAGTGTGGCATCCAGGAGCCCTAGTAAAACTGGAATCAGTGGTTATTGGGGGCAAACTCTCCACTGGTTGAAGTCATACCTGGCAAGTAGGAAGATGGTTGTGATTACTGGAGGTCAGTCATCTTAGCTCTGGGACATCTCTGCAGGTGTTCTTCAGGATAATGTCCTGGGTCTAATCATCTACAGTTGCTTCATCAATGGCCTTCGCTCCGTCATAATGTCAGAAGTGGGGATGTTTGCCAATGTTGGACAATGTTCAGCAATATTCATGGCTCCTCAAATACCAAAGCAGTCCATGTTCAAATGCAACAATACTTGGACAATATTTAGGCTTAGGCTGAAAAGTAGCAAATAACATTGCAATACATAAATGCTAAGCAATGACCACCACTAATAGGAAACAATCTAATCACCACTGCCTCTTGACAATCAATGGCATTGCATTACCGAGTCTCCCACTGTCAACATCCTACGGGTTACCATTAACCAGAAACTCAACTGAACTCACCATATATATAAATATACAGCAAGAGCAGTTCAGAGGCTAGGAATACCGCAGCATGTAACTCATCTCCTGACCCTGCAAAGCCTGTCACCATCTACAAGGCACAAGTCAAGAGTGTGACAAAATACTCCCCACTTGCCTCGACTAGAGCAGCCCCCAACAAAACTCAAGAAGCTTGACACCATCTCGGACAAAGTAACCCATTTAATTGACACCACATCTGTAAACATTCACTTCCTGCACCACTGACGCTCAATAGTAGACAGTACATACTGCTGCAAGATGCACTGCAAAAACTCACCAAAGGTACTGAGATAGCAGCTTCTAAACTTATGGACACTTCCATCTAGAAGGCCAAGGGCAGAAATACAGGGGAGTTCCCCTCCAAGCCACTCACCACCGTGACTTGAAAATATATGGCTGTTCCCTCACTATTGCTTGGTCAGAAAACCAGAATTTCCTCCCTAACGGTATTGTGATGCAACCTACAATACTTGGACTGCAGCAATTCAAGAAGGCAGCTCACTACAACCTTCTCAAGGGCAATTAAGGACAGATAATAAACGCTGGCCAGCCAGCAACACCCACATCCCACAAAAGAATAAAAATAACGTGAGAGGTGGCTTGATAAAAGAATTCTAAAATAATAAATTGGTTGAACAGAAACGAAGTGGCAAAATTGTTTCCCCTTGTGATAGAATTCAAAACTAGGGGTCACACATACAAGGTGATTTTTAATAAATCCAAAAGGGAATTCTGAAAAATATTTCTTGATGACAGACTGATTAGAGTTTTTATCTCATCAGCACAGGAAGTGATTGAGGCAAATTATCAGATGCTTTCAAAAGGAAACAGGATAAATGCATGAGAGAAAAGAGAAAGATATTCTGAAAGGCTGAGACCAGCCAGATGCAATGAGAGTGGGACTTGTTCTGTGTATAAACACCAGAAATGTTGGGAGGACCAGCCTCCTGCTGTACCATATATTCCATTTGAACCATGTACTAAGCATAGAAAAATAAATATTCACTTATGGTGGCTTATAGGTAAATAACACATGAATAGCCACTTGCTGCAGGCTCACTGCAGATAGTCTGATGCAGGGTAATTAAATAATATACTGTACAATTTACAAACAGTTCGGATAGCAAAATGATCTATATCAGCCCCACATCTTAAAGAATGACACATATCTACAATTAAGGCAATGAAGGACTAATCATTGTTTAGACAACAGGGTAAGTGCAACCACATAGTACATTGAGCAGAAAGATAAAATGCTAATTTTCTGCCTTATCAATTTTTCTCTCTAAATCTTTCTAAGCTTGATCTAGTATAGTGTGCTGAAAGAATATATGTCGTTTGTTTAAAAATTACCAATACGATTGCTGAAGGTTTTTACCCCAACTAATCACATGAATAATGGCATACCACATAATGGGTTTTTATATATGATTTTAATTTAACCATTTTTTTATCAGTTTTGCCAAATGCATTATAATCATTTTAATTGTTTCAGCTTTTCCATGAATTTTTAAGCAGCATGTGTTTCAAACCTTATTTTGATAGGACAAAATAAGACACATCTAAAACATGGGCACATTCTGCTGTAATTTCATATCTTCTGCAAAAAGATGATGAAATATTATCACAATCTGCTTTTTTTTTAAAACAATTCATGGGATGTGAGCATCACAGACCAGCATTTATTTTCCATCACTAATTGCCCTTGAGAGAGGGTGGTGAGACGCTTTCTCGAACTGCTGCAGTCTATCTAATACAGGTACACCCAATGTGCAGAAAGGAAGGGCGTTCCAGGAATTTAATGCAAAAATACCAAAGATACAATAAGATAATTCTAAGTCAGAATGGTGTTGAAACTGGCAGGTGGTGGTTCCATGCATCTCCTGCTTTTGTCTTTGTAAGTGATAAGAAAGTACTGTGAAAGGAGACTTCGTGAATTACTGAAGTGAAACTTGTGTGTGGTACACATTCCTGCCAATATTCACCAGTGATGGATGTGAGTGAATGTTTAAGATGGGTGCTGATCAATCAGGCTGCTTTTCCTAGATGCTGTCAAACCTTTTGAATGCTGTTGGAGCTGTAGTTATCCGGCCAAATGGAGAGTATTTTATCGCACTCTTCAATTGTGCCTTGTAGATGTTGACATGCTTTGGTGATCGAGATGTGAGTTCCTTGTCACAGAATTCCCAGCCTTTGACCTGTTCTGAGCCATATAGACTAGTCCAGTTACACTTCTGATCAACGTTGATGAATGTTGATCGTGATGAACTCAGTAATTGTAATATAATTGAATCGCTGTGAAAAACACTGTCTTTTTGGAGATGCTACCTGGCACTTGTGTGGTTTGAATGTCACTTGTCACTTATCAGCCCAAGCCCAAATGTTGTCTGGGTTTTTCTGGATGATGTGAATTCAGACTGCTTCAGTATCTGAGAAGGTACAAATAGTACTGACCAATTGCACTCATTAGCACAGTCCTCATATCGGGCCTGATGTTGACGAGATTGTCAATCATGAAGCAGATAAAGATTGTTGGGTCCAGAATATTAATTTGATGAACTCACTCAATAATTTCCAAGGCTGAAATGATTGGCCTCTAACAACCACAACCATCTTAATTTCCCCAATTCCCACTGATTTTAATTTCACCTGACTCCTTGATGCGACATTCTATCAAATGTTACCATGCAGCAACCCTTAAAACATCTCTGAATTAAGTTCTTTTGCTGTGTTTGGACCAAGGCTGTAATGAGGTCTGGAGACTACTAGATGGTCCATTTGTGATCATAGACAGTCACCCCTACTTGACCTCTCCCTGTGGCTGTGAAGTTTCATTCTTCGTTTCCCTCCTTGCAACTTCTCTTCCTATCAGTTTATTTCAAATGATTTATTTCCTTACAAAATTTAATCCTTAAATAAAACCAGATGGTGTGGTTTATGATTTTTGCTATTTACTGTCTGACGTTAAGTTTAATGGTACATCTGCCATTGATGTTTTTCTAAACATAATTTGCTGTCTGTAATTTACAAGAGTTTAATGACCTATATCTGATTTTTTGTCACTAAAACATTAACCAGTCAGCCCACCAGATGATGATGTAATGTAAATGGAGCTTATGCTAAGGATGTGGTATCCATTTCAAAGAATAAAGAAATACTTTGACCTTGAGTCACAATATTATAAATTAGATATTGTGCAGGATGGATAACCTCTTGAACATGAGAGATGTGTGATCCACTTCCAGAAGTCACTAATGCTGCTGAACAGAAGACAGTAAGAAAGATACAAGACTAAACTTTTGTGGTAACTATCTGTGGAATCAAAGTGAAATTAATCATTTCAGATTAATGTATACCTACCACTGGTAACTGTCTTTGCCTAAACTGAGCCAAATAGGTGACATTGTGTTTTGTTGAAAGAGTACTCAGTGGAAAGAATTTGGACATTATGCATCTATTTCTATGAGAGCAAGCCAGTAGAAAATAAAGCAAAATTTGGTACAAAGTAACATTAAACAGTTTGAATCATAGATGAACAAAATTCAAGATTTTTTGTGAGAAATAGAAAAATTATTTTTATACCATCATTAGATTGGAGTTAAACAACAAAAGTTGCGAAGAAGTAAAGTAAGCTTTATTCCCTTTGGTGCAGTCTGGCATGAGTGTACTCAGTGCTGATACTGTTCAAAAATGGAAAAGCATTTCATTTCTTAATACTGACATGCTTATCATCACTGTCAAAGTCAACAACAAAATCCTTCAATGAATTTTGGCATTTACTGATTTTAAAAATTGTAGCTTATTGCAATAAACCAAATGGTTAAAATTAATTTTAAAATGTTTGCATTTCGGATTTTCTGAAAAGCTAACTTATCTGAAAGACAGTGCATTCCATTCAATTCACTGCTATCGTAATTCACCGTGAGCAAACCAACAAATTTTATAACAATTTCTTTAAAACAGAAATTTTTTACTAAAAACAAAAATCTATCAGATCTCAGCAAATGTAGACCATATAGAAATAATATGAAAACTGATAATAACAGGGTATTTTTCCACAATTATGTAATATTAAGGGCTGCTTAAATATGTTCATATTACGTTTGCAAATACTTTACTGGGGATTATCAACATTGTAAACAAATATGGCACCAATACTTTCTAGTCTGGAAACTGCTGAAAAAATACAACCTACATCTATTTTAAATGTAAACAAACAATGTCTTTACTGACAAAATAGCCTTTTTTCTGCACTGCATAATTCAGAAAAGCTCAACAGTAATAATAGCTCAATACATCCATTTGTCCGTTTCAGAAGAATGGTTCTATTTGTTCTGTAACCGCAAGCTTCCTCTCTGCAGTGTTACACATTAATACACTAGAGAAACCATCAATTCAGTACTGACAGATATTTGTTAAAAAAGGTTTCTTATGCAGACATAATTCTTACCTTCAGGTGGGCTGAAGAAATCAGACAAACAGATAATGTAAACAGCCAGAGCAATTGTTATTATCTTTATGAGGACTATTCTTGCCATTTTTGTTTCAATACATTGTTGAAGAGTGCTAAGGTCTAATCTGTTCCTAGTGGCTCCTTCCTCTTCTCATTCAACTTCACTAAGGAAGGGGAGGTGACAAAACTTTATGCTTATGTTTTTCATTTGATTTGTTTAACATACAAATTTTAATTTCAATGTGCAAAATGCCATGAATTGACATATGAATGGTACAAGGCAATATATAAATACTATACTAACATTTTTTGAGTCAGCCCAAATACTCCACAGTTTAAACAATGAACAACAGTCTCTTGTGGACTATGATGGTCCAGAATACACTTTATGAATTTAGATGGTTATGCAACTAGACAACTGAGTGCAGTTAGAATAATAAAATAGGTTTGACTCAATTGTAATAACAATACTTTTACATTAGACTAAAATTATGTGGAAGCACTACTGTGGACTTGAACATAAAACTAAGGCTAAATGATTGCACCACCGAAAGCGTGCAATCTGATTAGCAGCACTATTGGTTGGATGGAAGGTTAACCCACCCGTAAAGGTGGATATAAAGATGCTACTTGAAAAACAGCTTGGTGTCCTGACTAAAATTCCTCAATTTTTGAATACCATCAAATGAAATAGTTGGATTATGTAGTACTTCATTTGCTTACCTTCATCAGTCAAGGTATAAAGTATAAAAGTTGGCAAATCATGTTGCAGTTGTATAGAACACTAGTTACACCAGATTTGGAATATTGTACACAGCTCTGACCACCACACTACAGGAAGGATGTGGAGGCTTTAAAGAGGGTACAGAAAAGGTTTACCAGGGTGTTGCCTGGTTTGGAGGGTATTAGCTACGAGGAGAGATTGGACAAATTTGGTTTGTGTTCACTTGAACATCAAAGGATGATGGGTGACATGATAGAAGTTTACAAAAGTATGACAGGCATGGACAGAACGGATAGTCAGAGTCTTTTTCCCAGTATAGAAATGTCAGTTATGAGGAAACATAGGTTTAATTTAGAAGGGGATAAGTTGAAAGGAGTTGTGAGAGGCACTTTTACACACGGGGTAGTAAGTGCTTGGAATGCACTGCCAGAAGAGATGGTGAAGGCAGATACAATATCAATACTTTAAGAAGTATTAGATTAGGGATTAGAGGGATATAGACCATGTAGAGGTGAATGGTTTTTAGTTTAGAAAGTCATCATGTTTTGGCACAGTTTTGGTGGTCCGAAAAGCCTGGTCATGTGCTGTACTGTTCTTTGTTCTTTACTCTGAATCAATTAGCTGCCCAATTGTTTAGAAACAGAGAAAAATAACTTGTAAGTAACTGGGATGAATCTGTCATTAGCCAGTTCGTAGCTATGTTTTTTGAATTTCCCTTGACTGCAAATAATAAATCTCAAAAATAGCTCAGTGTTATTTCCCTTTCTATTTTTGTCTTTCATTCTTGGAGATGCAAGTATCACTAGCAAGGTCAGCATTTATTGTTCATCCCTAATTGCCTTGAGAAAGTAGTCGTGAGCTATCGTCTTCAACTGCACCAGTTCTTGTAGTAAAGGTGGACAAATATTCTGTTTGAAAGGGAATTCCAGATTTTTAACCCAGCCACAATGACAGAACAGCAATGTAATTCCAAATCAGGATGGTGTGTGACAGGGAGGAAATTTGCATGTGGTTGACTTCCCACACACTGCATTTGTCGTTCTATGTTAGCAATGTTCAATACACATTCTATTCGCCACATATGTCAAATTGATGCTGTTAATTTTTAGACTGGCAAAATACTGAGATGTATTAAAGTTGCAGTGGCAGGTACGAGTATAGGAGTCAGTCACTGAACTGTTATTTATTATCATCCCTGTTGGGCAAGAAAGAATCAAACAATATATCAGACCTCGAATATATTTATTAGACCATAGTTCAGCTGTCAGGTTCCAAATAAGCTGGAAGCTGAAGGGCGTTTACTCAATAAAACAAGAAAAATGGTCAACTATTTTTTACCTTCTCTGTTCCTGTTCGCTCTGGATTCCTTTAAATGATGTAACATTTAGATCTGCGGCACTGGTCTGCAGAGTACTAAGAAAGAACGTCAGCCATTGGAAGGACAGCACATTCTCAAAATTTGCTTAATGGAGCTGGTAGCTGACAGTTTTTGCAAACAGTTGGCGTGTGAGTTTCAGACAATGTGGCATTCCACTGAAATGTTCAGTTGTGTCAAACTGCGCAGTACAGCAACATTTAATTGAGTTCAGCCATCTCCTGAATAGAATTGAAGTGAGTGATTTCTAAGAATAGAATGCTATTAGAGTAAAATGAGGAACTATAGGAGATGGGCCATCAGCCAAATGTCTATTAAATGTCCACATGTTCTGTTCAGAAATGACTGGTGGCAAAGCATAAGCAAAATAAAAGTGTAGAAGCCAAACCAGAGAGTTTTGTTAACATTTTGAGTCAGTCTTCAGACCACAGAAAAGTCACATTAGGCTCAAAATATTAACTCAAACGCTACCAGTTTCTCCAGTACTTTCTGTTTTTATTCCAAATTTCCAGCATTTGTAGTATTTTGCTTTTTTCTCTCTTCAAATCACCTTTGCAGAACTGTTGGATTGCAAAACCTCTTTGAATAATGCCAGATTTTTCTCCATCGCTACCCTAATCACAACGCTGCCCTGAACTTATCTTTCACCAAATTGTATTTTGTTCTTTTATCCTATGAGCAGAATCTCATAGGATGCTGAGCAATATGGGCTACAACAAGATGTGCGACGGAATCGGGTTGTGAGCCCCATCTTGACATCAAGATCATCTCACTCCATCTTTTATGCTTTTCAGAAGCGGCGTGAAAAGATTTTCACTAGGCAGTAGCAAGATGCCAACTATCAATTATCATTGTTTGTTAAATGCCTTGAAAATGTCATAACACACCTCATTAACATTCACACTCCTATCTTACCGAGCTCACCAAACAAGCTAGATATTTGGGAAACATAACAAGGAAATCTAAGTGAGCACCAGATGATTTCAATGAGCCGCTTACTCTGAACGATATCCATGTCGGAAACAGGATACTGATATTTCAGGCCACATCCATAGATATTGGTATCCAACATTTGCCAGCCTCGAAAAACCCTCATTGCACATCTCTAATACAATTAGAGGACACATCCAAGCTTCATAGCTGCACCTCAGGCTGCACCTGAAACTACCAATTTAATGCTGCAGCAAGCACACTTTGCGCTCGGGGACATGCACGCAGCTCATGGACCAGAATTGCATCTCCAGGCTTTTAACTCACATAAGAGCAGTCACTCAATCTGAGCCTAGCTGGAACCTGCCAGCATCCTTTACTAGCATTGACTTGCCTTGCCTTTTTGCACTTTGCCCCCTCAGCCAGAGATACCAGTACTGCTGTATTGCCACGTCATTTAACACAGCCACAAAACAAACAAGTTTGTCATAGTTAGAGATAAAAGGTACTGCAGATGCTGGAGAATCCGAGATAACAAGCATGGGGCTGGATGAACACAGCAGGTCAAGCAGCATCAAAGGAGCAGGAAAACTTGACGTTTCGGGCCTAGACCCTTCATCAGAAATGGGGGAGGGGAAGAGGGTTCTGAAAGAAATAGGGAGAGAGGGGGAGGCGGATAGAGGATGGATAGAGGAGAGGATAGGTGGAGAGGAGGCAGACAAGTCGAAGAGGCGGGGATGGAGCCAGTAAAGGTGAGTGGAGGTGGGGGGGTAGGGAGGAGATAGGTCAGCCCAGGGAGGACGGACAGGTCAAGGGGGCGGGATGATGTTAGTAGATAGGAGGTGGGGGTGTGGCTTGAGGTGAGAGGAAAAACAGGTTAGGGAAGTGGAGATGAGCTAGGCTGGTTTTGGGATGCAGTTGGGGGAGGGGAGATTTTGAAACTTGTGAAATCCACATTGATGCCATTGGGCTGCAGGGTTCCCAGGCTGAATATGATTTGCTGTTCCTGCAGCCTTCGGGTGGCACCACTGTGGCATTGCAGGAGGCCCAGGATGGACATGTCATCTGAGGAATGGGAGGGGGAGTTGAAATGGTTTGCAACTGGGAGGTGCAGTCGTTTGTTGCGAACTAAGTGCAGGTGTTCTGCAAAGTGGTCCCCAAGTCTACGCTTGGTTTCCCCAATGTAGAGGAAGCCACAACGGGTACAGCGGATACCACATTGGCAGATGTGCAGGTGAATATCTGCCTGATGTGGAAAGTCTTCTTGGGGCCTGGGATTGGGGTGAGGGAGGAGGTGTGGGGACAGGTGTAGTACTTCCTGCAGTTGCAGGGAAAAGTGCCGGGTGTGGTGGGGCTGGAGGGGAGTGTGGAGCGGACAAGGGAGTCGCGGAGGGCGTAGTCCCTCTGGAAGGCAGATAAGGGTGGGGAGGGAAAAATGTCTTTGGTGGTGGGGTCTGATTGCAGATGGCGGAAGTGTCGGAGGATGATGCGTTGG
>JAHRHZ010000049.1:20939785-21017483 GCA_024137785.1 Ginglymostoma cirratum
GGTCCTTGAAGAATGAGGACATCTGAGATGTGCGGGAGTGGAATGTCTCATCCTGGGAGCAGATGCGGCGGAGGCGAAGGAATTGGGAATAGGGGATGGCATTTTTGCAGGAGGGTGGGTGGGAGGAGGTGTATTCCAGGTAGCTGTGGGAGTCAGTGGGCTTGAAATGGACATTGGTTTCTAGGTGGTTACCCGAGATGGAGACAGAGAGGTCCAAGAAGGAGAGAGAAGTGTTGGAGATGGTCCAGGTGAACTTCAGGTTGGGGTGGAAGGTGTTGGTGAAGTGGATGAACTGTTCGAGCTCCTCGTGGGAGCACGAGGCGGCGCCGATACAGTCATCAATGTAACGGAGGAAGAGGTGGGGTTTAGGGCCAGTGTAGGTACGGAAGAGGGATTGTTCCACGTAACCTACAAAGAGGCAGGCATAGCTTGGGCCCATGCGGGTACCCATGGCCACCCCCTTTGTCTGTAGGAAGTGGGAGGAATTGAAAGAAAAGTTGTTGAGGGTGAGGACGAGTTCGGCTAAGCGGATGAGGGTGTCGGTGGAGGGGGATTGGTCAGTTCTGCGGGACAGGAAGAAGCAGAGGGCCTTTAGGCCATCAGCATGGGGAATACAGGTGTATAGGGACTGGACGTCCATAGTAAAAATGAGGTGTTGGGGACCAGGGAATTGGAAATTCTGGAGGAGGTGGAGGACGTGGGTGGTGTCACGGACGTAGGTAGGGAGTTCCTGGACCAAGGGGGTGAAAATGGAGTCTAGGTAGGTGGAGATGAGTTTGGTGGGGCAAGAGCAGGTGGAGACAATGGGTCGACCAGGGCATTCAGGTTTGTGGAATTTGGGAAGGAGACAGAAGCGGGCGGTGCGGGGTTGGGGAACGATGAGGTTGGAGGCGGTGGATGGGAGGTCACCTGAGGTGATGAGGTTGTGGATGGTTTGGGAGATGATGGTTTGGTGCTTGGGGGTGGGGTCATGATCCAGGGGGCGGTAGAAGGAGGTGTCAGAGAGTTGGCGCCTGGCCTCAGCAATGTAGAGGCCAGTGCGCCATACTACGACTGCCCCTCCCTTGTCCACGGGTTTTATGGTGAGGTTGGGATTGGAGCGGAGGGAGCAGAGGGCTGCACGTTCTGCGGGGGAGAGGTTGGAGTGTTTGAGAGGGGTAGAGAGGTTGAGGCGATTGATGTCTCGACGGCAGTTGGAGATGAAGAGGTCGAGGGAGGGTAGGAGGCCTTGGGGTGGGGTCCAGAAGGAGGGCTTGTGTTGGAGGCGGGAGAAGTGGTCAGTAGAGGGAGGGTTCGATTCGCGGTTGGAGAAGTAAGCGTGTAGGCGGAGGCGGTGTAAAAACTGCTCAATATCCAAGCGTGAGCGGTATTCGTTGATATGTGGGTGGAGGGGGACAAAGGTGAGCCCTTTACTGAGGACTGACCGTTCGTCCTCAGTAAGGGGGAGGTCTGGGGGGATGGTGAAGACTCGGCAGGGCTCAGTGTTGTTGCCTCCTCTGGAGCTGCTGGCTGTGGAGGCAGTGGGCGGCGTCAGCTATGGGCAGAGTTACGTCGGTGGTGGGCGGAGGTACATCGGCGGTGGGTGTTGTGTCGGCTTCGGCGGCGGCAGCAGCAATGACGGTAGTGTCTGTGGTGTTGGTTTCGGTGATGGAGGCGGTGGTTTCAGCAGCTGCGGCGTTCGCTGTCCCGGAAGTGGGGTACCCGGCACTGGCGGATGTGACGTCATCAGTGGGTTCTCCGACTGTGGCCTCGTGGCCAATGGCGGCGGGTACATTGTGGGGGAGGTCCTGGGTAGGGTTGGGGATTTGGGAGGTGGGGATCAGTAAGCTTACTGTACTTACGGTTTTTGGTGTCCAATAAAGCTGAGTAGAATTGTGAATTTAGGCTGTGGATCCTACGGAGAATAAAAAACAGGAGAGGTCCTTTGCAGGTCTGGGAGAGGGAGGCTCTGAGCTGGGGGAGTCTTGATTGTAGTGCCTGGAGGTGCCTGCGCATTGCTGCAAGTGTATGTTTCAGGAGTCGCAGGGAGAAGCGTTTGTCATAGTTGTCAGCAAGCCTCAGTCAGGCTTCGCTCAGCGGTTCCCTGCACAAGGGCAGCCTCCAATACCGGTCCAGACCCTGCTCATACAGTCATCCCTCGTTACGGGTGTCAAGCTGGACAATGAGCAGCACACCACCCATCTTGACTCTTCCAGTCACAGACATACAGCATGGAAACAGGCCCTTTGGTCCGACCATTCCATGCCGACCATGTTCCCAAACTAAATTAGTGCCACCTGCCTACACTTTGCCCATTTCCCTCCAAACATTTCCTATTTATGAATTTATGCAAATGTCTTTTAAATGTTGCTGCCTAACTGTGAGCTGTTTTTCTTCTGGAATAGAGAAAGACAGGTAAATAAGGGAGATGAAAATAAATGGCATAGCTATTACTTTTGGGGTAGTTTGGGAGATGTCCCATGTAAGTGAAGATGCAGCCCAGGGAGCATGCAGAGTTAGTGGTGTCAGGGCAAGGGTCGCTGAGAGTGAGTGAGGAAATGGTGCAGGCAATAAGGAGAGTGGTGGAGCATGAATCTTGGTAGGAGGTGGGTTCACAGTAGCAGAGATAACATCAATGCGAGGTAGCAGAAAGTGGACCTTACCCTGACAGAGTGGAAAACATTAATGACCTTCTTCCTACAGTGCTGTCCATTCCCCAGATGACTGAAAATGCTTTAACCCAGTTGCATGGAAAATTATAAAAATCAAAGGTAAAGCAGAAGGTAGGATTGCTGGCTAACGATGGAGTCAATTGTTACCAGAAAATAAAAGGAAGGGACAGAATGTGTGAATGTCGTATGGTACCAAGGAAAGATAAAAGTGTAGGGAAACTCAATAATAGAACAAACTGAAAGGCTTTGTATCTTAATGCATGGAACATTCGGAATAAGGTAGATGAACTGATGGTGCACACCAAAGGTCACAACGACTTTAAACTATGTAAAGAGCTGGAGAGATCTGAGGAGAGGTTATTAAAATTTCTAGAAAAAGTCATTTCTTTTCCCTTTATTCATTAATGGGATGAAGACGTTACTGCAGCATTTATTGTCCACCCTTAATTGCCCAGAGGGCAGTTCAGAGTCAACCACATTGCTGTGGGTCTGGAGTCACATATAAGCCAGACCAGGTAAGGATGGCAGTTTCCTTCTCTAAAGGACATTAGTAAAACAGATGAGTTTTTCCAACAATCGTTAGATTCATTATTCCAGATATTTTATTAAATTCAAATTCCACCATCTGCTGTGGCAAGAGTCGAACCCAGGTCCCCAGAATGCTATCCAGGTCTCTATATTAAAAGTCCAGCAATAATACCACTAGGCCATTGCATCCCATGTATTAGGCCAAATGAATGGAAAAGGTCATGAATCTAACTTCAGGCTCAGCAGATTTTTGGACAATTATAAGAGGAGCAGTCAACAAGGGGAGTTGTACTTAAATGCATGCAGCATTCAAAACAAGGTAAATCAGTTCATAGTGTAGATTGAAATTGGTGGGCACAATGTTGTGTGCATCACAGAGATGTGGCTGCACGGGGATCAGGGCTGGGAACTAAATATCCAAGGATCTGTGTCTTATCGAAAGGACGGGCAGATGAGCAGTGCCTTGTTGGAAAGAAATGAAATTAAATCAATAGTAATAAGGGATATAGGGCTGGAACATGTAAAATGTGTGTGGGTAGAGTTGAGGAATCGCAAAGAAAAGATGACCCTGTTGAGAGTTATATACAGGCCTCCTAGCAGTAGTCAGGATACGAGGCAGAAAATAAATCAGGAGACAGGAAATGCATGTAAGAAAGACTATTACAATAATCATGGAGGACTGGGAAAAGCCAGTTGGTAGTGGATCTCAAGAAAAGGAATTTGTGGAATGTCTATGAGATTTTTTTTAAGAGCAGCTTGTGGTAAAGCCCACTAGGGAACAGACAATTCTGAAGTTGATGCGCAATGAGGCTGACTTGATTAGAGATTGACTTGATTATCTTAAAGGAACCCCGAGAGGGCAGTGATTATAATATGACAGAATTCACACTACAATTCGAGAGGAAGAAGATTGAATCAGATGTAACTGTATTACAATAGATTAAAAGGTAACTACAAGGATGTGAGGGAGGAGCTGGCCAGAGTTGATTGGAAAGGGAACTTAGCAGGGAAGTCAGTGGAGCAGTAATGGCAGGAATTTCTGGGGGTAAATCAGGAGGCACAGCAGAAATTCATCCTAAGGACGATGAAACATACAAAGGGAAGGATGAGGCAAACATGGCTGACAAGAGAAGTCACAGAGACCACAAAAGCCAAAGAAAAGCAAGCAATTGTGTGTGGAATGAACTGCCAGAGAAAGTGGTGGATGCAGATACAGTTACAATGTTTAAAGAACATGTGGATAAGTTCATGAATAGGGAAGTTTTAGAGGGGTATGGGCCAAACGCAGGCAGGTTGGACAAGTTTAGTTTGGGACATGGTCGGCATGGACTGGTTGGATGAAAGGGTCTGTTTCCATGTAATATGACTCTATAAGACTAGTGGGAAGCCAGGGAATTGGGAAAACTTTAAAACCCAGCAGAGAGCAATTAAAAAAACAGTAAGGGTTGGAGGTGGGGGGAGACGAAATACGAAGGTAAGCTAGCTACTAATATAAAAGAATATTGCAAGAGTTTTTTTGATACATACATGGTAAGACAGAGGCAAGAGTGAACACTGGACCACTGGAAAATAAGACTGAAGTAGTAAAGGGGAACAAAGAAATGACAGAGGAATTGAATAGATACTTTGCATTGGTCTTAATGGTGAAAGACACCAGTAGCATACCAGAACTTCAAGAGAGTCAGGGGGCAAAGGTGAGCATAGTGGCGGAGCTAAGATGAAGGTGCTGGAGAAGCTAAACGATCTGAAGGTGGATAAATAACCTAGACCAGATGGACTACACCCCAGGATTGTGAAGGAGATAGTTGAGGAGATTGTGGACGCATTGGTGGTGATCTTACAGGAATCACTGGAGTCAGGGCAAGGGTCCCAAAGGATGGGAAAATGGTTAATGTAATACTCCTGTTTACAAAGGGTGGGAGGCAGAAGATGGGAAATTATAGGCTAGTTAGCCTAACCTTGGTAATTGGTAAAATTTTAGAGTCATTTATTAAGGATGGGATTGTAGAGTACATGGAAGTGCACAGTAAAATAGGGATGAGTCAGCACAGCGTCGTCAAGGGGAGGTCATGCCGGACAAATCTGTTAGAATTCTTTGAGGAGGTAATGAGCAAGTTAGCCAAAGGACAGTCAGTGGATGTGATCTGTTTGGATTTCCAGAAGGCCTTTGTCAAGGTGCTGTTTGGGAGGCTGCTGAATAAGATAAGAGGTCATGATGTTATGAGCAAGTTACTGGCACGGATAGAGGATTGGCTGACTGGAAGAAGGCAGAGATAAGGGGGTCTTTATCAGGATGGCAGCCGGTGACTAGTGCAGTTTCACAGAGGCCATTGTTGGGAACACAATTATTCAGGATATACATTATAATCTGGACGAAGGATCTGAGGGCATTGTTGCTAAGTTTGCAGATGACACAAAGACAGATGGAGGAACAGCTGGTGTTGAGGAAGCAGGGAGGCTGCAGAAGCATTTGGTCAGGCCAGGGGAGTGGGCAAAGATGTGGCAGGCAGAATACAGTATGGGAAAGCATGAGGTAATGCACTTTGGTAGTAAGAATAGAGGTGTAGACTGTTTTTTTAATAGGAAAAGTTTCTGAAATATGATGCACAAGGGAACATAGTTCAGGATTCCCTTAAAGTTAACATGCAAGTTCAGTTAGCAGTTAGAGAGGCAAATGCAATGCTAGTATTCATTTTGAGGGAGCTAGAATACAAGAACAGGGATGTACTGCTGTGGCTGTATAAAGCTCTGGTCAGACCGTACTTGGAATATTGCGAGCAGTTTTGAGTCCTATGTCTAAGGGAGAATATACTAATGTTGGAGGGGATCTAGAAGAGGTTTACAAGAATGATCCTAGGGATGAAGGGCTTGTTAAATGAGAAGAAGTTGAGGACTTTGGGACTGTACTTAATGTAGTTTAAAAGGATGGAGAGGTGGGAATCTCATTGAAACATACAGAATATTGAAAGCCCTGAATAGATTGGACATGGAGAAGATATTTCCACTAGTAGGAGAGGCTAAGATCTGACAGCACAGCCTCAGAGTAAAGGGATGACCAATTAGAACTGAGGATGAATTTTTTTCAGCCAGACTGTGGTGAATCTGTGGAACTCATTGTTGCAAAAAGCTTTGGAAGCCAAGTCATTGAGGATATTTAAGACAGAGATAGATCGGCTTTTGATTAGTAAAGGGATCAAAGGTTATGGAGAGAACACAGGAAAATAGGATTAAGAAACACATCAGCCATGATTGATTGGTGGAGCAGATTTGATGGGCAGCATGGTCTCATTCTGCTTCCATATCTTATAGACAATAAGAAAGCTAAATTCATTCTTATTGTCGGCAGGGTCCTGGCCTTTGCTAACTATATCCATCATGGACTACTGGGTGGATGACTTTCTGTCTACACCAAACATGGTTCATAATTTTGGAAAAGGAGGCACTGGAGCAAAATAGAGGGAATTTCTCAAATCATGTCTCAGCAATATACAGTGCTCTCCATTGGAATTGGGCGAACTGTTTTGGGCCCCTTTATCTAAGGAACGATATACTAACACTGGAGGCAGTCCAAAGAAGAATCATGAGATTCATCCTGAAGACAGGTTGAGCTGATTTGTCGTGCACTCGTTGGAATTTAGAAGAGTGACAGTCAACCTTATTGAAACATATAAGTTTCTTAGGAGACTTGACAGGGCAGATCTGCAAAGGTTGGAGAGTCTAGGACCAGAGAGTATAAATCTCAGACTAAGGTGTTACACAATCAAGATGAAGATGAGGAAGAATTTCTTCTCTCAGAGGGTAATGAATCTGTGGAATTCTTTACCACAGAGGATTGTCATGGCTGGTTTATTAAGCATGTTCAAGGTGAAATGGACTAAATCAGTAAGGGAATCAAAGATTATGTGGAAAAGGCAGGAAAGTGCATAGAGGTTTATCAGATCAGCAGACACAATGGACTGAACAGGCTTCTTCTGTCCGACATCTCATCTTCTTATGGTCTTATGGTTCTTGGTATTCTCAGTAAACCCACAGGTGTAGGTTTACAGCTCATCAATCAGCGTTAAAAAAAACTTCAGAAAGAACAACAATTCCATTTATTACATTGACATCCTTGTCAATGGAGCTCAATTGTATTGCATCCTAAAAATGTTTAAGCTTTCCTCTGCCTCCCCACTTCTGCTGGGTACCTATTGCCATGTCGACGCCCACATGCAGGCGTCCCAGAAAGAATTACTAGGGAGGTATTTGGAGTTCCAAAATATTGCTGGGAAAATTTCACAAACACAAAATAACACAACCAAAAATTAAGAGTTGGATTTTGCTAGTCCTTTAGAGGCAAGCTCGGAGAAGAGACACCTCATTAATTGACAATAGAAGGAAAGTTCCAGGAAGGGAGTCCAATGTCTTTCTGCCACCATGGTATAATCTAAATGGCAGGAACAACAGGACCATAGGTGTCTGCGGGCTGTCATTTGGCCAATTAACGGCCTTTTTGGTACACCTCCCCCCCGCCAACCCTGTCCTACTCCAGGCATTGTACCGGTCTCAAGATGGAGCTCGTCCACATTGGGAGACTGCCAGGTAAACACGGCAGCTTTCCAGCAGATCTCCAAAGATGGGAGGCCTTCCTTAATGTACAATCCCTTCTCCATGGATGAAATCCCACCCATGTACCCACACCAGCAGTTATGGTTTCTAAGGGCTATGGGTTCATCTGCAGTTTTGATGCTACCACTGGAACTTTCATCGCACCAACGTCTGGCACTTGCCTGGTTCTGAATCAATAATTTAAAAAATAACCTGGTCTTTGAGGCTGCCTCAACTTGGAGGAACTCCCTTCTTCCTGCACCTTCAACAGCAGCCACCTTAACTGGACTGTTCTTCTGGAGGTGCCCTCTTAATTGGCCATCACCTATAATATTCAGTCCAGGATTCTGCTGTCCATCTATATGAGCCCAAGTCTCCACCTTCAGTCTCACCAGTGGCACAACCTTGGTAAAATTTCTTTCAATGTGGAAACATGGGGATAGGTAATGTATTTTAATAAATTGGCCAGCAATAATTTGCACAACATGGCAAAGATTACATAGAATGTTTATGAATGAGGAATTATTGTGGTTTAAGGGGGTAAAGCAGTAACGATTTTTTCAAACTACTGATCTGTATAAAATATTCTTTCTATTCACTACCTAGTATGTTATTTTATAGAAGGAATTACTGAGTTAAAAGTTAGTTCAATTAAAAGACAATAAACACAATTACTTTATATATTTGGTAAAAAAAAAAGCAACGTGCTGCGTAGAAATTATCTTCTGTCCATTTCAAACCAATCAATCAAAAGATTAACTTAAAAATATTTATTTAACTTTCTACCTAAAACCTACAAACATAGTTTCCCTCCAAGAAGTGTTCAGAATTTCCATTACTTTCAACTGAAGGTCAAAGAAGTTTTGAAAACAGTAGCTAAACTGCCCTTGGTTACTAAATATTTTTGTGAATACTAAGGAACGTTGCTTTCCTGGTAAAGTGACATACCTGTTATTTTTGGCTTGTAAATTCAGCAATGGAAATTATTACAAGTAGTTCAAAATTTGGCTATCACTAAAAGATATTTTGCTTAATAAATCACACTGAAATGCAAAAAATGTATCACAGAAGGCACAGAATTTGCTTCTCCAAACACATTCTCAAATGAGCTGTGACACATTTATTAATTATGATTAAGGTACCACGGAAAAAACAACATTGTATTCAAAATTATAACCATAATCTGTAATTGTACACATTAAAATGATTGAATTTTTCCAATGGAAGTTTTCTCTGAAACCTTTTCATCATGAAATGTTAAGTCTTGTGCTTTATATAGAGTTGAAAGTATAGTGCCATCATCATTGTAATGGCATTGCAACCAGGTTGTGGTCAGGAGCAATATTGCTGAAAGTGGGGATACTGGGAAATGGCAGACACGTTGAATAGTCACTTTCCCCAGTATTTACACTAGAAAAGGAGGATAGCCTGCTGGAAGTCCCGAGGAAATTAGTAGTGGTTTGGGAATAGGTACTGATAAGATTGATGGAAGTAAAAAGTCAGTAATTAGGAAATTACACATTCCACTTTGCCTTTTAAGAAAGGCAAGGAAGGAAAACCAGGGAATCACAGGCCAGTTAGCCCAACACCAGTGTGGAAAATATTGTTGGAGTCTACAATAATCAAGGACGGGGTAACTGACACCTTGAAAATTTTCAATTAATCAGGGAGAGCCAGCATGAATTCATGGTAGGTATATCATGCCTGACAAACCTCATGGATTTTTTTTTTTGAAGAGGTGAGTGAGGTAGTTGATATGGGAATGTCTGTGGATGTTGTTTACATGAACTTCCAGAAGGCATTTGACAAGAGACTGTTAACTCAGATAGCAGCCCATGGAATTGAGGGAAAATTACTGAAACTGGTTGAACAACATGCAACAGAAAGTAGGGATAATGGGTGTGTACTCAAATTAGCAGGATGTGACTAGTGATGTCCCACAAGGATCTGTGTCAGGGCCTCAATTATTCACAATATTTATTAACAGCTTGGATAATGGAATAGTAAGTCATATTTCCAAATCTGCCAATGACACAAAGTTAGGTGACATTGTAGACAGTGTAGATGATAGCCTAAAGGGATATTGATAGACTAGATGAATAGGCAAAACTATGGCAAATGAAGTTCAGCGTAAGGAAGTGTGATGTTATCCATTTTGGACTGAAAATAGATAGATCAGGGTACTTTCTAGATGATATGAAGTTAAATACTCTGGGTGTCCAAAGAAACTTGGAGGTTCAGATCAATAGATACTTAAAATGTCACAAGCAGATGCAGAAAATAATCAAGAAAGCTAATAGAATGCTGGTCTTTATATCTGGAGGACTGAAGTCCAAGGATGCAGACATTATGCTGCAGTTATACAAAACAATGGTTAGATGCTACATGGAGTACTGTGAGCAGATCTGGGCACTACACCTGAGCAAGGACTATGGCCTTGGAGGGAGTAAAATGTAGGTTTACAAGAACAATATCTGAACTTCAGGGGTTAGGTTATGAGGAGAAATTATACAAATTAGGCCTGTTTTCTTCAGAATTGAGAAGGTTAAGGCATGATCTGATCAAAGTCTTCAAGATATTAACAGGAAAAGACAGGTTAAATAAACTATTTCCGCTGGTTGGAGATTCTAGAACTAGGGGACATAGTCTGAGAATTAGGGCCACACTGTTCAGGAGAGATGTTTGGAAGCATTCCTTTACAAAGTGGGGCAAATGTTTGAAATGCTCTTCCACAAATGACAGTGGATGCATGATCGGTTGCTAATTTTAAATCCGAGATAGATAAATTTTTGTTAATCCACAGTATTAAGAAATATTGGCCAGACGCAGGATTTTGGAGTTAGGCTACAGATCATCTCAGCGAATGGAAGAGCAGACTTGAGTGGCTGAATGCCCTACATTCTTACGTTCTGAAATTGTGGCACTACTGCCAGTAATCACACCCACACCTTCAATTGAAGGTTATCCATCTTACAACATGATGAAGCAGGCTAGGCCTTTCCAGAACTGTAATTCTTCCTAATATATTCCAAATAGCTCTCTAAGTCTATCGTGTAACAGATAATATGGCTGTAAATTAGATTTGTCTAACAGGTGGCCCAAATGCAAGGCTGTTTATGTGACTCGAAGATGTGCCCAAGATACACAGAACAACAGTCATGAGGGAGTTGCCCTTGAACTTTTTAACATGGACTCTGGACCCCATGAAATCTCATGACTTCAGGTTAGACACGGGCAAGGAAACTTCCTGCTGATTATCATATACCACCGTCCCTCAGCTGATGAATCAGTGCTCCTCTGTGCGAGTAACACTTGGAGGAAACACTGAGGGTCACAAAGGCACAAAATGTACTCCAGGTGGGGGATTTCAATGTCCACCACTAAGAATGGCTTGAAAGCAGCTCTACTGGTTGAGCAGGTCAGGTCCTAAAGGACGTAGCTGCTAGAATGGGTCTGAGGCAGCTGGTGGGAGACCCAAGAGGGAAAACCGTACTTGACCTCATCCTTACCAATCTGCCACTGCAGATGCATCTGTCCATGACAACATAGATAAAAATGGCCACTACACAGTTCTTGTGAAGATGAAGTCCCGCCTTCACACTGAGAATACCTTCCATTGTGTTGTGTCGCACTATCACCATGCTAAATGGGACAGACTTCATTCTAGTAGCTTGAGACTGGGTGTCCATGAAGTGCTGTGGGGCATCCACAGCAGTAGAATTGTTATCCAGCACAATCTGCAATCTGATTGGCCAGCATATCCTAACTCAGCCATTATCAACAACCCAGGAAATCAATTCTGGTTCAATGTAGTGTGCAGGAGGGCATGCCAAGAGCCGCACCAGGTATACTGAGAAATGAGGTGTCAAACTGGTGAAGTTAGCAAACAGGACTACTTGCATGCCAAACAGTATAAATAGCAAGTGAGAGACAGAACTAAGCAATCAAACAACCATCAGATCGGTTCTAAGCTCTGCAGTCCTGTCACATCCAGTTGTGAATAGTGGTGGACAACTAAACAACTCACTGGTGGTGGAGGCTCCACAAATATCCCCATACTCAATGATGTTAGAGCCCAATTCAACTGTGTAAAAGATGACGATGAAGCATTCGCAGCAATCTTCAGCAAGAAGTTCCAAGTGGATGATCCATCTTGGCCTCCTCCAGTCATCCCCTGCATTCCAGGTACCAGTCTTCAGCCAATTCAATTCACTCCATGTGGTATCAAGAAACAGTTAGAGACGTTGAAAACTACAAAAGCAATGGGTGCTAACAACATTCCGGCAATAGTACTGAAGACTTGTGCTCCAGGACTCTCTGCTCCCCTAGCCAAGCTCTTCCAGTACAACACTGGCATCTATCCGACAATGTGGAAAATTGCCCAGGGATGTATTGTACACAAAGCAGGACAAATCCAAGCCATCCAATTACTGCCCCATCAGTCTACTCTCAATCATCAGTAAAGTGACGGAAGGTGTCATCAACAATGCTATCAACAGCATTTGCTCAGCAATAATTTGCTCAATGATGCACGGTTTGGATTCTGCCAGGGCCACTCAGCTCCTGACCTCTTCACAGCCTTGTTTGAACATGGACAAAAGAGCTAAATTCCAGAGGTAAGGTAAGAATGACAGCTCTTGACATCAAGGACACATTCAATCAAATGTGGCATCAAGGAACCCTAGCAAAACAGCAATCAATGGGTATTGGGGCAAACTCTCTGCTGGTTGGAGTCAAATCTGGCATATAGGAAGATAGTTGTGATGGCTGGATGTCAGTCATCTCAGCTTCAGGACATCTCTGCAGGATTTCCTCAGGGTAGTATCCCAGGCCCAACCATCTTCAGTTGCTTCATCAGTGACATTCCCTCCATCATAAGGTCGGAAGTGGGAATGTTTACTGATGGTTGCATGGTGTTCAGCACCATTTGCAGCTCTTCAGATGCTGAAACAGTCAGTGTTCAAATACATCAAGATCTGGACAGTACCTAGGTTTGGGCTAACAAGTGGCAAGTAACATTTGCATTATACAATCACCAGGCAACGATCATCTCCAATAAGAGATAATCTAAGCACAGGCCCTCGACATTCAATGGTGTTACCATCATTGAATCTTCCAGTATCAACATCCAGAGGGTTACCATTGACCATAAACTCAAATAGATTCACCAAATAAATACAGTGGCTACAAAGCATCTCAGGTCAGAGGTTAGGAATACAGCAGCAAATATCTCACCTCCTGACTCCCCACAGCATTTCCACCATCTACAAGGCACAAGTCAGGACTATGATGGAATGCCTCTCACTGCTTAGATTGGTACAGCTCCAACAACATTCAAAAAGCTTGGCACCATCCAGCACAAAGCAGCCCATTTGATTGTTTGTGGATGTGGTGCCAATCACCCCTCCACCACCAACCTTCAGTAGCAGCAGTTTGTACAATCTACAAGATGCATTGCAAAAGTTCACCATAGATCCTTAAATAGCACTTTCCAAACCCATAACCAATTTCATCTATAAGGAAAAGAGCAGCAGACACATGGCAACACCACCACCTGCAAGTTCTCCTCAAAGCCACTCACCATCCTGACTTAGAAATATATCATCATTCCTTCACTGTCGCTGGATCAAAATCCTAGAATTCCCTCCCTAAGGGCATTGTGGATCAACGTACAGCAGATGGACTGCAGCTGTTCAAGAAGGCAGCTTACCACTACATTTTGAAGGGCACCTAGGGACAGGCAATTAATGCTGGCCAGCCAGCGATACCCACGTCCCTCAAGTGAATTAAAAAAAGGCTGGAAATAGTTGACAAATTGCTGTAGGGCTGCTCATCCGATGAACGGATTGCAAAATTTGTGATAGAATTAGACGGGAAGTGTGACAAACCCTATCTTAATGTCAGGAGTACTAGGTAAATTTCTCCTGCAGAGAACCAGTTTAGACATGGTGAGCGTCTTCTGTGCTGTAATTGTTTCGTGTTTCTATTCTGTGATAAAATATGACTCATCATATATAGTTGGCTTTTATTCAATAGTGCCACCGGTTAACTGGAAACTCCTCACCTTCCCACTTCCAGAGACCAGATACACCAAATCACCACCGATTTTCAGTTCCACTGTGCTTGTCAGTTACGACATTTTTGCAGGGACTCCTTCAATTCCCTTCCCCCAAAGTAGCAAGTTTGAAACTGCATATAGTTGAGGATGAATGGGAGTGCTCAAAAGACAGGTGGAAATCTAGTAAATGTATGGAAATGTGAGGAGATGCAAGGGCAGTGAATGATAGCAGCTCTTCTAACATGCCATCAAGACAGACTAAAAGCCACTCACCACTACAATATGATCTAAAATTAGGTGTAGGAACACTATGATGTAAGTAGTACAGCCATAATGTTACAAAAGACACATATAATCACCAATGGATGATTCATACTTGTAGATTGGACGTTCCCCAGTGAAGTATCCTGCCAAGTCACGTCCTTTCAATGGCAGCAAGTTCCTTTCAACAAGTATTTTTTAATACCCTTTTCCAATAAGGGAGAAGATATTACACTGACAGAACTTCGCTGTCTATTAAAGGTCATCTAAAATATAAAACAGAGCATAATATCCATTTCTGTTTTGTTTCTGATTTTCCAGTATCTGCAGTCCTTTCGGCTATTTTATTAGGTGTTCTACAAAGCAGTTCACCCAGTTTGCGCTTTGTCTCCCTAGTGTGGAGAAATGTAGAAAATCAACTCAGTCAGTAGTGGAGCTGCCAAACACTTGTTGGTAATAGACATTGTAGTCTTTCAACTAAACTATATTCTGTGCCACTGCCACCCTCAATTCTTCCTCCAAGTTGCGTTCAATAATTCATCATCTTAAAGCGGGGGGACAGCAGTGGTAATCAACAGGAGGTTTCCTTGCCCGTGCTTGACCTAATGCCACAAGAACTCAAGAGATCCTGTCTTCTTTTTAACCAACAAAAAACTGACAACTTCCTGGGAGTAATTTGTTTTTGGTCCTCGCAAGAACTCTCGATGTTTCTATCTTTATCTCTGTTTTCTCTTTGTATAAAGTCCATTGGTTCCCTTCATCTCCAACTTTTCTGCTTTTAGTTGTCATTTGTTCTGTGATGCTATGTCTGCAGCAACATGACTTCTGATTTTGTCTTTCATCAACAGGAAGAAAGTTAAGAGTTGCCAGGTCGCATGGACCAGTATTTATTATTACTCAAAAATACAATAGGTCCCTGAATACCTAATGCAAGTTCTTGAAGATCCTTTTCAAGCATTCTTAATAACAAGTTTATATTCCACAGATCTTCTAAAGAAGTTGTAAATGTCCCTTACTGCACTACTTCCAGGTCAAATCTTGCCACACCAGATTGAATAATGAAGGCAAATATCCTGATTTTTTTTAACCAATGGAATTAAAGCAGTAATATACATAGCCTTGAATTTAAATTCTAAAGCACCAAGCACATATTCACCAAACTGAACATGCAATGTAAATCATATTTCTGAGACAGTTATACTTAAATGTCTAATTGCCTAACACTTTACTAAACAGACGGTTACAGTGCCATGGCATCCATGAACCAAGTCACACCACACTGACATCTCTTAATTTTATTTTGTTATTAGCAAATGAGAACATTTGAAATGCAAATATTTTAATATAATGACCTATACTCGTTTTTAAATACGTAACACTTTCAAGTTTCAATGTTTAAGTGACTACTCAAGCATTTGACCTCTCAAATGGAAATGTAGACTTTCGTCAACTCTATGAAAGGAGGAGGGGTAAGAGAATAATAGACTGAAAGAAAGAGAAGTCTGAGACTGGAAAGAAGAAGTGACAATACAGTGACAGATCGACTAATATACCTTAAGAATAAAATAATGTTCAGCGAATGAAAATAGATAGGTAAGCAGCAAGACATATAGAGTCATAGAGTAACACAGCACAGAAACAGGTCCTTCGGTCCAACCAGTCCATGCCTACCATAATCCCAAACTAAATTAGTCCCACGTGCCTGCATTTAGACCATATTTCTTGAAAATTTCTTATTCAAGTACTTATCCAAATACCTTTTAAACATTGTAACTGTATCCGCATCTACCACTTCTTCTGGAAGTTCAATCCACATATGAATCACTCTCGGTGTAAAAAAGTTGCCCCTGTGTCTTTTTTAAATCTTTCTCCTCTCACCTAAAAAAAAACATGCCCCCTTTTCTTGAAATCCCTTAACACTAGGGACAGGACATCTGCTATTCACTTTATTATACTCCTTGTGATCTTATAAACCTTTGTAAGTTCACCTCTCAACCTCCTATGCTCCAATGAAAAACTTCCCAGCCTATTCAGCTATTCCCAGCCTATTATTCTCCTTATAACTCAAACCCTACATAACTGGTGACATCCTGGTAAATCTTTGCTGAACCCTCTTTAGCTTAAAATATCCTTCCTATAAAAGAGGGTGACCAGAACTAGACATAGTACTCCAGAAGAGGCCTCACCAATGTCTTGTACTCAAAGGTCTGAGCAATGCAGGCAAGCGGGCTAAATGCCTTTTTAACCCCCTGTCTACATATGACAAAAACTTCAAAGAATTACATACATAAACCACAAGGTCTCTCTGTTCTACAGCACTTCTCAAGGCCCTACTTTTAATTGTACAAAAGTCCTGCCTTTGTTTGTTTTACCAAAACGCAATACCTCTCATTTATCCAAATTAAACTCCATCTGCGACTCCTCAGCCCATTGATCCAACTGATCAAGATCTCTTCGTAATCTTTGATATCCTTCTTCACTGTCCACCATACCACCAATGTTGGTGTCATCCACAAACTTCCTAACCATGCCTTCTATATTCTCATCCAAATCATTTACAGGTAGTTCTGCTACAGTGCACGTTTAGTTAATGCAAACTGGCTGTGAAGCAATCAATGAATAGTGGATGCTGTTTGGATAACGTGAACTTTCCCTATAATGCAATTTCCTACGGCACTTTTCTATTGCATAATTTTCTATAGCATGAGGTCACACAAGAACACGACTATTGTGTTATAGGAGAATTACCTGTATATAAATTGTTTATGTTTAATCTGTAGAAGTGTGAGGTGGTGACCTTGGGCAGAACGAACAAGGCAAGGGAATACATGATAAATGGTAGGACCCTGAGAAGCACTGAGGATTAGAGGGACCTTGATGTGCATGTCCACCAGTGCCTTAAGGTAGCAGGACAGGTAGATAAAGTGGTTAAGGTGGCATATGGTATCATGCTGCCTTTATCAGCTGAGGCATATAATTTAAGAGCAGAGAAGTTATGCTGGAAATGTATAACATGTTGGTTAGAGCACAGCTGAAGCATTGTGTGTAGTTCTGAAATCCACATTATTGGAGGGATGTGATTGCACTGGAGATAGTGCTAAGGAGATTTACCAGGATGTATACAGGTCTGGAGACATAACATCCCAAGTTATAAGGCTGTTATTAGAAACAGGGTGGATAAAAAGAGAGGATGTGTAGCAGTCTTGGTCAAAGATAGCATCATTGCCCTTGAATGAGATGCAGTTCCTGAATTACACTCCATACGGTTGGAGGTGAGAAACAGGAAGGGAGCAGTTAAGTATTTATTATATACCTCCAAATAGTGTGTAGGAAGTAGAAGAGAGCATTTGTAGGCACATAGTAGAAATCTGCAGGACAAGTAGGATTGTGGTAGTTGGTGATTTCAATTACCCAGGGTAGACTGGGCAAATGGGAGAGTGTGGGACATGGAAGAGGGGAAATGCCTGCAATGTGTGCAGGAGAACTTTCTGGAACAGTACATTTCCAGTTCTACCAGTGAGGGAGTTGTGCTGGATCTGGTACTGGGAAATGATGCAGGCCAAATGGAGAGTGTCAGAGTGGGCAGCATTTGGGAAATAGCAATCCTTACATGATAAGTTTCAATATTAAGTTGGAAAAGGCTAAAAAATCAATTATTAAGATTCTAGACTGGAAAAGGGCAGATTTTAGGGATCTAATGTTGAACAGGAACATGTTGGATTGAAATGCATGTTGGTGGATAAAACAATGGCTGAAAAGTGGAAGAATTTCAAAAGATAGATGAATAGGTTGCAAGCCCATGAGAGATAAATATGGGGTATCCAAAGCTATAGGACCCTAGATGACTAAGGATATTGATGAGAAAATAAGGAAGCAAAAGGAGGCAAATGACGTATGCTAGAATAATAATGGCAATAGAAATCAGGAAGAGTATCTCAAATGCAGGAGGCTACTAAAGCTGGAATAAGAAAGGCTAAAAGGAAGCATGAGGGAAGGATGGCAGGTTGCGCTAAATCAAATAGTAAAATGTTTTTCAAACATATTAATGGTAAAAGATTTGTGAAGGACAGAATGAAGCCCATAAGGAACAAGTAGTGTAAGCTGCTTACTGAAGAAAAGGATATGGCAGAGGCACTAAATGAGGGTGGGCATGATTGAGATGTATAACATCGAGGTACATAAACTGGGTAGACAGGAAGAAACTTCTCCTTTTGGTGAAGGGATCAATGACGAGGGAGCATAGACTTAAGATAGGGGACAGGAGGTTTAGAGGGAATGAGAGGAAAAAGAAATTTACTCAGAAGGTGGTGGGAATCTGGAATTCATTATTGTAAGGGTGGTAGAGACTGAAACCCTTAAAACATTTAAGAAGCATTAATATATACACTTGCAATGTCAAGCAGACAAGGCTATAGGCTCAGTGCTGGAAAGTGAGATTAGGATTGTTAGGTGGTTGTTTATGACTGGCACGGACTCAATGCGCCAAAGGGCTTTTTTCCTGTGCTGTAAATTGCCATGACCTAACACATAACACCATTGGTTCAGAAATAATGTTTTTTGCTTTTTTCTTTGTCAAAGTAAGTGCAAGTGATTTGACTAATATGCTGGCTAATGTTGCCAATAGGCAAATCTAAGACAATATTTCCATAGCTATTGGCATTGTGCAAACCTACCCAACATCTGTTCTGGGCTCCCTGGAAACTCTATTTACTCGCATCGTTCCAGAATTATCATACTCTTTAACATAGTTCCTAACAATATTTGATAGAAATCCTTGACAAATACAGAGTCTTCACTATGGATGAAAAGTTTCCGATTCCAAAACCTGAGAATAGCAAATTAGGTTATTTTATGACCATTTCATCTTTAATCAATTATTTTATTTATTATTAATATTTGCTTACACGTTATCAGGAAATGAAGGATAGTAAAGTAAGCAAAGAAAATAAGGTTAGATTTGGTAACCTATCAACATGCCAAACAAAAGTGTTAATGGCAGATAAGGTAAACGTTTGAAGACTAGACTGGAAACTGAAACCAGTAGATGGCAATAATGCCATGGTGTGTATATTTAGCACTTTCTGTTACCATTTCAAAGTTTCAATGTTGCAGGGATTTTTAAAATCTCAATTAATGATAAATGGTTCAGTATCTTCCCTGGCGAAGGAGAACCAACGAAGTGTAAATTTCTCATCTCACTTCTATCTAGTGTTCTAAATGAATAAGCTTCAATAATGCATACATCAGAATGTGACTTCTTCCTGAAGTTGTTACACTATATGTAACTGAAAGCTGCAAGGTTTTAACAGGGCAGTTCTGTTACTGAGTTCCATAGCACAGTCTTTCAAATTAGCAATAGTTGTCTACTACTGAGGCATGATTAAGTGAGTTGAGAATCAACAGGTGTGAAATGTGAATCCATATTGCTGCTGGATATAACACTGCAGAATCCAGAGGCCCTCTGAGTGTCACATGCTGCACCTCCAGCTGCTTGCAGTGGGACCTGTAGGCTGGCCCCATACTAGGAATTGCATTCACGCTTGGGTTGCTACATGTTTTAGAAGCCTCTGCACGTACTGCCAGTACATCACTCAGGCACACCGGTTTCTTTTAGCTGTACTTGAACTTGGACGGCATATACCAATTCAACATATTTGCTTAACCACAGTGGGCAGGAAACCACAGTTATGGAAGAAGGAAGCCATGTCAGCAGCACTGTTATGGAAGTTTGCATCATCCGAACAGATACGATGTAGGCGAAAGAACTGGGAGAATGGGATGGAATCCTTACAGGGAGGGGAGTGTGAAGAAAGCTATGAGAGTTAGTAATTTGTAGTGGATGGCAGTGAACAGTTATTCCCCAAAATGGAGACGGAGAGGTCAAGGAAATGAAATGGAGATGGACCATATAGAGGGGTGGAAATTGGAGGCAAAATGAACAAATTTTTCAAGGTCCAGGCGGGAGCATGAAGCAGCACCGAAACAGTCAACGATGTACTGATAAAAGTGGGAGGGCCCAGTGTAGTACTGGAAAAACGATCAGGTAGGCATGACTGGGACCACCATGCAGGTGCTCATGGGCACTCCTTTGACTTGGCATAAGTGAAATGAAGTAAAGGAAAAATTGTTTGGTGAGAGAACAAGTTCAGCTAAGTTGAGGAGAATGGTGGTGGATGGGGATTGTTCAGGCCTCTGGCTAAGGAAGAAGCCAAGATCTCAGACCATCCTGATGGAGAATGGAGGTAAAAAGGGTTTGGACATCCATAGTGAAGAGGAGGCAGTTAGGACTAGAGAAGTAAAAATCGTCTATATGGCGGAGGGCATCAAAGGAACTTCGGATGTAGGTGTGCAGGGTCTGGACAAATAGAGAGACAGGATGGAGTCAATGTAGGAGGAAATGAGCTCGGTGCCTGTGTCTGTAAAGTGACAGGGAAATGGAACAGATGCTGCAGAGAAAACGAGTTCTGCACTATGTTCTCTGCCAAGTTGGAGCAGCACTCTTTCTTGTCCCAGTCTGGCAGGCTAGACAACACAGTTAGCATTTCAGTGTGCATCCTCATCAGTGTTCTCCAGTATGCCGTCCCACTGAGGTCCTCATCCAAGATTCTGTAGCAGAATTCATCTGATCAGTTGGCACATGATGTATTGCTCCCTTCTGATCTCAATACAGCCCATTCATGCTCAGGAGCTCAGCTTGCTTAGATCCCAACCCTAGGCCCTGAGCTCAGCACAAGTGGAAGAATGCTGCTTGGGGACCATGCAGTCTTCAGGACTCAATATCAAGTTCAATAATTTTAAGCCAACCAGTTTTCAACATTAATAGTCTCCAGTAGCAGCTTTCCTTTTCCCCAGCCCACCAGTAGCTGTTCCTTTGTCTGCCCAACTGCTGTTCTCTCTCTCTGGGCTCCATTTCTACCTATTATTTACACCCTGCTCCCCCCCCTCACCCTCACCAACCATCTAGCTAGAATCAGTTTTGAAGAAGGGTCACTGGACTTGAAACATGGACTCAGTTTTCTCTCCACAGATTCTGCCAGACCATGCTGAGTTTCTGCAACAATTTGTTTTTGTTTCAGAGACCAGGCTATTTTCGATGTGGAACTATATAGTGAGGCTGATTTAATAAATGTTCTCTGTAAAAGATCCCCTCAAGAACAGTGACTATAATATGGTATAATTCAGCATTCAGTATAAAAGTGAGAAACCAGAGTCAGAAACAATTGTGTTAAACTTAAATAAGGCAAATACATAGGCATGAGGGCGGAGTTGGTTGGGGTAGACTGGGAAAGGAGCTTAGTAGGAAAGATAGTGAGGAATAGTGGCAAATGTTTAAGAAAATAGTTCATAATTCACAGCAAAGATACATCCCAGTGAGGAAGAAGAATTCTAGGAAGAGTTAACCAATGAAGGACAGTATCAAATTGGAAAAAAAATACAACGCAGCAAATCAGATAATTAGGGGAAAAAAAGCCAAAAGAACAATGAAAAGGGAGAAAATAAACCATGAGTGAATCATCAAATACTACTTTTACTACTTAATAAGAGCCCATGGTGTTGGAGATTTATGTTAGCATGGTTAGAGAATTAGTTTACTAATAGAAATCAGAAAGTTGGGATAACTTAGATATCTTCAGGATGGCAACCTGTAATTAGCGAAGTGCCATAGGGATTAGTGCTGGGCCACAATTAATTACAATATAATTAATGACTTCCATAACAGAAATGATTATATTATCTCCAAGTTTGCAGATAACACAAAAATAGGATGGAAGGCAAGTAACAAGGATGAAATAAAACATCTGCAGAGGGATGTATCAGAGATAAAAGGTACTGCAGATGCTGGAGAATCCGAGATAACAAGCATGGGGCTGGATGAACACAGCAGGTCAAGCAGCATCACAGGAGCAGGAAAACTTGACGTTTCGGGCCTAAACCCTTCATCAGAATATGGGAAAATGAGAGGTTTTGTACTTTGGCAGGAAGAATAAAATAGCTGAATATTATTTAAATGGAGAAGTACTGCAGAAAGCTACAGCACAGAGGGAGTTGGGGGGTGTGAATCATGAAAAGCTAGCACCCCAAGCTCAGCAAGTAACAGAGAAGACAAATAAACTATTGGCCTTTATTTCAAAGGAAATGGAGTGTACAATTAGGGAAGTCTTGCTAGAACTATACAAAGCACTAGTCAGATCATATCTGGAACTATTGTGAAGGTTTGGTCTCTTTAACTGAAAAAAAGTATATTGGCATAGGAGTCATGCAGAGAAGTTCACTAGATTGATCCCAGACATGGATGATTTTCTTATAAAGGAGAGTTTGAGCAGGTTGGGCTTGTACTCATTGGAGTTCAGAAGAATAAGGGGAAAATTTATGGAAACATACAAGATTCTTCGGAGGCTTGACAAATATATGTGGAGAGGTTGTTCCCCCTTGTGGAAGAGCCTAGAACCAGAACTGAGAGACTCCTGCAACAACTCACATGGCGTGGAAGACAGAGTTTCCTCTCTAAACCAGCTGTTGTGGACAAAGATTGGGCACGTCTTGGTCCCAGATTAATTTCTATAATATTGGCATCCTATCATGATCTCAACCTATGTTGAGTGTATGCAAAAAGGCCACAAGTTTAGACTGTTATTTTGTGTTTTATCTTTCATAGTTAAGATCAAAACAAAGAATTACTCTTAATAAAGAAAGAGTATTCAATCACTTTTATCCAGAAGTGTCATTGCGATGAAAAAGTTATGAATCTTAGTAAAGTTTTCCTGTGGGATTGGTTTGTATTGGCTTTGTGGCTTCCAAAGTGCTTGTTTAAACAACTACATACAATGAATTTGCAAATCAACACAATATTATCATATTTATCACGCTGCATTAAAGTATTTATCACTCTAAAATGGTCATAAAAGATTAAAATGATATATTTTTAAAATTCTATACATCACAGACTGGAAACATTCAGGTCACAATATAATTATTATTCGCTTGAAGTCCATGTGGTGTATTTTTCATAAGCCAGGTTCTCCATTTGCATTCTCTATGTACAAGAAACGGTTTGACATTCTTACGATGCTTCTCCTAAAATGTACCCTATAGAACATAGAATTGTACAGCACAGGAATAGGCCCTTCAACTTATGACGTTATGCTGAACATGTCGCTAATCCTATCGATTTATATGGAACAGACCATATTTAAGATCAATATACCTTGATTATCACTATAGCTCAGTGGAGTGATAAATCATTGATGTAATGCATTAAGGTTAAATTTCAAATGATGCTTGGCAGCATCCTAAAATTGATTTAAAGGTTGTATTGCAATCGCTGAGATAATTCAGTCTCACAAAGTGCGTACAATATTTCAATGTTGACAATGGCTTTGAGTTCCTTTCACTTTTATATAATACGGCCATAACTTATAAACACCTCTGTCCTCTATTTGACATTTTTTCTCCATCCAAAGTACCTTTAAAAACATCTCAGAATAGGCATAGTAGAATAGACACAAGGACAGGAATAAAAAAATCAAGTGGAACTGTAACATGTTAATAACAAGATTCAAAATTTGCAATTGGGATACTTTTTATAGATAGCAAGGGTGAATTCTGAGGAAGGGTCACTAGGGCTGAAAAGTTAACTCTGATTTCTCTTCACAGATGCTGCCAGACCTGCTGAGCTTTTCCAGCAACTTCTGTTTTTGTTCCTGAAATAAAATCTCCTGACAGGTTATGGTCTCAGTCTGAAACCTTGGGCTCTGGATAGGGTTTTTGTGTGGCAGGGTGCTACTTTTCTTCATGCACCTTAATGCTCATTGCAAGGCCAAAGTCTTACTAAAGTTAATCCATAACCCAGAGAAACCAAGCATAAAGAAAGGAGTGTGCAACATTTGTCTTTCAGGGACCATTTGAGCTCCTATTCTTCCAATGTGGCAGGCGAGATGTGCAAACTCATGAACAACTAAAAGCATATTCCCATCATTTTAGGGTAGGTTAGTCTCTTGGCATTCAGACAGCACTTCAGAAATGGTCGAGCAAGCTAATCAGTTCAATTGCAATTCGGGATGATCAACAAATGCTGGCCTTGCTAGTGATATGAAAGACAAAAAAGGCAATGGCAAAACCATTCAAGTATTTTGCCCATATGTGTGGGCCAAGACAATGGACATCCAAAAATCCTAGGAAATAAGGATGAGGAAAAAGTGGATTGCAAATGAAATCTTACCATAGACTTTTAGGATTGGACGTCCTGTATACTTGCATTCCCCATGCAGATGGCCTAAAAGCCCTCTGCTTCTTCCTTTCACCTGCACATCCGCTAACGTGGTCTATTGTACCCACTGTTCCCAATGTGGCCTCCTCTACATCAGTGAGACCAAGTGCAGGCTCGGGGACCGCTTTGTAGAGCACCTACACTCGGTTCGTGAAAAATGATAACACCACCCAGTTGCAAACCATTTCAACTCCCACTCCCTGGACGACATGTCCATCCTGGGCCTCCTCCAGTGTCACAACGATGCCACTCGGAAACTGGGGGTGCAGCACCTCATATTCCGCCTTGGAAGCCTACAATCCAATGGTTTCAAAGTGGACTTTACAAGCTTCAAAATCGCACCCCCCCCCCCAACCCCGGGCCTCATCCCAAGACCAACCTTCCCTCTCAACCCCACCTCCTTGACCTGTCCATCTTCTCTCCCACCTATCTGCTCCACTCTCTCACCTCACTGACCAATCCCCACCACTACCTACCTGCTATCACCATCCCACCTACCTTTCCCAGCCTAACTCCCACCTCTGTTTACTTCAGAACCCCATTCCCCACCCCCAATCGTAAAGAAGGGTCTCAACCCAAAACGTCAGCTTTCCTGCTCCTCTGATGCTGCCTGGTCTTGCAGGCAGTGATGTTCTGTTGCATCCTCTGCACTTGCCATTCTAGGCGATACAGGTCATGGATTTGGAAAGTGCTGTCAAAGGAGGCTTAGTAATTTACTGCAAAACATGCTGTAGATGGTACACAATGCTGCCAGTCTACATTTGTAGTGAAGGGAGTTAACATTAAAGAGGTGACGGGTGCCAGTCAAGCAGACTACTTTATCCTGGATAGAGCCAAGCTTCTTGAGTGGCGTTGCAGATTCAGATATGCAAGCAAAAGAGGAGTATTCTACTGTGCTCATGACACATGCTTTTCTAGCCAGTAGACAGGCTTTGGGGAATCAAGAGGTGAAAGTTAGTTGTTGCATAATTCCTAACTTCTGACCTGCTCTTGTATCCATAGTGTTTATATGGCTGGTCCAGTTCAGTATCTGGTCAATGATAACCCCAAAGATGCTCATAGCAGAGAGAAGAAATTTTTAAAATTTAGGCTTATATTCCCTGAAGAATAGCAGAATGATCTTTTCAAGAGGTATAAATTTTTTTAAGGAGATCAACAGGTTAGTTGCTGAGAAAATGTTTCCCTGGCTAAGGAACTCAGACAAGATGTCACAATCTCAGAACAAGGAGCTGGCCATTTAGGATTGAAATTGGGAGAATTGGTTCTAATGATTAAACAGTTTCTTGATTTCTCTAATGATAATAATCTCTCTTTTCTCATCCATTATCTCCACTGAGGACTTCCAAGATAGCATTGGAGAATGATGGGCTCCACCCAGGATTCTTCGCAGCCATTGTTGTAAGCAAAGTGTTTTCTTCCTTCAGCAGCAAGATTGTTCTTAAAGAGATATTAAATATTAACCCACACGTAGCACGTGAAGCATAGGTGACAAGCCTGCATGATTACAACTAGCTGATACCACAAATATATAAATGTTGCCGGACTCAACACTATTAGGCCTTGTAGCCTGTTCTACCATTTACAAGCTTCTAGCTTGTTATATCCAAATATCCAAGTTTGCAGCACTCAGGGCAAAACGTTAAAAACAAAGTTAACAGCGTTGACATTGAATCTTTCACATCAAATGCACTATCACCTAAATGAGCTCCAGTGTATTTTAAACAGATTAGTCTAACAAAAGGGCACCCAACTGCATAATAATTTAACATTTCACTCCTACAATAAATCAAGTGAAGCTGTTAAAAATCATACTGATAAGTAAGCCAGAATATTAATTACAACACAGTCAAGGGCATCTGGAATCAAGAGAATTAATACTTTAATGGGAAATTGTACCAAATCTTTGAAGATGAAAAATGACTGGAGGAGAAAGAATGACAAGCTCCCTCCCTCACATACACATGATGAAAACTGCTTCATTTTGTTAATTAAAACACTATAATTGTTATAGGTTGCTAGCTGAATCAACTCCATCTGCAGTGTCTGCAGTCTTATTCTACAAAATCTTATATTGTCATAGAAGGCTAAAGGTAACTCAAACTAAAGTTTATCACCTGAGGTGAATTCCAGACTAATTTGCATGGGAACCCTTTTATTTTCCGTATCTTTCTTACAGTGATTATAATGTAACTTTTGACCAGATTATCAATTAGAATGCAATCGTATTTGAATCCAGTAATTGCAGAAAATACTGAAGCACATCACCTTTTATTTTCTACTTCATTTCGTAACAAATGACTTTCTGGGGCAGTGTATGTACAAGGGATCAACTTGAAGACTAGCCACAAATCGAAACAGGCTGATCGAATAAATGTTCCACTACATGACAAATTTTAAATTAAACAAGTTTGGATATTGTCAATCTGATTCCTAGAGGAAAAAGAATAAAAAATGCTAATTCTTAGTTAATCAAAAAATTCCCCATCCAAAACTTACGAATAAGCAAACCAATAGTGGTCAGTTCAAAAACAGTCTTGAGTTATGAAAAGGGCATCAAGCCACATTCAAATTGTCAGAGAACATAACTAGAGATCATTGAAACTAATGTGGATCCAACTTTTCCTTTACTGATTAAAAACCTGTTTATCTCAGATTTGAATCTATATTAACAATTCCGTCTCTGCAGCCCTCTGTGGTAAAGAATTCTACAGATTCACTACTCAGAGTTTTTGACAAGATTTGTAGCTCGGGTTGTGGATGAGTTTGTAGACTTGCTTGCTGAGCCGGTGTGTTTGATTGCAGGCAGTTTGTCACCTTGCTAGGTAACATCGTCAGTGCACCTCTGGTGAAGCGTTGGTGTTCTGTCCCACTTATTATTTATATACCTCAGTTTTCTGGGGTGGTTGGCATCACTTCTGGTTCTGTTTTTCAGTAGCGTTGGTACATCGGGTCCGGTTCAACGTGTTTGTTGATGGAGTTCCGGTTAGAATGCCAGGCCTCCAGGAATTTCCCCGGCATGTCTGTGTTTGCCTTGTACAATTATGGATGTGTTGTCCCAGTTGAATTTGTGTCCTTCTTTGTCAGTGTGTATTGAGACCAGTGAGAATTGGTTGTGTCACTTGGTGCCTAGTTGGTGTTCGTGCGTCCTTATTGTCAGTTTTCTTCCAGTTTGGCCTACGTAATGTTTCTCACAGTCCTTGCACAGTATTTTGTAAATTATGTTAGTTTTATTGGTTGTGGGTATGGGATCCCTTACCTTCGTGAGTAGCTGTCACAGGGTGGTTGTTGGTTTGTGGGCTACCCTGATACCTAGGGCTCTGAGTAGTCTTGTGTTCATCTCTGATACAAAGGTGGAGAAAGAATTCTTCCTTCCGCAGAATGGTGGGGAATTGAGCGGCTCTCAGTGAACTCAGATTATAATGAGAGTGGATGAGAAAATGTGACTGTCTGGATATCTTTTGGGAAATGTCTGGCTAGCTGCTTTGTGAAAATCAAAATGCCACTTTGTTTTTAAATCTAACATATATCATTGTAAAGTGTAAACATGCTCATTTCTCATGTAAAGGATCCCTTTTCTTCTTCAGGAAAGCATACTCCCAGCATCACAACCCAATCATTAGTTTTCCACAGTAACTCTCACTTACATTTTACCTTGCCAGTAAATGTTGAGGCACTTCATAGAAGTATTCTCAAAAAAATTTTGATATCAAGCCATACAATAACATAATAGAATAGGTGATCAAAAGTTTGCTCAAATAGATAGGTTCCAAGGAGCATAGTTTCTGATGAAAAAGTGGTGGCAATGTGACCACAGTTAGGGAGGGAATTTCAGACAATTGCAATGGCTTTCACAACTGATGGCATGGCAACTAATTGTGGGCCAAATAAAATCAAACCCAAATGAGGTGCAAACTGAAGAAGTGCAGATATCTTAGAGTACTGTGGGGCTTGTGGAGATGACATGTGAGCATGTCCACTGAGGCACATGGTGAAAGTCAGGACACAGGCTAGAAAATTTCAGAAGAGCTCAAGTTTATGTAGGATAGAAGGTGGGAGACTAGTCAGGAATGCATTGATCAGTCAGTTTTAGAAGCAAGAGTGATTAGCATGTGACCATTTTAAGATGATAAAAAAGACGACATACTTATGACAAAATATCAGATTAATAGATTGAAGGAATGCTGACTTTGAGGGACTGCAAACATAATTTAGGAAAGTAAAATGTGCAACGACATTGGCAAACAACATAGAACAACAATGATGTTGAACAGAATGTAGGAAAACATATATTCTGCTATTTTAATCTCCTAGTTACGAGAACACTAAATAAAGCAGACGTTAATTATGATCTGGCTTGATAGACAGTAATTTTTTAAAAAGTTAAAATGTGCAGAAGAACCAAGAATAAGAAAATAAGTGTCAGAATTCCAGGGTTGAACTGAAACAGCAAGATAAAATTCTTTATTATACAAACTTGAAGTAAACACGCATAAGCAACTAATAGATATCCTGAGATAGTGGGAACTGCTGATGCTGGATATATAGATATCCTGGACAGGTTAAAAAAATTAGTCTAGACCATTTACACCATATATGCACAACTTAGATTTTGACTTGCAGGATTAACAGGAGATAAATATAACAAACTGTATTTGAACACCCCACAGACTGCACTTTAAATGGCCAGTGCTATCAAGACAAATCTCATCCTGAAGTTGATGACACTGAGTCACCAAATCTCATCAAAACTCTACCTCTTTAACAAGGAATTCCAACTCTTCACTTTTGAAGATCTAGTTTTGTATTACTGTCAAAAGTCTAACTGAAATGGCATTGAATACTACTCTTGCCTTAGTAGTTCAATTTTTTACCTGAGACCAAATCTCCAAGACCGCCCAAGCTCCCAATGTCTAACTACTATTACAATTTCAGCTTTAATCAAACACCTGGTTTTACCAAGCTGACACTGAAATTCTCCGAGCTCCAATCTTTGTTTGTGGGCCTCTTTCATTTCATTCTCAGCTACACTAAATTATCAATGTCTCTCCGAGCTTCTTTTTATCCCTAATCTTTATTCCATATTACAGAGCCACCACTCCATAGAACCCTACCTGTGATTTAACTACTTGGAGTCTGCTAAGAGCAGCAGTCATACTGCCTGGAGCCACTCCTACTTCATCTCTTTCCAAGCTCAAAATACCAAATAACTTCCCCCAGCAACCATATACCCAGAAAGAACTACAGAACTTTAAGCTCCAGTCTTCTCCATGACAAGATAGCCTGCTCCAGGCAGTCCTTATCTGGTCTTTAGAGTTTACTGGTGCTCTTAAGCTAATTTAGCTGTAACTGCTTCTGGTTTCCATTATCTTATTGCAGACACAATGTGTCCAGCTAAGCAAGCCCACCTGCTACTTTATAGTGTCATCTATTCTGTTCTGATTCAATTAAACAAATGTGGGTAACTTTCTGAACTGTCATTTGTTATAGGCATTCTGGCAATCATTAAAGTCCTATTTTAATTATACTGTGTTCTTAGTTGTTATCTTATAGATACATGACCTCAAACTTTTAAGTGTACTAGATTTCAACATGCTTCAATTGTATTTATCAATTACTACTGTTAAACTTTAATTCTTAAAATTAAAAATTATATCTCAAGGCATACAAGCTGGATATTCACAACACCTCCCTAACTCCAAGTTGGTTCGCCACATTTGCAACAATATGCTTCAGGTGTCCTTTCTTAAGACGAAAATATCAATGATCATAGTTAATCCCCAGATTATCTTTTTTCACTACTCTGAGGAGCATCTATCTCTTGTTTGCTGCTCAGAGATAGTAAGAACTGACAATGCTGGAATCAGAGATAACACAGTATGGAGCTGGAAGAACACAGCAGGCCAGGCAACATCAGAGGAGCATGAAAGTTGACGTTTCAGGTCAGGACCCTTCTCTTTTTCTGAAGAAGGATCCCGACCTGAAACGTCAACTTTCCTGCTCCTCTGATGCTGCCTGGCCTGCTGTGTTCCTCCAGCTCCACATTGTGTTATTTTTATTGCTGCTACCTCATTCGTTGTAACCCTGGAGCATAGGAAGTTGACAGGTGACCTGATAGAAGTTTATAAAATAATGAAAGGCATAGATAGAGTTAATGGTAGTTGCCTTTTCCCTAGGATGGGGAATTTCAAGATTAGGGGGCATATTTTTAAGGTGAGAGGAGAGAGATTTAAAAAGGCATGACAGGCAAATTTTTTTTTACACAGGAGGGTGGTTCGTGTGTGGAATGAAGAAGTGGAGGATGTGGGTACAAACACAACGTTTAAAAGACATTTGGATAGGTACGTGAATAGGAAAAGTTTGGAAGGATATGGGCCAGGAGCAGGGAGGTGAATGTAGTTAAGTTTGGGATCATGTTCGGCATGTACTGGTTGGACCGGAGAGTCTGTTTTCATGCCATATGACTCTATATCATTTATCTCTGCAGTGTTTCTATAGGTTTGCAAACAATTGTCCACTACTACTTACATATTTGTGTGACAACTGAAACATCACCATAATTGCAGCGATTCTTAGAAACTTTATGGTCCTTGAGGATGCTGACAGGACGATTGCTCTTGTTGGGGAGTCTAGAACTAAGACACGAAGTTTAAAAATTATGAGTCAACTATTTTCTACTGTGGTGAGGAGCAATTGTGGAATTCTCCTCCCTAGCAGTACTGGAGGTTGGATCATTGAATAGAAGGCTGAATTAAACAGATTTTTGATTGTCAAGGGTAATGGGCGGAGACAGGACAGTTGAATTGAGGCCAGATTATTTGTCAGATTATCCATGATCTTATTGAAGGGCAGAGAAGGCTAAAAGGACTCAATGGTCTACTCCTACTCCTGACTTTTGTTTTATTGCACATGTCTCCTAAGTAGAACCTTATTCCTACAGAGAGGATTTTTCATGTAATCCATTAGCACTACTTCTCCAAGGTTTCAAAAACCATCTTAATTTTCATTTCCTTGTAGCATCTGCTATTCTCTAGTAAATCCAACGAGTGTCTGATTCTCCACTGAAGTTCTAAACTTTTGACAGCCAGCTTCTGGCTTAGATGTTTCCTCCTCACTCATATGCATGGACAACAGCATCCTTCAGTGCACCATAAAAAAAAACAGGAATTTGCATCTGAAAGTAATGAGTACATTTCTAATGATTTCCCTATAAAAATGTTTGGAATAAGATAGTCCAGGTTTTCTTCAACTTCCAACACCATAGTAGCTTATTTTCAAATTGCAAGAAATACATTTCAACTCCATCCTCAAAATAAGTGAATATTCCTCGTTAAATCAAAACCATGAGTTAAATCTAATTCATCAAATTTCCTTGCAAATCCCTATTTGTGTCATGTAACCTTTCCTGTGCCAAGATCAAATTTCATTGCTCCTGTTCTTTTTGGAATTTAAGGGTTTCCTTTATGATATTTTTCTTTATTTCCTTTTCTGTTAAAATGTTTTTTTTCATTTTCTCTTTTTCTCCTTCTTTTACAACTCATTCCCTTTGAAATTCTAGGGGTTTTTTCCCCATTTCTCTTTCCTCCTTTTTCCTTTTCTCGAATTCAGATATTTGCATTTCTTTTCCTAATTTCAATTGTTTAATTTGCAATTTAAGATTTAGCTAACTTAATATGCTTGCTACTGGGAATACTATTTTCCTCCTCAAGGTTCAAATGTTGAGCTAATGCTTCAACAATTTCTACATTTTAGCACTTATTAGTTATTTCTAATTTTTTACCACTACCTTTAAATCAATATTTACACAAGGCATTCAGAGGTGTATCCTCTATTTTGAGGAATGCTTCAGCAATATTCATACACACCTTAAATTTTCAAAGAATACAGCAAAAACAATTTTAAGAGTCTTACTTCTTTAAAGTCTGTCAATCTTGAACTCAGTCACAGCCATTGGATTAGTATTTCACAAGAGACCCCAGTTTGTTAAGATCCCTGTAATTGCTGATAACTTTTAAGAAGGCGAGCTGGTGAGAATGACTGCTGTACAAGGGGTTGGATGACCAGGAGAAGGCATTTGACAGGAAATCACACATGTACATGTGGGACATGCTCTCCAAAATGGGCTTTCGGGAAGGAATCTGCATTTGGATCTGACTGCTCCACACCAACATTTCTAGTACAGTCTCAATCAATGGGTGGGAATCAGAAAGTTTCTCGATCTGATCTGGAATCAGGCTGGGATGCCCACTCTCTCCTGCCTTGTTGTGTGTCATATAGACCTCGTTGCTGAGTCCATCGGTAAGGATGTGAGCCTGAGAGGAGTGATTATTCCAGGCAGGAGAGGCCTGCAGGTTAAATCTTGCCTGTACATGCACGACACCACAGCTTTCTGTTCGGATCTGCTCTCAGCGCACAGACTCATGAGGATCTGCGACCAGTTCAAACTGGCTTCGCGAGCCAAGATAAGCCAAGGCAACAGTGAGGCCATGTTCTTTAGGAATTAGGCCAACCAATCCTTTATTCCCTTCGCTGTTATGACAGAAGGTGCTGGGAATATGGTTCAGAGAGGCAGGGGCATGCACAAAGTCTTGGGAGGAGCACATTGCCAAAGTGAAGCAGAAACTGGTCTTTTGGGAGCACTGCTTCCTCTCCATCACAGGTAAAAACCTGTTTATCAGGTGTGAAGAACTCTCTCTGTTGTACATAGCGCATGTCTGGCCCTTCCCCTAAAACCACACTATTTCAATCACCTGAGCCATCTTCCACTTCATCTGGAGGCCTAAGATGAAACATATCTGCAGGAACTCCATGTACTAAACTCTGGATAAGTGGAGGATGTACCCAACATTGCCTTCATCCTGATGGCTACCTTTGTGTGCGGCCGCATCAAGCTGTGCATAGACCCTCGGTATGCAAAAAACAAATGTCACTACATACTGAGTTTCTACCAGTCCCTGGTGTTGCAAAGGATGGCACTGGCCTCATTGCCAAGGAGCACAGCAAGTAGTTGGACCGGTCGGATTCACCTGTCCTTCATGGAGAAATTTGCAAAGAAAAGCACCTTTGACCATCCGGAAGTGGTCAGCATGTAGCATCCTTGAGACCGTGAGGGAAAAAGAAAGGATGGATCCTGTTGCATGATTCTCTGAGCAGACTGGCAAAGTCACTTGGCAGAATGCCCCAACACTAGAACTTGCCTGAAGCACCAAGACATCGCTTAGCTGGTAATAAGACAGGCACTACCTGTGAGATTCTTCACGTACACTCAGTTGGTTTATGCCACTGCACACTGCCCTTGAAGCAGCTGTGGGAGGACGGAGGGGAAAAGTGAGAATTGAAACTGTCACACATCTCAGTCATAGAGGTGTACAGCAGGAAAACAGCCCCTTCGGTCTAATTCATCTATGCTTACCAGATATCCTGAATAAATCTAGTTCCATTTGCCAGCATTTGGCCTATATCCCTCTAAACCCCTCCTATTCATATACCCATTCAGTTGCCTTTTAAATGCTGTAATTGTACTTCCTCTGGCAGCTCATTCCATACATGCACCACCTACTACGTGAAAAAGTTGTCCCTTAGATCCCTTTTAAATTTTTCTGCTCTCACCTTAAACCTATGTCCTCTAGTTTTGGACTCCCTCACCTTGGAGAAAAGACCTTGCCTATTTACCCTATCCATGTCCCTCGTAATTTATAAACCTCTATAAGGTCACCCCTCAGCCTCTGATGTTCCCGGGAAAATAGCCCCAGCCTATTCAGCCTTTCCCAATAGCTCAAACCCTCTAACCCTGGCAACGTCCTTGTAAATATTTTCTGAAGCCTTTCAAGTTTCACAACATCCTTCCTATAGCGGGGAGAATGTGCCTTAGCAAACGAAGTCCCGAGAAAAATGCAGCAGTTTTTGTCGAGGTTCATCCTGAGCAGCTTTGTGACGGTTAGCATGCCTCCCCCGCTATCAACATCCTGGAGATTACCTCTACAGTGGGTACAAGATCATGTAAGCGGCTCAGAATGCTGCAGCAAAGAACTCATCTCCTGACTCCCAAAACTTGTCCACTATCAACAAAGTACAATTAGAAGTGTGATGACATATTCCCCAGTTGTCTGGATGATTGCAGCTCGGACAACACTCAAGACTCACTTCAGGACACTTGATACTAGCCAGAACAAAGCAGCCAGCTTGAATGGCACAACGTCCTCAAACATTCATTCCTTCCACTACCGACACACAGTAGTAGCTGTGTTACCATCTACGAGATGCACTGCATAAATTCACCAAAGCTCCCTAAGATGGTATCCTCCAAACACATGACCCCTACCATCTAGGAAGCACAAGGCAGGAGATACAGGAAACACTGTCACCTGCAAGTTCATCTCAAAGTCAATATCCTGACTTGGAAATATATAATTGTTCCTTCACTATCGCTGGCTCAAAATCCTGGAACATTTTTCCCCCAAAGACAATCTATATGAAACTTCACTAAATGGACTGCAGCAGCTCACTACCATACTCTCAAGGATAACTAAGGATGGGCAATGAATGCTGGCCCAGTCAGCAAAGCTATCATCACCTAGATGAATTTTTTAAAAATCCGGTGAAAAATTTATTGGAACTGCAAGACAAAGCTTCAAGTTTTAATATTTTTTTCGTAATAAACATTCTAAAGGCAATACTAATGTTCAAAACTATAGAAAGGGTAACCTTTAAGTTTTTAACACAACCCAAAATCCCATGGCACAGTTATACTTCACTGCCCAATGATTGCAGAATTGTGGCGTTTATAGCAAGCGGTTAAACATCACTCTGAGCTTCTGATAGGTCTCTTCACATTTTGCTGAGTCATAAGAGCAAATGACCATTAACATGCACTTAATTTCCAGAAAAGTCCTGAACTGACTGCCAACAATAAGCTCCTTACTGTGAGTGATTCCTTCTATTGTCCTTGGATTGTCTCCAAGTTTACCACGCCACCTTAGAAGAAAATACCCTGACTAATTAGATCTTCATTTTTGGGGTGAGGAGGTGCAGGTGTGGCCACCACCTCTGAATGCAAATCAGAAGCAGTCACAAGGGTTCCAAGTGTATTGTCAAAGTGTATTGTTTAAAATGCCCACCTCTGTTCTCAAGAGACATTATCCTAGGTGTCTCCTTAATAATTGATGGAACGCAGCTGCCACCTACTCCCCATAACTATGCATGCCAACTCACAGCAACCATGTGCCCCATCCACCATCAACAGCAATCCCACTGCCAAATGGCCCCTCATATTCTGCACAACAGCCTGTGCATTCCACCTAACCCATTGACCCTTTTGTTCTGGATGACAACTCAGTGGTCATTCATGAGCCCAAGCCCAACATCTCTTTTTTTTTCCTTAAATTCTCCAAATCAATTCAGCTGGAATCCACCATTGGCAGGCTTCAGGATCCACAATGGGATGAAATAGAATGAATGCCTAAATACCTACTAACACTATACTAAAAATGTGCATGGGTACTAGTGGATACTAGCTGAGTTAGCATGATAGGTGAAGGGGGAAAAAGGGTGGAACTATTGATTGACACTAAGATGGCATATGGGCATGAGTGGACTAGAGTAGGTCAAGGGGTACAAAGTGGCATAGGGAGTGTAAAGAATTATGGAGAATGACAGAGGTTGCAATAGGTGAAGCATGGAGACCATGTGGCGTGAGGAGGACTGAGACGGCATGTGAACTGGGGAAATATTTTATATTCTATTCTTTCACTTTAATCTTAGGTCAAAGTGCTGGATCTCTGAAACAGTTTTCTGCTTAGCCTGCTTCAGAATCCAGCAGCCCTCTCAACTCTTCCTGAATCATCTGGCCCAAATTCCAGTATAGCCTGCCATCCCGGGCTGATGATGGGGAGTGCATGTGGACATTTTTAAAGTTCCTGGGAAAAGTCATATAGGACTTTAAAAACATTGACTCTATCTTGCTCTCCACAGTGGCCCGCCACGTTTCTCTAGATCCTGTCAGTTTGATCATTCTACAGGCGTTAGCCATCCTTCAGGAATGCTTACGACTATTCTAAAAATTTGTAATACCTAATTACAGAATAAGACATACACTGCAGAAGAAAGGAGGTCCATATGAACTCAGCACAAAGTTGAAATGGCCTTCTTGAATTTGGCTCCTTACCTGGAGTCACGCCCAGGCACTTTAATGCACTGTTGTCACTAACAGTAAAAATAGCTTCTGTCAGATAAAACGGTAGAACTTCTGGATCCAGCATGCATTTGTTATTTTGGATGCTCTGCAGTATCTCCACAGCTATTCAAAAATTTCAATGATTCTGTTTTACCTTAACTTAAAGGGATAGTTTAAACATAGCAATCTTAATAAACACATTTGTAACACAAGTTCAATATAGACAAGTGTGAGATAGTACAAATTGCTTCTTAGAAGGTGCTAATCCAGATGTAGCAGAGGACCAAAGGGAATTCAGACTACCAATACACCTATCACCAAAAATGGTTCCAAAGTTAAGCAATGTCATAAAACACGCAGACCAAGCTGAATGCTTTACTCTAGAAAGATAGAATTGAAAACTAGGAAAGCTATGATAAATCTGTATCCAACATTGACACAGACCACACTGAGATTATTGCATGCAGTTTTCACCATTGTGCATAAAAGGGTGTAGAGATCCTGGTGAAGGAGCCAAGTATCACATCTCACTGGGGTAGTACACTGGAAATCAAATCTGTAATGAATCACAGATTCATCACAAAATCTAAAGGTTTTTAATCAAATTTCACAAAAGTTCTCAATTTACCCATCTATTTAGATTCAGGTTGGCTGACAATACTGTTCAGGTTTCTGTAGTTAACAAGAAATACTATTTATTACAAAGCGATAGTCTAGCTACAGATAGACAAACATGAACTGTAAACAGAGATAGTAGGAACTGCAGATGCTGGAGAATCTGAGATACCAAAGTGTAGAGCTGTCTAGGCCCAAAACGTCAGCCTTCCTGCTCCTCTGATGCTGCTTGGCCTGCTGTGTTCATCCAGCTCTACACCTTGGTATCTCATGAACTGTAAGCATATAGTATTACTAGTTCCTTGTAAAACGTCTTCTGCATACACACAGCCAAACTCAAAAAAAATCGGTGTTACGGATAGTGAGAAAAACTAGGAATACAGTTTTATGGTTCCTGTTCACAACGCTGGCTGAGACAATCCTTTTGGCCATTCCTCCAGTTACTTTGCCTGCAGGAGGCAGAGGATGATTGGTTCACAACTTATAAAGTCTTTGATCCTCTAGTTAAAAACATCAGCTTACATCAAGTGGCAAGGGGAAAATAAACTGGCTTCCTTCAGACTTTCGTTTTTATTAACCAGAGACAAAGATACTCCTTCCCTTTTCAGAAGTCCAAATGCTTCTGACCATCTTGTTCACACCGACAAGCTATTCGGCTATCTCGGAGCCAATCACATAGTTGTCGGTTGGCAGCATGCTTTTGTCATCAACAATTGGTCACCATTCCATAAAACAAACGGATAGTTATTGCCCACAAATTTCCTTTGGTACGGCCAGGTTCCAACTTATCTGCAACAAACAGCACCTACAGCGAGGCTTAAATAGAGAATTAACGTGGGCGTTAAGTTGATAGTCCAAATCAGCGATAAAAGGTACTGCAGATGCTGGAGAATCCGAGATAACAAACTGGGGGGCTGGATGAACACAGCAGGCCAAACAGCATCATAGGAGCAGGAAAACTTCACGTTTCGGGCCTAGGCTGTGTTCATCCAGCCCCACACCTTGTTATCTCTGATAGTCCAAATCACCTGCTTTGTTCCGTATTTTAACTGAATCCTATTTCTTTAGTAGTACTTCGAAAGTGTTGAAATCTATTGATTTAGGACAAACGTGTTAAAAACGTAGAGCCACATATATTCTGAGTGAGAGACATTGCGTTTAAGATTAGACAAGTAAGCAATCATTGGCAATTCCGATTTTTCTACATGACTCTTCAATTAATCACCAAACGGCTCTTGTACGTTTTACTGAATACGCACGCGCATGAAGCTGCGGCCGTACGTCAGCGCAGGAGCAGCGGCGGAAGTGAGCCGCGGGTGTCGGGACTCTCCGAGTTTTGGTTTTGGTGGATGCGGCGCGAGGCCAGATTTGAACGTGTTTACAAACGGTCCGAAACGAAACGGCCGAACCTGTAGTCAACGGCCGTTGCCAAGTGCGTGACGTAAGCGCGGTGAGTGCACGGGACGTCGACGGCTGACGCTCAGTGAGGAGGGAGAGGGAATGGGAATGGGGAGGGGCAAGGCAAAAGTTGGGCGAGCTGGAGGAGTAATTTTGACTTTGGGTGAGTTAAATCGGACGTATTAGCCAAAGTCAGACTCATATTGTGTGCTGCGTGCGGAATGAAGTATGTGTTTGCTGGAATGTGGGAGTTCGACAATTCCCAATTAGGGCGAGATGCGCTTCGATGAATGTGGCTGCAGCTGTAAAGAGCTAGCGGTGCAGCATCCAAGCCCAAGTCAGGGACAGAGCCCAACCTTGTGTTTCAGCCCAGAGACATGTTCTGACCCTGCAGCATCTCAACCCAAATCAGAATACTCAACATTTCAGTTTCCCCCAATACCTTGATGAGTTAAAGACTTCATCAACCAAATATCGCAGTTTCTCTGCTTAGAGAAAAAAGAGCCCTTGAGCAAAAATTCTTATAAATTATGGGTTTTTGCTGTTGCCAGTGCACTGACGATTGGTTTCTGCTTGTAACTCCTGAGGTAACTGTGTTAGCCCTGCTCTAACCAGTGTTAATCGTAATCCAGGACAGCCACAGTATCGACTCCTTCGTGACTAAAAGCAAGATGCTGCAAATCTTAAACAAAAACACAAGATACTGAAACTATAATGACGTTTCTGATGCTAGGTGGTTGTTAGTTGTTGGACAAGTGACTTGTGGCGAGTATGCCAGAATATGTGTACTCATTTAAAAGAAAAGATGAATTTATAACTGTGAAGTAAAAAACTAACTTTTTCTGTATAAAGTTAGGCCTTATTTGATTTTTTTTAAAATTAATTCATGGGATGAGGGGCTTTGCTGGCTAGGCACCATTTATTGCCCATCCCTACCTGCTCAGAGGGCAGTTAAAAGTCAACCATATTTCTGTGGTTCTCGAGTCAGATGTAGGCCAGACCAGGTAAGGATGGCAGTTTCCTTCTTTAAAGGGCATTAGTGAACCAGATGAGTTTTTCTGACAATCGACACACGGTCATCATTAGATTCTTAATTCCAGATATTTTATTGAATTCAAATTCCACCATCTGCCGTGGCAGGATTCGAAGCTGGGTCCCCAGAATGTTATCAGTACTGCGATAATACCACTAGGCCATTGCCTCTCCCAAAATTCTGGAAGAATTTTGTGTCGATTGGATTATTATGGACATGTTTTTCGGAGCTTGGTCAGTTACACTCAATATAGAGCAGGCATGCATTTCCAATGCAGCACTCAGATCTTTAATGCCTACACACAATAAAAGTAAATTGTTTTATCCATCTTACTGTCAATTTCAGCTCGTGTTATTCTTCTGTAGTCTTAACCAAGTACAGTTGAGATAGGCCTTTTTAAGTTTATGCAGACCCTGCCCCAGCAAGCAGGCAGGAAGATTTTAGGAGCAGGAAAGCTTGATGTTTCGGGCCTAGACCCTTCATCAGACCCTTTCTGATGAAGTGTCTAGGCCCGAAACATCAAGATTTCCTGCTCCTATGATGCTGCTTGGCCTGCTGTGTTCATCCAGCTCCACACCTTGTTATCTCGGATTCTCCAGCATCTGCAGTTCCTATTATCTCTGGCAGGAAGATTTTCATTTTTTTAAAGTCTGGGATAGATTCAAAAATATTTCTTGGCATGAAATACAATGTATGGTCTATCTTCTTGGGCAATCCCTTCAGAGTAAGGATGGCTTTCTTTCTCTCCAGAATTACAGATTCTGAGGTGATTAAACAAACTGCAGCTGATTTACACAGCCTGATTCAGTTGGGAAAGGCAGTATTTAAAGAGACAGGTGGGTGGGATATTCTCATTTCGCATGCTCCTTTCACTGTTTGCACTTGCCCTCCTAGGCCTGTCAGAGATGCTTGAGAAGATTTGTAGCTCGGGTCATGGTTGAGTTTGCAGACTTGCTTGCTGGGCCGGTGTGTTTGATTGCAAGTGTTTCGTCACCGTGCTGGGTAACATAGTCAGCGCGCCTCCAGTGAAGCATTGGCGTTCTGCCCCGCTTGTTATTTATATGCCTCGTTTTGCTGGGGTGGTTGGTACTACTTCCGGTTCTGTTTCTCAGCAGTTTGTATATCAGGTCCAGTTCAGTGTGTTTGTTGACAGAGTTCCGCTTGGAATGTCAGGCCTCCAGGAATTCCCTGGCATGTCTCTGTTTGGCTTTTGCTATTATGGATGTGTTGCCCCAGTTGAATTTGTGTCCTCCTTTGTCAGTGTGTATTGAGACCAGTGAGAATTGGTCATGTCTCTTGGTGCCTAGTTGGCGTTTGTGCGTCCTTATTGTCAGTTTTCTTTCAGTTTGGCCTATGTAACGTTTCTCACAGTCCTTGCACAGTATTTTGTAAATTAAGTTAGTTTTATTGGTTGTGGGTATGGGATCCCATACTTAGTGAGTAGCTGTCGCAGAGTGGTTGTTAGTTGGTGGGCTACCCTGATACCCAGGAGTCTGAGTAGTGGTCAGCTCTGATATGTCCCTGATGTATGATAGCGCAACTAGTGTGGATTGTTGATAGGTGGTTGAATACTAGTTGCGCTACCATGCATAATATCTAACATAATGTACTAACGTAATTCACAAAATACCGTGCAAGGACTGAGAAACATTACATCGGTCAAACTGGAAGATAACTGACAATAAAGACGCATGAACACCAACTAGGCACCAAGAGACACGACCAATTCTCACTGGTCTCAATACACACTGACAAAGAAGGATACGAATTCGACTGGGACAACACATCCATAATAGCACAAGCTAAACACAGACATGCTAGGGAGTTCCTGGAGGCCTGGCATTCCAAGCGGAACTCCATCAACAAACATGCTGAACTGGACCCGATATACAAACTGTTGAGAAACAGAGCCGGAAGTAATACCAACCACCCCAGCAAACCGAGGCATATAAATAACAAGCGGGACCGAACACCAATGCCTCACCAGAGGCCCACTGACGGTGTTACCCAGCAGTGTGATGAAATGTCTGAAATCAAACACACCGACTCAGCAAGCAAAACTGCAGCCTCGTGCTGAAGATGGTTGGCATCTTCACAGGTGCATCTTCTCCAGTTTGGGAAATCTAAGGTAGCAGATTTCCATGAGTCACTGGGGATGTTACAAGCTTTCATTGAGGCTTTTAAGGCCATCCTTTGAAGTGTTTTCTGTGCCCTTGTTCTGAGTGATCGCTGTGACAAAGCTCAAAGTAGAGATCTTGTTTTGAAAGTCTCGTGACAGGTAGTTTAGACAACGTGGCCCCACACAAAACAGCTGGTTGAGGCACTGCTGATCAGTGGGGATGTTGGTCTGAGAGATATTTTGCAGTCATTGCTAGTGATATGATGCACTGTGCATGTCTCTGCATACAGAAGGATGGATAGCACCACTGCCCAGTAGACCTTGAGTTTGGTGCCAGATTTGCAGTCTTCATCATCAAACTTTCTGTTCCTCAGATGGTGAAAGACCAGGCTGGTGCATTGGACACAATGTGGTATGAGAATTGAGGTACGAGAATTGATCCACGTCATCCAGTGGTTCACCGTGATTTTTCAGTAGGTGGGTGACAGTGTCATGTAGTGAGAGCAGGCTGACAGAGGACAGGTGTCTGCTTCTTTATTCTTTCATGGATGTTGGCATTGCTGAGAGCCATATTTTTTCTCTGTTCCTAATTGTCTTTGATCTGAGTGGCTTGCTAGGCCGTTTCAGAGGGTAGTGAAGAGTCAACCACATTGCTGAGAATCTCAAGTCACATGTAAACCAAACTAGGTAAGGGAAGTAGGTTTCCTTCCTCCAAAGGATGTTAGCACAATAGATAGTTTTATGTTCACTGTCACTGAGATGGTTTATTCCAGGATTATAAATTGAGTTTAAACCTTCGATTGTAGGATTTGAACCTTGTCCTGGTGCATAAGCCTGTGTCTCTGGATTGCTATTGAGCCACTGTGTCCCCAACTTCTGGTTGTTTGACCTAAAGCCCATTCTTTCTTAATCTTTCTCCAATGTGTCATCAGCAGTTTGGAGCTGATTTACAGTACTTTATCAAAATAGTTTTTCTTGCAAAAAAGGGTATACTTTATTGTGTCGTCTTATTCTGAAGTCAGTTTGTGCAGGCACGCAAATAATCGGATGGCTGCTTTTTGACAAATTATAATTGCCTTTGCAGAAAGGAAATTGCAGTCCTAATGGTTCAGAGAAAGTATGAACTGCAGATGCTGGAGAATCTGAGATATCAAGGTGTAGAGCTGGATGAACACAGCAGGCCAAGGAGCAGGAGAGCTGACGTTTCGGGCCTACACCCTTCTTCAGAAATGCTCCATTTCTGAAGAAGAGTCTAGGCCCGAAACGTCAGCCTTCCTGCTCCTCTGATGCTGCTTGGCCTGCTGTGTTCATCCAGCTCTACACCTTGTATTCTGCAGTCCTAATGGATTCAGTTTCATTGAAATTACACAAATTCTATCAATATTTTTGTGACTGGCTGATTTATTTATTGAACTTCAAACACTTGTTTAGCTGAATATTTCTGAAAGTATTTTTATAGCATCTAGGTCACTGTTGATTGGCAAGCTGACAGCAGAAGCAATGAGTAAGACACTAATCCTAAACACAGATTCATATTATATCTTATTTCCTAGTTCATTATGCTATTCTGATGGTTATATGTCAGCATTTTCTGTCAGTTTTTTTTGTCTTCGCTTTTAAAGAGAATTTGAGACTCTTGATATGCATGTTGACAAGATTCCCATGCCAATTAAATCTTGGTAATATTTACATATTAAAGGGAATTTTGACTCTCTTGGGAGTTTATAATACACTACAGAAGAATAGATAAAAATAGAACCACTACTGAATTTTTGCATTAACTGCACATATGTGGATATCAGAAGTTAAGGTTAGTTTCACAATTTCAGTGATGACAAATGTTGACCGTTGCATTAGCAAAATCTGGACCCTTATGATGAAGGAACAACTATCCGAGATAACTGGCCTTGGTTTTTCGTAAAGACCATGATAATGTTAACAGAGGTAGAAAAGGAGTTGATGGATCAGTTAGAGGATGAACATTTTTACCAGTACTTTTCCATTTATTTGCTTTTTTTCTGAATCTGTACTTTAATGGAGAAAATCTTTCCTCTTTTTCTATTGAAAACTAATGTTCAAAGATGGTGATACCTGTGATACACAAATCTTGAAAGGGAGAATGAACACTAAATGAAATTGTGACTTCTCCTGAGATTATTTGTAGGCCTGCCTTAATTGTTCAGTCCATTGCTACTTTTATAACATTAAATCATGATTCAGATAAGTATCTGATCTTATTTCTGGAGAAGCTAATCAACACGGCATCAGTTGTTTTGCTGAATATCATCCTGCGAGTGAATAAAGGAAAAAAAAAATTTCTTGGACATAGTTTATGTGCGTATTTTTGTATTCCAGTTCATTGTAAACTATTGGTCTTCAGTCTTGAACTCATTGAAATGCATGCCATTACACAATCTCTCAGCATTTTAAAAATCTAGAAAGTAATGGTTAGATTGTAGAACTCGCCTGACCCCTATTTTCTTTGAGACAGATCTCAACATTGATCAGTCTCATACTTCAGAAAATTAAGCCTTGCAGTCTTTTTATTGTTGTTGTTCTTCTCTCAAATCTCAGTATTTTCTAAAGTTAAAATACCTATATCTGTATTCGCTATGATATATTGATGATAATTAGTTGCATTGGTTTGCGATGGGGTTTAGATGAGTTCTACCATGTAATCATTATTCCACTATCAGTCCTTTTAAAAATAACTTGTCTGTTATTTTGCGCCCCCTCCCTCCTCCCCCACCCCCCCCCCCCCCCACCCCCACCAACCTTTTGATTTGGCAATTGATTATATAAGATCATGTCATTATTTTAGCCTCTGACCAAGGCCATTGCCCTGAAATGGTAGTTTTTTTTCTCACCAGATGCTACCAAACTTGCTGAATATTTTGAGCATTTGTCTGTTTTTATATGGTACCATTATTCATTTTGAAATGTTGCAATCTCTTGATGACTTATAAATAGTACAAACTAGTTTAGTTTGGGATTATGTTTGGCATGAACTGGTTGGACCAAAGGGTCTGTTCCTGTGCAGTATCACTCTATAATAGACCTCATGTACACCCTTGAAGTCTTCCATCAGTCATTGCAATCCAAACTATACTGCCCCTTTTTCAATAGGAACATGTGGACGAGAATACTGTAAAAGAGATCATTGTGACATTGTTTCCTTAAGTAAACAATAACATTAGTTTATTGCTACACTACATTTTATCCATACAAAATGCATCTCTGTACCATATATCCAGAACGAAAATTAAGTTCTGAGGTAATATCGTTGGAACTGAAACGTTAACTCTGTTTTTTCTTCGTAGATGCTGGCAGATCTGCTGAGTTTCTTAAGCAATTTTTGTTTTTTGTTTCAGATTTCCAGCATTCACATAATTTTGTTTTATATATAGAATATTTGTCCATTGTACCTGAACCACTGCTAGTTCTTATTGGAGTTCTTTTTTCTAATCTAATTCTCTCTATACCCATATCCTATGAATTCTTTTAAATGCTTAATCTGATTCACTGGTTACTGAGGAGACGATCATGGGTACTCAGAAAATAAGGGGTTCAAGTGGGTTGTTTTGGACCTCGCACATACTAACAGAGTAGGTGTTTGCAGTCTTAAAGTGCATTAAGGTGGATAAATCCCCTGGGCCTGATCAAGGCCATCCTCGGATGTTGCGGGAGGCTAGGGAAGAAATTGCTGACTCCCTTGCAGAGATTTTTTGCTTCATCTTTAGCGACTGGTCAAGTTCCGGAAGACTGGAGGTTGGCTAATGTTGTTCCATTGTAGCAAAGACAAGCCAAGGAACTAAGGGCAGTGAGCCTGACATCAGTGGTAGACAAGTTATTGGAGAGGATACTGAGGGTCAGGATAGTCAAGGTCTAATTAGAGATAGTCAGCATGGCTTTGTGCACAAGAAATCATGTCTGACAAATCTTTGAGTTTTTTGCAGAGGTAACCAAGAGGATGGATGAGGGTAAAACAGTGGAAGTTGTTTATATGGACTTTAGTGAGGCCTTCGACAAGGTCCAACACAGCAGGCTAGTCATGAAAGTTGGGTCACATGGGATCCACAGAAAGCTAGCTAATTGAATTCAAAATTGGTTTGATGGTAGGATGCACAGGGTGATGGTTGAAGGTTGTTTCTTGGACTGGAGGCCTGTGACTAGTGTGCCACTGGGGTCAGTGCAGTGAATAGAGATTTATTATTTTAAGTCTTTTTCAGAATAACTATGACGTCTCATTTTGGCATAATCCTATCTCCAACATACTTTTTTTGTAATTGCACACACTACCCTACCTGAGGTCTAGCTAATACCTAATAAACAACCTTTCTTGTTTTATTGATTTTAGTATTCCTGTATGTAAAATCAGAATATAGCTTTCTCTTTTTTTCTGGTCTTTTCTACCAGTAGTTCTAGTTTTAAAGATTTCTATGTGTCGTTTTCTTCTTCAAGTTGTACCATTTCAGATCCATTCTAGTACGTTATAACTACCTTCCTATCTCCCACTTTCCTCCTTACTCCTTCTGAAAATTTGCCATGTCTCTAATTTGATTTTGTTCAGTAAATTTTAAAATTATCTGTGCCATGACCAAATCATTTACAAGTGTAATGATAAAAATATAAAAATGAATGAGGGGTAACAGTTATGAAGAGAGATTTGAAAAGTTTAGACTTTGTCACCAGTGCTGAACAGACTAAGGAATGACAAATAGCTTTAGTAACAGTAATATAAATAGTGATATCTTGTTATTGTTGGCTGGATAGATGATCATCAGAGAGCATTAATTTCAGTAGTAACACAAACAACAAAAAGGATAGATAGAGGAAAAATGAATTACTGGGTGGTTAGAACGTTGATTACTGTATGGCATTAAAGAATAGGTCTATAAATTCTTAAAAAGACAAGTGCTTTAAAAAAAGTATAAATTGAAAGCAAGTAGAGCAGAGGAGAAAAAGATTAAGTGAAATGGCTTGCATGAAGAAAAATATGGCAACACAGACTTGATGGGCCAAATGACCAGTTTCTGTGCTGTAATACTTTCTGAATCTTTTGGATCAAAAAATTAAATCAATTTCGTTTTTAAAATATCAAGTGATTTAACATCAGAGTTTGCTTTCTCAGAAGACAAACTTCCATCACCTTTTGGAGAAAGGCTGGTTTCCAAATTTCACTGCTGAAGCTTTTGGCTCTAATTTTCAATACTCTCAAACTAATGGTAATAATTTCTCCTACTCTAGTGTATCTGTTCTCTTTGAAAATCTTGCAAGCCTTGATTCAATAATTCATTAACCTTCTAAATTTCAGGAACCATTACTCTCATTTGTGTAATCAATCTAATTTAACTTTTGAAGTTCAGGTGTCATTCTAGTAAATCCGGTCTTTCCTTCCTTATTGTGATGCCCAGGATTGCTCATAATACTTGTGGCCACACCACAGCTTTGTATAGCTACATCATGACTTCTGAGAACTAAAAGCCAAATGCTAGCATTCCAGGCAGCATCAGAGGAGTGGGAATGTTGACTTTTTGTGTCGGTACCCTTCTTCAGATGCTGCCTGACCTGCTGTGTTCCTCCAGCTCCACACTGTGTTGTCTCTGACTCCAGCATCTGCAGTTCTTGCTATCTGCAAGCACTCAAATACCCAGTTGATAATTTTCTATACCGGCTCATACTATATTAACGATTCGAGTATTTGGACTGTCAAGTCTCTCTTGAAAATCCACTGATTCTAGCTTTTCACCATTTGGCAAGTACCGAGGTATAAACTTTTTAGTTGAAAGTGAATATCTGTCATTTTCCTGCATTAAAATCTGTTTGCTGTTATTTTGCTCACTCCCTCAATATTCATCAGTATGTATTTGTAATTTTATACTTTAATCTACTGTACAATGTGTCATAAACAAATTTGGACTTGTGGCTTTCTATTCCAATCTGTTATTAATAAATACAGTGAATAGTTAAGACCTCAAGTCCAACTCTTGCCAAACACTACTATTTGAATCCTACTAATTAGATTATCAACCTACTCTTCCCAACCTCTGTCTCCTTCCACTCAGCCAGTTTTCTGACATGTTCAAGAAAATACTTCCAGTTTCTTGAGCTGCCACTTCAATCTCTCATGAAGGACTTTATCGAATGACTGCAGTAAGTTTATGTGGATGATATAAATGCATACATTGACATTCTCTCATCCACTACTTGTGTTAACTCTTCATAAAAATTCATCAGGCATGACTGATCCTTTACCTGCTCTGATCAGCTAAAAAAAAATTCAATATTTTGAGTAACTCTACCATAACTATAGTCTTGTCTAATTTTCCAATACCTGATACGAAAACAAAATACTGCAAATTCTGGAAATCTGAAATAAAAGCAGAAAATGCTGGATATGGTCCAGTGATGTGGCTGCATTTGGGGAAAGAGCAAGGGTTAACATTCTGCTAAAATATCATTGACATGAAATGTTAACTCTTCTTTCTCCACACGCTGCCAGACTGCTGAATGTTTCCAGTGTTTTTCTGTTATTATTATCAATAATACATTTTAGGCTAACTGGTAAATATTTCCCTGGTTCCTCTTTGAACTTCCTTAAATAGTAGAGTGATAATTTACTAGAATGAAAGCATGAATGAATGACTTTAGATGCAAGGAAAGGTTAGAGAATTTGGGCTTATTTTTCTTGGAGCAGAGAAGATTAAGAGCTGACCTTTATTGAGGTATTTAAAATTATAACGATTTTAACAGGGTAAAGAAGGATATTCTGTTTCCACTAGATGGTATGTCAGTAATTAGGTGCCACAATTTCAAGATTGTCACCAAGAGGATAGGAATGAGATGGGGAGAGACTTCTTTGCTCAGAGCTGTTAGGATTTGGAATGCACTGCCTGGGTGGGTGGTGAAGGTGGATTGTGTAGGAGATTTCTTAAGAGAGCTGGATATATATTTGGAAGTGAAGTTAGAGGGCTATGGAGATAGGGCTAGAGAGTTATCTGGGTAGTTCTTTCAGGAGCCAGTACAAATAAAATGGGTTGAATGGCCTCCTCCTCTACTGTAAGATTCTATGATTCAATATTAGCACTTCTCTAACCTGAACAATTGCTGCTGAATCAAGAGAAACAATGGGAGCGGTTAAAAGATCTGCTGTATTCCCAATTAATATTAAAATCCTGGGATGGAAACCGTCTGTCTGGCATATTTGACACTGTTCAGTGCCATCAATTTCTTATTTACTGTTATGTCACTTCAGTTCGTTTTCTAAGTCCTAGTCCTTGATTCCATAATAGTGCACGTGGAATGTCAGCAAGCTAACTGACCAATAAAATGATACTTAAAGCAAACGTTCAATGTAGTAAAAGCAGTAAGAGAAGGTATTATAGTCTCTGTGATTCTTGTGCAGTTCCCTGTACACAACAGTTGCGCTAAACAGATGATTGGGAAGGATATTTCAGCTCTCTATTTCAGAATGTCTCACAGGAGAAAGAGCAATATTTTAAACTTACAAGTGGCTATGTGTTTAATAGACAGATGGATGGTTAAGAAATCAAACCGGCATCATTAAAAATGTAAGAGCTGTTTCACATTGGTAATGGAGGAGGATAGACCTCTGAAAAGTATGGGTTAGAAAGTTTTTTTTTTTAAAAAGGTCAAAAGAAAGACTGATGTCAATATATGGCAACAATTGGAAATGGGAAATTTTAAATATTTTTTGAAAAGGAATGAAATAAAGATGTGAAAATGAAAAGCTGAGGAGCAACCTAATTGGAAAAACCTTGCAAAGACCTGGAATTGACATAAGTTTTGTGAATTAATTTTATATTGTTCATGGGGCATGAACATTGCTGGCAAGGCCAGTATTTATTGGCTATCACTAATGGCCTTGAACAGATGGTGATGAGTCAACTTGAATGGCTGCAGTCCATGCAATGTAGATACACCCACCATGCTGTTAGGGACGGTATTCCAGATTTTTGATAAGATGAGCAGGCAGCAGTGTAGTTCCAAGTCATGGTGGTTTTTTTGGCTTGAAGAGGAACTTAGACGTGGTGGTGCTCCCATGCATCAGAAAACTGCTCCCCTGCCCGACATACCATCAAATTACAAGGCAGTCGAGAGATGAGTTTAAAGAAGAAAGTGGTGTTGAGGGAATAATCAGATCAGCCACTATATTGTCCAATGGCAGAGAAGGTTTAAGAGACCAATTGGCTTCATACTGTGCCTCATTCGGTATGTGTAGTATGTACATGTACCATACATTCTCCAGTGCTGTTTTTAAAAACTCAAGCAGAGGACAAAAAAAAAATACTAATTACAAACAAAATAAATTGCTTCCCAAAATAAATGTGAAAACATTTCCCGACTTATTACTGAGCTTGGTTAAATTAGCTTTTAACTTTGTTTCCAATAGTACAATTTTACTTGCACACCATTTGGTCCATATGTTTTTTTTTGTACTGATAATTATAGATTCTGAAAATACTATGTCTTTAAAGACCTGAGTAGTTCTGATTGCTATGGAAACTGAAAGATTTAAGCCTATTGCTGATGAGCATTTACCCCTGCACTTAAAAGGCTGTCATTGGCGTTGCAATTTTAAAAAGACCTTGCAGCTGATTTTCCTTCGATTTGAATCTTACCAGTAATGAGTGCACTCTGCTTTGGAAACACTCAAGGCAACTATAATTATGTTTTCTTTTCTTGTCAGTAATATTGAAATGAAAAGTCTGCTTTTTCCTCCCAATCTCGTCAGAATGGTTAGACCTTATTTAACAATATGTGGATCGTTATGTAATTATGTAATTTTGGGTCATGGTTGGCAAGTAAGAATTTTTATCTTTCTTCTAGATTGTACAGTAAAGAATTCCTCTGACAGGTGTTGATACACTACATGTATTTGTGATTTTCTCTTGGTATTTGATACAATTATGAATTAGTTATTTTTGAAAATGTCTGAGATGTTGCTAAATGCACTAGTTTCCTATACCATGTGCTTTTTAAAGTAAGTTAGTATATGATATTTCTCATTTGTTTCTGTAAAGTATATAGGAATACAATTTCCTTTGGTCAGAAAGTATCAGCTAGGAAATGCTCCAGTTTATTCAAAATAAATTATATGTTCACCTTTGGTGAGTAAGGCCCATTTGGTAATATGCAGATTTATATGGCTGCATTTAAAGATGTATTTTACGTTTTTACTGACTATCCAGAATTGAAGAACTTGATGAACCGCCTTTTTAAATCACTGTTGTCTGTGCGGTGAAAGTGCCCTAACAAAGCTATTAAATTATGGCAAGTAAATTGGAGGAAACTTGATGGTGTTCCTGCAACAACACTTTTGTTATCCTTCTTGATAGAGATTCATAGGACCAGATAACGTTGGTGAGTTGAGGCAACACATCCTATAGCTAATATGAACTACTGTACGTTGGAGGGAATGGACATTCTTACCTCTGTGCTAGTCAAAAAGATATCTCTGAATTGGAGGGTTTTCCGAGTGTTGCTGTAGCTATGCCCATGTAGACAAATAAGAAAATCAAGCTCCTGATTTGAGAGTCATAGACTGTGGATGTTGGAGATGTATTTGTGCTTTGGGTCTCAGTTGTTAGGGTATTGAACCTTTGTGTTCCAATCTCTTCAGGACTACCAACATTTAAAGAGAAATCTTCACTAAATAATCCTCTAAATTCTCTTCAAAACAACTGCCGACTCTTCTTAAAAACAGGCCTCGCTCTATTCTCCAAGCTAGGTGCTGGTTTTCACTGTGTGGGTTATTGTAGATTTCTTCCTTTTCGCTCTAAACTGATCAAGTCCCCCAGACAGAACCCCCGCCACACCCAAGTCTACAAATTGACTTACTTTGACTATTGCCTTTCACTGCAAAAACCACCTGAAGATTTTGTCCTCTAACTTCGGCAAATCTTCCAGCTGCTCTTTCCCCTCTCAAAATCCAAACTGAATTTGAGTCTCATAGACTCAGAGAACTAAAAACATTGCAGCACAGGAACAGGCCCTTGAACCCACAATGTCTGAATTGACCATGATGCCATTCTAAAATAATCCCATCTTCATAAATTATAGAATCCCCACAGTGTGGAAACAGGCCCTTCAGCCCAACAAGTCCACACCACCCCTCAGAGCATCTCACCCAGACCCAACCCACCTAATCTACATACCCCTGAGCACCACAGGCAATTTTGCATAGCCAATCCACCTAGCCAACACGTCTTTGGACTGTGGGAGGAAACCCACACAGACACAGGGAGGATGTGCAAACTCCACACAGACAGTCACCTGAGGGTGAAATCAAACCCGGGTCCCTGGCGCTGTGAGGCAGCAGTGCTAGCCACTGTGCTGCCTCTTCTTGTACTTAGTCCATATCCCTCTCTTCCTTGCTTGTTCACTTGTCTGTCTAATTCCTTTTAAATGTTGCTATTGTATCTGCTTTCACCACCTCCCCTGGCAGCATGTTCCAGGCACTTACCACCCTCTGTTTAAAAAAAAACTTGTCTCTCACATTTCCTTTAAACTTTCCCCCACTCATCTTAAACCTGTGCCCGTAGTATTTGACAATTCCACCCTGGGAAAGAGACACCAACTTTCCAGCCTATTCGTGCCTCTCATAATTTGGTATACTTCTATCAAGTCATCCCTCAACCTCCAAACTCTCTATGAAAACAATCCATGTTTGTCCAACTTCTCCTTTTGCTAATACACTCCAATCCAGGCAACATCTTGGTAAACCACTTTTGTACCCTCTCCAAAGCCTCCGCATCCTTACTATAGTGTGGTGACCAGAACTGCACAGAATGCTCCAAATATGACCTCGCTAAAGTTTTACACAGCTACAACATGGCTTGCCAACTCTCCTACTCGGTGGCCAACTGAAGAAGGCAAAAATATTGTATGCCTTCTTTACTACTTTATCCACTTGTATTGCCACTTTCAGAGACCTCTGGATTTGCACTCCAATATCCCTCTCTATCTCGGTTCTCCAAAGGTCCTTCAATTTACTTTATACTTTCCTGTTGCATTTGACTCCCCAAACTGCATCATCTCACACTTGCAAGAAAAAAACTTGGCCATTTTTCCACCCAACTTTCCAACTATGTCCTTTTGAGAATTTTGTAGAATCCCTCCAGTGTGGAAAACAAGCCATTTGGCCCAACAAGTCTACACTGACTCTTCAAAGAGCATCCCACCCCAGCTCACCCACTGCCATATCCCTGTAACCCTGCATTTCCCATGGCTAATCCATGTAACCTACGCATCCCTGGACACAACAGGCAATTTAGCAAGACCAATCCAAATAACCTGCACATCTTTGGACTGTGGGAGGAAACCGGAGCACCCGGAAGAAACCCACACAGACACAGGGAGAATGTGCAAACTCCGCACAGACAGGCACATGAGGCTAGAATCGAACCTGGTACCTGGTGCTGTGAAGCAACAGTGCTAACCATTGAGCCATCATGCCACCCCAGTGAGAATCTTCCTCACTGTCCTTTTATTCTAGACAGATATAAGAAACTTAGCACTTTGTTTAAACAGAGGCTTGACCAACAACCATCTGTTAATGGATTTTTTAACCCAGTGAGAATCCAGCTTTACACCGAGAAATCTCAACTTGTCTTCTTTCTGTGCAAGCAATTCAGAAAACTTAGCCCATCTGTGAAAACATGAAATACTTTAGGATTTCCTCAAAGAAATGTAAATTAATAATTTTACCTTCGGTATAACGCTTTGAATTCTGCATTCTGTATGATAATTTATATTGTTAATTGTGTTTACAAATTTTTCACGAATAAATCTCTATCAAGGAACTCAACTTTGACCAACTGCCCTCAACCCCTGATATTTGAGAACTATGTACGTGAATTGAAAATGCTTTATTGAGGTAAACTGAAATCTGTTGGCTCCAGCAGAAGCTTAATGATTAGTCAACTGTTGATCAGATGTTCCCACTATCAACTTTGAGCATATTGAATTAAAACAGGATAATTTGATCTGCATTTACATCAGAGTTGTATTGTTAGTTTCTGAACTAGGTGCTCCACTTATCCACACTTAAAATTTAGATTCCTAAAATTATATTCGAAAACATATGAATAATTACGAACTAGATATTTACCAGTTATATTCTATTTGTTTCAAATTTGCCCCTCATTTTTAAAATTCTTGCTCAGGCAATATTCATCTATTTTGAGTACCCAAAATAAAATGCTTCAGGCCGGAAAGAAAGTATAACTTGCTCTATTCTAAATGCATTTTCAGCAGAGAAGGCATTTTCACAACAGTCTGATTTGTTTCTTACATCCCGTTTCTAGTCTCTTTTCCCCGCCCCGCCTTTTCTAAAAACCATTTTTATGGCCTCTCTGACTTGACCATATGAAAGGAAATTAAAATTATCAGACATTGATATATTGTTGCCTGTGGAGCTACTGCCCCTTCCTACCTGAAAACTTCAACAGTATTATATGTTGCACAAACATTTCACAAGGGATAGATTTTTGATATACTATTAAACATGACATGTTAATTTTATGTTTGGGCCAAAGATTTACTGTTATAAAAATCTGATGCGACAGGAACTGATATTACATGAACTCTGATGTCTTTTGCTCATAAATAGGCTAGCTTTTCCAAATAAAATAAATCTTGCAGTGAATGCAGTTAATTACATATTGACATGGGGAAAAAACATGAGCTCTGTTTGGTAATGCAGAGGAACTGAAAGATGAATGAGCAGTGATAATTGAAGGGACTACTTTTTGAACTCTGGAAATTCCATTTATCAGTGAGCTGAAGGGAGACTGAATTTCAAAAGCAATAGCATGTTCGGGCTGATTTGACCTATTCGAAAGTGTAATAATTTACTGAATGACAATAGAGGAGTTCTTAAATATTTTTTCAAATCTACTGTCCGTTAGCTATAGGTACTATACCCCAAACCTGGCATCTTAAACTGGATATTTTTCTCCTGCTACATAGAACACAATAAATAGAGAAAATAAATTAATAATTGCAGACTCTTTACAGTTTTATGGATGTTTACTGAAACCATATCCTTAAAATAATTGTAACAATTGAACAGTATTCTTAAACCCTCACTCTGAAGCCTTGGCAATAAATATAGGGATTAAATTCAAGGAATTTGCCCCAACAAGAATATCTCATATTAGCACAGGTGTTCAGGAGGATTTGCCAACCTTAAAAATATCAGATTGAACAGCCTCATTCCATTCAGAAACTTCAAAGTAAAACACTTTTTTTTTAATCATCTGCTTGTTCTCATCTGATCCACCAGTTAATCCACAATAGGGGAAAATCTGAAACTCAGAATGGTTTTAGTCCTGAGGATGCTGACTTTTGAACCTCAGACCTGTATTGTACAAACTTAACGTTCTAAAGTTTAGTGCATTAGAGCATCCATCTTTTTCCTTTATTAGAAACAAGATGCAATATGGAAATAAAGTAAATCAATTAATATTTTAGAACTGTCTCTCTTTAAGTTATACCAGCTGTAGATTTCTGGGACGTTCTATAATTTGCTGATTTGGCTTGGAAACGGTGAAATATCAAAACTGTAAGAACTGGAATGGTAACATGTACTGCTATCAAATTTACTAATGTATCATGGCACAGCTCAAATAAAAGTTGTTTTTTTCTATTATCACTTCTGGCTGAAACAAACGTATCCAATTATCATAAGAAAAAAGGTTTCTACATATCTTTTAAAATGGTTGATAGTTTGAAGGAAGGAGCAGTTTGTGAAGAATCACATTTATTAGTTAGGAATAATTCAGGTATATGTGGTAGTTAATGTGATTCCATACTTTATTGATGCAGCCAAACACACAATGTCGCTCCTGTAAACTTTCAGCTGCAATTCCAGTGAGTCTATACAGGCTTTCAGACATACACTTTTAGCTAAAATACTGTGGAAATTGTATGCTGGTTCATGGCTTATTTTATGATTATGTAAATATATTTTAGTGGAATCTGTAACCTAGCCAGTGCAGTTTGCACCAAATTTCTGATTGGGCCCAAAGTAAAAGCCTGCCCCAAATGTGCTTACGTTCCACCACCGCCACCCCCCGCCAATTTTTTTGGTTTTTTTTGTTCCACTCCCTCTCAACTCTGCTTTAACCCCTTTAATCACATTTGCACTCCTCCCACAGCAGATAAATTACCAAGTTCAAGAATGACATTTTCTATGTCTGTGTTATCCCTCTGTTTTTAACCTGGAGATTTTTGCAGACTGTGTATGACCAATCACCCTCAGCTTTTTATACCTCTTTTTTTGTTGTGCAATTGTATTGCTGTCACATAACATAACTTGGTTTTCAATGATTGAATCAGTAAAAACATATCTTATGATGGTTTCACTTCTTATCTGTTTGAAGTCTCCAAGGATTCGCCTCCTCTTGACATTTACCAGCTTCCCCTTGGTGATATCGTTATAGAAATGAGGCCATGTTGCCCAGGTAGGCAGTTGACAGCTAGCTGTATTTCTCCACTATCTCTTTTGACCCCTTAACTACTTCTGTACTTTCAAAGTCTTCTCCGACATATGTCTTCCATGAATACTACTTGTATTCTTTATGTCAAAAATGGACAATTTCACATTTTCCTACATTAGCGTCCATTTGTCATATCTCTGCCCACTTACTTAGCCTATCCCTTTAAGGTGTCTTTCAGTACTGTTCACAACTGACTTTTTCTAGCTATCTTTGTGTCACCAGCAAAATTAGCAACCATGCTTTCAGTCCTGTCATCCAAGTCATTCACAAATTATAAAATGTTGAGCCCCCAATGCTGATGCCTGTATATCAGGAAAAAGATCATTACTGCCTATACCATGATCTTTTATTTTCTACGGTAAATTTTAATGTGACACCTTTAATAAATCCCTTCTGGGGATATCTGTAGGTTCCCCTTTATCCATAGCACATTACTTCAAAGAACTCCAACAAATTGGTTAAACCTGATTTTTTGTTTTTCCCTTTCTCACTTCTGTGTTGACTCCACCCGCTATATAACATCTTTAATAGTAGCATCTAAAATTTTCCTATGTCAGATGTTAAGCTAACTGGCTGTAGTTTCTCTCTTCTTGGAAACAAAAAGATGCATCAAAACTTATATTTAATGGAACTTTTTAGAACCAATGGATCAATAATTTCACGAGCAACTTCTTTAAGACCCTTGGGTGAAATGCATCTAGACTTGGTCTCGTCAGCCCACAGCTCCAACAATTTGCTTAGTACCACTTTCTTGGTAATTATAATTTTCACAAGCCCCTCCCTCTCTTCCATTTCCTGATTTACAGCTATTTTTATATTTCTAGCTAGCTTTATTTTGTTCTCTAACATTATCCTCCTTATTCAATATTTTGTTATTTGCTGTTTCTAAAAAAATCTCCTGTCCAATCTTCTCATCTGTCACCTATCTTTCTACAATATTTTTCAAATATGATGATACTGTCTTTAACTTTGTAAGTAATCCACAGATAGTGAGTCCTTCCTTGGAATCTTTCTTTCTCCTTGGATGTCCTTTCTGAATCTATATTGAGACATCAGGATCCAATGTTTACGATGTAAAGCCTTCTTCATTTTTAACCTCTTCTAAGATATTTCCATTCCCTGGCACTGTAGCTTTCAGCCCCAGTAGTGCATAACTTTTTTTTTTTGCTCCTCCTGCCCTGTCATCCTGTACATCTTCCATTGCTTTGCTCATCCACTGGCAGTTGTAGTCACAGCTAACCAGATCCCAAACTGTGAAATTAGCTTTTCAATCCTGCTGCTCAACCTGCCATTCCTCTTTCAAGAGCTCCCTTAAAGCTCATTTCTTTGGTCTTGCCTTTGGACACCCCTCCCAATCTTTCCTGAACTTGAAAAATTCCTGGAAGGATACAGCTTGAACAACATTCAAGAGGCTCCACACCATCCAGGACAAAGTGACCTGCTTATTGGCATCTCATCCATCAGTTGAAACATTTAGTTTCTCCACCATTAACACATAGAAACACAGAAAATGGGAACAGGAGGAAGCCATTCGGCCATTCGAGCCTGCTCCGCCATTCTTCACGATCATGGCTGATCATCCAACTCAATAGCCTAATCCTGCTTTCTCCCCATAACCTTTGATCCCATTCGCCCCAAGTGCTATATCTAGTCGCCTCTTGAAAACATTCAATGTTTTGACATCAACCATTTCCTGTGGTAATGAATTCCACAGGCTCACCACTCTTTGGGTGAAGAAATGTCTCCTCATCTCCGTCTTAAATTGTCTCCCTCAATGCTCATACTGTGACCCCGGTTCTGGGCACACCCGCTATCGGGAACACTCTCCCTGCATCTACCCTGTCCAATCCTGTTAGAATTTTATAAGTCTCTATGAGATCTCCACCACCGCCACCCCGCACCACTCCTCCCCCCCCGCACTCTTCTAAACTCAGCGAGACCAATCCCAACCTAGTCAATCTCTCCTCCTACATCAGACCCACCATCCCTGGAATCAGCCTGATAAACCTACACTGCACTTCCTCGAGAGCAAGGGCATTCTTCTTCAGAAAAGGAGATCAAAACTGCACACCATATTCCAGGTGTAGTCTCACCAACGCCCTGTACAACTGCTACAATGCATCCCTGCTCCTGTGCTCGAAACCTCTCGCAATGAAGGCCAACATACCATTTGCCTTCTTTATTGCCTGCTGCGCCTGCATGCTTACCTTCAGCAACTGATGCACAAGGATGCCCAGGTCCGCTGCACAGTCCCCTGTCCCAATTTACAGCAATTCAGGTAGTAATCTGCCTCCTTGTTTTTGCTTCCGAAGTGAATAACATCGCATTCATCCAAATTATGCTGTATTTACCATTGATTTGCCCACTCACTCAACCTGTGAAGATCATGCTGAAGCATGTCTGCGTCCTCGTCACAGTTCCTCAGCCATTTCTTTGTCCCCTATTAGACATCCCCTGTTTCTGTCTGTAGAGGACCTACATTTGCCTTTACCAATCTCTTTCTCTTCATGTACCTCTGGAACTCTTAACATCATTCTTTATGCTCCCAGCAAGCTTACTTTTGTATTCTATTTTCCCCTTCTTAGTCTTTCCTTCTTTGCTGAATTCTAAATTGCTCCCAATCTTCAGGTTTATTATTTTTCTTGGCCAATCTGTGTGCTTCTTCCTTGGATTGGATACTATCTTATTTCCTTTTGTAAGCCGTGGATTAGCCCTCTTACCCTTCTGCTTTTGCGACAGACAGGAATAAACACTTGTTGCAGTTCCCCCATGCATTCCTTGAATGTTTGCCATTGCCATTGCCTATCCACTGTCATCCCTTTAAGTAACTCTTCCCAATCTATCAAGGCCAACTCATGCCTCATATCCTGATAGTTTCCTTTATTAAGGCCAGCACCCTCCTCTCCGAATCAACAACCTTACTCTCCATATTGGTTAAAAAAAAATTCTATCATGTTATGGCCACTGTTCCCCAACGAGTCTTGCACAGCTAGATTGGCAATGATTCACGTCTCATTACACAGCACCCAGTCTAAGATGGCCTGCTCTCCAGTTGGTACCTCCACATATTGGTCATGAAAACCATCCCGTACACGCTCCTAGAATTTGATTTGGCCAATCTATGTGCAGATTAAAATCATCCATGATCACCACTATTCCCTTATCACATGCATCTCTAATTTCCTGTTTAAAGGCATTCCCAACATCACTGCAGTTTGGCGGTCTATATATGACACCCACAAATGTTTTTTGCTCCTTGGTATTTCTCATCTCTACTCATACAAACTCCATATGTTCAGAGCTAATATCCTTTCTCACTGTTGTGTTAATTTTCTCTTTAACCAGCAATGAGGCTCCGCCACCTTTCCCTAAATACCCTGGGACATTCAGTTTCCATCCCTGGTCACCCTCCAACCATGTCTCCTTAATCCCAATTATATCATACCTGTTTACATCTATCTGCATGATTAGTTCATCTACTTTATTGCAGATGCTCCATTTATTAAGGCACAAAGCCTTTAAGCTTGTCCCTTTAACAGTGTTTCTCTCCTCCTTACTTTTCTCAATAGCCCTGTTTGAACCTTGTCCTTGGTTTCTCATTTTTCTTATTCCCTTTTTCTAGTTTTTGTTTTTGTCCTTGTCCTTGTCCTTGCTGCCTTCTTCTCTGACTCTTTACACAGGTCCCCATTCCCCTGTTTAAACCCTCTCCAACTGCTCTAGCTAACACTCCCCCTAGGACATCAGCCCCAGTCCTGCCCAGGATAACCTGTCCAATTTTTACAGGTCCCATCTCTCCCAGAACAGGTCCCAATGCCCCAGGAATCTGAAACCCTCTCCCTGACACCATCTTCACAGTCACGTATTCATCCAGTGTATCCTGTTATTTCGGCTCAGACTAGCACGTGGCTGGTAGTAATACTGAGATCACTACCTTTGAGGACCGATTTCTTAACTTTCTTTCTAGCTCTTTCTATTCTGCCTTTAGGACCTCATTCCTTTTGTTTTTAAACCTATGTCGTTTGTACCAATGTGTGCCACAACCACTGGCTGTTCACCCTCCCCCCTCCAGAATGTCCTGTACCTGCCCCAAGACATCCTTGACCCTAGCACCAAGGAGGCAACATACCATCCTGGAGTCTTGTTTGCAGCCACAGAAATGCCTGTCTATTCCCCTTACAGTTGAGTCCCCCCTTAACTATTGCCCTGACACGCGTTTTACCCCTTCCTTCTGCAGCAGAATCAGCCATGGTGCAACGTGTTTGGCTGCTGCTGCTTTCCCTGAGAGGTCATTCCCCTCAACAGTATCCAAAACAATATATCTGTTTTGCAGAGGAATGGCCATAGGAGATTCCTGCACTACCTGCCTATATCTCTTGCTCTGTCTGGTGGTCACCCATTTCCTTCCTGCCAGCAGAGTCTGAGCCTGTGGTCACAGGTGTGACCACCTGTCGACATGTGCTATCCATGATACTCTGTGCCTCATGGATGCTTCACAGTGTCCCCAGCCGCTGCTCCGGCTCCTCAACCTGAGCTTCCAGGAGCTGTAGCTGGAGACACTTCCTGCACACATGTTTACTCAGGGTCTTAAACTGTCCCTGGCCCGCCACCTGGAGTAAAAGGAGCAAACCAAGACTTTGAGCTCCCCTACCATGGTCTACCTCTTTAATTTAAACTTTGTAGAGTACTTTATATTAGGTTAAATCAAATCCTGTTACCTGTGGCCTTTCTTTCCTCGTGTGTGTACTACCCTCACAAATTAGAAGCCAATATGTACTGAACTACAAAACGCATGACAACAACTTGTTCGGCAAAAGTAGTGACGTTTATTTTGTCGCTGATAAATTATTATTACAAGAATAAGGGCAGCAAATGCCTGGGAAGCAAACCACCTGCAAGTTCCCCTGCAAGCCATGCACTATCCTAACTTGTAACTATATTGTCTTTACTGAGGCTGCTTCAAACCTTCCTAAGAGAACAATGGATATGGAGAGCTCATGAAGACAGTTTTCTATTACTGTCTCTCAAGAGCAACTTGGGGATGGGCAACAGATGCTGGCTTTGCCAGTGAAGCATATATCCCATGGACACATTTTTAAAAATAATTGGAGTCCACTTCTTGTATCTCTTTGAACCGCTTTGAAATGAATTTCTGTGAAAATTTATATAAATGCAAGTTATTGCAGTTGTTGGAATTACTATTTTGATGTCAGGTAAAAGGTCCTTATACTTTTTACATTTGCTGGAGCTGCTGCATGCTGCTCAAAATGTGAGCTCTCAACTGAGAGAAGATTGTGTTGGATATATAAACATCATCTTGTTTGTAGATCAGAAGATGAAGCCAAATTTATGGCTAGTGATTTTATTTTCTGGATTTTTTATTATGTTAATACAAATAAATTGAGCTTAATTATGGGGCACTCAATTCATGAGCCACTCCAACTAAAAGGTTGGCGGGGAACGAGTCTGCAGATGGAAACACAATTATTAACTGCCAAGTGATTAAATAGTAAGGAGGCTTGACATTCGCCCTTCTGCCTGAGGAAGTCCTACTTATAGATCTGTTCATCAGTCAGAGGCTGGTAGCTCTTCAGTTCAACCAATAGTGGTGTCTACAGCCAATACTGTCTGAACAATCATGAGATGTTCAGCATTGGACATGGATATACAGCTACGTCTGTGACTTTGCTAGAGTCTGTGAAATTGGAGCAATAGAGGGATAAGGCTCTTAAATGGACATTAATTGCTGACTTGGAACTGTGTTGTTTTCCCTTCATTGTGGCTAGTTCAGAACTTTCTAAGAGAACAATGGGTGTACCTATTCCAAATGGATATGGATAGTTCATGAAGACAACTTACTATCAAGGTTGTAAATGCAGGACTGATCGGCACACAACTGACAACATGAAACCCTATTTAAGAGGACACCATGGTCCATAAAATCTAGTCCATTTTTTTGGATTTGAAAAATCTCTAGAATGTTGGGTATAAACTGATATTTGTCATGTAAATATTTTTAAATAGTTTGGTTCTGTCATGAAATGATGAGCTAATCAGAAATGTTACGATGTGGGAGTCCTCAGATCTGATTGACCTTGGCTCCATAGTTCTGGGATTGATTGATAAAACTTTATAAAATTATAGTGTTACAAGAAAAAAGTAGATTTTCAATGATACAAGTTGGTCCTACGTCACAAATAACTTTTATGATAGATATTAAAGTTTTTATTAAAGAGAAGTGTTACATAGATGTTTAAGTGACTTGTAAAGAGTTTATTTTTCTATATGGAGATTGTTTTATCTTTCATGTCTTCCTACAAAAGCCTATCGGTTAATTGGCAAATGTAAATTATTAGCCAAGGAAAGCATTTATCAAATTCAAGCAGAGGTTAGTTTGACAGTTGTTATGACACACTAACAGAAAGCCAGACAGAATCAGACTCCCTAAGGTTCTTGAATAGATCTGTAGCTCAGGTTGTGGTTTGTTCGATCGCCGAGCTGGTTCGTTAGTTCACAGACGTTTCATTACCCTGCTCATTGCCCTCATCTGTACACCTGGTCACCTCTTGGAAAAATTCAATCAAGTCGGTCTGACATAACGTTTCCCCTTAACAAAACCAGGCTGAATGTTCGTGATTAATCGCTGTCTCTCCAAGTTAGGTTAATATTGTCTCTCGGGTTTCGCCCTCACTCCTTTCTTGAATAACACTACGACATTGACTGACCTGTTGCCCTCCATGATGTGGGGGTGCCAAGGTTGGACTAGGGTGGACAAGTCAGAAGTCACACGACACCAGGTTATAGTCCAACAGGTTTATTTGAAATCACAAGCTTTCGGAGCGCTGCTCCTTCGTCAAATGAAGTCTTCTGACGTTGTCATCTAGCCAGTGAGGAATCAAAAATTCTTGTCAGTGTCCCTGCTATTTCCTCCGTTGGCTCAGTCATCAGCTCGGATGCATTTCATTTAACCCTGGAGATTTAACAGCTTTTAAGCCTGCCAGACAACTCCGAACCTCCTCTTGATCTATACTAATTTTTATGAGTTTGTCACAGCCCTTCTCCCTGAATTCTATACCCATATCAGCCCTCTCACTATTGAACACAAACACAAAGTAATCATTTTGAATCCTACCTACGTCTCCGGCTCCATGCACAAATTACCATGTGTTCCATAGTCTATCCTAATTATCATTTTACCCTTAATGTACTTGTTAGAAAAAAACTGAGGATTTTCCTTCATCTGCCATTATCCTTTCTTGCACCGTTTTTTGCTATCTTAATTTCCCGTTTTATATTTCCTCTTGCACATCCTGTACTCCTCTGGGACTCTGCCATTTTGAGCCCTTGGTATATGCCATAAGCCTCTCTTGTTCTTTGTTCCCAGGGTGTGCTGGATTTGTTAGTCACACCTTTGATCCTTATTGAAACACGTTGGCCCTATACTGTCTCCATTTCCTACTTGAATAATCTTATAATCCTAAACTCCACATTCCTGTCTCTTCTCCATGACCCTTGATTGCCTTACTGATGTAAAATCTGTCTGTCTGAGCCTTGAATATACTTGATGACCACATTTTTCTGTGGTAAAGAATTCGAGATTCACTCCATTCTAAGAAATTCCTATTCATCTCTATCTTAAATGTGTGAACCCTTATTCTGAGATTAAGCAAGCTGATCCTAGACACACTCACAAGGGGAAACAACATTACCACATCAACTCTGTCAAGTCCCCTAAGAATTTTGTATGGTTCACTGAGGTCATCGCTTATTTTTCTATATTCCAATAAGTACATGTGCAATCTACCTGCACTGTCCTCATTAGACAGTTCCTCTGTATCTAGTATCAGCCTTGTTTTTCTTTTATTCATTCACAGGGTGTAGGCATTGCTGGCTGGGCCAGCATCTATTGCCCAACCCTAATTACCCAGAGGACAGTTAAGAGTCAACCACATTGTGTATCTGGAGTCACAAAGACCAGACCAGGTAAGGACAGCAGATTTCCTTCCCTGAAGGACGTTAGTGAACCTTCTATGAACTGCCTTCATTGCCTGTATATCTTTACTTACTTGGGGCCCAAAACTCTTGACAATATTCTAGCTGTGGTCTGACTAGTGCCTTGGTCTGGCTGCTGGATTTGAATAGAAAATGACCATGCTTTTTTGATCAAACTTGGCTTCTCCTTCCACATCTCCCTTTCTTAATTAACAACAATAATGCACATTATCTGTGCTGTACTTGCAACCTTGACAACTTTGGGGCATTTATGTTGAATTGACTAGAAAGAAGCCAAGCTCCAGGAGAAGGGCTCAAGATTTCTATACCAAAGTTTTGGTATGTTTGTATGTGCAATATATATGTGATCAACCCAAGGATTCATTTGGAATATATTTGAATATTTCTGGTCTAAAGCAATATGGAAGAGATTTTTCTGCCTTCATTGGAAATTTTGTAGCTGCAGGTTGTGGACGTTTGTTTAAAACTCTGAATTTAGTTATGTACTGGAGTAGACCACTTGGCCGTTTAAGCCTGCTATGCATTCAATAAGATTATGGTTTATCTGATTTTAACCTCAACCCTACATTCCTGCAAACTCCTGAAAATCTTCCATCCCCTTGGCGATCAAGAATCTGTCAATCTCTGCCTTCAAAATATTTAAAGATTCTACATTGCCCTACCTTTTGAGGAAGATAATTTCAAAGACTGTCAACCTTCTTGAGAGAATTTTCTTTCCCTCATCTAGCTTCAATGGTCACTCCCTAATTTTTAAATTATGACCTCTAGTTCTGGATTCTCTCACAAGAAGAAACATTCTTTCCACATCCTCCAGGTCAAGTCCCCTCAGGTACTTGTGTGTTTCAAAGAAGTCACCACTGACTATTGCTGAATTCTAAAGCATGTAGGTATAGCCTGTCTAGCTTTTCCTTTTAAGGCAATATACTGATTCCGGGTATTAGTCTAGTCAGCCTTCTCTGAACTGCTGCCGACACCTTATCACCCTTCTACAAGTCCTGCACACACAACCCTATAGATGGGGCCTTACCAATGCCTTACCTAACTGAACCAAAACCTCTCTACTCTTGCATTCAATTCCCCTCGTAATAAAATATGACATCCTATTAGCTTTTCTGATTACTTGTTATACCAATTTATTAACCTTATGTGATTCATGCACTTGGACTCCCAGATCTTGGAGCTTTATAGCATCACAACCTCTTCTGTTTCACCCTTTCTGCCAAAATGGACAATGTTACACTTTTTCCTACATTGTACTCTATTTACGAGATCTTTTCCCACTATCTTAACCTGTCTTTATTCGTTTGTCTCCTTAAGTCCTCTTCAGAGCGGTCATGAACTTATTTTTCATCAGAAACATTTTTTAAAGACTTAAACTTGTGTCCAATCAATGAAAATTCCAAATGTAGTGCCTCAGAGGAAATTTATTCATTAATATTTAATTTCCTCTGTATTCACATTGGTTAGTACGTTTGAGTAAAATTCCTTTGGGTTTGTTTTAATACATCCCTTAACTCATTTAAGTATGTCATTTGTTAAACTCTCTATTACTGGATGAAATTAAACATGTAGACATGCTGCTGGTTGTGTGAACTATTTCTGGTTCTTTTCTCATCCCATTCCTTTAAGTTTCGTCTGTAATCTTGCTTAAATAATATCAATTATAAGTTATGAAATTTAAGATTTGTGATTGCATTGCATTGCATTGCATTTACATTTTATATCAGTTGGCCATAAGCTAGTCCAGAGCATGATTTTCTTTAATTTGATTTCCCAGCTTTTTGTTAACCCAATTTTGAACGGAAGAACATTGAACGTTCTGTAACGTTGTTCTGTAATGTACATTTTCTCTTTGAAGTAAAATTAAGTATGCTTTTCACATGCCTCAAACACAAATTTAAAATCTCTTGGCATTTAGACTGAAAGATTTGCATTCCCAATCCATTGGTTTTAACCCAAGGGCAAAAAAAGTAATTTTTCAGAAGGCACTACTTATCTTTAATGCATTGGTACTGCTTTATAATTTTAAATGCAAGTGATTTTATTTTTATTTGGAAAAAATTCTTTCTAGCTGCTCTTTCATGGTCATTTTTCCAGGGTCCCCATGCATGTTGATGAGCCTGTCTCAGGCAGGGAAGAAAATTAATCTATAGGACATCAGGACCTACATTAATGTCGAATGGTTGGCTTTCTTTGTGGCAGCTGAAGAAATTTAACTCTTCTGGTCAGGAAATTTGAAAATAAATTTTAATCCCATACCCAGCACAACATCACTGCGCTGCCAGGAATTCATTGGTGTTCCAGTTACTGTAGTTTTAATGACAGGAAATGCTTTGTATTTTTTTAACCATAATTAACATATTAATTCCCCTTCACTCCCTTGTGTCGCAGCATAATTTTGCTTTCAGGGTTTAGAGCAACTACAAATTGGAAGTCTGACTTGTGAGGGTTCTTTTACATGTACATGTAAACAAAATTAAAAGTATGTGTACGTATGCTATACAGTAGTGGCTTAATTACTTCAACCTTCGCACAGTAACAGGCATTATCATCACTTGAGTTTGCATCTGTTCTAAGAAAGGGATGTGCTTAATAACCTTTGATGGATTTCTGTTTCAGAAAAATGTGTGTTCTCCATGAGGTGTTACCAGTTACGTTACCACTGTAATACACGACGATGAATGCTTAAACAATCATATGCAAAAACTTGGCATTGTGCCCCCCACGTCAAAATATCAAATTAATTTGAAAAATCAACAAAAATGCATTGCTTTCAAGACAGGTCTACTATATTATACATGTCAATTGATGCTTTACTGCGTTCTTTTATAATTTTCATAGAGTAAATCAACAGCATTCAGAAGGTGGCAGCTCATGTGCATTTGGAGTTCTACTTTCCCAGCAGGATATTAATGCAGCGTAAGGGTATGGCTTAGTATAAAGCAATAAAGATATCAAGAACAATGTTACAGTTCAGGCTGTTTTCATTAGAACAGAGGAGAACAGAGGGTGAAAACATTACAGAAAGTGGATAGGAGATTTCCGAAAATGGTTTAAGTTCTGAAGAGAGATTGGAGAAGCTGGCATTGTTCTCCTTGAAAAAGGGAAGGCAGAGAGGAGATCTAATGAAAGTTTTCAAATCTATGATAGATTGTGACAGAGAAAATAGGGAGGAAATGTTACCAGTCGTGAAAGAATTGTAAATGCGAGGGCACAGATTTAAAGCAGTTTGCAAAAGAACCAAAGTGCTTTGAGGAAAAGCTTTCATAAAGCGAGTGAATGGGGTCTAGAATGCACTGCCTGAGTGTGTGATGGAGGAACATTCAATCAAGGCTTCCACAAGGACCTTAGATGTTTACTTGAATTGGAAGTATGTGCAGCTTAATGGGGCCAGTGACGCAGAATGGCATTAAATGAGTTGCTTATTTGGAGATCTGGCAGAGACAATAAATTAAAGAGCCATCTCCTGCATTGTGACAATTCTGAGATTTAATTAATATAGATGATGTGATAGAGATGTTTTAAAATTAAGAAGCGATGAACAAGATTGAAATGAACTTATTACAGTGATTAGTAAATCTGTAACAAAGGGATTTCGATATAAGACTAAATACAAGTTTTAGAACTGAAAACATGAATTCTACACAAAAGATTATCAGGCTGTGATGTACACTTCAAGAGCTGGAATTGAAGCAGGGACCATGTCAATAGATGGCTCAAGAAAAAGAGAGTAAAGAGATTTGAGAACAGTGCAGACGGTTTGGTTAGAGTTACAGCTTGAATGGAAGATGAGCAGATTGGTGGGTTGGAATAACCTGTTTCTATATCATAATTTCTATGTAATTCTATTCTAACAAAACTTGATTAGTAACAGGATCAAGGTTTGCAGAGAGAAGGCAGGAGAATGGATTTGAGAAACATATCAGCCATGATCAAGTGAGGGAACAGACTCGATGGGCTGAATGGTCTAATTCTGCTACTGTATCTTATGGTCTTGTATAAATAACAATTCTAAATATTAAAAAAAATCAACCTGAAACATAACGTTTAATTAGAAAGAAGTAGTAGGGTTAGTTTACCTGTATAGTTAAGAATGCCCATCTATTTGTGTCCTTTTTATCATGTACAATTTGATCTGCAAACTTGTTTGAAGCCTACTAATTTAGTTCTGACTGAAGAAAAATATTCCTGCTAGTAGACAGTACTCGAACTTAACCTGGTTTTCTCCTACGAAAACTGGCTGTTCACTATATATTAAATATAGTTAAAGGGTTTTTGGCTTTGAATCATAGAATCCCTACAGTGTGGAAACAGGCCCTTCGGCTCAATAAGTCCACACCGACCCACAGAGTGTTCCACCTAGTCCCATTCCCCTATAACCCACCTAATCTACACATCCCTGAACACTGCGGGCAATTTAGCATGGCCAATCCACCTAGCCTGCAGTTCTTTGGACTGTGGGAGGAAACCCACGCATACACTGGGAGAATGTGCAAACTCCACACAGACAGTCGCCCGAGGGTGGAATCAAACCCGGGTCCCTGGTGCTGTAAGGCAGCAATGCTAACCACTGAGCCACTGTGCCGCCTTAGGTAACCTATGTTCTAGGGACATAGATTCTAATCTCATTATGGCAGATGGTGAAATTTGAATTCAATCAAATCTTCAATTAAGTCTAATTGCAACCATGTAACCATTTTTGATTGTCATTAAAGCCCATATGGTTCCCTAATGCCTTTTAGGGAGGAAAATGTGCCATCCTTACTTGGTCTGACCTATAGCTGGCTCCAAATCCACAACAATGTGGGTGACTGTTAATTACCTTTTTGAAGTAGCCCAGACAACAAATTCAGTCAAGATTTTATTACAAAGGAACGGAATATAAAAGTTGGGAATACTGTAAACGGTTTTGGACCCCTTATGTAAGGAGATATGTACTGATGTTGGAGGCAGTCCAGATGAGGTTTACTAGGCTGATAGAGGTATAAAGGGACTGTCTTCCGAGGAGTGGTTAAGTATTTTAGGCCTGTACTTGTTGGAATATAGAAGAATGAGAGGCAACTTTATTGAAACATATAAGTTTGTTAGGGGCCCTGACAAGATAGATGCAGAAGAATGGCTTCCCCTTCTTGGAATACTTAGATGTACAGAAAAGTACAAGAAAAGCTAAAAGTTGTAGACAGCATGATCTCAAAGGATTGCACATTTAAGACTGAGATGAGGAGAATTTGTTCTTTCAGAAGGTAGCGAATCTTTGAAATTCTTTACTGCAGAGTACTGCTGAGGCTGGATCATTAAATATATTCAAGGTTGAGATAGACAGATTTCTAATCAGTAATGGAATCAGTGCCCAGGAAACTAGAATTGAGGATGATCAGATCAGCCATGATTTTATTGAATGGTGGACCAGATTCGATGGGCTGAATGGCCTACTGCTGCATCTATGTCTTATAACCTTATGAAGGGGTAGTGAACCAATGCCATCCTTGCCACTGATGCCAAAATCCTATACAAAAATTTTAGAAAACAATTCCATTGTGTATGCTAACCATTTTTTGTCCTTTTATGAAAGGTTATGAACTGATTGAAGACAGAAATAGATGCAGTGTCTGCCTACATAGATTCAGAGTGCAGTGGCAAGTTAAAGGCCATTATGATGATTTGCTAACTTTGTGGCTGTATAGTACTTTTCCAAACATGTAAGTATTGCCTTTTGAGGCCCTCTGCCACATCCTCATTTTTAGTCATTCTGGGAAGAACCGGGATACTGGTTCTGTGTCCCCACCTGCTTCACTTTTTTATCAGAAATTCATGCAAGCCTTTTGTATCTGCATTTGATGAAGACGACAGAATACAACCTCTGCCGTGTACCAAATACGAAAGAACTGTAGCTGCTGGAAATCTGAAAGAAAAATCAGAAACAGCTCGATAAACTCAACAAGTCTGGGAGCATATTTAGAGAGAAACTCTGACTCTGTTTTTGTCTCGGCTACATACTCCTTCTCCAGCATTCCAGCACGATCAGAAAGCACTTGTCAAGTAGTATATGAATTGCATCAGTCAACATTCTAAGATTTTATTGTCAAACAGCTAAGCTGTTGTCTCTTGTTCCAGCTGTCACAAGTTTCTAATCTGGCATGGATGTCCCTGGTTGGGTAACCTGACCCTATTTCTTGTTTTTAGTCAATGTGAGATCTTTTTATACGCAAAATGAAATCCTGAAGCCATAAATCTGCAGTATTCTCTCTGTATGATTTACAATTTGTTTTCTTTTTTGTGTAATCTGGTATTTCAGACACTTCCTGCGATTAGAGATTTAATTTCAGATCCATTTTGCTTTTGACACCTGAATTATTTGAAATATAAACTGTCCTAGATTGGACTCAATGGTCATTCCAAAGAAGCAACCTGAGAGAATATATATAAACAAGGCTTCATGACAACTGTATCTTATGTCAGAGATGATCATAACAAAACCCCCAGATTGTTGAATCATTGGATTTAGAGAACAAAAAGATCCTTTTCAAATACCGTCAGTTAGTTCTGATTTTTAAAACAGCTTTCCACGCATTCCTAATTGATTTCTTTAGCCTTGTACTCTTTAAATATTTTCTTTTAATTGTGAATTTGATAAACATTTGAAGATAATGGATGGAATTTATTGACCAAAATGGAATTCCTGCCTATCTGGAAAACTGGTGGCAACCATACGTCAGCCATTTTTGCGAGACCTAATATGATTAAGTCTCGATTGGATATTTCCTTTCCCACTGCCTGATGTTAGCAAAGGGAACTTCTCCCCAGAGGTCTAGTATGGGAGAAGATGCCCCAATTTGAGAGCTGCCAGACAGTTAAAGGCCAGCAACATAGCAGTGTTGAAGAACAATTACTATTTCTAATCATAACATAATCAGAACATAAGAACAGTTACTATTTCTAGTTCTGTAGCACAGCCCAGGCTGAGGATCAGTGCTGTGGTAAGGTAAATGGGGCTGATTCTGAGTCATTTTAGGTTGCCCTGGTGAGGGAGTAAAGAGGAGTTAAGGTTTAGGGCCAGCAGAGTTCTTCATCCATGTGTGGCTCATGACTTCAATGGCTGGCCAAGCAGGAGGGCATCCCCTTACCTGTTTACCTGTTGACTTGTGCATGTGTTGGGGCCCTCGATGGCTTCTGCAAACAGAGGTGGCAATGACTTCTGAGATGGAAGACTGTTCCTGGACCTGCTTGCCTGGAATTAATTTAGCTGAGGTGGGAAGACAGTAGGATGTTCAAAGATGCTGCCACATTCCCTTTAATTCTATGAAGGTGGGCGTGGGTGCATTTTATCAACTTCAATCAGTCAGATTTCAATATGATAATTTATTAAGTGCTTTTCAATATCCTGAGTTTCCTGACCTACCTAGGATTTTTCCATTTTTCACCCTGAAAAATTAGCTCTCTGTAAATAACACATTACTTTTAATTTTGATGAATGTATAGAGGCAAGAGTGGGCCATTCAGCCTCTAGCTTATTCATTCCTTATATTTGATCATGATTGATCTAAACTGTAACTCTAAATTACTGGCCTTCAACCCGTGTCACTTCACTTCCTTTCCTAACCATCTATCATCTCAGTTTGGAAAACTCGTTGACTGACTGAGCATTGAACTTTTGGGGATGGTATTTCCAGATTTCTACTAACCTTTGTGTTGGGAAAAATGCATCCTAATTGTCAGTGCTGACTGGCTTAGATTTAATTTTAAGATTTTGCTCCTTCTTTTGGTTTCGTCTGCCAGAGGAAATAGCTCAGAATCTTTCCTATCAATTCATTTGCTCATTAAACACTTCAATTAGATTACTTCATGACTTTCTAAAGTCAAGGCAATTCAAGCTAAGTTTATGAAATCTATCCTTAAAGTTTAAACCAAATGGAGAATATGCCATTACCACAGAGGTCCGAGTACTACTATAAAGATGTGAGTTCGGATCCCACCACAGTACTAGGGAATCTTAAATTCAATTAAACAATAAATTTGGAATAAATATATGCTGGCCTCATCAATAATGATCGTGAAAGTACCATATTATTGTAATATCCCTTCATGTTACTCTGTCTTTCAGGGGAGAAAATCCTACCTACATCATTTCTGGCTTACATGAAACTCCAGACCCCAAACAATACCTTTGACTCTTAAGTCCAGAAGACGAGTCACTGGACCCGAAATGTTAACTCTGCTTTCACTGCACAGATGCTGCCAGACCTGCTGAGTTTTTCCAGCAGTTTCTGTTTTTGTTTCTGTTTCCAACATCCACAGCTCTTACGTTTTTTAATTTAGCCTTCAACCTTACCTGCCCTCTGAAATAGACTTCCAAGACACTTGGTGAGTTAAAACCTGCCATAGAAAAGTTGAATAATAATATAAAACCAAACATCACCCGGGTATTAACCCTCGCCCCAGAAATGTCAAAGGGACGTTTTGCCCAGTCAATCCTCCAAATTCCCCTCCGTAACCTTAGGAACTTGTGCCACGCATTCACCAGACCATGGCGATAAATGATGGCCCAGACTCAACTACCACCATCTCTGAATATGTTTTGTTCACCAGCAAGATAAACTCAATGATTTGTACTCAGAAGGAAGGGCTCAGAATCCTCAACATTGACTCCAAATCCCATGAGGTTTCAAGGCATTGGGTCAAATGTGGACAAGGAAACCACCTCCTGATTGCTACTTACAGCCATCCCTTAGCTGAAGAATCAGTATCCTTTCATTTTGAATGCCATTTGGAAGCGGTACTGAAGGCAGCAAGGCACAGTTTGGCTGTGAATACTGCCATCTACTACTTACCAAGCCAGCCAAGGCTGAAGGACACAGCATAATGACTAAGTCTGTGCTTGGTGGTGAGTGAACCAACAATGTGGACAAACCTACTTGACCTCATCTTCCCCAGTCTGGTCATAAATGGTCTATGCTTTTGTCATCAAGACACTCTAGCAAAGTCAATGGAAACAATTGTGGCAACCCCCCCCCCCCCCGGCCTCGGCCTTTTGGGTAGCAGAATAGATGGTTGTGATTAGGACAAAGAACCATACAGCATAGGAACAGGCCCTTTGGCTCTGCGGGCCTGCGAAGACACGTTTTGCCCGTCCATACTAAAACTATCTTCACTTACAGGACCTGTATCCTTTTATTCCCCTCCTATTCATTCATTCAGGTGTGTCTTGAATGCTTCTGTTGTGTCAGCTTCCACCACCACCACCTCTGACAGTGTGTTCCAGACACTCAGCACCTTTTGTGTGGAAAAACCTGCTTTGCACATCTCTTTTAAGTTGCCCCCACTCCCTGCATCTTGAACCTGTGTCCCTTAGTAATTAACTCCTCTAGCCTGGGAAAGGCCTCATACATCCCACCTATCCATGCCATTCATAATCTTATAAACTTCTATCAGGTTGCACCTCAACCTTTTGTGTTCCAATGAAAACAAGCCAAATGTATCCAGCCTTTCTTCATAGCTAAAATCTCCCATACCAGGCAACATCCTGCTAAACCTTTTCTGTACCTTCTCCAAAGCATCCACATCCTTCTGGTAGTGTGGTAACCAGAACTGTACGCAATTTTATCTGTGCTCCCCTTTTGAAACAATGGGACAACATTGGCTGTTTTCCAATCCTCTGGGACCTCACCTGTGGCCAAAGAGGAACGAAAGATGCCTGTCAATGTTCCAGCAATTTGTTCTCCTGCCTCCCTCAAAATTGTGGGATAGGTCCCATCAGGACCTGGGGACTTATCTGCTTTAATATATTTTAAGACGCACAACACCTCTTCCTTTTTGATAGCAACTTGGCTTAGAAATTCGTCCTTCCTTTCGCTGACATCATCCTCCACCAATTCGTTCACTTTGGTGAAAACCAACACAGAGCATTTGTTTAGGACCTCACCTACCTCTTCTGGCTATACGGTAGATTCCCTCCTTTGTCCTTGAGTGGGCCAACCCTTTCCCTGGCTACCCTCCTGTTTTTAATAAAATGCTTTGAGATTCTTCTTAATCTTGTTTGCTAATGACTTTTCATGACCTTTTTTAGCAGTTCTAATTCTTGTTTACGTTCTTTCCTACTTATATACTTCAAGGGCTTCATCGGTTCCCATCCTCCTGGACCTTACATTTGCTTCATTTTTCTTTTGACCAAGGTCTTAACATCCCTAGACATCCAAGGTTCATGTAACTTGACATACCCATGCTTAATTCTTGCAGGAACATGCCACTCCTGAACTCTTACCAACTGCCGTTTGAAATACTCCCACGTGTCCAATATGGATTTACCCTCAAACACTGCCTCCAATCGACACTTTCCAGTTCCTGCCTGATAGTTTGCCTTCCCCCAATTTAATACTTTCATCTGAGGACTACTGTTATCCCTTTCCATGAGTATCTTAAAACTCACGGTATTATGGTCTCTATTCCCAAAATGCTCCCGCACTGAAACTTCACACACCTGGCCTGGCTCATTTCCCAAAGCCAGGCCCAGTATTGGTCCGTCCTCCCTGGACTGACCTATCTCCTCCCTACCCCACTACCTACACTCACCTTTACTGGCTCCATCCCCGCCTCTTCGACTTGTCTGCCTCCTCTCCACCTATCCTCTCCTCTATCCATCCTCTATCCGCCTCCCCCTCTCTCCCTATTTATTTCAGAACCCTCTTCCCCTCCCCCATTTCTGATGAAGGGTTTAGGCCCGAAACGTCAAGTTTTCCTGCTCCTATGATGCTGCTTGACCTGCTGTGTTCATCCAGCCCCATGCTTGTTATAACCCCTTCCCTGTTTGGACTGTGTCAAGAATCCCTCCTGAATGGTCCTTACAAATTCTGCTCCATCCAAAATGCTTGTATGAAGTAAGTCCTGGCCAATAAAGAAGAAGTTAAAATCATCCACCACAACAATCCTATTGGTTTTACATCTTTCCAAAATTTGTCTACATATTCTCTCCTCTACATCCCACTGGCTGTTGTGATTTCACCTCCTATTCCTAAGCTCTATGCATATTGCCTCAATGCATGAGTCTTCTATTGTGTCCTCCCTCGGTACAGCTGTGAGATATTCCATTACCAGTAATGCAACACCCCCATCCCTTTCACATCCCCTTCTATCACACCTGTAACATCTAAATCTTGAGACATTCAGCTACTAGTCCTGTCCCTCTTTCAGCCAAGTCTCCGTAATTGCAATGATGCCATAGTCCCAAGTACTAACCAAGGTTCAATACCTTGCCTATTATACTTCTTGCATTGAAATGGCATGGTGGTTCAGTGGTTAGCACTGCTGCCTCACAGCACCAGGGACCCGGTTCAATTCCACCCTCGGGTGACTGTCTGTGTGGAGTTTGCACATTCTCCCTGTGTATGCGTGGGTTCCCTCCCACAGTCCAAAGATGTGCAGGCTAGGTGGATTGGCCGCGCTAAATTGCCTGTAGTGTTCGGGATGTGTAGATTAGGTGGGTTATAGGGGGAGGGGTCTGGATGGGATTCTCCAAGTATCGGTGTGGACTTGTTGGGCCAAAGGGCCTGTTTCCATACTGTAGGGATTCTATGATCAGTGAAACATGCATTTCACCTCCCCCCACCAACACACACACACACACACACACCGTGCTTCTTTCAGCAGTGTTTCCTTGTCTGTTCTGGTTCTTAGTCATGTCTGTCTTGGTTTCTACCTCTCCCTCCATTTCTGCACCTACTGTCCTACTCCTCTGCTTCCCATTCCCTTGCCATACTAGTTTTAAACCCTCCTTAACCACTCTACCAAGTTTCCCACCCCTCCCCACCGCAAGGACATCGGTTCTGGTCCTGCCCAGGTGTAACTCATCCAGTTTGTACAGATCCCAACTCTGCCACAACCGGTCCCAATGCCCAGGAATCTGAAACCCTGCCCCTCACACCAGATTTTCAGCCATGTTTTCATCCTGTATACTCTGCTGTTTTGACTCTGACTAGCTTGTGGTACTGGTAGTAATCCTGAGTTAACTATCTCTGAGGTCCTACATTTCAACTTTCTTCCTAGTTCTCTAAATTCTGCTTTTAGGGCCTATTCCTTTTTTAAACCTATGTTGTTAGTACCAATGTATACCACAACCACTGGCTGTTCCTCCTCTCCCTCCAGAATATTCTGGAACCACTCTAAGACATCCAGGACCCCAGCATCAGGGAGGCAGCACACCATCCTGGACTCTCATTTGCGGCCACAGAAACACCTATCTATTCCCCTTATGATTGAATACCCTATAACTAACTATAGCATTTCTAAGCCTGTTTTCTCCTCCCTCTGCAGCACAGTCAACCATGGTGTCATGAATTTAACTGCTGGTGTTATTCCCTGAGAGGCCATTCCCCTCAACAGTATCCAAAACGGTCTATCTGCTTTGCGGGGGAATAGCCACAGGAGATTCCTGCACTCCCGGTTAGCCCTCCTACTCTGCCTGGTGGTCACCCATTTCTTTCCTGCCCAGGGAGTCTGAGTCTGCGGTGTAACCACCTCTCTATTTGTGCTATCCGCGATACTCTCTGCCTTGCAAATGTTCCATAGTGTTCCCTACCTCCAGTGCCACTCCACCGCCAGCACCGCTCCAACTCCGAAACTCAGCCTTCCAGGAGCTGCAGCTGGAGCTGGCACTGGAAATGTGCCCGGCTTCCCACATCGAGCAAGTGGAGCAGACTACGAATTGGAGCCCTCCTGCCATGTCTTATCCCTTTAATTTAATTCTTCCTTACAATGTCAAATCCTTTTGATACAAAATTGAAGCTGCTGGTGCTCTCTGCTCCAAGAACAATTTCTCAAAACTTACCTGCTACTCACTATCAATGGTTTCCAGAAGCTGTTTAGGCTCGCGCACCTTTACCCGCTGGATCTTTTGCTGCTGGCCTTCCTCTACAATGTCAAAAGCCAATCATCCTAACTCCAGACATTGCCACGTGGGTTTCTCAGGGTATATCCTGGCCCAGCTATATCCGCCTGCTTCATTACTAATCTTCCCTCCATCATAAAGTCTGAAATGAGGATGTTTGCTGGTGACTGCATTGTGAAGTATCTTCATACCTCTTGCAATACAGAAGTATTTTGTCCTAATACAGTGAGACCTTGACAGCATTCAAGTTTGGGCTGATAAGTAACGAGTAATATTTGTGCCACCAAAGTGCTAGATAATAACAGAATCTAATTTCTTCCCCTGACATTCAGTGACATCATCATCACTGAATTTCCTATCAGCAATAACCTGGTGTTGCCATTAATCAGAATTTGAAACAGACCTGTCATATAAACACTATGCATTCAAGAATAGTGGGAGGTAGGAGCCTCTGGCTCCTCAAAGCCTGTCCACCATTCGGAAGGCGCAAGGCAAAAGTTTGATGGAATGCTTCATACTTAACTGGAAGAGTGCAGCTCCAACAACACTCACCAACTCAACACTATTTAAGCCAAGAGATAAAAGGTACTGCAGATGCTG
>JAHRHZ010000049.1:21022483-21056776 GCA_024137785.1 Ginglymostoma cirratum
CCCCTCTCTCCCTATTTATTTCAGAACCCTCTTCCCCTCCCCCATTTCTGATGAAGGGTTTAGGCCCGAAACGTCAAGTTTTCCTGCTCCTATGATGCTGCTTGACCTGCTGTGTTCATCCAGCCCCATGCTTGTTATCTGAGAAATAGTTAAGTATGTTTCTGTTGTATTTGATGACTTTTCAATTGCTGTAATTATTGTATGAAAATATCTTGCTATTTTTCATGAAGAGTGCCCCAAGTTATCATCGCTTAGAGTTCTGAATCACACTAAAGTAATTGTATTATTTTGAGAGACTTCATATGAAATCTTTTGTTTTTCAGAATGACTGAAGTGATTGCATTGTTTCGGGAAGCATTTTCTCATGTTCAGCTATAGGAAATTAAAAACCTGAATGTTGGTAGGTGATCTTAACTTTTTTGTTGTACTTGCAGTGGTGGTGTTATTTATGTTATAAGGGTAGTTGTTTATGACAGCTTATAGAAATGCAATTCTTCTGCAGAATTATCTGAGGGGAAAAATCCAGGTTAACAAAATCTGAATGCCTGATGAGTCAAATGTTGGAAAAATTCAAATTGCTTCAAGATATGGGAGAAAGATTTAAAAAAGACATGAGGCACAACTTTTTTTACCTCGAGAGTAGTTAGCGTGTGAAGCGAACTGCCAGAGAAAGTGGTGGATGCAGGTACAGTTACAGCATTTGAAAGACATTAGGATAAGTCCATGAATAGGAAAGGTTTGGAGGGATATGGGCCAAATGCAGGCAGGTGGGACTAGTTTAGTTTGGGAACATGGCCAAGTGAAGTAGTTGGACCAAAGGGTTTGTTTCCATGTTGTACAACTCTATGACACAGATATTAAGGAGCATCTTAAAAGAGGATTGACAGTTAGAGAGGTTTGGGGAAGGAATTGCACACATGGCTGCCAATGACAGAATGTTTAAAATTGTAGATGTATAAAAGATCAGGCTTAGGCTGTATTCCTCCATGAAAAGATTTGAAATCAAGGATGAAAGTTTTAATATTGAGGCATTGCTCAATCAGGCCAATGTAACTCATCATTACAAGGGTGATATGTGAATGATATTTGGTGAGAGTTAAGACACAAGATTATTTTTAAGGAAAGAGCAAAATGCTCTGTAGTGAAAAGAAGTTCTAAGACCCTTGTCATCTGCTTCTATAGTTTCCTTCCATTGACTATCAGATTTCCAACCAAAAAGAAGTGCAGAATTTACCACCTTCACTTGGCTCGTGTCTAGATCTTCCTGATTTGAGTTTATCATAAATTCTAAATGGGACCTTTTGCGTTAGCTAATCTTAAATTTATGGATAATGGAAGATGATCATCTGGCGGAGAGCATTGGAATAGTTTTTCCAAAGAGAACAAAGGGTCATGGATGAAAGTTTCAGTTGTAGAGGTGATGATAAAGGATCAAAATTGGATGATATGGATTTGAAACCAAGTGATCTTAGTAATATGGAAATGTGGTTCATTTCAGTCACCAAGGTTGTGAAAAATCCAGTTCAGCCTTAGCAAGCCGGCATAAGGAGGCATCAGGCTAAAATTGGGATTGTTGGCATTTGTTGTTTATGTATTACAGGTGTCAGTTCTGGCAAAAAATTGCATCCAATGCGTGCAGTCATGCTTCTACCATGAATTATGCCAGAGACTATCTTGGGGTAAAAGTCAAAAAAAACTGCATCTGAAGCAAGCAGTAAACATTCATACATGCAAATAGATTATTGTCTGTTTCTGATCCCTCTTCTAATTCTGGGTTAGCTTGAGGTAGTTAATTGGTTTTCCCATAGACAGTTTACAATATCCCATAATTTATAACAGGTCGTAAGCATTTATCCCATTCATCACTACACCAGTCATGAAATCTTCAACTACATTCCTCAACCTGACCTCTAAGCTCCACCCAGCTCTTCTCCATCTTAGGTCCTGGCCATGACCCATTAGACTCCTCTCTACATCCCACCACCACTTCTGAGCTTCGCAATCTTCCCACTTGATTTAGTGTAGGACTGAGTTATGTTGACATAGTGATTAAATTACTTGACTAATAATCCAGTGGTGTGGACAAATGACCTGATGACGTGAGTTCAGATTCCACAACAGTTGCTGGGGTTCACATTCCATTGTTAATTATATCTGGAATAAAAATATCATTGTAGTAGTGGTGCTATTTGAAGTGCCATTGTTTGTTGTAAATTTATTTGATTTACTCATGTCCTTTAGGGAAGGAGATGTGCCGTCTTTACCCAGCATGGCCTAGATGTGGCTCCAGGCCAAAAGCAACATGGCCAACTCCAACTTGTTGTCTCAAGTGGCATAGGCACTCCATTAATGTCAGTTAGGGATGGGAAATAATTCCTAGTCTTCTCAGAGAAGCCCACATCTCGTGAATTTAAACAAAATAATCCCAAAAAGACTAAAGTTTCTGCCATTACTCATGACATATGTATCTTCTGACCTGCTTATGGTCACTGAAGCATTCTGTTCCTCCTTCAGACCCCACAATCAATCCCAAATTTGGAACTTGGCGTACTGACCTGTGTAATGTCCTACCACAGCAGACTTACAATGCTTTGAATTCGACATGCCCAAGTTTCTAGTTCATAGACTCTGATATACCGTTAGGAGATAAATTAAAATGGTCATTCTAGCAAGGGTCCTAAGGACATGAAAGATGAAAATTGCATCGATTTTTGTGGAGAGGAGGAAGTTACCATTGTGTTTAGAACTCCGAAATAGCAATCGCAGCAGGCACACATTTATGGGCAGATTGTGCCAGTTTCCATATTGGTGTGGCATTAGTCAGCAGTCAGTGAGTATCCACCAGAAGAATGGAGAAAAGGCAGAACATGAGCTCATATGTGTGCCACATTGGAACTCCATTTTCCAGCTTATGTCTGCTATTGACATGAGTTCAGAAACGTGGGACCCATCATCAGTGCAATTTAAAGGGGTTATCAACTTGCATGTTTATTGTTTAGTTTTGGCTTTTGTTTTGACTTGAAAATTGTACGGTGTTTTCTGTATATGTTTCATGTTACATGAGTGTGCAGGGAGCAGTTTGGTAAGTGCTGAAGAACCTTTGTGATTACATCAAGATTTCTGCTCAAAAACAATTGCTCCCTGACATGAATGCACAGGAATACATTCTCCTTTGAATACAGTATGGCTTGGGGAATGAACAGAGGCTACATAGAGCCAAACAGATTGCCAGAAGAGGGAGGAGGTGAGGAAGAAGGCGCCTCAGCCAGAGACCGTAGACCTCCAGGATGTTCATGAAGCAAATCTCATACCTGAAACTCAAAAGAATTACGTGCAAGACATTTGCACTTCAGTAGGGAGGCCAGCTGATATGGTCACAACTGCAACCTGAGAGGGTTGCTCGGACCCCCCCTACTAGAGGCTGTAACATAATAATGTTAGTCCGTCTGGTTCTTTTCAGGCTGGAGCTGGAGATATTCAGGTGAATTCAGTTTGCTAACAATTGATGCATATGCAAGGTCACAAAAGGTTCTCTATTCATTGATAAATAATAAGTTTTCATTCATTCTGTTGTCGGAGAAGAGTTGCTTAAACGAGCACATGGTTTCATGAGGGTTGCATGATTCCCAGTGGTGCAAGATATCCATGACTGTTCGTGCATTATGTTCTGGGCCTTGAATGTCAACCCTAACTGTCTTGCTGGAACTAAAAGGAATTCTGCTCCCTCAATATCCAGTTACTGTATAATCATAGGCAGAAAATCATTGCAACCTACTTGATTGGCACCCAGTTTATCACCTTCGAAGCTCAATCCCTCCAACACTGACACAGAGGGCTTACCATCCACAAGCCACCTCAGACAGCAACTTTTAAACATGCAATCCATACCACCTTGAAGGTTAAGGGCAGCAAATATATGGGAGCATAACCACGTTCCTGTTCCCTTCCAAGCTACACACCATCCTGGTTTGGATCCATCTCATTGTTCTTTCATTGTTGTGCACCAGAATCCTGGACCTCCCTTCCTAGCAGCATTGTGAGTGCACAAGGGCTGCCATGTCCTCAAGACAATTAGGTTAGGCAACAAATGCTGAACTCATCAGTGACACCCACATTGTATGAAGGGACAGTAACATTTTGTTGTGTCTGCCCGTCACCATTGGTCTCATCATGTGCTCATCTCAGTGATTGACAGCAGAAATGTGTGGTCTCACCTTTTGGTGTGCTGGCACTTGTACTACCCTTTCCTGGCTTCAGGCCACTTATGCCAGAGTCTCACCTCAGATCCCAACTTGAAATTATATAGAGTAACGGTATCTGACCTTGTGGGAATTGAGAGATGCTGCATTTTCTTTGCTGTTTTGCTAATACCTGACCAAGTTATACTTGTTTAGTATCTGAAAGGAGGAAAGCATGAGTAAGTCTTTGACACAGGCAGGACGGAAAATCAAGAGGTGATACTTGCACTATCTGTAGTCGGTACATTAGACATCAGTGTGCGATGAGGGTGAGGTGGGAGAGAGAGAATTAGGTATGTGGATACTGTCTTTTTCAATGCTATGGCTGCATCACTTTTATTCATTCACGGGATGAGGGTGTCGCTGGCTCAGCACCATTTATTGCTTAGAGGGCAGTTCAGAGTCAACCACATTGCTGTGGGTCTGGAGTCACATGTAGGCTAGACCAGGTAAGGATGGCAGTTTCCTTCCCTAAAGGACATTAGTGAACCAGATGGGTTTTTCCTGACAATTAACAATGGATTCATGATCGTCATTAGATTCCTAATTCTAGGATTTTATTGAATTCAAATTCCACCATCTGCCAAGGTGGGATTTGAATGTGATCTGGGTCTCTGGTCCAGCGGTAATACCATTAGGCCATCACCACTGACCGCAGTCTCAGTCTCAAATGTACCAAGAATGACCAGGACAGACAGGATTGTGTGTTTTGGAGCAGGTAGTTGTGCCTGGCTCTCCAGTTCAGTACTGTTGCCTCCTGGTGCCTTGCAAGAGAGATTTTAAGTGTGTATTTGAATGATGTGCTATTTCCTTGGGTAATCTGACAGTCATGGTTGAACAGTTAGTACATAGAAGTTGTGAGATGTAGGTGGTGAAACTTACAGCAGTGCTAAACTTGGATTGATTGGAGCATTGAATGTCAAGGATAAGACACCAAGTCATACAGGTTGTTGGTACTTGAATGTTGGGTGTGTTGTAATTTTTCATATTTATCTGAGGCTAGTGGTGTAGCTCATAGGATGTGGCATTTGACCACTTGTGTGAGATCATTTAATGTTTCACGGCACCTCACACTGGTTCTTGATCTTGATTGCCGGTATTATTTGCCATGGCTGTCTCTGCCTTACGAACATGCTTGGAAGGCACCGCCAGCACCCCCTCCCAAACCACCACCACTACCACAACCAGCTTCACAAGGCCTCCAGTACACTCTCCAAAAATCTTGGAATACATTGTCTCGCAGGTTAAGTCATTCTTCAATATTTCCCAAATCTGAATAATTTCCTCCTTGACCACTCACACTGCTGCAACATTAATACACTTCTCCTTTAAGAGGGACAGACTGACTTTAAATGGTGCTAGGAATTTATAGTATCAGCCCCATGCTGAGGCATCTGAGCAGTACAATCAGTACAGCCTTTGTGTGTCCTAACTTGGTTCTCAGGTTGATGAAATGAGTATGTAACACAAGTCGCATGCTGCCTGCATTGATATCATCAGGCCAATGTCAATTGTGCATTGAAATCTTCATGTACATTTTCAGAAGCCATTGAATCTAGATTTCAGAATTATTTTACTGCATGTGGCTATTAAGGTATATACTTTCAATTTATCAAATTGAATGGTTATTTGTAAAGGAAGAGAGTAAATTAAAATTAGAAGAACTCAGTAAAGGTATTAAATTGATAGCTTCAGCTAAAAAAAAACAGTATCGCAGAACTGTGACAGACTGAATAGCCTCCAGCTATGTTGTAATTTCTGATTGCTGTGCTAGCTGCTTTAAGAGCTGCTCAACACCCTAGAGGGGACAAATGCTTAACTGTTTCAGCCAGAATTATGAATGAGCAGAAGTATTGGTATCAGTGACGGTCAAAATATATCAAATTACACAATAAGTAATGGTTTTGGAAATGGGTTGAAACTGATCAAAAGTGACCATCAGACTAAAAGGGTTTAACAGACCCCATACTTAGCTCTCAAACTTCCCCCTCCAACTACATTCCCCCAGGACCTGAACAATCACTGCCTCCCAGCAAAATCCTTCTCGCCCAACCTTCCCTATCCTGCTGCTGCACCTGACTCCCTTCAGTAGAGAATACAGCAACTGACTGCTGTGAAAAGAGAGCATAGTTTGCCTTCCCCGACTGTACGAGAGAACTGTCAGAGTGGAAGGATGTCACCACAATTCTTAAGAAGCTATGATCAGAATCTGCTCTCATGAATGCAGAGCTCCCTTCTTTTGTGAAAGTAAGAGTCAGAGTGGCAACCTGCCACTCCTCAGAAAATCCAGCCCATGATGTTGTGATTTTGTTTCTATATAAACCTCTATAAGGTCACCCCTCAGCCTCTGATGCTCCAGGGAAAAGAGCCCCAGCCTGTTCAGCCTCTCCCTGTATCTCAAACCCTCAAACCGTGACAACCTCCTTGTAAATCTTTTCTGAACCCTTTCAAGTTTCATAACTTCTTTCCTACAACAGGGAGACCAGAATTGGATGCAGTGTTCCAAAAATGGCCTAAACAATGTTCTGTATGGCTGCAACTTGACCCCCAGCTGGTCTGCTCAATGCACTGACCAATAAAGGCAAGTATACCAAATGCCTTTTTCACTACCCTGTCTACCTGCGACTCCACTTGAAAGGAACCATGAACCTGTACTCCATGGTCTCTTTCGACGACACTAAAAATGGCCTAAACAATGTCCTGTATGGCTGCAACATGACCCCCAGCCGCTCTGCTCAATGCACTGACCAATAAAGGCAAGTATACCGAATGCCTTTTTCACTACCCTGTCTACCTGCGACTCCACTTGAAAGGAACCATGAACCTGTACTCCATGGTCTCTTTCGGCAACCTACCATTAAGTGTATAAGTCCTGCCCTGAATTTCCCTACCAAAATTTATCTAGATTAAACTCCATCTGTCACTTCTTAGCCCATCTAATCAAGGTTGTGATGAATAATAAAGGTCTTTTCCCCAGGGTAGGGGAACCTAAAAATACAGTGCATAGGTTTAAGAAGAATTTAAAAGGGACCTAAGGGGCAACTTTTTTGTGCAGAGGTGGTGAGTGCATGGAATGAACTGCCAAGGAAGTGGTGGGGGCTGGTACAATTACAACATTTGAAAGGCATCTGGATGAATAAGTGTGTAGAAGGATATGGGCCAAATGCTGGCAAATGGGAATAGATTAATTTGGGATATCTGGTTGGCTGTACAACTTTGTGACTCTATGTAATGCTTCCGAAAACTGAAGCACTTTCCACACGTTAATTGTAACGTTTCATGTCTCACTCCCTGCAGCTTGGTCACCTTTTGTGTTCTCATTTCCACAATTTAATTAAGCAAATTTTATTATACTTCGAAATGGTATGTTTTGTTAAATTGAAAACTTAATTTTCAAAGACATGCAAAATACTGACTTTAGTTTTATTGTGTATCTTGCAGTGAAGTAAGATGGCAAGGAGCATAATCGAAGCATTAGTATAACAGAAGGGGGAATGTGATTGGAAAAGACTGTGATAGGTTGCTACATACAAGTTGCTCTTGCATTCATTTGCAGTTCAGAGGAAGGGGAGTGGTGGTGTTCAGCTTTCAAAAAGAGTTTAATGAATGCTGTCACTGTTCTTGAAAGCAGCTGGTTGGGTTATAGAAATGAAAGCGACTTGAAGTGCAATTGATTGTCGTAGTGTAGGTTGATTAAGAGTTGCACTTGTTAGAAAGCAGAGGTTTGTCCTTGCCTCCTCTTCACGTTATCCTCATCATCGTTGTCATTAGTTGATATTCTGATGGAGGATCTTTAAGGAGACTTTATTTCCATGTGAAAGCAATCTTGTTTCAGTCAGCCAGAAGCAGGAATCTGGAAAGCATTTCTATTTAGAGAGAGCTGTGCTATATACTGCTGCTGTCTTACGGTACAGCAGAGCTGCTCTGTTGCCTTGACAGTTGTTTAGGTGATCAGAGAATGTCTGTTCCTCGCAAAGAATTTGATGTGAAGCAGATTTTACGCATCCGTTGGCGGTGGTTTGGTCACCCTGCATCCCAACCTGCCACATCCAGCGACAGTCGCCGGGGAGATTTTTGGAACAAAGAACAAGGCACATCAAATAGTGGAAGGAAATTCTTTGACCCTGGGCACTTGCCTTTGCCAGTGGCCTCCATTGACTGTCAGAGACCCAGCCAACAGGAAATTCAAAATTCACCACCTTGGCATACACCCAATGCTCCAGATCTTCCTGTGTTTGAGTTTACTGCTGACAGTTGTGAGGGCACACATTGGCACAACAAGCTTAAAGCTGACGATGAAGGGAGCGAAGAAGAGAATGAAACAGACAGCAGTTCGTGCAGGTTAGGAATCAAAATTTAAATGAAGCAAGTGCCAATAATGATAATTAAATGAATTTTATCGTTTTCATCCCATTGATCTGGAAACCTGTAAAATGTCTGTTATTTTTAATGCCTGTGTTGTGTTTGCCATGTATCAGTATAAAAACTGCGCTTATACTAAAAATTCTCATGTGCCTTCATTTTTATGGTGTTGTGTTACATATATAACCTATGAGTGTACTATGATAAATATGAACTTTTATAGCTTGCAAATAAAATTCAGGGTTAAATATTTGAACAGTTGCCTGGTACATGAATAATAATTGGCTGTAAATTATATAATGTATGACAGAGTAAATAGTTTTTTTTAAACTGAGAGACTACAGTGCAGCAAAAGATGGTGATCCTTTATACAATAGCATATTAACACCCACTCTGCATGTCAGGTGTGAACTATTGCACAGAAAACAATGCATGATTACAATATAGTGCAGATTTGGAAGATATCATTGTACAATTTTTATCTGAATGAATCAAACATCTTTCAAGAAAATAGAAGTAAATGAGTACAAATTAGATTTTATTTACCTTAATACTACATATTGGTGGCTCAGTGGTTGGCACTGCTGCCTCACGGCACCAAGGACCCGGGTTCAGTTCCACTCTTGGGCGGCTGTCTGTGTGGAGTTTGCATGATCTCCCCGTGTCTGCATGGGTTTTCTCTGGGTGCTCCGGTTTCCTCCCACAGTCCAAAGATGTGCAGGCTAGGTAGATTGGCCATGCTAAATTGCCTGTAGTATTCAGGGATGTGTAGATTAGGTGGGTTATAGGGATGGGTCTGGCTGGGATCTTCTGAGGGTCGATGTGGACTTGTTGGGCAGAAGAGCCTGTTTCCACACTGTAGGGATTCTGTGGACTCTATGGATTTCCCCCAGTATTACAGCAAGAACTTCTTTAAAATTCTTTGGTTCTAATTTTATAAAGGAAAAATAATACAACTGGTTTCCCAAAGTTATCTTGCAATGACATATAGTACCCATGTGTGTTGTGCTGCTTCAGTCTTTTCAAGGGATGTGGGTATTTGTTGCCAGTCCCTGATTGTCACAACTGAGTGACTTGTTAGGCCATTTCAAAGACAGTTCAGGATCAACTGCATTGCTGTGGGTTTGGAGTCACATGTAGGCTAGACCAGGTAAGAACTGAATTCCTCCCCTAAAAGACATTTAATGAATCAGATGGATTGTTGTCATACTTGATGATCATTTCATGGTCTCCATTACTGAGACTAGTTTTCAATTCCAAATTTAATCATTAAATTTAAATTGCAACAGCTGTTGTGATGGGATTTGAATCTCTGTCCCCAGAGCAAATGGCTTGAGCCTCTAGATTACTAGTCCAGTGACATTACCACTACATCACCATTTTCCCTAAATTGTGACATTGCATAGGAAATAATACTTTTTAATAGATGTATTTATATTTTTAAAACTTGCTTTTAATATACTGTTTGAAGTTTGTTGATATATAGCATAAATAATGCTAATAACATTGCACATAGTGTACATATATGGAATAAAAATGTAATGTGTACTTTTAAAAGAATATCTGATTTGTTGAATTAACACAGTAAAATTATACAGGAGGCTAAGTACACTAACTCAGTAACCATGGTCGTGTAATATTTCAGCTCTTCAATCAGTTTCTATGAGTCATTCATTATACAGTGCAGTAGATTTTTGAGACAATTAAAATATCTCTTTAATACTATTTCTTTAAAGGAATACGTTATTTTAGAGAGAAAAGGTACCATCAATATACTACATAATTTTTATCATTGCTTTGTCTATGCTTTGTCTTATAAAGAACAGATTGATGTTTTTGGAACACATATTTCTCAAAACGATTGATACAATTATTACATCATTCAGTTGTATTAACAACTATCAGTGTTGTTATTTCTTATTATGTTTAAAATTAGAATTGTTTAAATAAGCATGCAGGCATTGTTTACATGGGCAAGACATTAAATGTAAAACAAAGGTTTTCCTTTTTCAGTAATTAGTGTAATACCTATTGAATAATTTGTGCATGTTTCAGAAGATGGTATCTAGTAAACGTTGTAAACCAGGTATGCTGGTCCAGAAATTGCCATCAGTAGCATAGCGCTACACGTAAAATGTATATTTACTTTTTTATTTTAATTTTAGCCTTTGTTTCAGAAAAGTCATATTAGCAGATCCAAATAGGCACATGATATCAAATAGCTCATAGCACAATATTTAAAGATAACTAAGTACAAATATATCTATAGAAGAAATAATTACAGTAGTTAAATAATTGGCACTGTAAAGTCAACAATAGTGTAAAGCTATAAATAAATTGTTGGCAAAATACCTTTTTTTACTGTGTTTCAGACATCAATTTATACTGATTTTCTGATCCATTAGGGCATATGACTCATCAATTTATTAAAGTTGATGAATTCATAACTAAGATCTGTGCAGTGTTATTTTCCAAATCTAATACCCCCACAATGCAATTCCAGATTTTAAACCTTTTGTTTAAAAATGTAAATGATATTTTTAGTTTGTTGCCTACTTGATCTTTGCAAGCCTAGTTATATTCTGAAACCCTCTTGGATAAGCATGTTATCTTATCAGTGATGGAGGTTTCTGTGTTTATCGGTACAGTGTTGTGTGCTGTCAAAGAAATGTCAAGACTGCAGGGGAATGTGCAACTATAGTATTTCCATACTGGTGCAAATCAGCACTCAAAATACATGCAGCCAGCAGGTGAATATGTCCCAAAAAGTCCCTAAATTATCTGGGAAAATTGACTCACGAGAGCTTCCAGTAAAAGAGAAGTCACCCCCAAAATTAGGATGGAAAGGGATGGTAAGGAGCTGCTCATCTAGTCAGAGGCTAGTTTTCTCCTCTGCTTGTAACTGAAATGTTAATTTATGCCTGCTGTCTTGTGCCAGGTTAAACAATGTGGTGTCTAGGAATTGAATGCTTTCCTTGTGTGTTGTATCTTTAAGTTTAATGGAGAATTAATGGATTATTGAGGAAATTTGATAAATTATTCTCGGTGGCTCAGTGGTTAGCACTGCTGCCTCACAGTGCCGGGGACCTGGGTTCGATTCCAGCCTTGGGTGACTGTCTATGTGAAGTTTGCACGTTCTCCCTGTGTCTGCATGGATTTCTTCCAGGTGCTCCGGTTTCCTCCTGCAGTCCAAAGGTGTGCAGGATAGGTGGATTGACTATGCTAAATTGCCCATAGTGTTTAGGGTATGGGGGTGGGTCTAGGTGGGATGCTCTTTAGAGGGCCTGTGTAGATTCGATGTGCCAAATGGCCTGCTTCTGGTTTGTAGGAATTCTATTTGTGTGTGTCCAAATATCCCATTTACCAATACAAATAAGTACAAGAGGTACTCTCACTGCATGACTGTATCATATAGTAAATGAGTTAGTTATAATGAAAAGTCAGCTCCAAAAACTAAAATGTAGCCCTTGAGAAAATCTAAAGAGGAGTCCTTGAAGGGGAGAAAAATAGTCGTGATTGTAAGTGCAAACTTAAGATGGTGCTATTGAAATAAGCTGTTTTTTTTTAAAGAGAAAACATAATTTACCAAAATGCTTAGATTGTGGTCATGCTCAATGGCCTTTTTTTTAAAAGGAGAAAAGCTTTACCTAGCCCCTTTAAAAAGTATCACTGCTAAATAGACAAAATTGGTAAATTTTCTTCAAACACATGATTTTAATTATTCATGTAGGGAAAGAGCAAATCTAGATTTTGAGTACTTCAGCTATCTTTATGGTTCTGTTGTCAACCTTGTTCTAATTAGAACGTGGATTTTTGTCATGATTGTTGGAGGTCACTGTGGGACAATTAGGATAGTATATATGCATTTGCTTAAGTAATGGGCAAGGTTCCGAGCTGGTGAATATTGACTGGAAATTCATCACTAATTTAATATTTTGCATCTTGTCGACTTAATGTAGGAGTTTTGATCAACTTTTTTAAAAATATAGATAATTAAAAATAAATTAATTGAGTATGAGTGGATGAATTATCTTCAATGAACGTTGCCTCAATTCACAACAATTTAGAAGCAATAGTCAATTTTAAATATTCTTTAGCCTTAAGATTTTGCTTTTTGAAGTGAAAATTTTCAGACAGATTTTGCTATTGGAGCAAACTCAGAATGGAACTTTTAACTGCCACCTCATCCCTAAATGAACCAACCTAACAACATAACAAGCATGGGGCTGGATGAACACAGCAGGTCAAGCAGCATCATAGGAGCAGGAAAACTTAACGTTTCGGGCCTAAACCCCTAACAAGATATTAGTTATATACTGTGGGCAACTGCTGCAGCCTCCACTACCAAAACAGAACCAGAAGCTCCTGAAAGCCAATGCGACACCTGTCACTGCACCAGAAGGGAAGTCAGACATAAATAAAAGAATGTAAATACAAATACAATAAACTACTTGGCCAGGAAGATGTGAGATATGGTTTGAACGCAGGGGAGACAAATCTACTATTGAGCCTTGTCCCTCCAGAAGACTTTCTGATGCTATACCAGGGTATGCTGCCAATTCCCACCAGGCAGTCCTTCCCAGTAACTTATGATTTTGTACCATAAAGCTCTGCAAGCAGCTGTACCCCAGGGATCCAGTTGGATAAATGGTACTCAGGCAGAGAAGGTCTATCCTGTACTAGTTATATTTTACGAGATTTCCCAGATTCAAAAAAGAAGTATTTCTGGTGCTCACATGGGTTGTTTTTATATGCAATTTGACCAGTAACAATGATTCTTATGAGCTGGATGTTATTTTCTGTGTTTGTACAAAATGTTTTCCTTTTGGTAAGCGTTTGTTTAAAATACCTGTATGTACTTTGCAAAATGCTTTGGGTAACACAAGTATTGGAAAGATTGCACAACATGAATTGATCAACTCAAGTAAAAGCATAGTGGAATAAGTAACAGGTATTTTGAACTTTTGCTTTTTCTCCCCAGGGCAAACAACTTTGTCCACACTAATGTCATTATTTCCAAATAATTGTCTCCTGTTGATCAATGAATTTATTAACTTTTTTTTTTGTAGGAGTTAATTGATCTATTCCATATCCATAGTCTTGTGCACTTCTGAGTTATTTTGTTTTGTCAGGATGTTGAAATTCCACCATTTCACTGGGCTGTATGTTAGTGTTCCATGACTCTTAACCCTGTCAGTTCTTTTCAGTGGAGTGCAGAATACAACATGTGTACTTGCCTGCCGAGATGGGGGTGAACTTCAAATCGTTTCTAGTTCATTCTTAGCAACTGACTTGAGTATTAGTTGGAGAGGTTAACTGATAGAAACTACCAAAGAGGAACAAAATAAAGGGCTAGTGTTTTAAAATTAAATTAATACATTGTGATGTTTGGAGAAATATTGGCCACAAAATTTGATAACACTGTAAATAGGAAACCGAGAGCAGTCATAAATGGGTCATTTCTGATGGGCAATTAGGTATGGTCAATAAATGCTGGCATAACTGCCCACATCCCATGAGTGAATTAAAAAACCATAAAGAATGATATGCTACAAATATCAATGCTAGGATCTCTAATTTTTGCAATTTATATAAATGATTTGTATGAAGGAACCAAAAGTATGTTTGCTAAATTTGCTGTTGACACTTAGATAGTTAGGAAAATAACATATAAAAAGGATGTAAGGAAACTACAAAGGAATGTAGATGGCTTAAATGAGTGAACAAAGATCTGGCAAATAGAATTATAAATATATCTGGAGTATAATGTGGGAAAATGTGAAGTTGTCTATTTTGGCACGAAGAATAAACAAGACATATTATCTAAATGGTGAGAAATTGCTCTGATATGTAAAGGGATTTGCGTGTCCTTGTGCGTGAATTGCAAAAGGTTAGTATTTCAGATAAAACATTCAATTAGGATAGTTAATAGAATGCTGTTGTGTTTTGTGAGGGGAATTAAATGCAAACAAAGGGAGGTTATGCTTCAATTGTACAGGAGATTAATACCAGATCTGGAATATTGTCTATCGGTCACTTTTTATTTTTTGATTTGATTTATTATTGTCACGTACTGAGGTACAGTGAAAAGTTTTTTGTTTTGCATGCAGTACAGGCAGATCATACCATACAAAGTGCATTATGGTAATAAAGCAGAGTGAAGAATACAATGTTATGGCTGCAAAGAAGGTGCGCAAAGAGAAGGATGTAAATGTGTTAAAAGCAGAGAACGTGTGCCAGACCAATATTTTAGAAAATATGGATTATCTTGTGAAGTAAGTTTGGACAGACTAGCTATTTATCAGCTGGAGTTAAACAAAGTAAGGTGTGACTTGATTGAAATATATAAGATCCTGAGAGCTCTTGACAGGTTGGATCTAGAAAGGATTTTTCTTGTGGGAGATTCTAGAACTAGAATCATTGTTGCAGAGATGTGGATAAAGTTTTCTGAGTATGATGAGTCTTTGGAACTTTCTTCAAAAGGTGTTAGAAACAGTTTCTTTGAAATTTTTAGGAGACAGATAGGTATAATCTTGATAAGCAAGAGTTTGAAACATTATTGCAATGGGTGGGAATGAATGAATTGAATGATTTATTGTCACATACTCAAGTGTGTACAGCGAAAATGGGAATAATCAGTTCAGCTATGATGTTATTGAATGAGTCAGGAGGCTTGAGGTGCTGAGGAGCCTACCGCTGCTCCTAATTTCTATGTTCGTATGTTCATCACTTGCAATAGGAACTATTTCCTCTTAGAAAACTGAGTCTGTCTCCAAATAGGCATAACTTTTGGGGCCTGACGTGAACTTAGAGGCAGTAAACAGTTGTCTGGCTGAAATGATCTTGTAATCTGGCAATCCCTACTCCTGTCTGTGGATGGCGATCCAGCATGTGAAAATAAAATCCTGGGTCAGTGACATAGTTTCGGTGAAAACAGACAGGGGTCAGTTTCCAGCTGGGCACTAAAGAAGCATCTCAAATGACACCAGCATCTGCCAGTGTTATGCCAGTGTGGTATTCATTAATTGACTGCACCAACATTGCTGGGGTGTTGAATTTGTTTGGGACTGGATGAGGAAAGTGGTGTGGTGAACCTTGCATGGCCACTGTGGAATTTTTGAAGCATTTAAGGATGAGGTTGAATAGGTTGACTAGGTGGTTTAAATACATTATACATAATTGGGAGATAGAACCACTAAAAGAAGTTTAAGATATTTTGGATTTTATAAATAATTACGTAGGGTTACTTCTTATACCCTACATGACATATTTAAAGATAACCTTTGCCTCCCAGCCACACTGACTTGTTCCCGATAGTTAACCACAGCCTTCCTGTCCTTATCCTATTGAGGCCCTTAAAAGGGCAGTTAATTGACACTTAAGGGCCTCATTCCATCTTTGCTTCAATTTTTTGGCTAAAAGACAGCAGTCAGCCCAACAGTTTTGAGACTGTGAGCAGTTGTTGGGAGGAAGAGGGGTACCTCCTTTGGCCAAATCTCCTGAGCCCCTCCTATCCCTAAGTTGATAATTCAATGCTACTGTAATTATATTAATTACAACCAGCTTTAAATCTCAAACAACTTTGTAAACTATTTCCTTTCACTTTAAGGTGTTTTGAGCCACTTTTACTGGACTAGCCTTGTTCTTTTGAAGGGATAAAGTAATGTACTGGAAAATTTACTTTCTTAGAATAAGTTTCTAATTTATCAAAATGCTTTTCCAATATTCAGTATCGAGTGAGCATAAATCTTTTCCAATTAAATATTGGAGGACTGAAGCCTCATTTTACTGTTTTCTCCCTCAAAGCTTCATTCCCCGACAATCAACTTCATTCCTCTCCCTGGCAAGATTCTAAGATTAAGCCAGTCATTTTACGACCTTGGCATATTTAACATTTGATTCTGAATTGAGCTCCTAACACCATTTACACCAGGCTATGATTGCCTATTTGCACCTCCATAACTTTGCCGACTTCACCCCCGCTCAGGTTTTCACTACGGTAACCACTCATCGATGCCTTTGTTACTTTTAGACTCAATTGTTTTCTCTTGATTCCTGTCCCACACTCTAACCTCTGTATGCTTAAGCTCATCCAGAATTCTACATCATAAATAACTACCCAGCTTTAATCAAGCCTTTTCTCATCATGTTCACTATTTAGACAGGTACATGGATAGGAAAAATTTGGAGGGATATGGGCCAAACGCGTGCAAATTGGACGAGTTTAGTTTGGGAAACTTGGTCAGCATGGACAAATTGGACTGAAGGGTTTGTTTCCATAGTGTATGACTGAGTTTATATCCAGGACTTTGCCTCCCACCTGCGAACCTCTGTAATCTGCTTGACACCACAGCCCTCCTGAGGTATCTGTGCAAATATCTGGTTATGGCCCCTTGTGCATTCCTAATATTAGTTGCTCCTCTGTTGATGACTATGCCTTTGGTTGTCTAGGCTCCAAACTATTACCTCCCTATACCTCTTTGCCTGTCTAACTCACTCTTGTTTGTGACACTAAGTAAAACCTGATCTTTTGACCAAAGCTTTGGTCTTCTGACATAGTACCTACTTCTACTGCTTGATGTAACACTTTGATAATGCACCTGTTAAGCACCTTGAAATGTATCATTATGTTAAAGGCAACATTTGTTGCTCTTAGGAAGTACAATATTTCTTTTCACTATTGCAATTGATAAAAAATAAGAGCCACTTAGCCACTGTTAAGGAAATTAAGAACATAAAAGTAATTCAGCTGTGTTTTAAAACATGCAAAAAGTATATGTACAGCACAGTAAAACAGTCTGTAAATGGGCTTGCTTATTATTTATTGTTTCAATCACAAGCTATAGTAGTAGTAATATCTGGTTTCTTCATAGCAGGACTTCAAACAGCAGCCAGACCTTGTCCTCATGCCATACTATGGATCCTTCTGCTCCTGAAGAGTGTTTTCAGGCATTAAACCATGCAGAGCAGACTTTTAAGAAGATGGAAAACTACCTTCGACACAAGCAATTATGTGATGTAGTGCTACTAGCTGGAGACCGGAGGATTCCAGCTCACAGGTAAATGGGAAATGTACCAATAAGCTTACTTATGTAATTTAAATCAATGCCCTGACCTTTTGGAAAGTCAACATTAGACCTAATTACTATACTTTGCACTAATATAAACATTGCTTCTTTCAACCTTCATGGAATTTGTGGCACTCTATGTAACAGTTGATGGTTGCTGAGGAAACCTAATAGAGGCTTTTGCAAACATTTTATGAAGTGCCTTTAGGAAATAAGTCACTAATAATAAATAGAAGGCGATTATGATTTTCCTGATCATTTTTATAGAATCTGTTAAAAAGCAGCCAATTATATTTTTGGAAAGTTATGTTTTATTTTATGTTTGTAATAGTTCCCTAGATACAAATACGACCTTGTAATCATCCCTTTGTTTTAAGTTTCAGGTCCTATTTTGTTATTTTCTCAGTGTATTATGTATTTTATTCTGCCACTGTTGTGCTGTGTGGATATTAAAAGAAAGCATTTTATACTTGTGTTTTCTTTTCTTTCCCATTGGCAATGAGATGAAAAGATGCCCGAAAACCTATAAATGTTGTGTGCAGCTTGACACTTCATTTAGGATGGAAGGCATTACTATGGATGAACCTATGTAAATTGAAAATTATAAATAGGTTTTCTTCTTGTGTTCCCAGGTTGGTTCTATCCTCTGTTTCAGACTACTTCGCTGCAATGTTCACAAATGATGTAAGGGAGGCCAAACAAGAAGAGATAAAGATAGAAGGCGTTGACTCAAATGCATTGTGGGCATTAGTTCAATATGCATATACAGGTGACTACAAATTACTGGATAAAGTTGAAGTGTCATGTCAGATAATTATGTAAAATTCCAAATTGCACATTCTGGGTAAAATAACTGTCTTTGCTTTTTGTTTAAACAAAAAAAGATAGTTTTGCACCACAAATTTAGCAATGATGGTTTTATATAATATTCTAGAGTAGATTTCTAGCTCGGGTTGTGGATGCTGTAGTTTGGTTCGCTCACCGAGCTGGCTCGTTAGTTTGCAGACATTTCATTACCCTGCTGGGTAACATCATCTGTGCTGCCTCCAATGAAGCGTTGTTATATTTTCCCGCTTGCTATTTAAACTCTGGGGTCCGCTGAAGTTGATTACCTTATTTCTGGTTTTTCATTGCAATAATGTGTATATAGGGTCTAATTCTGTGTGTTTATTGATGGCCTTCTTGGTGGAGAATCAGGCTGCCAGGAATTCCCATCCCTGTCTCTGCCTGGAGGCCTGATTCTCCACCAAGAAGGCCATCAATAAACACACAGAATTAGACCCTATATACACATTATTGCAATGAAAAACCAGAAATAAGGTAATCAACTTCAGCGGACCCCAGAGTTTACATAGCAAGCGGGAAAATATAACAACGCTTCATTGGAGGCGGCACAGATGATGTTACCCAGCAGGGTAATGAAATGTCTGCAAACTAACGAGCCAGCTCGGCGAGCAAACCAACCACACCAGATGGTTTTATATCTTTGCATAGACAAATTAAATGATGGCCTCTTTTTAAGAGATTAAACATAAGTTCTCTTTTGCGAAAATACATTAGGAGAAAGAAACGCAAAGGAGCATATTAGTAAACAAAATCACATTGAAAGCCAACAATTGCATCTGACAAAGACCTATATTGCCAATGCCCTTAAGTTCCAAATAAGTGTCACCTTGGATTCAAAACATTAACATTGTTTCTGTCCTCAGATGCTGCCAGACCGGCTGAGTTTCTCCAGCATTTTCTGTTTTTATTTTAGATCTCTTACATCTGTGGATCTTTGCAACATCAGCACTGAAGGTAATAAATGCATATGTAATTAGCATCAGGGATGTCTTTACATTTACATCTGACAGTCTACAATTTATGGTAGCAGATTAGAAACTTAGTGGTCATGGACTTAAATCTAACCATAATTAGTTGTGAAATTAAATTCAATGAGCCTCATAATTTTAGGCACATACAACATGAATGTGAAAGCAGACCACTTATCCTTCAGGGAAAGGAACTGTCTACCGCAACTTGGTTAGAACTCAATGTGACTCCAGCTCTATGCTATTTTGTGGACACACAATGCTTTAAGGGTAATTATAGGGTAATTATACATTTTCCTTGCCAATATGATCGTATCGAAAGAACAAAGTTTTTGAAAACACATAATAAGGGTCACTGCTTTATTAAAGCCAACTACACAAGTAGCTAGGTAAAACTCCTGCAAAATCAAACTCAGTAGAATGTGTTCAAATAGCTGTAAAGCATCTCCTATGCTAGGTCCTTTTTTCTCCACTCTCAAATGTCCAATATTTAAGGGGAGGACAACAAATACGTGTCAAAGGTGCTCTGAATTTCTTCTTGAATCATGGCTCCATAGATAGTAAATAACTTCGAAGAAGCCATTACCAATTGTTCAATGAATCCAAATGTCTTAATGATAAAGCAGAGTAGTGGCAGAGAAAGAACAAAAATCCCAAATCAAGCAATCCACTATGAGCTGGGACATCTTGTCCTATGGGCACAAAAATGTGTGTTGAGAATCAGCCTGTTCAAGTACAGGAAAATCCGGGAGGGAGTTGATGTCACCCTTAAATTGAGTTGGTGATGGGATCTTATGCCATTATAGCCCCTCTGATTTTAAATGGGAAGTGATGAAACAAAAATGAGTTTTGTAGAGCCTTTGGAGTTTCTTGAAAGATGAGCCCCACACACTCCACATTGCCATTCAAAAAGTTAACCTTTTTCTCAACTGAGATGGGAGGAGTGGACTGTTGCTCTGGTTCCATTAACTAAACACATGCACCAGCAGGTTCATGAGCAGCTTCTTCCCAGCTGTTATTTGACTGGTGACTGGACTCTCTAGCATCACATAATCGTGTTCTTGCTAACATTGATCTCGCCTAGCACACGCCCTGTGCAATGTAGCCTGTAAATGTCTAAGTCTTTTTGATGCGTACATCCTTGCTCACTATGATCTGCCGGTACTGCTCGTAAACAAAACTTTTCACTTTACTTCAGTACATATAACAATAAATCAATCAATCGATCAATTACTCCATGGTTCTCAACATTAAAGAAAAATAATATATCTAAGTCTCAATATTGGTAATGGCATGCTTTTTCTATATTAGACTTAAAATGAAATGACCAATTAAGGAGTATTCTTTAATAAACACAATTATCAATTTAAATATTATATACATTATGAAATAGAACCCATTCAAGAAAAATGGTGAATTTATTTATTAATATACACAATTCTAAATATGAAGATATAAATGGCCTCTGTGTAGCCCAAAATATACACACATACACATTCTTCAAGTAAAGTTGAATAAAATAGATTTCTCTTCTTAAATTCATTTTTTTAAAAACACATTGGACAAAATGTTAATGCAGTGAATATTTCAAAGTCTGTAAATCCTACAGATGTGGTCGTCACTAATCATGCATGGTTGTTTCTGGGGTCTTGACAGAAACAGCTTAACTACGAAATACAATATTGGTAAGTTCTTTCTGCCACTCTTCCAGAAGAACAACCAAACTTCATCCTAATCTTACAGCAAAGGTATTTCAGAAAGAGGAGACATGAGCTGAGCAACTTTTTCTATCACATGTTTTGCCTAACTTGAAATCCAAATATAAAATTTCCTTTTAAGGAAGGCAAACTGCCAGCCTTACCTTTTCTGTACGATATGTGACAGCAGACCCACTTACATGTCCTAATTGTATGTTTCTGGATGCAATCATGCTCTATTTAGAACAGTACACGATCCAATACACGTGATCCCTTACCAGTGGAAGTAAGTTCACACCGCAACATATGTTAGTTGTTTGCTGATTGAATCTGTGAAGTAACTCAAGTGCCACCTTCTACTATATGAAGAATTTTATTTGAAATATATCTTGAAAAATCCAGTAAATAATGTATGGTGTCCAACAATTTGGATACCAAGACATTTTTTTAATCAACGTCAGTGGATGTAAAACTAATTTCTGTTGGCATGTCTTCAATGAAGCTTGCTCCTTCAGCATTAACATTCAGGATTAATGCTTGAACACGTTATTGCATCAAGTGGAGCTGCTCCCTCTGATCTTGGGTTTAATTTACTGTGTCAAAAACCATCAACAATGAATCTGACTTCCGGCACCTTCTATAATGCACAAAGCCTGTGGCTAGCTGCGAGAGTATCCAATAAAAACAGCACACAGGATACTGCAGAGCAATCAATTTTCAGATAAAGCATTTGAAGGCCTGTAAAAAATAATGTTTGGTTTCCTTTACTCCTCCAAATAGCCAAAACAAAACTTATGACCAAAAATGTGTCTAGATTAACATATGCTTTTGGTATGACAAGCTGAATATAAGCAACCAAATACACTACCAATATTTTTACAATGCTAAATAAACTAAAACCCATTCTGGCACCTGTGCAACATGTCGCTGTATGGAGCCACTACTACTGCTCTCTCAAGATCTGTTTTCTTCTTCTTCCCCCCACTGGTACTAAAGAATAGCAGTGAGGTTTGGAGAGAGAAATTAACAGAGATTGATGATAAGCTAGGTAAGGGAGACAACAAAGAGAATCAAACATACTAACGAACAGAAGGTGCAAGGCATTCATTTAGGACTGGGCATTAGCAAGCAAGACGCAATAGAGAGGCGAGGGAATGTAGTGACTAAAAATATATTGGATAGCTGATAAGGGAGAAAGGCACTAATGAGAGTGAGAGAATGCATGCTGAAGTTTGTCAGTGGCAGAAAAAAAATCACTAATAGAAGGAGCAAAGTGACCAGCGAATCTCTTTATATAGTTAAAATGATATTAAACAAATCTTTGTAAACATAATGGACTTCTCAAATTTCAAATCTAATATTGATCTTGCTTTTTGTACACTTTCTTTGCAGCCATAACCTTGTATTCGTCGTTCTGTTCAATCACCCTATCATCTTTGTGTCTTTGTATGTTATGATCTGTATTTCACACAAAACAGAACTTTTCACAGTACTTAGGTATGTGACAATAATAATAAATCAAATGAAATCAATAGAGAATTTCTTAAAAGGTAAATGATTAGAAAGTGCTGATGTCCAAAAGGACCAGTGTCCCCTTATTCATGAGTAACTAAATGCTTACATCTTGATACAGCAAGATAAATTTTATAACATAAAACAAAAAAATAGTTTTCTTTTCTTTTATTCATTCATGGGATGAGGGCATTGATGGCAAGGCAGCATTTGTTGGCCATCCCTAATTGCCCAGAGGACAGTTCAGAGTCAACCATATTGCTGTGGGTCTGGAGTCACATGTAGGCCAGACCAGGTAAGGATGGCAATTTCCTTCCCTAAAGGGCATTAGTGAACCAGATGGGTTTTTCCTGACAATCGACAATGGATTCGTGGTCATCATTAGATTCTTAATTCCCAGATATTTATTGAATTCAAATCTCACTGTCTGCCATTATCTGGGTCTCTGGATTAACAGTCAAGTGATAATACCACTAGGCCATCGCCTCCCCGCTACTGCAGATGTTGTAGAAATTCAGCACGTTTGACAGCATCTGTGGAGAGAAAAGCAGAGTTAAAATTTTGAATCCAGTGATAAATTCTTTGTAGGTCTTCATTGCAAAGGTATTTGACTGCAGCTGTAAAGACGTCATGCTACAATTGTATAAGGTCTTTGCTGAGATTGCATCTGGAGTATTGTGTACAGATTTGGCCTCCCTGACCAAGGGACGATATACTTCCTACAGAGTGAATGCATTGGAGGTCCACTAGACTAATCTCTGGAAACATGGGATTGTTTTAAGAGATGAAGTTGAGGACACTGGACCTGTATTCTCCACAGTTTTGAAGATGATTTCATTGAAACTTAGAAAATTATCGGGCATGACAGGATGGATGCAGATGAGATGGTTTCCTTGGCTGTGTGTCTAGAACCAGGAGACAGTATCTCCAGAATAAGTGGCAGACCATTTAGGACTGAAATGAGAAGCAATTTCTTCACTGACTGGTGAATCTCAGAATTCTTTAATTAAACAGGGCTGTGGAAGCTCAGTCATTGAGCATATTCAAGGACAAATCAATAGATATCTAGATACAATTGACATCAATGAATTTGGGGATAATGATGAGGTAGATGATTTGGTTGAATGGTGGAGCGGGCTCCTTGGACTACCCTGTTCTAATTTTCCTAGAAAGTTATACAAAGAAACAATATTAACAATTGCTAACTAAATACACAAAGTGTATTAGGGTTAAAACCGTACCATGTGCCTTTGATGAAGAATAGACATTTTGCCACGTACCCTTCAATACATCCTCAGATATCTTCAGAAACTTCTTTCCCACCTTCTACCACGAAATGTATAATATTGATGTTTTCATATGTTAAGATTAATTCTGCATAGCATTTACAAAAACTAGACTGTTTACTTAAAAAACATTTAAGATATCCTTACTCAGCTGCAGTTATGAATTTATCAGTATTGAGATTTTTTACATTCTGAAGATGTAAATTGAAGAGGCCATTGCTAAGCAAAATGCTGTAAAATTTACATTGCATGTGCTGAAATAATTTTGATACAGTAACACAAATATATCATATATTTAACAAAGAAATTGCATCATTTGTTTCTTTTAGGTCGCCTGGAATTGAAAGAAGACAATATTGAGTGCCTATTGTCCACGGCCTGCCTATTACAACTCTCGCAGGTTGTGGAAGCATGTTGCGGGTTCCTGATGAAACAACTGCACCCATCCAACTGTCTTGGAATTCGATCATTTGCAGATGCTCAGGGTTGCACTGACCTGCATAAAGTGGCACACAACTACACAATGGTATGTATCTAGGCCGGAATGGTTACTTCGTTGTCCATAAGTGTGGATTAGATAAATCATGATTTAGTGAAGAAGCCTTTTTTTTTAAAAAATAAGTCATAATTTTGGAATTTATTAAATCTGGGTAGCTTTGCAAGCAACAGTGCTTTGGCACAAAATAGTTTTAGAATATAAAGAGGTAATCATAGTTTAAAGTTAACTACTATGAAAATTAACCCTATTTATAAAATTGTTACAAAATGTTGCTCGAAATTCATGTTAGTCTATGGCTAAAATGAAAATAAAAATATAAATATTTATATTTATAAGGACTGCAATAAAAAAAACGTGGAGAGTAGTATTTCTGTCAAAATGGTATTTGTAAACTTACCTTTGTGTGTACGATGACAAATTGCAATTGTATAGCACCCTTGAAATATTATTCCTAGGTGCCTCATAGGAGCATTTTAAAGCAAAATGTAACATTGAGCTGCCACGGGAGATATTCAGCCAGGTTATCAAAATTATTAGGTAGGTCTTAAGTAGTGTCTTAAGGGAGGGACAGCAAATTAAAGAAGTGGAGAGGTGTAAGCAGGGAAAAGCATGGGGCCTCGCCAGCTAAAGACATGGGCACTAATGGTAGAACTATTAAAATGTGGGATGCTCGAGAGGCCAGATTTAAGAGGACGACCAATATCTTAGTGTTGTGGCTTTAAGATTATTAAAATTAGACTGAGATTGAAATGAGATTTTTTTTTAAAAAAAGGACACGTGCTACCATGGAGGAACTTGAAAGCAATGATCAAAATTTTGATTTTTTTTTTTTAATTGATGAGGAACCAATACAAATCAGTGTGCTCAAGTTGATAGGTGACTTGGACTTGCTGTGTGGTTTTAGGGAAACTCCAGTTTTTAATGATAAAATGTGGCAGCCAGTTGTGCATTGAAATTGTCAAGTTTGTGAGTAACAGTGTTGTGTGTGAATTATCACATGTTACCTTTAATTCCGCTACTTTTTGATAAATCTCACAGACATCCAAGTACTGAAACAGTGATTTAAACTTTATTGCATATAGCAGTCAAAATAAGACCCCTCAAGTAAGCAAGTTAAGTCTCACAACTCAACTTGCCTCTTACTTGATTAACGGTGGAATTTAGCTAAGTTTCCAATGAAGAGTTTCTGTCTCTAGAAATGCCCAAAGTTCAATCCTTGTGCAATGCTGTTCCTCGAAGTTCTGCTGCTGAATTGTTCTGATGTTGGATTCTTGTACAGATTTTAGTCCTTCAGGTCCATGATGTGGTATTATTGATAATTCTTTAGATTCGTTCATCCACAATATTACAATTTTGCAGCTTGCCTTCTTATCAGAAGTCACTTCTTTGTTCCTTATTACATTTGGCATTGACTGTCTGTTTGAAGACACAACTTTCTTGTAATTAACTCCTTAAATTCTTCTGCGCAGCAATCAGTTATCCCCGTGGCATAAAGCAGCCAGTTATCAAGCACATGTCAAAACAGTTTTGTTCATGTAGCTTTAATTCCCTCTTCTCAGACATGGCTAATTGCTTTCAATTCCTGTATAAATTGGTCCTTCTCCGTTAATAGTTTATTCCTAACAGAGTTATTGCTGCTTCTTTCCGTGTGTAACAGTTTATCTTTGATTCTTTCAATCCAGGAACTGTTATTAAAGTTCTGAAATTTATAATATCATAAAAGGCATGAATGTGCTTTCAGCTTCTGATGAACTGTGACAGGCAAAGTCAACCATTGTCACTGAAGTGGAAATATTTGGTCTTAGTGCTGGCATGAATGCATTGTTGGAAGCTTATCTCCAGGTCAAATGTAATATCAAGCTTCCAAACAGACAGGTTTAGTCTCAGCCTGTTGTCAGAGAGAAGATTGATTTTGGTAATTAGGTGACAGTGTTTGGAGCCGGCATCGAAAACAATTGTTTCAATCTCCCCAGTATTTAAATAAATGAATTTTCTGCTGAACCAGTACTGAATGCCAGACAAGCAGCTTGATAATTTGGCAATAACAGAGGAGTCAAGAGAGAAGGTGGTGAGGTGGAGATGTGTGTTGTCAGCATTCAAATTAAAGTTCAAACTATGTCACCAAGGGGCAACGTGTAGATGAAAAGTTGAAGTGAACCAAGGGTAGATCCTTGGAAGAGCAGTACCAAAAATAATTCTTTTGGAACAAGAATTGAAGGCATTGCAAGTGATACTCTGCTGCTTGCTTATGAAGTGGACATTTAACAAACTAACTGCCTAATTTCATCCGTATCTGTTCTGCAGAACCTTTAGACTGAACAATTGTTGAATCTAGTTCTTCATTTTAAGGCTGCATGTCAGATTTTTTTTTTTTCAATTGAGAGCCAAGCCAAATATAATAAATTGAAAGAGAAAGAAATGAGGAAATTTTGACCAGCAAGAGACAATATGGGAATAGAATAATATGGTTGAACATGGAAACAATAAAGTAAGGAAATTTGTTGAATCAGTAATTGTTTTTAAGAACGATGGCAATTGATTATCAACAGTTTGCATTAATTGTAAACAAACTGATATAATTTTCTTGAATAATAAATACTGGTTCATATGACCTGGCAATTTTTGGTCTGGAGGCAATACCACCAAGAAGAAAGTTATGATACAAAATCTTGGCTAATAGAGCAAAAGGAAACTGACAAGACAGGAGAGCTGGAGACAGAAGGTTGCTAGCACACAGATATAGAAAGAAAGAGAAGCAGAAGTGTAAGAGTTGAAAAGAAGTTGAGTAGGAGTCATGATGGAACCCTGTATAGGCAGAAGCGGCTGTTGTGCAGAATTGGTTGACTTCTGAAGGTGTTGATGTTAAACTCTAAAGATGTATATAGCTTAAATAGGAACCTACAAGCAAACTTAGCTGCCTATTTCTGAGGAAGAGTCACCAGACCCACAACATTAACTCTTTTTTTCCTGACAGATGCTGCCATACCTGCTGAGCTTTTCCAGCAACTTTATTTTTGTTGCTGTTGGCTGCCTACTAACTCCATTGGACAGTTTCTGTTACTTCTGTAGTCTCTCACGGAATTTATAGCATGTATTGATTATGATTCACCTAATTTACATTACTTCTGATTCACATTAATGTACAACGTTCAAGAAATGAAATGTTAATTTATTCATTTGGTGAGGGCATTTCATGGACAAAAACAGAAATTGAGAGAAAAATGTGGCAGGTTTGGCAGCATCTGTGAAGAAAAGTCAGACCTAACGTTTCAGGTCCGGTGACCCTTCTTTAGAATTCATTTCGCGAACTTAGTAATTTGATTTAATAATCCCCCTCTAAGATTGTAACAACGGCAGTTAATGTAGAAAGGGGGCCCAAAAGCCGTCTTCTAGTTTAGAAACAGCAAATGAGTAATAAGGTGTAGGGTAGTGGCAGAAACCCTCATAACATTTAGAAATATTTAGAGGAAAGGATGGGCTGACTGGCAGAAGGCAGAGAGTAAGGATAAAGGGGTCTTTTTCAGGATGGCGCCCAGTGACTAGTGGAGTTCTGCAGGGGTCTGTGTTGGGACACCTGTTCACATTATATTTTAATGACCTGGATGAAAGAACTGATGGCATTGTTACTAACTTTGCAGATGACACAAAGATAGGGGAGGGACAGGTCATGCTGAGGAAGCGAGGAGGCTGCAGGAGGACTTGGACAGGCTAGGAAAGTGGGTAAAGAAGTGACAGGTGGAATATCGTGTGGGATAGTGTAAGGTTATGTACTTTGATAGGAATAATAGAGGCTTAGGAATGGCTTCCTATATCTAAAGCACAAAGCTACTTAGACTTTGATCAGGAATCTTTTAAAGTTAACATCCAGGTTCAGTTGCAGTGTTAGCAGTCTTTACAAGAAGGGTAGAATACAAGAGCAGAAATGTACGGCCGGGGCTTTCTAAGGCTCTGGTCAGACTGTATTTAGAACATTGTGAGCAGCATTGGACCCCATTTCCAAAAAAGATGTGCTAGCCTTGGAGGCTATCCAGAGGACGTTTACAAGAATGATCCTGGGGATGAAAGGCTTGTCATATAAGGAGTGATTGAGGACTCTGGATCTGTTCTTGATGGAGTTTAGAAGGATAAGGGAGGGATTTGATTGAAACTTATAGAATACTGGAGAGGCCTGGCTAGAGTGGATGTGGAGAAGATGTTTCCACTTGTAGGAGAGATTAGGACCAGAGGGCACAGCCTCAGAGTCAAGGGCCATCCCTTTAGAACTGAGATGAGGAATTTCATCAGCCAGAGGGTGGTGAACCTGCAGCACATATTGCTGCAAAGGGCTGTAATTAAGTGTATTTAGGACAGAGATGGACAGATTCTTGATTGGTAAGGGGATCAAGGGTTATGAGAAAAGACAGAAGAATGGGAAACATACCAGCAATGATCGAATGGTGGAGCAGACTCAATGGCCTAATTCTGCTCCTATGTCCTATGCTCTTCCGTGCACTTGCAACAGGAAGATGTACAAGGCTATGGGTAAAGTACTGGAAAATGGAATAAGCCAGCTCGGAGGTTGTTTTTGACCACCATAGACTCAAAGGGCAGAAGGATCTTTTTCTATGCTGCAGACTTCCTACGACTGTATGCATGCTTTATCGTGCAGAGAAAATCTAGAGCCCTGAATGAATTCTACATATCATTAAAATAAAACAAAGAGCTGTGGATCTGAAACTAAAACAAATTGTTACAAAACTCAGCAGGTCTGGCAGCATCTAGGGGAAACGAGTCCAGTGCTTTTCACCTGATGAGTCACCGGACGTGAAACGTTAACTCTGCTTTCTTCCCACAGACGCTGCCAGAGCTGCTGAGTTTTGCCAGTAATTTCTGTTTTTGTGACTATGTATCATTGTTTACTAGGGAAGAGAGGATGCTGACAAAATATTGGTAGACGTCAAGACGATAGACATAATGGATAGGATTTAAAAAGAAAAATGCACTGGAAATGTTGATTGTGCTTAGAATGAATAAGCAGCCTGGTCTGGAAATTGAAATTTCTTTAAAAACCCTTTGGATTCCATAATTGTTTTAAGAATGTTTGGAAAGGACTTGGAAATTGTAAAGAAATAATTTGCATATGGCTGAAACAAGAGACTAATTGCCAAAGATTTTCATCTTGCATTCTTCGGGACAAAAGCAAGACAGCTAAATTTCAACAATAGTTTATACTACAGGAGGAAAGGATGGTGATTGGTTGACATGTCGATTCTGATGACTGAAGCATTGCAATGGACAAAGCAATGGGAACCTGTAGGCTCCACAAGTTCTCTGGTAATTCCAAAAAGGCACATGGCTTGAATATACGTGTTTACTGTGAAGGAGTCCCTGTGTGTGAATGTATGTAACATCTAGTGTACGCAAATGAGCCAATTTACAAGCACCAGTGTTCGTCTTTAATTAGCATTAGTAGGTGTAACCCAATAGTGGGATCACATCTAAAAGTAAAGGCTTTGTTTTGGGTTTTGTAAGTGCAGGCTGGCTGAGTATTGTCTGTACTCTGCCCATTGAAAATAACCAAAGGAACATGCTTTGGATCATTAGAAATTCATGCGGTCAAATTTAGTTTTAAGTTTATAGGTTCAGTGAATACAGATTCAGAAAACTGTCGTCTGTCTTTTTTATTGTGATATACTGATGCATATGTCGATAGTTCATCAATGGCATGTAGGCCAAAGGTCGTCACATTTAGAGACAAGAAAAACTGCAGAAGCTGGAATCCAAGGTAGACAAACAGGAGGCTGGAAGAACACAGCAAGCCAGGCAGCATCTGCAGGAAAGGAGCAGTCAACGTTTCGGGTATTACCCTTCTTCAAAACTGAATGTAGGGGTAGGGACAGCTGCAGATAAAGAGGGAGGGAGGAGGGGTGTAGTGGAATGGTGATGATAGGTGGACACCGGTTGATCGATGGGAGGGATGAATCTGGTTGGTGGCTTGAAGCAAGGGTCAGTAGGTGGAATGGAAGGGAGGAGGTGGTGCTGGAAAGGGAGTTGGGGGACGGGGTGGGAAGGTTATTTGAAATTAGTGAACTCAATGTTGAATTCTCCGGGCTGTGGGGTGCTTGGACGGAAGATAAGGTGTTGTCCCACAAATTTGCATTCCGAGCCGCTGTGATGCTGGAGGAGGCCGAGGACAGACATGTTGGTGGGGGGGTTGAAACGTGTGGTGACTGGGAGGTTAGGTTGGCTGTTACGGGCCAGCGAAGACGCTCAGCGAAACGATCACCTTGTCTATGTTTGTTCTCATCAAAGTAGAGAAGACCACATCGAGAGCACCAGATGCAGTACACTAGGTTGGAGGAGATACAGGTGAAGCTCTGACTCACTTGAAAGGACGGTTTAGGGCCCTGGATGGAGTTTAGGGAGGTGGTGTGTGGGCAAGTGTTGCATCTTTTGCAGTCACAGGGGAAGGTACCAGGGTGTTGGAGTGGTTGATGGGGAGCCTGGCATGAACCATTCAGTGGAGAAGGGAATGGTCCTTGCGGAAGGCAGAGATGGGTGGGGAGTGGAAAATGTTCTGGGTGGTGGGGTCTAATTGGAGTTGACAGAAGTACTGGAGGATGCTACTTTGGATGCGGCAGCTGGTGGGGTGAAAAGTGAGGTCGGGGCGCCCCTATCTTTATTATGTTTAGAGGGGGGTGGGGTTTAGAGCTGTGGAGCGGGGAATGGATGAGGCATGGTGGAGGGCTGGATGCCAGACAGAGAAAAAAGTGTTGTTTGAAAAAGGTGGACATCCGGGATGCTTGAGAGTGGAACACATCCTTGTCAGAGCAGATACAAAGGAGAGGAAGGAATTGGGAAAATGGGATGGAGTTTTTGCAGGGTGGGAGGAGATGTAACCTAGGCAGCAATTGGAGGCTGTAGGTTAATAGTAAATGTTGGTCCGTAAACTGTCACCAGAAATGGAAGCAGAGAGGTCAAGAAAGGGGAGGGAGGTGTCTGAGATAGACCAAGTGAATTTGGTCAGGGTGGAAGTTAACAGCGGAAGAGGTGAGGAACAGTACCCGTGTACGTACTGAAGAGGGATTGTTCGACATAAGCAACAAAGATGCAGGCATAGCTGGGCCCATGCAAGTGCCCATGGTAACCCCCTGGATTTAGGGAAAGTGGGAAGAATTGAAGGAAAAGTTATTGAGGGCGAGGACAAGTTTCGTGAGACAGAGGAGGGTATTGGTGTTTGGGAGCGGATGCATAGAGACTGGATGGGTCTAATGGAAAGGAATAAATTTAGGGCCTGTAGGCCGTCCTTGTGGAGTATGGACGTGTGTAGAGATTGTACGTTCATAGTAAAGATAAAGCGCTAGGGACCAGGGAACTGGAAGTTACCAAAGAGGTGGAGAACGTGGTTTGTGTCCTGTAGGTGGGGAGTGCCTGGTCCGAGGGGGGAGAATAGAGTTGAGGTAAGAAGAGATGAGTTCAGTGGGGCAGGAGCATACGGAGACGATGGGTCGGCCACGCTAGTTGGGCTTGTGGATCTTGGGAAGCAGGTAGAACCGGGCAATGCGGGCCTGGGGGCCTATAAGGCTGGAGGGGGAGGTCACCGGAAGCATTGGGGTCATAGACAGTAGTGGGAGACAGTGGCTTGTTGGGCCATAGTGGGGTCATGGTCAAGGGGGAGGTATAACATTGTGTCAGAGAATTGGCACTCGGCCTCTGTGACATAGAGGTCCATCCTCCAGACTACCACCGCCCCACCTTTGTCAGTGGGTTTGATAGTGAAACGGGGATTGGTTTGGACAGAGTAGAGCGCTCCATCCTCTGAGCGGGGGAGAGGTTGGAGTGGGTGGGGGGGCAATCAAAGCGGTCGATGCTAACTGCCAATGCGACAGTGAAGAGGTCCAGGGCGGGTAAGAGGCTGGCAGGGAGTGTCCAAAAAGGGGAGAAAGGTTGGAGGCGAGTCCCTGGAGGGTAGTCAGGAATCTTTATTGAAGAAGGAGGCATGGAGGTGGATGCAGCAGAAGAAGAGTTCTGTGTCGTGGCGGGCATGGACCTAGTTAAGGTGGGGACGGAGGAGCACGAACATGAACATGAGCCCTTATCTGAGGACTGACCGTTCAGCCTTGAGTTCGAGACCGGTGGTGGGGGGAAGATGGTGAAAATGCAGTAAGGTTCAGGGGTAGGGTTCTGTCAGTTCCACAAACCCTGGCCTGGATTCATCTGACAAAAGGACTGGCACCTGCCTCGACTTCCCTGCAACTTCCCCTCCACTCCAGACTCTGTCCACTCTCCAATCAGCACACTGACTCCTATCCCCAGAGCTACTCCTGAGTCCTACTGCTCACCTACAGCTAGCCAGTACACCTCTCCCTCCTCATCTGTCCACCCCCACTATACACCCTACCCCTCCAACTCTCCTCCCTCCTGTCTACCTCATCTCTCCCACACCTCCCACCTCATCCAATCCTCCATCCTATTCCCTAGCCCACTACCCTCCCACAATTACTTCACCCCCAACCACTCTGCGTCCAACCCTCATCCATCACATGCTATCGCCTCCCCCCTGCCCCCATCCCCTCCTTCAGTTCCCTTGAGATGCCCCAAAACCCCACCCCTGAATCTTACTGCATGTGACCTACAGCAATGTGATTGATTCTTACCTGCCTTCTGGGCAATTAGGAATGTTAGCCCAGCCAGTGATACCCTCATCCTATTATTGTTTTCAGCAATATGCTACAAATACAGGTCCATTTGTTCTGTGCGCATTTGAGCTACGCTATGACAAATCTCCCAGTGAACTTGCTCAGTTTGTTACAATTCCAGAGCTCAAGAATTCTCCATTCTCAAGAATTCGATTCCAATTCAGGCCAAGACCCTTCTTCAGAAAACGAAAAAGGGTCTAGACCTGAAACGTCAGCCTTCCTGCTCCTCTGATGCTGCTTGGCCTGTTGTGTTCATCCAGCTCTACACCTTGTTATCTCAGATTCTCCAGCATCTGCAGTTCCTACTATCTCTTGTTACAATTCCAGACAGGATATGTCAAATCATTAAGCTCTCAGGTGAGGAGGTATGAACTGGCTTCCCTTCCTTGTTCACCTGTTCTCTTTATTTGCAAAGAGGTTGGTTTAAAAAGGATCTCTTGTTCTTTCTCCTGCACTAAATTAATATACATTTCTAAAAGAACCAATTTAACCAATTCTGAGTTGACACAGGAGCGTTAGCTACTAAACATGAGAAGAAATAATAATGCAACACATGCACACACACACACAGACAGATATAGATTTGAAATAAGAAGGGAGTCCAAATGAAAAAGAGGAAAAAAAAGGATCAGTCTGAATCATTAAGTGTAGATATTAGAATATTGCACCCATTATATTGGATGGTACAGATAACATTAATATCGGTAGTTAAGCAGTCTGTTTTGAGATTCTTGGCTTTGTAAGTTGAAATTCTTTTATCCCAGTCTCTTTCAAGGTGGAATCCTGCTAGCACCGAGTGATCAACAAGCCTTGCTCTTTGACCTCCAATGCAGGTTTATTTAATGGCGATCCTCAAGCTATAACCTTCATGGTAGACTTCTCAAGTTTACACACCAGTGCATTGAGTCATTAACACAAAGGTTGCTGTCAGTTTTTTGTCTTTTCTTTTTCTGTACACCAAAAGGGTAAAACACAAACATGTCTTCAGGCAATGACTTCCTGCTGAAAAAGAGATAAGACAGTCTCTTGTTATCCCTCAGAGATAGTAAGAACTGCTGATGCTGGAGTGTGGAGCTGGAGGAACACAGCAGGCCAGGCAGCATCAGAGGAGCAGGAAAGCTGACGTTTCGGGTTGGGAT
>JAHRHZ010000049.1:21057176-21077004 GCA_024137785.1 Ginglymostoma cirratum
CAGGAAAGCTGACGTTTCGGGTTGGGATTTTTGAAGAAGGATCCTGACCCCAAACATCAGCTTTCCTGCTCCTCTGCTGCCTGGCCTGCTGTGTTCCTCCAGCTCCACACTGTGTTACCTCTTGTTATCCCTTTTTTTTGTTTTGCCTTTCTGTTTTTTACATTTCCCTGACTCTGTACAGGTGTGACCTTCCATGTGTCCACAGAAGACTCTTGTCAGTTGCTAAATTTACATCTACAGTCATCTTTTGGTAGCAGCAACTGTGTTTTGAAAAACACTTAGTAGAATTAAAATTTAAGATGTCCTTAAATAATTCAGCATGCTGTTCTCGCAACCTGACATCTGGAAACGGTACCAGCTGGAAGTGAGTTAAGATGCAGAATGGTCTTATGAGTAGCCACAGAGGCAAAGAGCTGACTGTTGTAAGGAAGAAAGGAGAGTTGGAAGTAATGGACAATCAGTGCACAAATGGAAAACGAAGGAAAAATCACACCGTGATAGAAAGAGGAGCACAATGAATTATGTCAGGACAAGAATCAAATCATTCTGAGATAGAGGTTAGGTTTTCTGATTGTTAGAAAAGGAGACAGGAGCTCTTGAGAACACTATGTGAGCTGGTTAAAAAGCTAGAAATCTGGAAGGCTTTGTGAATAGCTCAGAGATGGAAAATAGTTGGATGTTTTACCAGAAATGCCGAAAACAGGAATAAGGATATCAGCGGTTGGTTGAAAAGAAACACCGGAAAGATGTAGCATCAGCACTATCCAGAAAAGATGGAGGTAGGCTTCTCAGAAATGTGCTTTGCTTATGTAGTTACACCTGTAAAATGTGATGGTGATTGCCATTGTTGTTTTGACTCTTGACCCAGCTTCCCAGTTTAAAGAACAGCATATTGTGAATATCTATGTAGTACACTTACATGCAGAGATTGATGTAGGTGTCTGTAGTTGTGTAAGAGAACCTTTTGTTGTTTTGACTTTAATGTGAAATTTACCTTTTTATTTGAAGTATCATTTGCCTGTCAATCTATGCTTAATTTATGTTGGCTCTAATTCCTTTTGAAGTAAATATTGCAAAAAATAAAACCCTGTTGGTAACTTTTACATTTTGGGCATCATTTGATAAATTTGATTATTTGTGTATCGCATTCTACCACAGGGATTGTAATATTTTCTGTAAACTTCCAGTCATCCCTGATACAATGAAGATGCCAGATTTTAATACTTTTTGTAAACTTCCTTGATACAAGGAAGATGCCAGAGGTTTGCAGCATGGTAAATCCAACATCTTTATTTAAGAAATGGTGTAAGAATACCCCCCATCGTCAGAGACTGATCAGTTTAACATTAGTGGTGGATTATAAAAAAAAGGCTTAAGTCTGCACAACAGTGAGTTGTGGTTAATGTTATTTTCAGACTGGAGGATGGTAGAATGTCATGTTCCCAAAGACTTAATATTTTTATACTTCCTTCTTGATTATAGATGACTTGGGCATTGGAGTAAAATTTAAAAAATTGACGATGGTACCAAGATGCTGTAGACCACTCAACTAGAGTAGCACATAGAGTCACACAGCACAGAAACAGACCCTTTGGTACAACGAATTCATGCTAAACATTATCCCAAACTAAACTGGTTCCACCTGCTTGCTCCTGGCCCATATCCCTCCAAACCTTTCCTAATTATGAACTTATCCAGGTGTCTTTTTAAACATTATAGATGTGCCCACAGCCACCTCTTCCACTGGAAGTTCATTCCACGTGAACCACCCTGTATGCAAAATTTTCCTTTCATGTCTTTTGTAAATCTCTCTCCTCTCCCCTTAAAAAATGTGCCCCCTAATCTTAAGGGAAAAGACACTTACTATTAACCAAACCTGTACCCCTCATAATATTATAAACTTCTATAAGGTCACCTCTCAACCTCCTACATTTCAGGAAAAAAGTCCCAGCCTATCCAGCCTTTCTTTATAATTCAAACCTTCCATACCCAGCAACATCCTGGTAAATCTGTTATGAATCCTGGTAAATCTCTTATGAACCCTCTCCAGCTTAATAATGCCCAACCAAACGGTTTGGAAGAGATTATAACCGGAGTTGGAGCAGTCTTTGATTATCTTGACTGCCTTTCCAAGGCAGCGAGAAGTATAGATGGAGTAATTGTATGGAAGGTTGGCTTGCATGATGGACTGGGCTGTGGTCATAACTGTCTGAAGTTTTTTACAGTCCTGGGCAGAGCAGTTGCCATACCAAGCCATGATACATCCAAATACAATGCTTTCAATGGTGCACCTATAAAAATTAGTAAGGGTCTTTACAGACATGCCGAATTTCGTTAGCCTCCTGAGGAAGTAGCGGCATTGTTATGCTTTCTTGACAGTCACATCAACGTGGATGGTCCAAGAGAGATTGTTGGTGATTGTGATACCTAGGAACTTGACAGCCTCGACCATCTCCACCTCAGTGCCATTGATGTAAATAGGTGTGTGCCCTCCACCTTGCTCCTTGAAGTCAATGACCAGCTCTTTTGTTTTGCTGATGTTGAGGGAAAGATTGTTATCTTTACACCAAGCCACTAAGCATTCGTTCTCTTTCCTGTATTCTGTTTCGTCATTGTTTGAAGGTGTACAGCAGTGGTGTCATCAGTGAACTTGTAGATGTAGTTAGTACAAAATTTGGCCAGATAGTCACGAGTGTATGGGGAGTATAGTAAAGGGCTGAGTACACAGCCTTTGGGAATACCATGTTGCCTATTTTGTGCAGTTGAAAGAGGCACAGTGCATATTTTTATTTTTTTAAAATTGTGATTAAGTGGAGAGACTGTTTTAAAACCACTGGTTGAAAGCGTGGCTGCAGTTTTGAAAAGCAAGTTACCTGACACTCACCAGGCATCGTGTAAGACACTATTTGAACAGCAGTAATTGAAGTTTGAATTGCAAGGGAGTGTACAGTTGCAGTTTTTGCTGGCAACAAGAATTAGTCTATGAACTAACGACAAGTTATCAATGACCTGCTGTGTTCATCCAGCCCCACGCTTGTTATCTCAGTTATCAATGACAGGTCATTTTACTTTCAAATAACTGTGTGGTTGATTCTCCAGTAAGTGAACTGCTTGGAACTGGGAACAAGTTGCAAAGAGAGAAAAGTGTTCATTTTGTTCCCTAGCTCAGGAGCAGTCTCTCTGTTGTGTGTGGTCAAATCTCACCGTAAACCTGAAAAAACCAGTTTATCTTTCCTTCAACAGCAGTTGCATACTGTGACTTTTATTTGAAAAGTCAAGATACTTTTTGACTCGACTAGTGATAACTGGTCTCTGAGCAACCAGTGGAAGCATCCAGAGAAAGACAACTGAAGCAATGTGCTGGCCAGCAGGAGAGTCGTAAGGATCATCTTAACAAAAGAACCTCGCAACAAAGACTACTGAATTGTCCTTTCGGTTTTTCCTGTCAGTCCATAACCTATTTACCTTGTCTGTTTTTCTTTCTGTGTAAGAAAGAGTTTAGAAGGGGTTTATACTTTTAACTAATAGTATTATATGGTGACAGTTTAACTGTTTACTGTAATTATAATTGAGTCTAATTACTTGCAATAAATAGTGACTGTGTTAAGTACAGAAACCAGCAGCTCCATACTTTCTATCATTCTGGGTTTGAAATTCAGATGTCATGAGGGAAGTTTGCATTTTCTGATGACTCCAGGAATAGCAAGGCTCGCCTTCCAATGTGCTGCCGTAGTGAGAGATAACGATGTTTTCTGCCTGCACAAGGCCCAATATGTTAATATATATAGCTTTCAGTACACACAAGTGCCCCATACTGTGAAAGTGACTGACAATCCTAAATTGGTTGTCAGGTTAATTCCTTGCTCGTTCAATATTATCCAACAATGTTGACCAATTGTAGAATCATATCTAATGTTAGATATTGCGTTGTGTGTTTTGTAAGTGCAGGCTGATTGGGTACAGTTATTTATCTTGTTGTGAAGAGCTGAACAGATATGCTGTATGGCATGATCTGCCAGTTTGTAGGACGTATGGGCTATTGGTCATCACACTAGGACTGAAATTCATACACCACATTATTTAATTATGTGACTAAGCAGAATATCTTTTGGGCTTAAAGGTAGAATTATGTTCGTGGCAATCACCAGTAGCATTCCTACTGCCTTGTAGCAGCACGAAACAGTTTTTTTGTTTTTTTTAATTCATTTGTGGGATATGGGCGTCACTTGCTGGCCAGCATTTCTTGCCCATCCCTAGTTGATGTCCTTTTTGAGAAACTGGTCAGGAGATTCTCCACTCTTGTCTACCACAGACCTATCTTCTTTGGTTGGTATGTATCTTGGGATTACAGTTCCAGAACCTTTTAGTTTAGCCTTATCCAAAACTTTGTAAATAGAGTCCATGCCATTTCTAATCCAAACTTGATGACATGTGGAGAGTCAAAACCATTTTGTGGGATAATTGCTCATTTCCCACTGTACATCACACAAATGCCAGGAAAGCTGTAAGCTTACTCGTAGTCCTGAAAAGTGTCCAGCCTCCCTAAGGGAAAGGGTAAGGTATCTGAGAAGTTTGAGTAACAGGTGAGGTAACAGGGAAAGGCGATGGCCTAGTGGTATTATCGCTAGACTATTAATCCAGAAACCCAGCCAATGTTCTGGGGACCCGGGTTCCATGGCAGGTGGTAGAATTTGAATTCAAAAAAAGTCTGGAATTAAGAATCATTGCGGATTGTCGGTAAAACCCATCTAGTTCACTAATGTCCTTCAGGGGAAGAAATCTGCCACCCTCACCTTGTCCATCCCAGTCCAACACCGGCACCTCCACACAATGTCAAAAGAACAGTGGACAATGCATTGTTGTTCATGTGCAAGTCTGGCACGAAAATCGCACAACAGAAAGAATCATTCACCATTTAAGTGGCAGCACCTCTCCCAGTTAGCGTCCACTTCCCAAAAATCAGCACTTTCCTCTCATACAATATAAATATTGGTTTTCTGTTTGAATTTGTATTCTTGCATAATATCACAACGAGTGCAAGAGAGGCATTCACAAAATGTCTTTCTCACTAATATTCAAGTTCTATACTACCAAATTACTGTTTCATTTTAGAACTCAGCAAAAATGTTGATACTGTGGTGCGATTGTAAATTAAGTGTCTTCAACTCAGAGTTGAATGCTCTCATTCAGTGAGTGGGCCGTACAAAAATCATAAGTGGAAATTTATTTTTAGAAACTCATTTCCACAAATAATTACCTTGTCAGATGGATACTTCTTGGATCCTATTCTCCAATCGTGATTTGAAATTGCTTTCCCTTGTAGTCTTTAATATGTAGTCGGAACTATTCCTGTACAGCAGCGGTTGCTATGGAAACTGCTTGAACCTAGCTATTGGGGTTCATTTAAATTGCATTAATCTCTCAATAATTAAATGGATTTCTGGGGATTCTATATTAAAATGTGTAGTGTTTCATTCAAAAAAATTGAAGGAAAAATAAATGTCTACTTGCAGTACTTTATATTGGGACCAATATGTCAAATGTAAATATATAAAATTATAATTAGAAACATTTTTAATCATTTTGTGGACTATTTCACTTTTACATTAAGCTTAGTGTTCAGGACTCCTCCAGTTCAAAGCGTCTTTTATCATTTCACTACCTAGACAAGCTGCTAAATTTTGGAATGATTCCATTCATCTAACTGGGTGACTAGAACACCAAATTGGCCCAGGAGCCACTTGAACCCCAGAAAGACATGCTGCCAACTGGAAATATTTTTTCTGCTTTTTTTTTCTCTTCAGGTAATGATCCAATTGCCATTTGAAAGCCATGATTGGATCTGCTTTCATCACATTCTCAGGCACTGCATCCCAGATTCAACCACTTGCTGCATGAAAAGTTTTTCCATGAAAACCATTGCTTCTATTGTCAATTGCCTTAAATCTGTGTTCTCTTCTTGCCCCATTTGCCAATGTTATGGGTTCCTCTGTATCTATTCTGTCCAAATCCATCATCATAATTTCAACCCCTTTCAAGTTGCCTCTTAATCTACTCCATGGAGAACAGTTTCCAGTTTCTCCAATTTGTTTACATAACTGAAGTCATTCATTCCAGGGACCATCCTCATAAATTGTTTCTGCACCATCTATAATACCTACATAAAGTCTAATGTGCTGTGTAGGTTTACTTTTCTCCTACAACATATCACTACCATGAAAAGAATCAAAATAAAATAACAAGCGTAGAGAAAATGTTTTGTTCAATTTAGCTGTTACTTGATGAAGCCTATTGGCTTTGGTTGTCAGGCATAAAAAGTAACAAGTAAATAACTAATGCCTGAGAGAGCTGGAACAATGTATGAAAAGAAACATGTTTTCTGAGATAACAAGGTGTAGAGCTGGATGAACACAGCAGACCAGGCAGCATCAGAGGAGCAGGAAAGCTGACGTTTCGGGCCTAGACCCTTCTGTTTGTGTTTCTGTTGGTTATCGCACAGAGCTTGAAGGTGTTACTTTCTTTTACTGAAGCCATTTGTTTTTACAAAAACAGTGTTATGCTGAATTCCCTAAAAAAAAAACTCAACTGTTAAGAAGGCTGCATAACAACAAAGGTAGACCAACAAAGCCCGAGTGCTTTCACCAGTCTGGCCTAAGTTATCTGGTCTTAGCCACTGCAGTTAGTTGGGCAATACAGCTGCACTCACTTGAGGTGGGGAAAGTCAACTAATTCCCCATCTGTAAGCTGATTTGAGCACTTTCAAATCTGAGGCTAAGGCTGGCAGTTAGACGTTCCATTAGTTCTATCATTTTCATTCACTTCAAGTCTGCCTATCCCTTTTCTCTCAGGCTGACTGACACGTGGAGTTAATTAGGAGTCTTTTCTCCATCCCACAATCTTTGACTTGTGAATCACGTGTACCGTCTCCTTCTGGTATTCAGTCTTTTGTGGATTCTGAGACTGTATCAGGTCTTCGCTTTCAAGGCTTCTTACTTCAGGACACAGCAGCTCCTCCCCTCGCTGTCCAGTGCAATGCATAAGCCATTCTACATAGGTGCACAGCTGCCCATAGAAGGGGACCTTTGAGTGGAGGAACTGAACCAGCATGGTAGCGACAGAAATTGTGATTAAAGGAGCAACTCCTCACAGATTTGTCTCCTGCACTTGCTGTTTCTCCATCTAATGCACGGGGTGACATTATGTCAGCTTGTCACTGCCATCATTGTGTTTACCGCAACTATTTGTGAGGGTTTCAGGATAATTCACCTGCTGCCCCTATGTATTTTGACAGTTATTGAATGCTATGTGTTCAGATTATCGTTTAGGGGATATGCATGTTTAGGTCAAGAGAGTCTAGATTATTCCTGGAATCCTGTCAGAACAATGGTTGCAGTTCCTCTCACTGGTTCTTAATTTTAGACTTCCAAAATTGGAATGCATTGAAGAATCTAACAAAAAGTATCTGTCATTCCATATAAAATGTCTTTACTGTTTGATTTCATTAACTGTCAGGTTTCATTTTACGAATACTTATAAGGACTTGGCAATGGTAATAGCTATTTCAGGAGCCCTTTTAAAGGAGTCCTCATTCTGAACAGGTGAGAAAATCACTACAACATAATTATTAGTATCCATAAATTGGAACTATATACTCAAACCCCAGATCCCTGCCTTTTTCCCATATCCAGCAGAAGTTTCTGAATTTCGCTAATGGTAATTTTTTTAAAAAGGCTGTTTTCTTTAACGGCTCATGTTCTTCCAAGTCCCAGAAGTAAAGTTTAGACCTCTGCTGCAACGCAGTTCCTAGAAGGGCAAGCCTACAATTTCCCCCTGACCCTTAACCCTTCGGGCTGAAAACTCCCAAGAAGAACTATGTTCAGAACTGACTTACATTCTATCACCTTCCAGTTTGACATGTTTGATTTTTGTCCTTCTCCAGCTCTTATTTTCCATTGCACACAACCAGGAAGCTGATCAGAAGGATCCAGCTTGCACACCTACATGTATTTGCAGTTTGCTTCCATCATCCTCCTGCCAGAAGTTACAATTGATCCAAAAGTCTCACCAATGATAAATTCCTTTTCTTGTGACCACTCAGTTCAAAAATGTTTATTTTAACTCCATTTCTTTTTCTTTGATAATATGAGACTCTACCCCCTTGATTACTGCTTCACAAATTGGATGAAACGGTTTGTTGTTGGTTAACCTGGAAAAATCAAATTGGATAGCAGCAGACGGTGCCATCTTAAAGTGAATTTGAGTGCAGCAAGGATTGTATTAAGGGGTATAAAGAAATATATCTGGTATGTAGATGATATGTTCATGAGCATTAATTTGCAGTTTCCAGTAATGATTTCCTTACCTACCACCAACTTTCATCAGCATTTTCTGATGCCAGCCATAAATTATCAATGAATTCAATTTCAGAATCAGCCATGCTGGAATTTTAACTTGGAAGTTCCAGATTGCTCATTCAATTCCGTATCCACTATTTATGTTTCTTTGTGCCTAGATTTTCTCTCCCCATCAATTCTGTTTACTGTGAAATCTAAAAACAATCCTCAAAATGAGTTACTCAGAAGAGTTATAAACAATAGCTGTATGTCCTCATGCCCAAAACAGCAGGTGCCTAAATGTAAGATTGAATTCCTTTCATAACCAAAATCAGATAATATATAACTTAAATTTAATCTGACAAAATGATCAGCTGAATTCTCCTATCAAAACGTAACATTTTCCACCACTAACTAATCATCGTGATCACAACTGCATTAAAAAGCCTTTTGCATTTGGCTACAGTTCCATTATAGATTCATTGAATTAAATCTTCTATGTTTAAATCAGTCACTGGGCTGCTGACAACCACAAACAGCCAAGGATTGATAGAGATGCAGAATCTGCAGCAATTTCCAAATAAATGAGGCAAAAGATGATATTTCATCATTTTGTTTGTTTCTGAGTTAACCCTGACTCACTGGCATACTGCTTCTCTTAAAAGGAAATAATGTAGTGATTTGCAATTGCATGCCACCCATTTTCTGCATGTACAATGGTGGTCAGCAATTGACCATAAGTTGCATGAATAGACTTTTGGGCCAAAGGCTGTGTCCTGCCATTCAGTGAAATCGTAGCTGATCTGATCATCCTCATCGCCACTTTGTTGCCTTTTCCATTAACCCTCAGAGGAAGGGACGATACCACTGCATCACAAGATCCCCCTCTGTCCTAATCGTCTTAGTTATTATGTATAACCAGCCAATGTAATTGTACCTATTGCTACCATGCACCAAACTACAGCTTGTTAAAACAAGTGCCTCTTGTCATTAAGACTCATTAGTAGTTCATCCTCTACCAATGTTAACAAAATAGGTGCTTAGACTGAGCAAGTGGGAGGTGATGGCCTAGTGGTAATGTCACTGGACTCAAACCAAAACCCTTAGTTAATGTTATTATAGAGTCTGAGTTATTACTGCGCAGAAAGAGGCTATTTGGCCCGTGTCTACACTGGTCTTCATACTTCCATCAATTCTAATTTCATTTTACAGCAATTGGCCTGTAAAAGTGTAAGCTATGGTGTTTCAGGCATTTATCTAAATAGTCTTAAATGTCTTGAGCATTTTTGCCTTTACAGAGTTCCAGGTACCCACAACGCTCTGAGTAAAATGTATTTTTCTCAGATCCCCTGTGAACTTCCTGCTCCTTACCTTTTAAACTGTCTCAGTTGTTGACCCCTTTACAAAGGGAAACAATTCTCTTCATCTACTATAACTTTGTACACCTCAGTCAGTTCTCCCCTCAGTCTTCTCTGCTTTACTGAAAGCAACCCCAGCTTATCTAGTCTCTCATCATAGCTGAATTGCTCCAGCCTAGGCAACATTCTGGTGAAACTCCTCTGTACCCTCTCTAGTGCAGTCACATTCTTCCTTTAGTGTGGTGACCAGAACTGCACATAGTCCTCCAGCTGTGGCTTCATGTTATATACAGCTCCACCATCGTCTCCTTGCTCTTCTATTCAATGCCTTGTTCAATAAAAACAAATATCCCATATGCCTGTTAGCCACCATATTGGCCTGTGCTGCTGCCTTCTAGGATCTGTGGACAAGCACACCAAGGTCCCTCTGATCTTCTATATTTGTTGTGATTTAACCTTTCAATGTCTACTCCCTTCCATTGTTAGTCCTCCTGGCTTATGTCAGGAGGCTAATTTGACAACACCTTAAATGTGCGAATCAAAGTCTTCCAGTGTTTTGGGCAAAAACAAAAGATCCGTCTAAATATATCTTTATTTATCACCAGTATGCAGCAAAGATGCTAGCTTTGCAAAATTATTTACATATTCTGATTTTTTAAAAAATAGTAATAAATCTTTTCTGGAGACATGTAGTACAGTATTTGTAAGAGTAGGCAGAATATATTGAAGCATATTCTGCTTTATAACTACCTTTTTTAAGCAACAATGTAATATGAAAGAAACCTTTGAGAAGTAAAATGGAAGATGTTCTAGCTGTAACATTCACAGCTCTTTTTATATGATTTTAATTTAAAACCAACCTCAAATAGTCACTTTTTTATGTTGCGGATTTTCTGTGTGTAAAGGTGATGGGATCAGAGCTGAGGACATTTATGTTTTCCAGGCACTGTCAAGCATCAAGTGTTAAATACAGAGCACCAAAAAGTTGACGTGGTAATGCTTTCTCTAATCACTTCTAGCTTCACTCAGATTTCACCTTCAGAAGACAATTTGCAAATTCGTGCATTTCACATTTCGTTTCATAGTGACAGGCATCCTTATGCCATAAGAGATGGGGCATCAACTAATGTCAAATTCTAATACTATTGACTCCCGCCTGGTAGAAATTGGTTGAAAATTTGAATGAACTGTTGTATTATTTTTTCTTTCATATAAAAATGAATCATTGTATACATCTGTCATACATGAGAGTTTTTTCTCTTTTAAAGATGTGGCATAGGGCCGGACATTATGCCCACACAGTTGCAGCATGTTCTGTGACTATCTAGCAGGAGTCCATCAGAGCAGGTGCAAATTTGTTCATTTCCTATAAATGTACATAGAGGCTTTGACCTTCTTGAAACTACCTACCCAAATTGAGTCCCTACAATGTGGAAAGAGGCCATTCAGCCCATCATGTCTGCACCAATCCTCCAAAGAGCATCCCACTGAGCCCCAGCCCCCTACCATACCCTGTAATCCACATTTATCATGCCTAATCCACTTAGCCTGCACATCCCTGGACACTATGGGGTAATTTTGCCTGACCAATCCACCTAACTCACAAGCCTTTGGACTGTGGGAGGAAACTGGAGCACGTGGTGGAACAGACACAGGGAGGACATACAAATTCCACACAGATAGTCACCCAAGGCTGGAATCGAACCAGGGTCCCTGCACTGTGAGGCAGCAGCGCTAAACACAGAACCACCGTGCCACCCAGTTACTAATACCCAAGTATCTTTCTTGGAAGAACCTTGAGCAAGGCTTGCAAGAAAACAAAAATAGAGTTTCCCGTTGCTGAGCTATTACTCGACACCCAGCAATCAATTAATATAGATATGTCTGTTCTTAGAAATTACGTATGGAGGTCAACCACCCCAATCATAATCGTCAGTGCTCAATAGCTAACAAGTATGATTCTCCATCCAGAAAATTCCATGTCCCTGGGTCATGGGTCTGTAGGTTTGATCTGTAGCACACTCATCCTGCAATGGCACATGTGACAGGTATTTTCAGGAGGTGGAATTGGTACTTGGACTCAAGATTATTGGCATTCCTTTCTCAGGTTCCTTTTCCATACCTCACTTTGACGACAGGTGTTCCTAAAGAATTGTATCCCTTGGAGGATCCTCCAAATCACTTTCTTCTGAGCAAGGGTCCTCCAGCCACTAATGCCACTTGAGACAAGCCTTCAGGGAGGGATTCTTTGAAGCACTTCCTTTGTCCTCCTCTTGCTCGAGTACCTTCCTTGAACTGGATGAAGATTTGCTTTGGCAGTCAGAACTTGGGGTTCCTAAGTAAGTAGTCAGCCCAGCAAAGTTGGTATAGAATGACCATGGCCTCGATGCTGGTGCTGTTGGTTCCATCAATGACACTGATGTTAGTACACCTGTCCTCCCAGCTGATATGGAGAATCCATCTCAAACAGCATTGATGATACTTCTCTAGGACCTTGAGATGATGTCTGTACATTGTGAAAATTTCTGAGCCAAATTGAGAAGAGTTGGAAGGACTTATACACATGAATCTTCATATCAGCACAGTTGTTAAAAACAGTCATTCTTTAGATGTTCAAAGAAGGCACTCGCAGTTTGGATCTCCACATCATTGTCAGCCTTAGATGAGTGGTGACTCCCCAGTTAGGGAAAACGTTCTCCACTTGGGAGAATTCCTCCGTCAATCTTAACGGAAGAATAGATTGGAACTTGCCTTGGGACAGTTTGCTAAAGGACTTGAATCTTCTTGAATTTGAAGCTTAGACCAATTCTTCAGTATGTTTCCGCGAAGGCTTTAAGCGAGGCTTGAAGACTCTTTCAAGAGAGCAAACATGACATTGTCATCCACATACTGAAGTTCTACAAACGATGTCAGTGTTGTTTTCTTCATGGATTTCAACCGGTTGAAGTTGAAAAGTTTTCCATCCATCCTGTAGACAACATCTGCACCTCTGGGAAGCTTGTACTTTGAATAAATTCCAGGTCTGCTGAATTTATGGCCCTGTGAGAAGTGTGCTATGAAAGTTGGACAGTCATTTTTGTGATTCCAGCATGTACATATATTGCATGAACATCAATTATTTGTATGTATTTTCAGGTAACAAAATACAGCAGAAGACATTTTCAAAACATTTTAGTTGCAATGACGTCTTCATTTCTCTTTTTTGTGTAAATGGCTGAATTATATATCCCCTAATAATCCAATTGTAAAGTAATTGCAGTACAGTTGACCTTCTTGGGAGAAATGTCAAATGATATTTCTTCTTTTGTTCTAGGAGCACTTCATGGATGTGATCAGGAATCAGGAGTTTCTACTGCTGCCTGCAAATGAGATAGTTAAACTGTTGGCTAGTGATGACATGAATATACCAAATGAAGAAACCATATTGAATGCACTGCTTAGCTGGGTTCGGCATGATGCAGATAACAGACAAAAAGAGCTTAGCAAATTGCTGGCTTACATCAGACTTCCTCTGCTGTGCCCTCAGGTAAATTACATCTTTCTTTAAACTGTTACTTAGTTGGTTCCATTAATTCATTTAAAGAGTTAATGTCTTGGCAATGATAGTTGGCAAACCTGTAATTTCAGAAAGAACAAAAACCATCAACAGATTTGTCATGAGAACATCCATGAGTGATACGTGGTGTATTAATTTGACTTGAGTTATGGAGTCTGTTGGGATGCTTTTCATCTGAATTTTCATCATTCTCTTCCATGGAGAGATATGCTAGTGAACTGTTTTCTTGAACCATTGCAGTCCTTGGACTGTAGGAACAGTCACAAGGCAGTTAGGAAGGGAATTGCAGGATTTTGTCTCAGTGAGAGGTATAGATAGAGTTGATGGTAGTTGTCTTTTTCCTAAGATGGGGAATTTCAAGACTAGGGTGCACATTTGTAAGATAAGAGGAGAGAGATTTAAAAAAGACATGAGACAAATGTTTTTACACAGAGTGTGATTCACGTATGGAATGAACTTCCGGATGAAGTGGTGGATGCAGTTACAATTACAATGTTTAAAAGACATTAGGATGGATATATGAATAGGAAAGGTTTGGAGGAATATGGGCCTGGAGCAGGCAGGTGGGACTAGTTTACTTTGGGATTATGTTTGGCATGGACTTGTTGGACTGAAGAGTCTGGTTCTGTGCTGTATGACTCCTTGACTCTAAAAGTAACAGTTAGTCACGTGTTGAACTTGTGTGAAGAGAATCTATTGAGTTGATGTGTAGCCTTAGAATCATTAGAATCCCTACAGTGCAGAAAGAGGCTAATTGACCCACCGAGTCTGCTCTGACCCTCCGAACAGCAACACACCCAGACCCACCCCGCAACCCATCCCTGTAACCCTGCAATGGCCTAGTGGTATCATCACTGGCCTGTTAATTCAGTGTCCCAGATAATGTTCTGGGGACCTGGGTTTGAATCCTGCCACAGCAGATGGTGGAATTTGAATTCACTAAGTAGCTGGAATTAAAAATCTAATGATGACCGTGAATCCATTGTTGATTGATTGTCAGGAAAAACCCATCTGGTTCACTAATGCCCTATAGGGAAGGAAACTGCCATCCTTACCTGGTCTGGCCTACCTGTGACTTCAGACCCACAGCAATGTAGTTGACTCTTAACTGCCCTCTGGGCAATTAGGGATGGGCAATAAAGGCTACTTAGCCTGTGATGCCATCATCCCGTGAATGAATAAAGAATAAAGAGCGTGGCCAATCCCTCCTAACCCTCACATCATTGTGCTGTGAGCGAAAACTGGAGCATCCGGAGGAAACCCATGCAGACACTGGGAGAACATGCAGACTCCACACAGACCGTCACCCAAGGCTGGAATCAAGCCCAAGATGCTGGCGCTGTGAGGCAGCAGTGCTAATCACTGAGCCACCTACTTCTGTCAAAATTCCTTCTGATTCTAGGCAGAGTATGTTGCCCAAAGTATCATGGTCTATGAATCCTGCTAAAAAATATTTCGAAGATAACAAGTATACTGTAGCTGTAAAATCATTCTAATGTTATCATTTGATCACTTCTGGCCCTGCTGCCAGCTCATTGGATCCAGACTCCAGGAATTGACCTTCCTGGTAATCTGCTTCCATTCTCTTCACAGGGTGGTCCTTGAGTGCCATCTATTCCATCAGTAGACCAGGACTCCCCTTTTCCTGCCCGCCTGCAACCTCCATCTTTCATCAGTCACAATAGAACCTCTGTCTGCCTCAGTGTTCATTGCCCAAAAAACTTGAATACAGCAATGTTTTTGACCAGCTTCCCTTTAAGAGATGTACTGCTTTTAAGAAACAGCAGGCTGCTTGTATCGTACAATCAGCAAATGATGCTGCTGGGGCTCCCTGCGGTGTAAATAGGCTCCAGGCTTCTCCAAGATCAGAAAAGCAGTCAGGCAGCTGCTTGGCGCAGCGTTACAATTGAGAAAATAAAGTGGATACATCAGAATTGCATTGTTCCTAATTCATACAATTTCATTGCATCTTTGCAGGCACAGCATGTGGGAGGTGGAGCTGGCTCTTGGTTCGTTACTTGTCCACATCTAAAAACAAGTTGTATTTCTAGGCACTTTGTGTTACTTTAAAGAGCATTCTAGCTGATAATACTGTCTAGCATGTGAACATAATACATATTTCAATAGGCGAGTGGAGTGTTGGGTTAAAGAAAATCCACACATGAAGGGGGAATATTATAATATTTAAGTGATGCATGACTGAAAGTATCTCCCTCACCTTTTTTCAGCCTTTATGTCTGGTACCAGCCCAACTCCAAATCATGCCCGTATAAATGGATGTCTCGGATTACTAGGCACTGAACTGTTACGTACAGGGGAATTTAAAGGGCTAATTGGAAGATCTGAATGAAATGAATTGACTCTTGATGTTTTGCATGCTCTTATTATTCTTGGCATAGTTGTCAGTACTTATATATCTTTATTTGATAGATATGGTGTCTGTTATTGGAGTTGTTTGACCTTCCTCTTTGCCTCATAGAAGTAAATAAATATGGGTTCTGTTAGTTGCCATCTTTAGCTTTTCTTAGAGGGTTGTAATTCATATTAACTGCTGTGAATGTATACAAGAGGTGACTAGATTATAACACTTGGGGCAAATGGGATCATAGGTTATGGGTAGAAAGCAGGATTAGGCTTTTGAGTTGGACAATCAGCCAGGATTGTGAAGAATGGTGGAACAGGCCTGAAGGGCCAAATGGATTCCTCCTGCTCCTGTCTTCTACGTTTCTATGTGGGCTGTTAAAGTTCATTTTCAAAGTTGCATCTTTTGCGTCAAATGGTAAAGTGCCAAAGGCTGTTTGATCAAAATAGCCTCATAGTTTAGTCTGATGCAATCTAGGCATACGCTATAATGGATACAAAGTTGCAACCTGTTTATGTTGAAGATTTGACACATGAAATTTTAGCTAGACTGTGTATTGGAAATTTAACCTGGGTTCTATTTTGATTATTCTGAGAAGATAAATGTTATTTCTGTGCACTGAAGAAGCAAGGCAAATGGATAAGGTGCTGGGCAAGCTAATGGGGCTAAAAGTAGATAAGTCTCCTGGCCCTGATGAAATGTATCCCAGGGTACTAAAAGAGGTGATGGGGGAAATAGCAAATGCACTAGTAATTATTTACCAAAATTCACTGGACTCTGGGGTGGCTCCCACAGATTGGAAAACAGCCAATGTGACGCCACTGTTTAAAAAAGGAAGTAGACAAAAAGCAGGTAACTATAGGCCAGTTAGCTTAACTTCGGTAGTGGGGAAAATGCTTGAATCTATCATTAAGGAAGGAATAGCAAGGCATCTGGATATAAATTGTCCCATTGGGAACACCCAGCATGGGTTCATGAAGGGTAGGTCATGTTTAACTAATTTGGTGGAATTCTTTGAGGACATTACTTGCATAGTGGACAACGGGGAACCTGTGGATGTGGTGTATCTGGATTTCCAGAAGGCATTTGACAAGGTGCCACACCAAAGGCTGCTACATAAGATAAAGTCCCACAGTATTACAGGTAATGTATTGACATGGATAGAGGATTGGTTGACCAGTCAAAAGCAAAGAGTAGGGGTAAATGGGTGTTTTTCTGGTTGGCGATTAGTGGCTAGTGCTGTGTCTTAGGGATCAGTGTTAGGACCGCAATTGTTTACGATTTACATAGATGATTTGGAGTTGGGGACTAAGTGTGGTGTGTCAAAATTTGCAGATAACACTAAGGTGAGTGGTAGAGCAAAGTGTGCAGAAGACACTGAAAGTCTGCAGAGGGATATAGATAGTCTAAGTGAGTGGGCAAAGGTCTGGCATATGGAGTACAATGTTGATAAGTGTGAGGTCATCCATTTTGGTAGAAATAATAGGAAAATGGGCTGTGTTTTAAATGATGAAAAATTGTAGCCCGCTGCTGTGCGGAGGGACTTGGGTGTCCTTGTGCATGAATCGCTAAAAGTAGGATTGCAGGTGCAGCAGGTAATTAAAAAGGCAAATGGAATTTTGTCTGCCATTGCTAGAGGGATGGAGTTTTAAAAACAGGGAGGCTTTGCTGCAGCTGTACAGTGTCCTGGTGAGGCCACACTAGAGTACTGTGTGCAGTTTTGGTCTCCTTACTTGAGAAGAGACATACTAGCACTGGAGGGGATGCAGAGGAGATTCACTCGGTTGATTCCAGAGTTGAGAGGGTTGGATTATGAGGAGAGACTGAGTAGACTGGAATTATGCTCATTGGAATTCAGAAGAATGAGGGGAGATCTTATAGAAACATATTATGAAGAGAATAGATAAGGTGGAGGCAGGGAGGTTGTTTCCGCTAGCAGGTGAAACTAGGACTGGAGGGCATCGCCTTAAAATAAAGGGAAGCAGATGTAGGACTGAGGTGAGGAGGAATTTGTTCACCCAAAGGGTTGTGAATCTGTGGAATTCCCTGCCCAGTGAAGCGGTTGAAGCTACCTCGCTGAATGTTTTTAAGGCAAGGCTAGATAAATTTTTGAAAGGTAAAGGAATTAAGGGTTATGGTGAGTGGGCGGGTAAGTGGAGCTGAGTCTCAAAAAGATCAGCCATGATCTTATTAAATGGCGGGGCAGGCTCGAGGGCCAGATGGCCTACTCCTGCTCCTAGTTCTTACATTCTTATGTTCTTATAAACTTTGTCTCAAAAATTTGGTTTCATTTTGAGAAAGGGAAGGTCACTTCTGTGTCACTACCATGAAGAAAACTTATCAATGCACAGGTCTCTAACTATTGCCTCAGGTGTCTGTAAAGGTAATTTTAGGTAAGTTTGGTGCTGTGATGGGGAATTGAACTCTCAAACTGTGATTGCCAATAACATTAAAGCTGTTGTAAGGCAGGCAGAGGCTCCAAAGCAGTTGTGTCTTGCATTCTTCAGAAAGCTTACTTGAGCATAATATGAAGACATCTGACATTGTTGCCATTTTGTTTAGTGCCCAGTATGACTTACCACGACAGTTTTTAATCATGAAACATGGTAAATCAATTCAGTCCGTTGATGAGTTCATAAATTGTTGATTACAAGCAGCATATAAAAACAAAAATGAAGATTCTAACATCACTCAACAGGTCTAGCAGCATCTGAGAAGGGAGAAACAGGGTTAAAATTTTAAATCGATGACCTGTTCTGACAAAAGTCGTCAGCCTGAAATGTTATCATTGTTTCTGTTTCTAAATGATGCCAGACCTGCTGAGTATTTCAGGTTTCTATTGTTGATAGTATTTTACTTGCTTTTATAGATAGCATGGGTATGTAGATAAGAATTGTTTTATTGTGAGCACATAAACAGGTGTTGGGAAAATCCTTAATTTTAACTGCTTACTTTCCAGCAGAGACATTTTGAATAACAGTCAAGAGCAGGAACTCAGTCTGATTTATTTTTTTAAACCTTCTGTTAGCCAGGGAACACTGAAGCTAACCATAGTAGCCACTGCTACACGAGGTAAGATCACCAATTTAAAATAGAACTGGCAATAGAAAATAATTTCATCTATTAGTGGCTAGATGTTTAGTTAGACGAGCTACTTTCTGGTAAATCTGCTTTATCAGACCAACCAGGTCACAGGATAAAATTAGGAGAAATAACACAATTCCAAAGATAAAACAAAAAGAAGTTGCATTTATATCAATTTTTATCACTTCCTCAAGACATCCTGAAGATGTTTTGCATTAGTAGGTTAATTTTGAACATTGTTCTTTAGACACATACTGCAGTCCATTATTGGACAACAGAGCCCCACAATCAGAAAATGAATGATTGTCCAGTAAACTTTGTAAGTCGGCCATGTGAGAGGAAGGAATGTTGAGAACTCATAGAACAGCAAGTTCTCTTTGTTGTTCGAGGAATAAGACCATAGGTTGTAGGAGCAGAAGTAGACCATTCAGCCCATTGAGGTTGCTCCACCATTCAACGAGACCATGGTTAATCTGATAATCCTCATCTTGACTTTCCTGTCTTTTTGCTGTAACTCTGGATTCCCTTATGGGTTAAAACTGTATCTCAGCCTTGAATATACCTAACAACCCAGCTTTTACAGACTTCTGCTGTAAAAAAAAAATCCGTTGATTCACTGCAGTCTGACAGAAAACAATCCTCCCAGTCTCTCTCTTAAATTCCCTTACTCTGAGATTATGACTTCTAGTCCTAGACTCTGCCAGAAGGTGATACAACCTCCAGACATTTACACTGTCAAGACCGCTAAGAATATTATATGTTTCAACAAAACTGCTGAAGGGTGGACCGTAAGAGTCTTTTTTCCTAGGATGATGACGTCAGCTTGTACAAGGGGCATAGCTGCAAATTGAGGGGTGATAGATTTAAGACAGATGTCAGAGGCAGGTTCTTTACTCAGAGACTGGTAAGGGCGTGGAATGCCCTGCCTGCCAATGTAGTTAACTTAGCCACATTAGGGGCATTTAAACAGTCCTTGGATAAGCATATGGATGATGATGGGATAGTGTAGGGGGATGGGCTTAGATTAGTTCACAGGTCGGCGCAACATCGAGGGCCGAAGGGCCTGTTCTGCGCTGTATTGTTCTATGTTCTGTGTTCTATGCTACTTATTCTTATCTGTAACAAATACAAGCCC
>JAHRHZ010000049.1:21087004-21115986 GCA_024137785.1 Ginglymostoma cirratum
CTGAGGATCCTCGGATTGTATTCATTAGAGTTTAGAAGGTTGAGGGGAGATCTAATAGAAACTTACAAGATAATGCATGGCTTAGAAAGGGTGGACGCTGGGAAGTTGTTTCCGTTAGGTGGGGATACTAGGACACGTGGGCACAGCCTTAGAATTAGAGGGGGTCGATTTAGAACGGAAATGAGGAGACATTTCTTCAGCCAGAGAGTGGTGGGCCTGCGAAATTCGTTGCCACGGAACGCAGTGGAGACCGGGACGTTAAATGTCTTCAAGGCAGAGATTGATAAATTCTTGATCTCGCAAGGAATCAAGGGCTACGGGGAGAGTGCGGGTAAGTGGAGTTGAAATGCCCATCAGCCATGATTAAATAGTGGAGTGGACTCGATGGGCCGAATGGCCTTACTTCCACTCCTGTGTCTTATGGTCTTATTACAGCACCATATGCTACCAATCATCTTATTCCTCAAAAACTCACTGTACCGAAGTATCAAGCCATAAATATCACTTTAGTGTAAACCAAGCCCACTCATCGCGTGAATCACAAAAAAAAAATGAGCGCTCATGTTCAGCAGGTATCAGGGAAGGCAAGTGGAATGTTGACCTTTATTTCAAAGTGACTCAAGTAGAAAAGGAGAGTGGTCTTGCCAGAACTATAAAAGGTACTAGTCAGACCATGGCTGGAAAACTGTGAACAGGTTTGGCCTCTGATTGAGGAAAGATGTACTGGCATCCGAGGTAGTCCTGAGAAGGTTCACAAGAATGATTCCAGGTTTAGAAGGATTTTCATATGAGGAGATGTTGAGAATGTTGGGCTTATATTGATTGGAGATTAGAGGAATGAGAGATGACTTTATTGAAACATACATTTGGCTCTTAAGGGGCTTAATGGGATAGATGTTTCTTAAAGCATTGAGAAATTAAATGTCTATTCTATGTGCAGAAAGATGCCACAAGATTTAAAGTAAGGTGCAGGATGTGAGGAAAATATTTTCACCCAGACAGTGATGGGAATCTGTAAAACATTGCCTGTAAGGGGGTAGTGGCAGAAACGTTCATTTAAGAAGTATTTAGATTTACGCTTGTGATGCCAAGACATACAAAGCTATAGCCAAGTGCTGGAAATGGGATTAAAATAGCTAGGTGGTTGTGTTTACCGACATTGACTCGATGGGCTGAAGGGCATTTTGCTGTGCTCTAGACCTCTATGACTGATTTACTAGCATCACAGATCTAAGTTCTGAAAAAGAACCTGCAAAAATGTCATCTTTTCAGTTTTGAAAAGAGGTATATTACACTAAGGCATGTAGAAAAAATACATCTAGAACACTGAAATAACCACAGAGAATGCTGAAGGAACTCAGCAAGTCTGCAGCACTTGTGGATAGAGAAAGAGTTGATATTTTGAATGCAGTTTGACTCTTCAGAGTTGACCAGTTGTGAAGAAGAATCCTACTGTACTCAACATTAATTCTGTTTCTCTCTCTGTTTTCAATAATTTTCTGTATTAATTTTGATGTGTTCGAATTGTTGCTGTTTTACAGGTGCCACAAGCATTGAAAAATATGACCTACGTTCCAATACATGGACACATGTAGCAAATATGAATGGAAGACGACTACAATTTGGTGTGGCGGTGCTAGATGACAAACTTTATGTTGTGGGAGGTAGAGATGGATTGAAGACATTAAATACAGTAGAGTGCTACAATCCAAAGAGTAAAACCTGGAATGTAATGCCTCCCATGTCTACTCATAGACATGGCCTTGGTAAGTCACACTAGTCATAGAACACGGGAAAGGATTTGCAAGCAACCAGGAGTTTTGCAACCAATTTAGACAACTATCTTTTATTCCAACTCCTTTATCCCCCCTGGTCAAGGAAGCTATTTTAGTCGGAGGCAAAGAATGTCAACAGGCAAGGTAGGCATACAGTAAGAGAAAATCATATAAGTGAAACTGTCAAACAGCTTTGTGTCAACATGAGAGTTTAGATGTAACGATACTGAGAACATCAATGCTGGACATCACAGCAGGTCAGACAGCATCCGTGGAGAGAAAGCAAGGTGTCGTTTCGAGTCTAGATGATTATTCATCAGATCTGAAGTGTGGAATGTACAGCATTTATGCTATAGTTGGGGTGAGGGGGCAGGGGCAGTTATGGGGGGTGCTTGTGGAATGGGGAGTGTAGGGTGCTGGCGGGGAAGAGATGCTGATATTTCAGATTAAGTGATCCGAAAGTGAGAATGGCAGAACAATGGTGTGTCTCCTGCCATACTTGAAAGGATAGTAACTGAGATTGGGAAGGGAGGACATGACAACAAGCTAAAAGAAAGGGAAGAAATGGTTCACAGTGTAAAGATGTTGAACTCAGTATTAAGTCCAGAAGTTTGTAAAGTGCCTAGTCTAAAGATGAGATGTTGTTCTTCCAGTTTGCGCTGTGATTCACTGGAGCACTGCAGCATGCGGAGGACAAACAAGTGGACATGCCACATTGGGTGCAGTGAATACAATACACCAGATTGGAGGAAGTACAGGTGAAATGCTGCTTCATCTGGAAAGACTGTTTAGGCTTTTGGATGCCGAGCAGGGAGGAGGTGAATGAGCAGATGTTACCGCAGAAGGTGTAACATGAAAAGGTGCTGTGGAAAAGGGCGTGGTGTTGGTGGTAGTGGAATGGACTAGGGTGTCCCAAAGGCAACAATCCCTGTGAAATACAGACAGGGAGTGAGGGGAAGATGGGTTTGGTGGTGGCATTCCGCTGGGGTTGTCTGAAATGACAGAGAATGATTCTTTGAATGCAGAGGCTGGTAGGATAAAAACTGAGGACAATTGGAACCTGATCACACTGTTTTGAGTGTTGGGAAGGAGTAAGGGCAAAAGTACAGGTGACGGATCGGATGCGATTGAAGGCCCTGTCAACCACAGTGGATGGGAAACCACAGTCATGGAGGAAGCAAGCCACTGCAGCAGCGCTGTTTTGGAAGGTGGCATCGTCTGAACAGATGCAACATAGGCAAAGGAACTGGGAGAATGGAATGGAATTCTTGCAGGATGTGGGGTGTGATGAGCTATAGTGAAGGTAGCTATGGGAGTTGGTGACTGTGTAGTGGGTGACAGTGGACAGTTTAGTCCCCAAAATGGAGAGAGACAGGTCAACTTCTCTTCTCCACCGGCACCCTACACCCACCACCCCAACTCCCCTGTGCTCCCTCCACCCCCAAACTATAGCATAAATGCTGTCCCCTCACACTTCACTTCAGGTCTGATGAAGAGTCATCTAGACTCGAAACATTAGCTTGCCCTCTCTCCATAGATGCTCTCTGACCTGCTGTGATTGCCGACATTTGTTGTTTTCGGTACAAATTCCAGCATCTGTAGTAACTTGTTCCCAGATATAACAATATTTTGCACTGAACGTTGGCTAATTTCAAAAATTGAAGTAATTAGACTATTTTATGTTCCTAAGCAGAATGTACAAAGTAGGAAGTATTGAACAGTCACAATTACTGTTCTCGAATTATTGCTAATGTTAGATTTATTTACTCGTCATGGCTTAACTAACAAGCATTAACTGCTTGAACCTCTGGTGATGTATGTGTGTCTTACGACTTCAGACACCTGCTCAGCCTGCAGTCAGCCACTTGTCATTGAAAGTAGGTGTACTGTGGATGTCGATGACATTATAAAATGAACAAAAAAATGTAGGTCCCAACTGCACATTTGCATGTAGCTCATAAAATTTGTTTTAAATAAACCCCTGTGCAACAGGTGTTGGTGTTTTACTTGCTGAATGTTCAATGCAGATTGCAAAACAATTTGAAAATCATTATTGTATATGCTATGCAAAGGAGATTTTCAGCAAGGTTCCTTAACAATGTTCCAAAATGAAGATGCACAGTAGAAAATCCCATGTTCAGACGTTCTTCTAAAAAAAAGTAGTCTTTATATATTTACGTTCAAATCTAGTTTCAGTGCAAAAAGCATAAATTTAATAGAGTAGCTACTGATCCAAATTTTTAAAAATTTAAGCCGAAGTATAATATGTTATCTTTTAACAACGATACTGTGCAGAAGAGTGTAATATTGGTAGTGAGTAGTTGTTTACATTTACACGAGAACAAGAGCTTCTGTGTCTTTTGTGTCGAAAATGGGCTCTTTAGGGAAAATCTTGATTTTTGAAAAAAAAGTACTGCCTGAACAACACTAAAAGCTTCCATACACTGATGAAATTTGAGCCTTTAAATTGGATTTTGTATCGAAGGTTGCAACAGAGGATAACATTGTAGCACATAACATAGCAGAGGTGAAAAGATTGTTCCTGCTAAATAGTTGAATGTAACTAAGACACTCCTTACAACCGAGATAAAAGGTACTGCAGATGCTGGAGAATCCGAGATAACAAGCATGGGGCTGGATGAACACAGCAGGTCAAGCAGCATCACAGGAGCAGGAAAGCTTGACGTTTCGGGCCTAAACCCTTCATCAGAAACCTACTTCTTTGACCAGATTTTGGCCAGCTGTCCTGATATCCTTTTGTTTACCTCTCATTTGTTAAGGGAACAAATCAACAGTCACTACACAAGATCAGAGCACATGGTGTAGGCGATAAAGGCAAAATAAAGGATTATTTAGGTAACCGGAAGCAGAGAGGGGAATGACTGAGCTGTTTTCAGGTTGGCAACATGGATCAAAATGTATCAGAGATAAAAGGTACTGCAGATGCTGGAGAATCCGAGATAACAAGCATGGGGCTGGATGAACACAGCAGGTCAAGCAGCATCATAGCAGCAGGAAAACTTGACGTTTCGGGCCTAAACCCTTCATCAGAAATGGGGAGGGGAAGAGAGTTCTGAAAGAAATAGGGAGAGAGGGGGAGGCGGATAGAGGATGGATAGAGGAGAGGATAGGTGGAGAGGAGGCAGACAAGTCGAAGCGGCGGGGATGGAGCCAGTAAAGGTGAGTGTAGGTAGGGGGTTAGGGAGGACGGACAGGTCAAGGGGGCGGGATGATGTTAGTAGATAGGAGATGGGGGTGTGGCTTGAGGTGGGAGGAGGGGATAGGTGAGAGGAAAAACAGGTTAGGGAGGTGGAGATGAGCTGGGCTGGTTTTGGGATGCGGTTAGGGGAGGGGAGATTTTGAAGCTTGTGAAATCCACATTGATGCCTTTGGGCTGCAGGGTTCCCAGGCTGAATATGATTTGCTGTTCCTGCAGCCTTCGGGTGGCATCACTGTGGCATTGCAGGAGGCCCAGGATGGACATGTCGTCTGAGGAATGGGAGGGGGAGTTGAAATGGTTCGCGACTGGGAGGTGCAGTTGTTTGTTGCGAACCGAACGCAGGTGTTCTGCAAAGCGGTCCCCAAGCCTCCGCTTGGTTTCCCCGATGTAGAGGAAGCCGCAACGGGTACAGCGGATGCAGTATACCACATTGGCAGATGTGCAGGTGAACATCTGCCTGATGTGGAAAGTCTTCTTGGGGCCTGGGATTAGGGTGAGGGAGGAGGTGTGGGGGCAGGTGTAGCACTTCCTGCGGTTACAGGGAAAAGTGCCGGGTGTGGTGGGGCTGGAGGGGAGTGTGGAGCGGACAAGGGAGTCACGGAGGGAGTGGTCCCTCCGGAAGGCAGATAAGGGTGGGGAGGGAAAAATGTCTTTGGTGGTGGGGTCTGATTGCAGGTGGCGGAAGTGTCGGAGGATGATGCGTTGGATCCGGAGGTTGGTGGGGTGGTATGTGAGGACGAGGGGGATTCTTTTTTGGTTATTATTGCGGGGACGGGGTGTGAGGGATGTGTTCCGGGAAATGTGGGAGACACGGTCGAGGGCGTTCTCGACCACTGTCGGGGGGAAGTTGCGGTCCTTGAAGAATGAGGACATTTGAGATGTACCAGCCCTCCGCTCCCTCCGCTTCAATCCCAACCTCACCTTAAAACCCGCGGACAAGGGAGGCGCAGTCGTAGTACGGCGCACCGACCTCTACATTGCTGAGGCCAGGCGCCATCTCTCTGACACCTCCTCCTACCGCCCCCTAGATCATGACTCCACCCCCGAGAACCAAACCATCCACAACCTCATCACCTCAGGTGACCTCCCACCCACCACCTCCAACCTCATCGTTCCCCAACCCCGCACCGCCCGCTTCTATCTCCTCCCCAAAATCCACAAACCTGAATGTCCTGGGCAACCCATTGTCTCCGCCTGCTCCTGCCCCACCGAACTCATCTCCACCTACCTAGACTCCATTTTCACCCCCTTGGTCCAGGAACTCCCTACCTACGTCCGTGACACCACCCACGCCCTCCACCACCTCCAGAACTTCCAATTCCCCAGTCCCCAACACCTCATTTTAACTATGGACGTCCAGTCCCTATACACCTGTATTCCCCATGCTGATGGCCTAAAGGCCCTCCGCTTCTTCCTGTCCCGCAGAACGGACCAATCCCCCTCCACCGACACCCTCATCCGCTTAGCCGAACTCGTCCTCTCCCTCAACAACTTTTCTTTCAATTCTTCCCACTTCCTACAGACAAAGGGGGTGGCCATGGGTACCCGCATGGGCCCAAGCTATGCCTGCCTCTTTGTCGGTTACGTGGAACAATCCCTCTTCCGTACCTACACTGGCCCTAAACCCCAGCTCTTCCTCCGTTACATTGATGACTGCATCGGCACCGCCTCGTGCTCCCACGAGGAGCTCGAATAGTTCATCCACTTCACCAACACCTTCCACCCCAACCAGAAGTTCACCTGGACCATCTCCAACACTTCTCTCTCCTTCCTGGACCTCTCTGTCTCCATCTCGGGCAACCACCTAGAAACCGATGTCCATTTCAAGCCCACTGACTCCCACAGCTACCTGGAATACACCTCCTCCCACCCACCCTCCTGCAAAAATGCCATCCCCTATTCCCAATTCCTTCGCCTCCGCCGCATCTGCTCCCAGGATGAGACATCCCACTCCCGTACATCTCAAATGTCCTCATTCTTCAAGGACCGCAACTTCCCCCCCCACAGTGGTCGAGAACGCCCTCGACCGTGTCTCCCGCATTTCCCGGAACACATCCCTCACGCCCCGTCCCCGCAATAATAACCAAAAAAGAATCCCCCTCGTCCTCACATACCACCCCACCAACCTCCGGATCCAACGCATCATCCTCCGACACTTCCGCCATCTGCAATCAGACCCCACCACCAAAGACATTTTTCCCTCCCCACCCTTATCTGCCTTCCGGAGGGACCACTCCCTCCGTGACTCCCTTGTCCGCTCCACACTCCCCTCCAGCCCCACCACACCCGGCACTTTTCCCTGTAACCGCAGGAAGTGCTACACCTGCCCCCACACCTCCTCCCTCACCCTAATCCCAGGCCCCAAGAAGACTTTCCACATCAGGCAGATGTTCACCTGCACATCTGCCAATGTGGTATACTGCATCCGCTGTACCCGTTGCGGCTTCCTCTACATCGGGGAAACCAAGCGGAGGCTTGGGGACCGCTTTGCAGAACACCTGCGTTCGGTTCGCCACAAACAACTGCACCTCCCAGTTGCGAACCATTTCAACTCCCCCTCCCATTCCTCAGACGACATGTCCACCCTGGGCCTCCTGCAATGCCACAGTGATGCCACCCGAAGGCTGCAGGAACAGCAACTCATATTCAGCCTGGGAACCCTGCAGCCCAAAGGCATCAATGTGGATTTCACAAGCTTCAAAATCTCCCCTCCCCCAACCGCATCCCAAAACCAGCCCAGCTCATCTCCACCTCCCTAACCTGTTTTTCCTCTCACCTCAAGCCACATCCCCGTCTCCTGTCTACTAACATCATCCCGCCCCCTTGACCTTCCCGTCCTCCCCACCCCCCTACCTACACTCACCTTTACTGGCTCCATCCCCGCCTCTTCGACTTGTCTGCCTCCTCTCCACCTATCCTCTCCGCTATCCATCCTCTATCCGCCTCCCCCACTCTCTCCCTATTTATTTCAGAATCCTGTTCCCCTCCCCCATTTCTGATGAAGAGCTTAGGCCCGAAACGTCAAGTTTTCCTGCTGCTATGATGCTGCTTGACCTGCTGTGTTCATCCAGCCCCATGCTTGTTATCAAGGATCAAAATGTCTTGTTTTGAGGGCGCCTCGAGGTTTTTTTCTGGGGCAACTTGTCATTCTTGCTAACACCTTTATTAAATGAAGCCCTCTCTTGGTAACATTACTTCGTGTATTTCTATTTACTAATGGCATAATTAGATTCACACAGAGCAGAAGTAGAATCCGTCAGTATCCTTAATGATCAACACTATTCCATTTAATGTTAAACCATAACACGCAAGGAAAAATTAATTACCTAAATACCACAGTATTTAAAGATAACCAGAAAAAGTCAATAACAAATACGATTTTCAAAAGGATAACTGACACACACTTCTGTACGCACAAAAGTTGTGACCCTCAACCAGCTTTCCTTGGACTGGTGAGGACACAGCTACACAGTTGCATGCTTGTTTCTAACGTAGTCATTGTACTTAAAGTATTTCAATGTGTGTGAGATACTTTGAGAAATAAGAACACATAAATGTTCATCTTAATGAATTATAACTGTTCACTATTAAGTTATGCAATTTATGATGTTTATTACATTACCATCCATTACAATATCCCTCCGTATAATAGCTCCTGAACTACTACAGTCCTAATATAGGGACTCCACATTTGTTTGCAACAAATTCATAACATCAGAGACCGTAAGATTTCATGGTTCCCAAGAGTCTGAGCGTTGGCCCTTTGCAGCTCCTCTCCCCATCTCTTTTTGCAGTCCTATCCCCTTTTGCAACCTCTTTAATCTCTTTAGAAATTCCTCAACCACTATTTGTAGCCTTTACCCCCATCTGTGCACCTGTCTCCACTTTACAGTTCTACCATCATTTTAAGCCCCTCTCTGATCCCCTTCCCCGAGTTTACAGACCTTCTCCCTACTTTCCAGCTATTCCCCCTTTGCAAACTCTGCACCCTGCGCAGCTCCTGTCACCACCTAATTTTAAGTAATAGACTGTCCACTTTGCATTGCATGCACAGACACACACATGCACATACTCTGTCCCTTGGTGATTCAGAGCGGTCTGGGAGTCATACAAAGTGAACCACAAGAAGTTAACATGTGTGCATGTGTTAGGAAGTTGTAATAACTTGGGAAGCCCAACTGGAGAAGCGCATCATTTATTGTTGAACACCAAAATAGAGCCACTACTCATGGCATACTTAGGCTGTTCCAGCCCAGGACTGAGACTTCTGCAGACCCATCCCTGAATCTACTTTATTATTTTGCACATATTTTCTAATCAACCTGTTCAGAGATATTATTACACCTCCTTGGAGCAGGTGGGCTTGAACCCAGGCCTCCTGGTCCAGATGAAGGGACACTACCACTACACCACAAGTGCCTACACATGGATCTGCTTTTATCTCTGTATCTGGAAGTGCTATCATACGCAACTGAACATTTTTTTCCATCACCAAATCACTGTGACTCTTTTGTTTTTAACTATTAACTGCCTGCTCGATCATCGAACAAGATCATGACTGATTTGATTATGGTCTTAACATCACTTTCCTGTCCACCATGCCCCATTATCCTTGTCAATTAAAAAACTATCCAACTCCACCCTGAATAAATTTAATGATCCATCTCTGCTATGGGAAAGATTCCTCATGCTAACCACTTGCTGAAAGGGGGAAAAAAACCCTGTTCTTTAGCTGTTCCCTCTAATTTTAGTCTCTCTCACAAGAAAAACCATATTTCTGATATCTGCTAAATCAGCAATGTAGTCAATTGGATATCTACATACAAAGCCCATTAAAGGCAATGCAAACCATCAAAGGTGGAGGGAGGGGAATGAATCACAATGGAGTTGGATGGGAAGTAAAGCAATCTGTCCCCTGTGCTGCCCACCTGTCTCTAAAGGCATCTAGAGCACTGATGGACACTGTGTGCTCCCTCTCCAATGACGTCCAGGCACGAACGTAGCCCTTGAAAAGGGGCATGCTGTCAGCAGAAATGGCCCCCTCTAAAGTCCACTGCCTGGACCTGTTAATAGCCACCTTGGCCACTGGGTCTGCTTTCTTTATCAGCCTGTCTAAAGAAGTCATTATATTCTTCTGGGGCAGGTGGATCTCACATCCAGACCTCCCAGCTCAGAGGTAGAGACTCCACCACTGCACCAAAAGAGGTCCTTCAAATGCAGAACAGTATGGATTAGCAATCCATCACCTTAACCTCTTCATCACCGTGTCACTGTGGGTCTACTTTATTATTTTGTATATACGTAAGTGCTATCACACACAACTGAATGTTTTCTTTTCCTACCACAAAATCATCCGTAACTCTTTCTTTCTTTTTGTTTTTAACTACTAACTGCTGCCAGTAAATCATCTGTGTACCCAATTAGATATTTACATATACAGCCCGTTACAGAGATATTACAGGCAATGCAAAGCATCAAAAGTGAGGAAAGGGTTGGGAAAGCAGGAATGGGCTAAATCGAATTGGAGGTGGGGTGAAGTTAGGCTTTGTTTTATGAAGGGTTCAGGTGATGAGTTCTGGTTGAGCAGGCCATTGCCTGTTACCAAGGAAACTCATACTCAACAAGCTCCGCAAGTAGATTAATTAATGATCCCCCATGGGCCTTGAACGGGTTCTCACAGAAGCCAAATGGAATTTAGCACTTATTGCAATGGAAATGGATATAGAATTCAGGAAGTTTTACTCCCCTTCTAATTAGGGGTTGTTGAAATCAAATCTGGACAATTGTGTACAATTTTGGAAAACAAATATAATTCTAGTAGAAACTGTTCAGGGCAGGTTCACTCCACTCATTCCTGGGTTGTAGGGTTTATTTAATGAAGAAAGTTGAATAGGTTGTGCCCATACCCTCCTGGATTTTGGAAGACTGAGGGGTGATCTTATAGAAACCTACAAGATTCTAATTGGAGTGAATAAAGTGGATACCAGGAATATGTTATTTCTTGTGTGAGTGACTAAAATTAGGGGAAACAGCTAAAGACCACGGGTATTTTTTTCCTTTCAGCAAGTGGTTAGCATGAGGGCTCTTTCCCATAGCAGAGATGGATCATTAAATTTGTTCAGGGTGAGGTTGGATAGTTTTTTAATTGACAAGGATAATGGGGCATGGTGGACAGGAAAGTGATGTTAAGACCATAATCAAATCAGTCATGATCTTGTTCAATGATTGAGCAGGCACAAAGGGCTAAATGGCCTACTCCTTCACCTAAATCCTGTATTCACTCTTTGGTCCCAGTAGTGCTAGTGGGAACAATGGCCACAGCTGGGAATGCAGCAGTCCAGGAGAAATGTATTGTGTTGGATCCTGGGCTTGAAGGTAAGTTCAGGTTCTCTCTGGGGCTGGGCTGGAAGGCCAGGGCAGACAGGAACAGGGGTTATAGGAAACATCAAAAGAGGTGAGATGGTGAGTTGGGGGTCTTGATTAGGAAGGGAGCACATAAAGGAGAGAGAACTGTCCTCCAAAATTCAGCCTGTGATTTTATTCAGGATTTTAATCATCATGAAAGGAAGTTAATTTTTTTTGACATTCGTCCTCACTGGAAGTAGAAGGAAGGGAAGCTCTTTGAGCAAAGGAACTTCTGAATTGCCAAAATTTGCCTTCTTTTGCAATAATTGAACTTTTTTTGTAGCTTTCAGTTCTACAGTCTGATGAAAATATTTTGCATTTTTGTAGGTGTGGAGGTACTGGAGGGTCCTATGTATGCTGTAGGTGGACATGATGGTTGGAGCTATCTAAATACAGTTGAACGATGGGACCCTCAAGCTCGACAGTGGAACTTTGTCGCCAGTATGTCAGTGCCACGAAGTACAGTTGGTGTAGCAGTACTTAATGGAAAGTAAGAAGAAATTATTGTTGTAATTTATTCTTCATTACTATATAAGTGTAGGGAATTGTGAAAATCTCTGTAAGGTGAATGATCATTTCTCAGGGTTAGTCATTTACAGAGTTTTGTGAAATACTAATTCGCAATCTGCTCCATTTAAAATAAGTGTTCATTACTACTCTTGAACAATCGCTCACTCAAATTGTGTAATTCATTTTGTTTGTTCACTGGATTTACTTTTGTGGTTTGCCTCTTGAGATTTATTTTGCTATTTAACTTGCTATGCAAAAGATATTTGCAATTATAACCTCGATTTGAAAAGTAACCTTCATTTTCAGAGGTAATGGTTCTACCTTCACATTTTCTCAGTCAACCTGGAAATTCGGCACAAGCTATTTATAGCACATAAGTGTGTACTCCTAAAGGTGGAAAGTTCTTGGGAATTTGATTCACTAGACTCATTTGCTAATTTTAGATAAGCTGCAGGCACCAGGCTATATTTGCAAACTTTGAAGCAATGAGTATACAAACCATCACAGGAGTCTACTGTGGATCAGCAGAGCACAGCTGGGTCACTAGGAGCATAGGTTTAAGGTAAGAGATAGAAGTCTAAGATGGGATTTGAGAAGAAATGCTTTCACCCAGAGGATAGTGGAGGTCTAGAACTCGCTGCCTGAAAGAGAGCTTCAGCCAGAACCTCTCATAATATTTTAGCAGTACTTAGATATTCACTTGCATTGCCTCAAAAACTGGAAAAATGGAATTAGTGTAGTCACATCTTTGCTGACTATCGAGAGCACTATGGGCCAAATGGCTGCCTGCTGTGTTGTAAATTTCTGAGTCTATGAGCTTCACTTTCAGCAGCAAGAATACTTGTATTGACATTGATCATATGCTGTTGGCAATCACCATTGCCTTCAACTGTAAAGTATTCAGTTCATTCCCAACAATGGCATACAGTCAGCTAGTCTTCAGATTCTGACTTGTGCTTCTATGTTGAATTTGCTGACTTTTGTTGTGTTTGGTAGCAACCTTTACCTGTTTGTTGGGCTGAAAATCTCAGAATTTTTTTTGAGCCTTAAGAAAAGTACTAACCTTTCTGATGCATGAGATTCAACGCGTCCAGCATTATTGCCTTTCCAAATGTTTGTATGATACTGGTGCCCAAAGTCACCACACAGAATTTTTTTCACTGACATTTGCAGTATCCTTAGCCTGAAAACCAAGCTTGACATCAATAAGTAAACAAGATTTTGTTTGAATACTATTGCGTGAAATCAGTTGAAGATGTAGATATGATGGGACTTTTAGTAGTACATTATATCATGTTGTTTGCTGTCCTTAGCTATAGGTAATTATGAGATAAAAGAATGGAATTCCAAGGCTATTTGAGGCCTTGGTCTGGGCACCCCCTGGCTCTCGCACCAAATAGAGGATTGGATGCTGTGTCACTTTGTGTTTTTACATGCAATTTGCTACCTTTTCATTGGCAACTAATTCTTTCTACCTGGAAAAGTTTTGTTGAAACATAAAACTTTTCAAAGTAATTTTTGACCATCTACAATGCAGCATTTTTTATCTCAATATGATGTAGTGACTGAATACTTTTAATTTCAGTCTATAGTCTGCATGCTCATAATATCCTGCAGTACCTTCTTTTCCTTTTCTCTGCATAAGTAGGGGTGCTTTGATCATTTTTCTGCCATATTCCTTACATTAATACAGTGACTATACTTAATAAGCATTAGCATGACTATAAAAATATAATTGCAAAGACTATTCTATAAATGCAGTCTTTTATTTTTTTTCCTATTCCAGACTCTCAGCATCCAACAAAGCCAGCTCAACACAGGTACAGGAGTAGGCCATTCATTGCTTCAAGCCTGTTTCAACATTTAATAAGGTCATGGCTGATATGTGGCCTAACTTCGTAAGCCTGCTTTTAGCCCAAGCCCTTAATACGTTTGCTTAACAAAAATTTAACTATCTCAGAATTAACATTAACAACTGATCTAGCATCAACTGCCAGTTCTAAACCTTTACCACCCTTTGTGTGTAGAAGTGCTCCCTTATGTCTCTCCTGAATGGTCTAGCCATAATTCTCAGATTATGCTCCTTAATTCTAGAATCTCCAACCAGTAGAAATTATGTATCTTTTTCTACCCTGTCTTTTCCCATTAATATCTTGAAGACTTCAATCAGATCACTCCTTAACCTTCTAAATTCTAGAGAAAACAGGCCTGATTTTATAATCTCTCTTCATAACTTAACACCTGAGGTCCGGGTATCTTTTTGTAAACTTACTTTGAACTCCCTTCAAGGCTGGATATATCCCTGCCACGTTGTGGTGCCCAAATTTGCTCATGCTACTCCAACTGGGATTTAACCAGGGATTTTTGTAGCTGCACCATAACTTCTGCACCTTCATACTCCAGTCCTCTAGTTAAAAAGACCAACATTTCATTAGCTTTCTTGATTATTTTCTGCATATGTTCATGACATTTTAAAGTGTTATGAAGTTGGGAAGAGTGTCTGTGGATTGGAAGGCAGGACGTTAGAATTTGGTGTTTGTAAAATGTTGATGTTTATTAAGTTATAGGGAGAAAGCAGAAAGATGATGTGCTTTTTCTAGGCTTGGATGAAAATAAAGTGTCTGTGGGCAGCTTGTGGGTACCTAAATTGTGTCATTTGTATCACAAGGCTGGATGGTTTGCAGGCTGTGCTGTTTTGTTATCAAGACAACAAATTTGAATTTAGCCAATTAATTTAAGCCAGGCCCTTAGTTACTGTTTGTGTAAGCGGGACTTGTATTTATTGGAACAGCATACTATTAGAAATTTGTTTTATTCGGGTATAATTAGTAGTTAGAAGGGAATTGTTTGCTTTGTTAGTAGTTCATTTAATTTGTTCACTGTTAGAGTTAGATAAATAAATTGTTACTTGGCTCACTGAGCTGGTTCGCTGTTGTCCTGCAGATGTTTCATTACCCCGCTGGGTAACATCATCAGTGCAGCCTTCGATGTGTCCACAACCCAAGCTACAAATCTACTCCAAAACCTTAAAAATTGTTCCTTGTTGATTATAGAGTGAGTGTCAGTAGTGTATTTCATTTAAACACTCCTTTAAAGCAGATTGGGAGTGAGAGGCAGGTTATATCACTTTTCACAATTCTTTTATAGGGTGAGGTTAGCCTCTCTGGGTGTTTCGGTTTTAGTTATGAGAGGGGAGATCATCCTCTGCTTTTATAACAAAAGACCAATGCAACTGAACTCCATGTCCCTTTGGGAATCCACTGCATTTAACTTCTGACCATCTGGAAAATACTCTGATCTAACCATTTTCGGTCCAAAATGCTTACGTAGAAATTGCTTATATAGAAATCCATCTGCCATAGTTTTGCCTGTCCACTTAGTCTAACAAGATCCCTTGGTAATTTTATGCTGTCATCTACACTGTCACAAATGTCACCTAACTTTGTGTCATCAGCAAATTTGGTTATATGACTTTCTATGCCATTATTCAAGTTGTTAAAAATTAATGTGAATAATTGAGATCCTCATGGGACACCACTAGTCAAAACATGTGAACATTATGTTATCATGTAGATTGGCCTCACAGCGCTAATTATATTTTAACTTGATTCACTACATTGATCCTCTAGTGCAGGTGTAACAATGGAAATTTCAAATATTTCAATATGATTATATGACATTTTCAACATTTTAATTTATCTAAAACATCTAAGTGAATTGTTGAATCAGTATGCACAGGTAATGCTGTAAGAAAATGTAATACATGTAATAACATGTTTCTGAGTTTATGATTGCATTTTTTAATATAACAAACAATAAAATATAAAGGTTAATTTTACAAAGTTGCGTTCTGGATGCTTTCCATGGGCAGAAAATCATCAAGACCGTGCACCCCAGATTTCAGTACGTACTCCCGATGGAAAGGCTCCACGTTCAGAAAGTGATTTTGTAAAGTTCACCCATAGCCATTAAGAAAAAAGATATGATGATTTCATTTCTGGGGACATTACATCTCATTTTGTTTTTCACTCAGACTGTATGCTGTTGGAGGTCGCGATGGAAGTTCTTGCCTTAAGTCTGTGGAATGCTTTGATCCCCACACCAATAAATGGACCCCCTGTGCATTGATGTCAAAAAGACGGGGAGGTGTGGGAGTTGCCACGTGGAATGGTTTCTTGTATGCCATTGGAGGACATGATGCACCAGCGTCTAACCTCACATCAAGGTTATCTGACTGTGTAGAGAGGTAAATGAAGTATTATTCAACCATGGCCAACATGAAATGTGTGTTTTGACTACGTATTCAAAATCATATGCAGAAAAGCCTAAACCCTTGTAAGTTTAAGTAGTCTTATATTTTTTTAAAAATATATGTATGGCAAGCAACCAATAGTTACATAGAACATAGAACAATACAGCGCAAAACAGGCCCTTCGGCCCTCGATGTTGCGCCGACCTGCGAACTAATCCAAGCCCATCCCCCTACACTATCCCATCATCATCCATATGCTTATCCAAGGACTGTTTAAATGCCCCTAATGTGGCTGAGTTAACTACATTGGCAGGCAGGGCATTCCACGCCCTTAACACTCTCTGAGTAAAGATTACATGAGTAATCTCAGGCTCTCCAGTAAGGTTCTCCTGTTTTCAAAGTCAGGGTTGTCTTGTATGATAGTGGAAGGGAAGCCTGCTGAAAGAATAAATGTGCTTGTAAGTTGACAATGAAATGACGACATTTGTTGAATAATTGTGAGGGTATATACCAATCAAACCCTTCATCATGGATAAGTGCAATGTAACAAGACCTAAAGAATAAACTCTGGCGTGGTTAAAAAAATATGAAAGTATGATTAGGATAAAATCAAATTAATTATTTGTAAAAGAAAAAGCCATTAAGTAGAATTGGTAATTAATTAGGCTCAATTTTGCAAGAAAAAAATTAACATTTATTGCCCATCTCTAATTGCCAGAAGGCAGTTTCAAGTCAACCACACGGCTGTGGATCTGGAGTCACATGTAGACTAGACCAGGTAAGGATGGCAGTTTCCTTCCCTTAAAGGACTTAGTGGACCAGATGGCTTTTTCCAACAATCGGCAATGAATTCATGGTCACCATTGGCTCTTAATCCCAGATTTTTATTGAATTCAAATGCCACCTTCTACCCTACAGGATTCAAACCCGGGTCCCCAGAAATTACCTGGGACTCTGGATTAAACAGTTCAGCAACAATATCACTAGGCCATCAGCTCCCCTCATTGGTCACTGGATAATCACCAGTGGCTGAAAAAGATGGAAGTTTGAAATTGATTGTAGAAATTTGAATTCTTCCACAGTGAGTCAACTGCCATGGGTTAAATGTAATGCACAGTTTACCCATGATGATTATAATGCTGTATTTGTTTTAACCTACCTTAGGCATGTTATTGTGCCATAAAAATTTTTTCTTGACTCTTAAAAATAGGCTTCTATGAAACCATCCATATTTATACACACTTAAATAATGAGTCTGTGCTACCAGAATTGTTTTTTGTTAAATTAATTGATCCCAAATATTATTCCTGGAACCACATTATTCTCTCGATGATATAAATGCTATCTCTGGTTAAGCTATCAGGATTTCACCTCTTGGGTTTATGTGCTTTGCATTTATCTGCATACTTAGTGAGGATGTATAACTGCCTTACATTGCATTACATTAAATATATTAAAAGGAATAAACTAATTGAAACGTTCCAAGTTTTAACTACCAACTAAGTACAATGATCTGATTGGAAAAACAAACTTCAGATTTGTCTTTAACCTTGTGTGTATAAGACTGAACTCTGTTCTTCTACAAACACAAATAATAAACAAAGTAAACACAAATAATTGGCACGTCAAATTACATATGCTTGTTAAATGTTCAATTATATACCATAGCTGCTATTTTAGTTACGTTACTACATTGAAATTTTTTTTCACAAATATAAGCTTTAAATGAATGTAATCACTAAGTTTACATATGTAGTAATTTACATACATGTGGTTGAGAGGAACAGGAGGGTTTTTAAATTGTGATTTATAATCTGATCTAGGAGAAAACATCTGTTGTTTAATTATTTGTAAGTTTCAAATGTGCTACCATGGACTGACTCCTTCACTCAACATTGTGTTATGATGGAGATATTAATAGAAATTAATCTACATGTATGAACGTAGGGAGATAACAGCAAGTGTATATCAACAGCCCATGGTGGAGATGGTTTTGCAGGGATAGCACAGTTCAAGCCTAAAAGCACTTTTCATATTTAATAGGTGTTGATCATTATTTTTGTATCAGAAATTATTTCTCAGATTTACAATTTTGTACACTTTACTCCTGGTGTTGTGTGCTTAAAAGGAATGTGGATTAGATAACCAGATGCAAAACTTAGCATGCCTAATTTGTAGCATTTTAAGTTCTGTAACCAATAAAAAGAATGACTAGGAAATCCAGAGTGCTCTGAATAGATATGATGGCCTCTAACCTTTCCTGTGAAAATGAGGTTCTATGCTCCAAGCAGTCCTGGAAAATTAACCTTGTAATCTCAAAGTCAAAGTAATGCATGGAAATGGGGCAATTCCCCTGTTATGTCTCTGCCAATCAAAAAACAAGCCATGCAATACTATCCTGCTTTTCAGCTTTTGGATAATAGCTCTCTGCAGGTTAGGGTGCGTAATCCATATATCTTTTAAAAGTGTCAAGAGTTTCTGCCCCGACTAATCTTTGAGCAAGTATGTACCAGACCCCTATCATCCTCTGGATGAGAAGTAATTGCCCCATCTCCCTTCCAATCTTTCTGTCAGTTACTTTAAATCTATATCTCCTAGTCAATGATCCGTTAAGATAAATAAGTCCTTCCCATCCACTGTATTCAGGCCCCCCTCAAATTTGTACATCTCATTATCCTAAAATTGTTAAACATTTGGACCTGATCAAAAAAACATGGCTATGTTTGTTTGCAGATATGATCCAAAAACTGACACTTGGACAGCAGTGGCACCAATGAGTATCAGCAAAGATGCAGTGGGTGTTTGCTTACTTGGTGATAGGCTGTATGCAGTTGGAGGATATGATGGACAGTCATATCTGAACTCTGTGGAAGCCTACGATCCACAAACTAACGAGTGGATGCAGGTAAGAGTAACAATGTAGCAGCTTTCACTCTTTTTTTGAAAAGAAAAGTTGAAACTTTTTGTTCTCATGATGTAATGCTAAATTTCTATTTATAAAAGATGTAAAACTCTGAACAAAGTGTTGTAATTATATTTATTAAAAGTAGGTGTTCATTATTATGTTGTAGATAAATACAAATATAGCCTGTAAAAACAATTTATTCCAACTCATGCACTTGCTATGGAATGCATCTAGAAAAGTTTTTACAATGAGTTCTCTCAATATAAGATCATCCCAGTTCGGAATGTCAATACTTGTATCACCTACCCACTCCTGGGCTATCTGATGGTTGCTGGAGAGAAAGGCAAAACTTAAATACAGTTGTCATGGTCCATGTTGGCACAAATGGTACTGATAAAAACAGGGAGGTGGTCTAACTGGAAGTATGCCAGGTATTAGGCTCCAAGTTTAAATAGCAGACCTTGAAGGTAATATCTAGATGATTGTCCAAGCCGTCTGCAAATTGCCAGGGGTGTTGACAGATGGCTAAAGGCGGTTTTATTAAAAAAAAAAGTTCCTTTTCACTGGACACTGATACCAGAACTGGACAGCAATGAGCTGTATGAAATGGATTGGCTACCCCTGAAGCAGATGCGACTTGTGACCTAGCAAAAGGATGAATATTGAGGTAACAAAAGCTTTAAACTACTAAAGTATGGAAAGGGACCTTCAAGAAACCTAAGCAGCCTAAAGATAGATCAAACAGGGCAGGATTGCATAGGAAAGAGTAGAGTACAGAACCACATTGATGACAAGGGAATGAATAGAGTTACAGTGAGAAAAAAATTGTATTAAAATATGTTAAAATGTCTGTATGGCACTGTATAATGTCTGTAATAAAACAAGGAAGACAGAGCTAATTGTGTGTTGGGAGGGACTAATGAGACATGGTTATTGGAAAATCCAGAGAGATTAAACATCACAAGGTATAATGTACAACAGGGAAAAGGATAAATGTTGTACGTGTTACGAATAATATAACGGCAACAGAAAAGAGGTGTAGCCTATCAGCAAGACAAGAGTAGAATTTGTGAGGACAGAGATAAAATATTGAACTGATGAACTGGTTTAGTCTACAGGCCACAAAATACTGGAAGAAACATGCAAATAAACCAACTGGGTAGCCATGGCTTATCCAGTGGGTTGACTGACAAATATGTAAACAGGTTAGAAGAAAACTTTTTAGTTACATCAGAATTAACCATTTACCTATTGCTGATTGTAAACATTCAATTGAAATCAGCTCTTTAAATATGTTTTGCTGTTTGTAATACAATACAGCACAGGAACCGGCCATTCGGCCCACCAAGCCTGCAGTTATTTCTAGTCCTTATTTAAACCCACTACTTATTGCCCACATGCGGTTTTTATCCATCTGTTTGCCTCCTGTTAATGTGTCCGTCAAGATACGCCCTAAAAGTTGCTAACATGCCTGCTTCCACCACCTCCACTGACAGTGTTCCAGGCACCCACCACCCATTGTGTGAAAAATTTTTCTTGCACTTTTCCCCTAAACATCCTCCCTCTCACTTTGAACCTGTGCCCTCTTGTGGTTGACTTTTTTACCCTGGACAAAAGCCACCCTATATCAGTGCCTGTCATAATTTTGTAGACCTCTATCAGGTCGCCCCTCAGCCTCCATCTTTACAGTATAAACAATCCAAGTTTATCCAACCTCTCATAACTAAAAACCTCCAGAACAGGTACCGTCCTGGAATACTTCATCTGCACCCTCTCCAAAGTATCCATATCCTTCTAGTAATGTGGTGACCATAACTGCATGCAATATTCTAAATGTGGCCTAACTAAAGTTTTCATTTAGCAATGTTTTCAGAACTGGCACAACTTCATCCTTACGCTTGTCTTTCTGTGAAAGAATGATACTAAACCACCCAAATCATCAAAGTGATTAACCTCTGTCTGAAGAATTGGCTATTGATTCCCTCTGGATATATCTTAATTTCCATGCTAGACTAACTGTCTTAAATATTAATCTACATGATTTGATCTTTGGTTAGTGATGCACTGTCTGATTTTACAGACATATCTTTCTATAATTATTAGACAATGACACCTCTATATCTGCTACTACAAGAATGAGAACTAAACTAAAAACTGAGGATCTTAATATCAAAAACTCATTTGTGTATTTTTTATTTCTGAAGATATCTACTCTACTCTAGTGACAAGTCTTAGGCAAGTACAACTTTTTCAGTGTTGATCCCCAAGCTGCAGTCCTAAATAATGATCTCTAAATCAGTGTTCAGCGCCAGTATCCATGAGACCATTTGGCATTGGACCTGGATTGAGGCCGTTCAACCCATCAACTCTGCTCTGCCTTTCAATCATGGCTGATAAGTTTCTCAACCCTGTTCTCCTGCATTCTCCCTATGATCCTTGACAATCAAGAAGCTATCTATCTCCATCTTAAATATACTCAATAACCTGCCTCCACAGCCATCTGTGGCAGTGAATTCCATAGATTCACCACTCTGGCTGAATAAGTTTCTCCTTATCTCCGTTCTAAAAGGTCTTCCCTTTTAATCTAAGGCTGTGCCCTCAGATCCTAGTCTGTCCTACCAATGGAAGCATCTTCCCAACATCCACTCTGTCCAGGCTATTCAGTATTCTATAAGTTTCAACTAGATTCCCCCCTCATCCTTCTAAACTCCATCGAGTATAGACACAATCCGCAAATACCAGATCATTTGTTTGCTCCCTGGAGCCTGAGGTCTTTCCTCATGAATGTTCTTGTACAGGTCCAGGTAAGAGCACAAGAAATAGGAGCAGGAGTAAGCCATTTCACCCCTTGAATCTACACTGACATTCTATGGCTCTTTTACTACATCATCTGCACTACCTTGCTCAATTTGCATATTTTGTGATTCCCTGAGTACACTTCTGTAGAGGCCCCTTTACTTCAAGGTTATTAATTAACTCTCTTTCATTGCACAATACTAGATCCAAAATAGCCTATTCCCTAGCTAGTTCTTCTACATATTGATCTAGAAGACTAACTTGCTGTGAACTTGTCCTCCAAATTAATATGGCAAATTGCATTTGCGCAATTTATATTGCTGCAATCCCTGTGGAGGTTGATATCTTTTAAAGAGAGAGGAATTTCAATAAAAATTGAAAGTCAAGATTTTACTTTTTTGATTTTATTTTGCTAAACTAAAAGTCTTAGTGTAAATCATAACTTAATTGGCAAGTCATTACTACATCAAGTGAAAGACAAAGTGCTCTCACATTAACAAACACAAGCAAAACATACCTTACAAAACTCTTTTAATGTACTGACAGATAGCATTAAAGGCACAATTCCAAAATCACTTCCAGCTCTCCATCAGAGATTTTCTTTTCTCCACCATGCCAGTTTGAAATGCCCATTCTGACTAGCAAGTCATACCTCAACAAATCCCTGTTCTTCAAATTTTCAAGTGCCCGATCTGTTCTGTTCCTATTCTTATGAACATAAACTGAACTCTTAGAAGCTTGTTTGTTAGCACAAAATATACCTTATAGATGTTTTTCTTGCTGTTTGAATTTTGCCTTTACAGATTTTCCACAGCTCTGATTTCTTTGTTCCTGCATTTCAGCCACAACTGTCCTATAAAAGTTGCAAAATATTCTGTCACTCCTCCTTAATGGGTTCATATTTCAGCTTCCCTCCTCATGACAATGGACTACACGGCATTTCTCTGAACCGAGGTGTTTATATTTCTTTCCAGAATATTTTTTAAAATATTTGAGTTAAAGGTACATTTTAAAACAAAATTGTCTTGCAAAGCTCAGTGTTCATAACAATGTCAACATTAAATACCTGTCCCGGACATCACATTTCCTGATTATACTCTGCACTACACTGTAGTTACAGTTGGGGAGCCGAGAACTAACTTCAGCAATGCATTCTGTGCTTACCCAGTTCTACCCAAACTGTTTCTACTTGATTTTCTAACACCCTTTCTGTCTATTACCTTCATTGAATACATTATTATCACAGGACCATCCACCTTTTGCACTTTTCCTATCTGTTCAAAAAAATTAAGTTTCCTTTAGTTCCCTACTTTGATTACTTTGCAGCCGCATTCTGGCAAAGCTATTAGATCAAAGCAAGTATTTTATAGCTGTCCTATTAATTTGTTGCAAATATTTAGCACATTCCAACATGGTGCCATTACCTTTGATCTTTGTTTTCCAGTTTTCAGTTCTGTCACTATAGTCATTAATAAGGCATGTCCGTTACCTTTGTTACATTGACCAGAAACCAAACTGGTCCAGCTGTATAAAAATTGTTGCTTCAAGAGCAGGTCAAAGGCTAGGATTTGTTTGGTGAGTTACTCTCCTCTTGTCTCCCCAAAGCCTATCTGAAATCTACAAGTCAGGAATATGATGGACTACTCTACACTTGCCTAGATGAGCACAACTCTACTAACACTCAAGGTTGACATCATCCAGGACAAAGAGTTAACAAACAAAAAGAATAAAGAAAATTACAGTACAGGAACAGGCCCTTTGGCCCTCCAAGCTTGCACCGACATGCTGCCCGTCTGAACTAAAACCCCCTACCCTTCGGGGGACCGTATCCCTCTATTTCCATTCTATTCATTTATTTGTCAAAACACCCTTTAAAAGTCACTATAGTATCTGCTTCCACCACCACCCCCGGCAGCAAGTTCCAGGCACCACCACCCTCTGTGTAAAGAACTTGCCTTGTACATCACCTTTAAACCTTGCCCTTCACACCTTTAAACCCATGGCCCAATAATTTCCCTACCACTGACGTAAGGCTCACTGGCCTGTAATTAGCTGGATTATCCTTGCCTCTTTTCTTAAAAAAATTCTGCTTCATTGACATGCACTCACTACCTTCAACGTTTGCTCCTGTCAACAGGATGCACAGTGGCAGCAGTGTGTACTAACTGTAAAATACACTGCAGCAACATGCCAAGGCTCCTTCCAAACAAGCAGTTTCCAAACTTGCGGCCTTTAAAATTTAAGGTCAAGAGCAGCAGGTGCTTGGGAACACGAATACCTGAATTTCCCTTCGAAGCCACACACCATCTTGACTTGAAACTATATTGCCAGTCCTTCGTTGTCACTTGGTCAAAATCCTAGAACTCCCTTGCTCACAGCACCAAGTATCCTTGTGTCCCAAGGACTGCAGTGGTTCATGAAGACAGCTTACCATCATCTTCTCCAGGGAAATTAAGGATGCACAATAAATGCTGGCCCAGCCAGCAAAATGTCCATACCTGATGAATGAGTTTTTGTTTGAAATCTCTCACTGCCTATTCGTGATCCGCTCTGTATAATTTTACCAATAACACTGCTGTGCTCCAAAATCTGAATGTATCCTTTGATGTTTGAATTTTACCTCTACAGATTTTCTTCACCACCACACTTTATTGGTTAAAAACAAACGCTACTGCCCTAGTTATTTGATTTGACTGATCCTAGTCTAGTTTAAGTGGATCTTGTCAGACACTCGATGTAGATTTTATTGTTCAGGACTGCAGTGTTCCTAACAAATTCCTACATGCTGTGCCTACGATGCACCACTTGTCCTGCTGCCCTGCCACATCCATTGAAAATTTAAAAGAAGAATTAGAAGTAACTGTTTGTCTGGATCCCACTTGCAGCAGTTTCCAACTTTACAATTCTGCAATAGAGCACTCTCATGACTGCTGTGTTGCTAAGAGTCCTCCTTTTTGAGGTATATTCAGGCCCCTGCTCATACGAAATTGCTTTCTGTCCTTCGTAAATAATATTTGGTGTAAATCTTCATGGTTTAAGTAACATTAGTCTTTTCATTTCCCCGCATTCATCCTGACCATTATCTTCTTTATGAGGTGTTTCTTATGGCATTACTTTGATTCCATAATACTCAAAAGCAACATATTTTCCATTTCTTTGTGTTCACATTCTAGTTGTGGAAAAGTAATGCTGTTGTAAAGAATTAATGAAGTAAACCTAGTTGAAGATGACTGAGACGTTGAGGATTTTACTTTTAAAAAAAAATTGTGAACACTATTTCCTGTGCATCTATGACTATTTTCAGCAAGTTAATTGTACTCCTTTTTTTTTAAATAGGTTGCACCACTGTGCCTTGGAAGAGCTGGAGCTTGTGTGGTCACTGTAAAACTTTGATTTTTTTTTAATGTAGATTTTGTATTATAACCATGCCACATGTTCATAGAGAAATAAATGTGTCAAAACACCAACTTTATTGAAAAATTAAGGAAAACCAGAAGATTTATCAAATACTAACGAAAGCAAAAGTTATTGGGACTCTAAATATCTAAATCATTAAACAGTTCTTCTGATCCTTGGAGGATAATATCCCAAAAATGAATTGGTGTGCACAATTTAAAACACTGATAGCAGAATTTTACTAGCTGCCCACGGACTGGAATAAAGATGTGAATCTGTAAGTTAGGATGTCATTGGTGTCATGACACCTGCCTGCTTGCCCACCCATGCCTCCACCATGATCTTACAGGACCCATGGCCTAATTGAGATAATTAAGTGGGCAGTTAATGCCCAGTTAAGGACCTGAAGCCACTGTTGTGATTTAACGGGTGGAAAGAGATGCCTGAACAAATATGCAGTTTGGCATATTTATTTCTGCGAGCACCTTGTCAGTGAAGAGTTGAGTTGGGGCTGGGGGTGCCTCTTCCCTGGACATCCTGTGCCACCCAAAGGGCCTCCTCTTCCATCCCAACAGATTTGCCTCCCCACGTACATCCTACCCTGCCCTGCCCTGTCCAATATCATCCTTCTCCTCTCCCCAAACATCACCTCTATTGGGACTGTGAATCTGGCCCCAACACTATCTCAGACCCACCTAAATTTGGGTTCTTCTCCCTCACGATTTGTTTTCCTCCTGAGCTTCTTGTAGTTCTGCATTGCCACTGATCCTGGTGGGGAGCAAACTTTTGGACTCTGGTGGCTTCCTCTTGGAGATGACATAAGTCAGCCTCATTCTAATTAAAGAGCCGTGGCCCAAAAAATTAACGTGGGGTGAGCTGGCCCAATGGGAGGAGGATTAACTAGTACAATTCGTGCCAGAGTGCAGGTTTTACACCAGTTTAACATATAATCCAATCCAAAACGGGCACTTATCTGCTACATTTGAAATCACAGACTTTTATATGGTGATGGATCTTGAATTGCCTTCCTAAAATAGAACCAAGAGATTGTGGACTGAAACTTTATTTTGAAATGCCTGCCATCCCTTTCTTAGAGTTTTGCTCTGGTTCCTATATTAAAGGTTCACTGCTCAAAATATTTGTTAAGTAGAAATGAATTTGTGCAGAGGAACTCAGTCTGTTTAAGGCATCCAGAAGCACTGCTGTAATTTTTGCAATAATATTTTAGCTTGTAACCTAATGTGATATTAAGCTGCTTTCCCCCCCAACTCCCCATCCTCAGGCCTTTCTCTTTGACCTTGACATAATTTCTACTTATAAGTTTTACACTCTGACCAGTTTTTGATAACAGTGTACCATGCAAGTTGTAGAATCTCTAGGATTTTCTAAAAGCATGATTTTCTTTTCCATTTGTCTGAGTTGTCTGATGTAATGATGAATGGAAACATTACCTGTCTAAGCCTAATAATGTTTGGATCAAGGGCACGTTTTAAGGATAATTTTCCATTTCTGCATTTTCATTGAAGAGTGCCACATATGAGGAGTTAGACTTGAATTGTAGGTGAAAAATGTTGTGCAGCCGAGTCCCCATTCCATCTGTTTGTTTCATTGGGCAGAAGATGAGATGGGCTCAGTGTGTTATTCTGATGTGTACTATTGTGTGTTAAGAACGCAGAAATGGAAAATTATCCCTTCTATGTTGTATTTCAATGAACCATTGTCTTAATGGAATCTGTTATTTTTTGACCGTATTCTAAACATATTTCCTCTTTTTTTAATCCAAACAGTTTTAATTAAAATAATGTAAATGCAGGTACATTTTTTTAATATTCAGAAAAGTTTAATATATAAAAGATGCTGTAAAAGGGGTTTTTTGTTTCTAAAACCTAGTAACGTGTTGGTTTTGCTATTTATGTGTAGCTTGTAACATTCCAAGTTTTTTGCTGTTTGACTCTACAAAATTCTTTTGCACATTTTATGTTCTAAGGTGAGCTATTAACAGACCAAATGTAGATCGTGCTCTGAACGTTGTGACTGTTTTAACGCTGGAAAATGTCTGAAAACTCCCTGTTATAACAATGGGTTTTAACTCATGCCTTAATCTAAATCTGCAGTTTATCTTTGTTGTTGTAGTTTAATTTTGGTTTTTGTTCTTGTAAAACAGTCTATTTGCTATCATGTATTATCAGATATTGTCAGCACAGAGTTGTGAACCAGAAAGTTCAATACTATCAAAGGAGTATTGATTTTATATACCACTTTCCATCTCAGGTGCAGCTGAATAGCTAATGAATTTTCACAAGTTGTAGGTTTGATTTAAACTTTTTTTTTAACTTCTAACTGACTTTGGCAAGAACGCAAACAAACACGATTTTACCTCTGTTCCATGATCCTCTCTACTTCATGGAGTTTTTGTTTTGACTTCCAGGAGGTACAAATTAAAAGCAGTATGCCATAATCCTGATCGTAATGGCTTGACTACCAACTGTTTTACTTTGTGTCCAGTTTGATTTTGAGTTATTTGATTGTATTATGTTGGAACTATTTTATTGTGAATATTCACTTTGGTAGAGCTACCTGCTTTAAGAAGTCCGTACAAACCACTTTTTGTGCCTTGATCGGAACGGATAGCTTTGTTCCTACTAATTTTCCTTAAGATGTATGTTTTGGGTTAACAATTATACCTGATACTTGCTAGTTATCATTTATGCAGAACACTGAATTGTGAGATATTGATGGTATTGATTTACTCCATAAGAAATTATGTAGTGATGTATGTAATTTTGTTGAATTGTACAGTCACAGAAAAAACTTGTGTAAGGATTTATTCTTTAAAATTGACAGTAATTGGTTCACTACTTTTTTCTATTTCATTGTAGATAGCCAGTTGACTTCCAGGATCAGTGTTTGAACAATCTATTTAAGATTTCCACTTTTCCACTTCTAAACTACTAGCTCCTTCCAGCTATGTACAAGTTCATTTTTTTTTCCTCTTTAGATCCTCTTTGTCCCTAAATAGCAGATATGTGATGTAACAAAAAAAAATGCAACCATGGCTAATTGCTTTCCTTTGAAATCCTTTACTTTTAAAGTGATAACATCCAATCATATTCTGCAGTAGGTAATTCTGAAGTCGCATTCCTTGTTTTCTTCCATAAAGTTTTTACTTGGCTGATTTATTTTGCATTTGAATCATGCATCACTAATTAAGTGTTGCCTTTATCTCATAATAGACCAGGTAACTATTTGATAGGGAATAGAGAATGAACAGTTGAAATTTTAACACAAAAGATCCCTTCAGGAGAGTGGTGGAATATAGAAAATAAAGCATCAGGATGGCCACAATCAGTAGGAGTGAAGTAGTTTTAGGGTGGTTATTGCTGTCAGAAATTAGCAGTGTTTTTTTACCTAATTTATAAGCTCATGTATACAAATTCTTCCAAGAATTTCTAAAATGACATCCAAAGAAAGATTAGGTAAAGGGAAGGAGCATTTCAAAAGGTAACTATTGAGAATACGAAGAACCAGCATAAGAAAAATGAACTCTTCTAAGAGATAAGTTAATTTGGGAGGATAAAAAGGCATAAAGTAGGCTTATTCCAGGAAACAGCAGGTAAAGCAGCATCATAGGAGCAGGAAAGCTTGACGTTTCGGGCCTAAACCCTTCATCAGAAATGGGGGAGGGGAAGAGGGTTCTGAAATAAATAGGGAGAGAGGGGGAGG
>JAHRHZ010000049.1:21172316-21218362 GCA_024137785.1 Ginglymostoma cirratum
CTTCGACTTGTCTGCCTCCTCTCCACCTATCCTCTCCTCTATCCACCCTTAGAAACAGGGTGGCGGCGTGTTCCAACGGTTACCATGGCGACCGGACGCCCCGCCGCGTTGCACTATGGGAAGGGGACGGCATTGCTGCGCTTGCGTATTTGGCCAGCGCGGCTACCCTTGGGGAAGCTAGAGGCTGAAGAAAATAAAGAGAAAGATGAAGGTGAGAGAGGAAGCGTGGGTAGAGGCTGCTCCGGTATCATCAAGTCTTCGGGTTGAGGGCGGGTAGATGTATTCGCGTTAACAATTTTTGGTTTTGCTACTTAGCGCCGCTGTTGCCGTTGGCTTGTGATAACACTGCAATTTGCAAAGGCCTCAGCTCTACTCTGACGGTTACTATGGAAACGGAGTTGGTGGTTCAATGGATTGTAGTCCCTGAACTCTCATGACCCAGAAAATATTCCCCCGAGACGTGGGGATATTCTCTCCCCTAGTAAATATTGTAACTGTACTCTCACTGTGTTCACCGCAAATCCATTAATACCAGGTTCCACTGGATACTGCAAAGGCTGTGGGCCCTGAGAACATTTTGGCAAGAGTGCTTGTGCTCCAGAACTTGCTGCTTGCCCAGCCAAGCAGTTTCGGTTAAGTTTCAATGCTGGCACTTACCTGTCAATGTGAAAAATTGCCCAAGTATGTCTTGTACACCAAAAGCAGGACAAATCCAACCTGGCTAATTGCCTCCCCATTAGTCTACTCTTGATCATGTCGTAAGTGATGGAAGGTATCATTAACAATGTAATCAACCAACACTTGCTTGTCTGCAATCTGCTCAGTGATGACCAATTTGAGTTCAAACATAGACAAAACAACTGAATTCCAGCAGTGAAAGTGACAGCCCATGAAATCGAGGCCATGTTTGATAGAGTGTGGCATCAGGAAGCCCTACTAAAATTCAAGTCACTGGGAATTAGGAGAAAACTTTCTGTTAATTTGATGCATTCCTTGCACATAGGAAGATGGTCGTGATTGTCAGAGATCAGTCATCTCCGCTCCTGGAAATCTCTGCTGGAGTTCCTCAGGATGGTTCCTAGGTCCAACCATCTTTAGCTGCTTCATCGATAACCTTCCCTCCTTCATCAGGTCACATGTGGGGATATTCACCAATACTTGCGCAGTGGCCAGCACCATTCATGACTCCTTGGATACTGAAACAGTCCCTATCCAAATGCACCAAGACCTGGACAATATTCAGGCTTGGGCGGAAAAAGTGGCAAGTAACATTCATGCCATCACTTGACATTCAATGGAGTTACCATCACTGATTTCCCTCATTGTTAACATCCTTGGAGTTACTGTTGACCAGAAACTTGACTGGACATACCATTATAAATACAGTGGCTACAAGAGCAGGCTAGAGGCTTGGAATACTGCACTAAGTTACTCACCTCCTGACTTCTCAAAATCTTTCCACCATGTACAAGGCACAAGTCAGGAATGTGGCAATACTTCCCACTTGCCCGAATTAGTGTAAATCAAACAACACAAAAGAAGGTTGACAGTATCCAGGATAAAACAGCCTGAATGACTGGCACTATGTCCGGAAACACCTGCTCTCTCCACCACCAAAGCTCCGTAGCAGCCGTACAACATGTTTTGCTAAACATCCTAAGACCACACCTTCCATGACCACTTTAATCTAGCAGCATCTGTAAAGAGAAATCAGAGATAACATTTTGGGTCTGGTGACCCTTCCTCAGAACTGATGGTAGCTCGGAAAATGTCGGTGTTTATGCAGAAGATGGGGTAGGGGTAAGGGGGTAAGGAGTAAACGATAGGTGAGGATAGAGCCCAAAGAGAGAGAAGACAATTGGACAGACAAAAGAGTAGGTAAGGATTTGGCTAGGAGAGTGAATAGCTGTTAATGGAGACTGTTGGTGGCTAACAACGGGTTGTGTGTAATAGCAGACTATGCAGTCACAAGGCCTTGTGTTTTGGAGTGGGGGCTAAGACATAGGAGTGTTCAAGACCTAAAGTTATTAAACTCGATATTGAGTCCAGGGACCCCAAGCGGAAAATGAGGTGTTGTTCTTCCAGCTTATGCTGAGCTTTGCTGGAGCACTGCAGCAAGCCTAAGACAGAGATGTTGGCCAGGGTACAGGATGATGTGTAGACGTGGCAGGCAACAACTTCTTTCCTCCCCTGTCCCATTCCAACCTATCTTTCCCTGAACTGACTGCATTCTGTGTGCTCAGATCCAACCTTGACTTTATTAGGGTGATGCTGTTGTAGTCTGGCGTACGACATCTACATTGCAGAGGCTGATGGTCTCAGATATCTCCTCCTATCACCTGCTAGACCGTGGCCCCACCATGGAACATCCAGCCACTGGATCAACTACAGTCCTCATTTCATCCGGTGATCTCCCCTCCACCGCCTCCAAGCTGATGGTATCCCAACCCCACACAGCTTACTTCTACCTCCTTTCAAAAATCCACAAACAGGACTGCCCGGGCAGACCCATTGTTTCTGCCTGCTCCTGCCCCACAACTAACGTCTTCCTACCTTGACTCGGTCTTTTCTCCCCTGGTCCAATCCCTGTTCACTTACATCTGCAATTCCTCTGACACTTTATGCCAGTTTCGGAATTTCCAATTTGCAGGCTCCAGGTGCCTCCCTTCACCATGGACATGAAATTCCTCTACATTTCCATCCCCCATCAGGATAGTCTCAGGGCTCTCCGCTTCTTCCTGGAAAAAATGCCTGACCGTCGCCACCGCCCACCACCCTCCTCAGCCTGGCTGAGGTCTTCCTTACCCTAAACAACTTCTCTTTTAACTCCTCTCATTTTCTTCAGGTCAGAGGGATGGCCATGGGTACCACATGGGCTCCAGTTATGCCTGTCTCTTTGCGGGGTGCGTGGAACATTCCTTGTTTGAGTCCTATTCCAGCCCACACCCAAAACTCTTTCTCCAATATGTTGATGATATCATCAGTGCTGCCTAAGACCATAAGACCACAAGACATAGCAGTGGAAGTAAGGCCATTTGGCCCATCGAGTCCACTCCGCCATTTAATTATGCCTGATGGGCATTTCAACTCCACTTACCCGCACTCTCCCCGTAGCCCTTGATTCCTTGCAAGATCAAGAATTTATCAATTTCTGCCTTGAAGGCATTCAACCTCCCGGCCTCCACTGCGCTCCGTGGCAGTGAGTTCCACAGGCCCACCACTCTCTGGCTGAAGAAATGTCTCCTCATGTCCGTTCTAAATCGACCCCCTCTAATTCTAAGGCTGTGCCCACGTGTCCTAGTATCCCCACCTAACGGAAACAACTTCCCAGCGTCCACCCTTTCTAAGCCATGCATTATCTTGTAAGTTTCTATTAGATCCCCCCTCAACCTTCTAAACTCTAATGAATACAATCCGAGGATCCTCAGCCGTTCATCGTATGTTAGGCCTACCATTCCAGGGATCATCCGTGTGAATCTCCGCTGGACACGCTCCAGTGCCAGTATGTCCTTCCTGAGTTGTGGGGCCCAAAATTGGACACAGTACTCTAAATGGGGCCTAACTAGAGCTTTATAAAGTCTCAGAAGCACATTGCTGCTTTTATATTCCAACCCTCTTGAGATAAATGACAACGTTCTATTCGCTTTCTTAATCACGGACTCAACCTGCAAGTTAACCTTCAGAGAATCCTGGACTAGCACTCCCAGATCCCTTTGTACTTCTGCTTTATGAATTTTCTCACCGTTCAGAAAATAGTCCATGCCTGTATTCTTTTTTCCAAAGTGCAAGACCTCGCATTTGCTCATGTTGAATTTCATCAGCCATTTCCTGGACCACTCTCCTAAACTGTCTAAATCATTCTGCAGCCTCCCCACCTCCTCCGTACTACCTGCCTGTCCACCTAACTTCGTATCATCGGCAAACTTTGCCAGAATGCCCCCAGTCCCTTCATCCAGATCATTAATATATAAAGTGAACAGCTGCGGCCCCAACACTGAACCCTGTGGGACACCACTTGTCACCGGTTGCCATTCCGAAAAAGAGCCTTTTATCCCAACTCTCTGACTTCTGTCAGACTGCCAATCCTCAATCCATGCCAGTAACTCACCTCGAACACCATGGGCCCTCATCTTACTCAGCAGCCTCCCGTGAGGCAACTTTTCAAAGGCCTTTTGGAAGTCTAGATAGATAACATCCACTGGGTTTCCCTGGTCTAACCTACTTGTTACCTCTTCCAAGAATTCTAACAGGTTTGTCAGAAATGACCTCCCCTTACTAAATCCATGCTGACTTGTTCTAATCTGACCCTGCGCTTCCCAGAATTTAGAAATCTCATCCTTAATGATAGATTCTAGAATTTTACCAACAACCGAGGTTAGGCTAATGGGCCTACAATTTTCCATCTTTTGTCTTGATCCTTTCTTAAACAAGGGGGTTACAACAGCGATTTTCCAATCATCTGGGACTTCCCCTGACTCCAGTGACTTTTGAAAGATCACAACCAACGCCTCCGCTATTTCCTCAGCCACCTCCCTCAGAACTCTAGGATGCAGCCCATCAGGGCCAGGAGATTTATCAATTTTTAGACCTTTTAGCTTTTCTAGCATTTTCTCTTTTGTAATGCCTACCATAGTCAACTCTGCCCCCTGACTCTCCTTAATTGTTGGGATATTAGTCATGTCTTCCACTGTGAAGACTGACGCAAAATACTTCTTAAGTTCTTCAGCTATTTCCTTATCTTCCATCACTAGCCTTCCAGCATCAATTTGGAGCGGCCCAATGTCTACTTTTGCCACTCGTTTGTTTCTTATGTATTGAAAGAAACTTTTGCTATCATTTCTAATATTACTGGCTAGCCTACCTTCATATTTGATCCTCTCCTTCCTTATTTCTCTCTTTGTTATCCTCTGTTTGTTCTTGTACCCTTCCCAATCTTCTGATTTCCCAGTGCTCTTGGCCACTATATAGGCTGTCTCTTTTTCTTTGATACATTTCTTGACTTCCTTTGTCAGCCATGGCTGTCTAATCCTCCCCCAGATAATCTTTCTTTTCTTTGGGATGAACCGCTGTATTTTGTCCTCAATTACACCCAGAAACTCCTGTCATTGTTGCTCTACCGCCTTCCCCGCTAGGCTCTGCTTCCAGTCGATTTTCGTCAGTTCCTCTCTCGTGCCCCTGTAATTACCTTTATTTAACTGTAACACCATTACATCCGATTTTGCCTTCTCTCTTTCAAACCGCAGACTGAACTCTACCATATTATGATCGCTGCCTCCTAAGTGTTCCCTTACTTTAAGGTCTTTTATAAAGTGTGGCTCATGACATAGCACTAAGTCCAGAATAGCCTGCTCCCTTGTGGGCTCCATCACAAGCTGTTCCAAAAAGCCATCCTGTAGGCATTCCCTGAATTCCCTTTCTTTGGATCCACTGGCAATATTATTCACCCAGTCCACCTGCATATTGAAGTCCCCCATGATCACAGTGACCTTGCCTTTCTGACATGCCCTATCTATTTCCGGGTGCATCTTGCACCCCTGGTCCTGACCACTGTTAGGAGGTCTGTACATAACTCCCATTATGGTTTTTTTGCATTTGTGGTTCCTCAACTCCACCCACACAGACTCCACATCATCTGACACTATGTCATTCAGTGCTATTGATTTAATTTCATTCGTAACTAACAAGGCAACCCCACCCCCTCTGTCCACCTCCCTGTCTTTTCGATAAGTTGTAAATCCTTGGATGTTTAACTGCCAGTCCTGAACCCCCTGCAACCACGTCTCTGTGATGCCTACCACATCATAATCATTCAAGATGATTTGTGCCGCTAATTCATCGACTTTGTTACGAATGCTACGAGCATTTACCTAAAGTGCCTTAATGCTAACTTTCTTATCATTATTAGACATATTGGAAATCATAAGATGTCCTAAGTTATCCTTCCTTTTTGCTGCATTCCTAGTCTGCCTCTAGCTTAAACCCACCTGCTCACATGCTATCCTGCTGCTTATCATTCCATTTAACTCCATACACCCTGTCGCTTTCCCTTCCCCCCCGACTCAGAAGTTTAAAGTCCTACTGACCACCCTATTTATTCTTTTCGCTAGAACACTGATTCCAGATCGGTTCAGGTGGAGACCATCCCAACGGTCCCTCCCTCTCCCATCTGAAATTGAAAAGGTTTATCGATTTAGCTTCCAATTTCCATCCCGCCCTCACTTTCACCTGGTCTGTCTGAGTCAATTTTCTCAGGTCCTCCCTCTCTGTTGCATATGTGCCAATGATGCCAACTTTGACAAGGGAGCCTCTGAAATGTCCACCTTCTTCGTCAACCGAGGATTCCCCAGCGCTTTTGTCGACAGGGCCCTCAACTGGGTTCGACCCATCTCCCGCACTTTGGCCCTCAACCTCTCTCTTCCCTCCCGCAATGGTGATAGGGTTCCCCTGTCCTTAGCTACCATCCCACTAGCATAAATAACAAGAAAATGATTAGCCACAATTTCCGCCACCTCCAGCAAGATGTCACCACTAGACACATTCGCCTCCCCTCCATTGTCTGCCTTCTGCAGGGACCATTCCCTCCGGAACACTCTGATCGACTTTTCCTTCCCAATGCCGCCACTGCCCATTGCACTTTCCCCTACAATTGCCGAAGGTGTAACACTTGCCTGTTTACTTCCTCCCTCCTCGGTATCTAAGGGCCCAACCATACCTTCCAGGTGAAGTAACACTTTACCTGCACTTCATGCAATCTAGTCTATTGGATTCACTGCTCACAATGTGATTTCCTCTACACTGGAAAAACGAAGCATAGGCCGAGTGACCACTTCGCAGAATTCCTAAGTTCTGCTTGCAAAAATAACCCTGAGCTTCCAGTTACCTGCCACTTCAACACGCCACCTGGTTCCCTGGCCACTATCTCTGTCTCAGGCTTGCTGCTGTTCTCCAGTGAAGCTGGGAGAACAACACCTCATTTTTCGCTTTGGGATCTTGCAACTGCTGAGTATTGAGTTCAGTAACTTCAGGGCTTGAACTCTCCACTGTCCTAGCCCACACCCTCATACATCAGGCCATGTGATCACATAGTCTGCTATTACACACAACCCATTGTTAGCCACTAACAGTCTATATTAACAGGTATACACCTTCCTTGCCAGATTCTTATCTGCTCCTTTGTCTGTCCAACAGTTCTCTCTCTTTGGGCTCTATCTCCACATATTGTTTATTCCTTACCCCCTCCCCACCCTGTCTTCTGCATAAACACCAACATTTTCCTAGTTACCATCAGTTCTGAGGAAGGGTCACCGAACCCAAAATGTTATCTCTGATTTCTCTTCACTGTTGCTGCCAGACCTACTGAGATTTTACAGCAATTTCTATTTTGTTTTCTGATTTCCTGCATCACAGTTTTTTTTTGGTCTAGAAGTTAAATGTGTTGTTGGGAAGTTTTTAAGAGGATAATGTCACTTAATGCCTTAAAAATTTGCAGCTGATCATAGAGAGAGAGCCAGATGGATTCATGAAGAGGAAGCTGTTCCTTACTATTTTGATGGAGTTCTTTGAAGAGGTGACTAAAATAGTGAGTAGGAGACTAAATTAGTGGTCAGGAGAATGTCTATAGTTATTTTTTATATGTACATCTAGAAGATATTGTTAGCTAATGTTGATGCTTGTGGAATTAAAAGCAAATTATTGATCTGGTTTGGAAATTGGTTGAGAGGAAGGAGACAGAGCATTGTATGGTCCTCTGGGACTATGGCAACTTTACTAATTGGTAGGTAATCTAATTAGCAGAATGTGTCTGTGACAGGGATCTGTGTTGGTGCTTCAGCTGTTCAGTGTTCAGTAGCTATTTAGATGCTGAGATAGAAGCCACGTATTTAAATTTGCCAAATATATAAAGATGGAAGGCATTGTAAGCAAGATAGTAGGAAGCATAAATTGCAAAGGGATTTTCATAGACTAAGTGTGTAAGTTAGACTTGTCAAATGGATTTCAATGTAAGCAAATCCACTTTGGACCCAAAAAGAGATTGTGAAAAGCTAGAAACATTAGCAGAGGTTCATAGAGTCTTGATGGCTGAGATACACAGTTGATGCGCATAGTCTCAGAATGAAGGGGCACCAGTTTAAAACTGAAATGGATAGTTTCTTGATCATTAGAGGAATCAAAGGTTTTGGGGAAACTGCATGAAAGTGAATATGAGCAATGTCAGATCAACCAGGATCCTATTAAATGGCAGAACATGCTCGAGGGGCTGAATGGCCTACTCCTGTTACTGTTTCTTATTATGAATAACGTGTCATGGAAGGCCCAGAAAATACTCAAGAATGCTAATGGAATAGAGGCCTTTGTATCTCGAAAACTGGAAGACAAAGATGATGATTATATTGGCCTTGGAACTGGAGTGCAAGGGTTAAATTGCATGAAGAAATTGAATAAAGTATTTTTAGTATTTGGAAGTTGGAAAGTTAAAGGACAATTTCATAGAAGTTTTCGAGCTATTGCAGGAAAGAGTGGATTGGGAGAAACTATTTGCAGCAGTTGAAGAATCTATGGCAGGTGGGCATAGCCAAAGATATCAGAGACAGAACTTTTGAGAGTGAAAATAGGAAGCATTTCATCACGAGAAAGCTTTTGGGAAGCACCTACAACTGAAAGAGAAATTTATAGTTTCACTTTTGACTTTGGGTAGTGGTGGTCCTGTGAAATCCTTGGAACAAGATGGCTATAGAGAGCAGTGCTACTGAGAAAGGAATGGCAGCTATAATGAATTAGATTACCTTGGAGTGAAGAGGCAAGGTTAGACCCAGATGAGAAATGTTAAGGTAAAAACCGAGAAGTAGTTACTTAAGCTAGGTTATAATGAAGCTCAGGTGTGTGATGCCTGTAGTTAGAACCAATGCAGTTCCAGCTAAAAGTTGAAGTTGAGATGACTTAAATCTGCTGAGATGTTAGGGACAGGGAATCTGGTGTGAGTATTGTGCAAGTGGTGCTTTGTGTACTGTACCAGGGGTTACTGTTGAGTACTACACACTGTTCTGTTTCTTTTCAATTTATAAAGGAATGTTTTGGAATTAATGGGATTATACTTTGTTTTTATAATCTTTGAATTTGTTTTATAAGTAGATCAGATTGTTCTTTTTTCTATATTTCTTTTGTAATTCTATTTTGCTGTTAAAAGCAAAAACCTGCAGATTGTGTGCTTATGTTTCAGTGAGAGATCACTTTGTTACAATCCTGTTAACAGTTAAAAGCCATGATCTGTCAAGCCAGGTTTTTGTCTGGGATCTGACTTGTCCAGTAATATCATCAGCTGGGATCATAACATATTGCTTTTGTTTTACGTGCAGCAAGTATTTACCATCTCGGAGAAAATTGTTGCAGGCAACCTTGTACAATACAATTGGCAGAAAACACTCGGGAATTATATAGCCATCACTGGGTAAGGCATTTATATTTTACTGCAAGCAATCTGCTAGAAAATGTTTATGTCATGACATAACAGTTAAAACATTACTATTATATAATTAATGGCATTGACTCACTATTATGGTATTCTAATGGATTTGTCTCAATTAACAGCAAATATTGAGGGTCAATAATGTGCCCAGGCAACATGATTAGCATCAATGTTCTCATTTATTCATTGAATGTTTATTGAATGTAACATTACATACAAGATTACAATGTCTATAAAACAATCCTTTATTATGGTATCTGTTAAATAATTGTCATGTTTTTGGATTTTACACCAAAGGTTTAGTGTCACAGACCTCTTCTGTACCTATAATTCAGCGTATCTTAACCTAAGCAAGTGCAATGTCATGGATTAGTGAGCCCTTTCAACAGTATGCCAATTTATTGAGATATACCCCTTGCCATTACTCTTGCCCCCTTTAATAATCACATGGAGGTTATGTGTAAACAGTATATTTTAATAAAGCAAAAAGTAAGTGTAAATTTGCCATAGTTCGAGCAGGCTGTTGAGCCACTCTTTCACTAGAGAGAGAGACTACTAGTGGTGGTTTAACCTGAGGTTCATTGCACCTCAGGTGAGTGGAGAAGTTGAGAGCCCGACTGACAACTCTAAACTAGTTGTCAGCATAATTCTTCGCACACTCTGGATCATCCAGCAAATGTTGTCCAATTGCAGAATCACATTTAATTTTTGGAAACTATTGGGAGATCTGCAAGCCCAGCTGGTTGCTTGCTGCAAATAGCTGAACAGGTATGCTGCCTTTTGTTTGGATGTACAGTTAACATACCTGGTATCACACTGGCACTGAAGCCACTATACCACACTACTTAAAAAGAAAACACAAAAGAACTGCAGATGCTGTAAATCAGGAGCAAAAACAAAATTGCTGGAAAAGCTCAGCAGGTCAGGCAGCATCTGTGAAGGAAGAAACAGAGTTAATGTTTCGGTTCCGGTGACCCTTCCTCAGAACTTTCCGCAGTTCTGAGGAAGGGTCACCGGACCCGAAACATTAACTCTGTTTCTTCCTTCACAGATGCTGCCAGACCTGCTGAGCTTTCACAGCAACTTTGTTTTTGTTCCTTGTTTTTATACCACATTACTTATTGGTGTAATAAGCAGAATGTCTTCTTGGATGTTCCTGTTAGATGCAAATGTGTCTCATGTAGCTACTGTATATTAATTGTGTAAAACAGCTAACTGCTAGTGCTCATTGACCCAGATTTTAAAAACAATTTGCAAAGCCTCTTTAAGGCTATTTCCATCCAGAAACAGCCATCCCAAAGCATTATAATAAAAAAATCTTGTTGTTACTAGACTGTCAACTCATATTCTCAACAATACCATATTTTCCATTTTATCCTTGACGTGGGTGAGTATAATAGCAAAGTCTCTGCAACAGTGCAGAATAGTACACCACAAGTTCTGGATTTATGTGCTGAAATGCAAGCGAAGGAAATTAATGGATCACTCACCAAGCAATGACAGTTAATGCCATCGGGCTTCATCATTCGCAGAACAAATCCACACCAGAATGTTTAATCAAGATTGGCCATCATTCTTTAACTGTGGTATAGATTGTTTGTCTTCTAGTTGATGTGGAGGGGTATGGGCCAAACACAGACAAATGGGACTACTTTAGTTTGGGAAACCTGGTCAACATGGATGAGTTGGACTGAAGGGTCTGTTTCCGTACTGGATGACTCTATGACTGTATGGCTCTGATTATAAAAGCTAGTTTAAATTTTAAAACAGCCTTTAAAGTACAATCAAACAGGTGGGCTAAATGTCTTTGCATTCAATTTACATTAACATTTTAAAACACTAGTTCACAGAGACCGCTGTCTAATCTCAGTTTGATCTTTCTCTGCCATTATGTGAATATTTGCTTTGTGAATTGTAAGAAAAATCGCAGTCCCAATTAACCCTGTGAGCAGTATTTACAACAATAAAGTATACAAATCCATAAACTAACAGAGTTATAGAGTCATGTAGCACGGAAACAGACACCTTGATCCAACTTATCCATGCCAACCAAGTTTCCCAAACTAAATGAGTCTCACTTGCCTCCATTTGGCCCATATCCTTCTAAACCTTTCCTATTCATGTAATTGTCCAAATATCTTTTCAATGTTGTGACTGTACCTGTAGCTACCACTTCCTCTGGAAATTCATTCCACATACGAACAACCCTCTGTGTGAAAAGAGATTGCCCCTCAGGTCCCTTTTAAATCTTTCTCCTCTCATCTTAAAAATAAGACCTCTAGTTTTGAACTCCCCTACCCTAGGGAAAGTGCCTTTGCTATTAATATTATCAATGCCTCTCATTAGTAAGTACTGACACACAATATTCGTTTAGTATCTCTCCTGTCTCCTGTGGTTCCACTCATAGATACTCCTTAACCTTACCTGTCAAGGCTATCTCTATCCCCTTTTTGTCCTCCTGATTTCCTTCTTAAGGATGCTCTTATACCCCTTACACTCTTCAAGAGATTCACCTGATCCCAGTTATTATACCTAACATGTGCCACTACCTTTTTCTTGACCAGAGCCTCAATATTTGTGTTCAAAGTACTCATATCATTTTATAAGTTATATTATTCTATAGTTGATTGTACATTGGTTCCATTTTCAAAACAATCGATTTTATCATCGCTGCCTAGACTCAGGGTAAGGTCATTCTCGTCAATTATGGACTCCTCCCATTGCATCAGTCAAAGGGAGTATCATTAACGCCCCTCATTACAAGAAGTGTGTAAATGCAATTTCGAATCAGCTGAAGAACTGCTGTGGAGCCCACATTGGCAACTGCATTCCAAATCTGCATCAGGTTCAACTTGGAGACTTGCAGTCACAGAATCATAGAGTCATACTGCACGGAAACAGACCCTTTGGTCCAACCAGTCCATGCCGAACATAATCCCAAACTAAACTACTCCCACCTGCCTGCTGTCAGCCGATATCCCTCTTAAACCTTCCCTATTCATGCACTTATCCAAATGTTTTTTACATGTTGTATTTGTACCCGCATCCACCACTTCCTCAGGAAGTTCATTTCCACACTTGAACCACCCCCTGTAAAAAAAAAAAAATTGTCCCCCATGTCTTGTTCAGATCTCTCTCTTCTCACCTTAAAAATGTGCCCCCAGACTTGAAACCCCTCATACCAGGGAAAAGACAAGTATCATTAACTCCATCTATACCCCCCTCATTATTTTATAAACTTCTTTAGGTCGTCTCTCAACTTCCAATGCTCCAGTGAAAAATTGCCCCAGCCTATCCAGCCTTTCTTTATAACTCAAACCTTCCATACCCAGCAACATCCTGGCAAATGTCTTCTCACTCTTTCCAGCTTAATAATATCTTCCCAATAACTGGGTGAACAGAACTGGACACAGTGTTCCAGAAAAGGCATCGTGAAAGTCAAGTACAACTTCAATTTGACCTCCCAACTCCTATACTCAAAAGACTGAACAATGAAGGCAAGCATGCCAATCACTATTTTAACCACCCAGTCTGTATGTGACGCAAACTTCAAAGAACCCAGGTCCCTCTGTTCTACAACACTAGCAAGGCCCTAACATTAATTGTACAAGTCCTACCCTTGTTTGTTGTACCAAAATGCAATATCTCACATTTATCCAGAGTGAACTCCATCTGCCATTTCTCAGTCCATTAACCCATTTGATCAAGATCCCTTTGTAATTTTAGAAAACCTTCTTCTCTGTCTACTATGCCACCAATTTTGGTGTCGTCTGCAAACTTACTAGCCATGCCTTCTGTACTTATTACTCGAAGATTGCTTGTAGCCATTTTCCTATTGTTTATTTCTTTCAACCCAAGAGGCAATAGAAGCAATTGCCGTCTAAAAAATGCCAGCAACACAAGGACCATTATTTCTCGAATTTTTTCTTTCAAAGTAGATTGCTTTTATACAACTGTGTTCTTTAACAGCTGAAATAAAACGCAATACTTCTTATATTTTTATGATTGTTACTGTAGTTTTAGAAATAAAAGTAATGGTAAAAATGCATAAGTCACCTGACAATTGAATAACTTTGCTTGTAAATGTTCAACTTATTCATTTAGATTTTTTAAGTTGCACATTATTGCTTTAAAACTGATTGGAGTCTTGTTGGTTTGCCTTAGGTCTGACCATATGGTGAAAATCTTTGATCGACACGGACATAAAAGAAATGAAATTAACTTGCCAGGGTATGAAGATAAAGAAATATTCTAAATGACCAGTTATAAATTTGCAGAATGCGCAATTTCATTTATTTTAATTACTTCTTAAATTTTTACTTCAATTTTGACTACTCATTGTGGTCTATTTTGTAATCACTCTTGCAAGGTATTTATAAAATAATGTATGCATTTATTGGTGAATAATTTGTTCTAGTAAATAAATATAGAGTTTACAATTGAAAAGTTTAACAGATGACTTCTGAGAAAAAGATTCAAAAATTATAAAGCTTAAATGACAAGTAAACTTGGATTTTTATTTTGTTGTTATGTGTTTTCTAGAGTTTGTGTTTCTATGGACTGGGATAAAGATGGAGATGCCTTGGCTGTGATTTCTGATAAATCAAATGCCATTTACTTATGGGATGCAAACACGCACAAAACTACACAGGTGGACAGTGGAATGAGGTGAGCTAACAATTACAGAAGGAAATTTTATTCTTTCATGTAACGCTTCTTTTAATATGACAAAGTCAGTTAATTATATGGACCAGGTTAAGTTATTTTTAAGATAACAAGGTGTGGGGCTGGATGAACACAGCAGGCCAAGCAGCATCACAGGAGCAGGAAAGCTTGTCGTTTCGGGCCTAGACCCTTCATCAGAAATGGGGGAGGGGAAGAGAGTTCTGAAATAAATAGGGAGAGAGGGAGAGGCGGATAGAAGATGAATAGAGGAGAAGATAGGTGGAGAGGAGACAGACAAGTCAAAGAGGCAGGGATGGAGCCAGTAAAGGTGAGTGTAGGTGGGGGGTAGGGAGGAGATAGGTCAGTCCAGGGAGGACGGACAGGTCAAGGGGGTGGGATGAGGTTAGTAGGTAGGAAATGGGGGTGTGGCTTGAGTGGGAGGAGGGGATAGGTGAGAGGAAGAACAGGTTAGTGAGGCGGGGACGAGCTGGGCTGGTTTTGGGATGCAGTAGTGGGAGGGGAGATTTTGAAGATGCTGCTTGGCCTGCTGTGTTCATCCAGCCCCACACCTTGTTATCTTGGATTCTCCAGCATCTGCAGTACCTTTTATCTCTGAAGCAACTCATATTCAGCTTGAGAACCCTGCAGTCCAATGGTATCAATGTGGATTTCACAAGGTTCAAAATCTCCCCTCCCACTACCGCATCCCAAAACCAGCCCAGCTCGTCCCCGCCTCCCTAACCTGTTCTTCCTCTCACCTATCCCCTCCTCCCACCTCAAGCCACACCCCCATTTCCTACCTACTAACCTCATCCCGCCCCCTTGACCTGTCCGTCCTCCCTGGACTGACCTATCTCCTCCCTACCCCCCCACCTACACTCACCTTTACTGGCTCCATCCCCGCCTCTTTGACTTGTCTGTCTCCTGTCCACCTATCTTCTCCTCTATTCATCTTCTATCCGCCTCTCCCTCTCTCCCTATTTATTTCAGAACCCTCTTCCCCTCCCCCATTTCTGATGAAGGGTCTCGGCCCGAAACGTCAAGCTTTCCTGCTCCTATGATGCTGCTTGGCCTGCTGTGTTCATCCAGCCCCATACCTTGTTATCTCGGATTCTCCAGCATCTGCAGTACCATTTATCTCTAAGTTATTTTTAAGATTTCTATCTTTCCCATGGAGCCATCTGGATGATAAATGAATGTATCAAACTAAAAGTTATTTTACCTGTCCTTGCGATAAATAAGGTATTTTGTTGAATTTCTATCCAATGATGTGTTTAATCTCTTATTGTTAGTAAAATGGAACTATAGCCCTTATCGTTAAATAATCTCTCAGGTGAATATTTATTAAGTATGGTAGACTTGAATAGATTTATTACAGTTAATGTAGTTTACCAGCCACTTTTCCTGAGATAAATATTGCTAGAAATTTATTTCTAGTATAACAAGCTTAATACCAGCAAAGCTAATGTTAAATCATATTAATTTTTAAGAGCTCATATTTCAGAATATTAGTGTAGTGTAATGGAACAGACTTAATGTAGTGGTGGTGACATTTTATACAACTCTAGAAGCTACTCCATGATCCACTGAAACTTATTTTCATTTTTCAGAACATGGTGATTGGTTTAGTATTTGGTATTGTGTTTGACGGAGCATTAATAATTCTTGTGATAATGTATTCCGTATTATATAGAATATGCAAACAGGAAATACATTTTTTTTTGCCATTTATGAAATGGGAGCATCAATGATAAGGCCAGCATTTATTGCTGTCCTTGAGTGCCCCAGGAAGATGGTTTGAACTGCCATTTTGAATTGCAAGTCCTTGTATGAAGACACCCTCAGAAAGCTGGTTGGTCCGGAATTTCAGAATAAAATGTGCAGTAGGACATGCTGGTAGCAACATCAGGCATATAAATGAAGGCAGAATGTAGGAGAAACTCCTTGGGACTGGCAGCACTTGCAACCATATTCATCCAGAATTGTCAAGTGGATGATCCCAGGCCTTCTCCTGAAGGCATCCACAGCACAGATGCCAGTCTGAATCCAATTCATTTCACTCCAGGTGATACCAAAAAATGGCTGAGGACAAGACCAGTGGACTTAGACAACGACCTGGCATTAGTACTGAATACTTATACTTCTGAACTGGCCATGCCCCTAGTCAAGCCGTTTAATTATAGCTTCAATGCTGACATTTACCTGACAATCAGGAAAATTACCTATATGCGCTGTCCATGAAAAACAGGATATTTCCAGTCCTGCCTACTAGTCCCTCATTAGTCTATTCGCAGAAAAATAATAGAGGGCACCATTACAATGCTATGTAGCTGTCAGCATTTATTTATTAACTCTAACTGCCCAGAGGATAGTTAAGCATCAACTACATTGCTACAGAACTGGAGTCACATGTATATCAGACCAGACAAGAATGACGGATACCCCTCCCTAAAGGACAGTGGTGAATCAGGTGTGTTCTTACAACAACCAACAGTCTTTAAATTGTTACCAATGCGCGGAACTTTTTAATCCAGATTTTGTAATGAATTCAGATTTCACCATCTGCTATGGTGGGATTCTAACCCATATCCCCAGAATATTAAGGCAAGGTTCTAGATTATTAGTCCAGTGACTCTACCAGTACACTATCACCTTCCCCATTGTGCCAAACAGGTACAATGGCATCTCTAAACCATCTAACCATCTCCCCTTGATGTTCAGCACCATTATCATGACTGAATCCCCCACTATCAGCATCTGGGGGATTAACATTGACCAGAACTTGAACTGGCTTGTCTAAATAAGAAGCTTAGCAAGAAGAGCAGCTCGGGAGACTGGATGTCATGCAGCGAGTAATTCATTTCTCAACTCCCCAATAATAGTCCACCATTCATAAAGTACAAGTCAGGAGTCTCCCCAGTTGCCTGGCTGAGTGCAGCTCCAATTAATGCAAGAAGTTCAAAACAATGTATGGCAAGGCAGTCCATGTGATCAGCACCTCATCAACCACTTTAAACATTCACTGCCTCCACCATTGACTCACAGTGGCAGCCTGTGTACCTTCTCCAGATGTACTTCAGTAACTTGCCAAGGTGCCAACCCACAATCAGTACCATCTAGAAGGACAAGGGCAGCAGATACATGGGTACACCACCACCTCCAAGCTATTCATTGTCATGATCTGGAGCTATATTGCTGTTCCATCCTTTTTGTTACAGCACTGTGGGTGTGCCTACACCCCAAAGACTGCAATGGTTCAAGAAGGTGGCTCACCATCACTTTCACCAGGGCAATAAGGAATGAGCAATAAATGTTGGCCTAACCAGCTGCAGTAAATCCTCATTAAAGTCGTAGTTCCTGAAAATCGCAACTTTAGATGAAACAACTTTAAATGGATCAGAGATTTCCATCTACGTGAATGTTTAAGATGTCGTTAGTTTCCTTTGGATAGTTCTCACTTGGAAGGAAACAGGGTGCAAGCTCAAATTGTATACCTGACAAATCCAGGGCCATGCATTCCTAGCTGAATATCTTTAAAGATCAAATTCATAACTACATATAAAAGAAATACAGTACAGGTATGCAATCTTAAAAAATACCCACCTTCTAATCCATTTGCATTGACTGGGCTCCATCTAGTGTTAGTAGTTAGTCAGTACAGGAACTGGCCCAGGACTAATCTAGAGACAGGCCAGGCGTTGAGCCCAGTGAGAAGGTGAGGGCAAGGGATCAAATCAAGAGCGGGAAACAATGTTGGTTTTGGGGTAGGCAAGGCCGGGGGAGTAACAGGATACAAGCAGCATGGGCAGGGTATGTCGAGGGTTGCAAGTTGCAAGGTATGGGCAGCAGGTAGGTCAAGGCCAGGAACAAGGACAGAAAGCAAGGATGTGAGAGGATGTAGGCCAGTAGGTTGGGGAAGAAGAGGCGGTAACGGAGAGACAGGAAGGGTGGCTCAGTGGTTAGCACTTTTGTCTCACAGCACCAGGGACCCGGATTCGATTCCACCCTCGGGCGACTGTCTGTCCAAAGTTTGCACATTCTCCCCATGTCTGCGTGGGTTTCCTCCAGGTGCTCCGATTTCCTCCCACAGTCCAGAGATGTGCAGAGTGGGTGGATTGGCCATGCTAAATTGCCCGTAGTGTCCAGGATGTTTAAGTTAGGTGAGTTAGACATGGGGAAATGCAGGGATAGGGGAATGAGTCAGGGTGGGATGCTGTTCGGAGGGGCAGTGTGGACTTGTTGGGCTGAATGGCCTGTTTCCACACTGTAGGGATTCAATGAAATGCTGATGGAAGAGTCATGTGAGCAGCCAGGGAGCAGAACTGGCAGTCTAGAAAGCAATGTTCAAGTGAAACAAGCAACAATAAACAATTATACTGACACTACCTTATCAACAACATAAAAACAACAGCGTTAAGTGAATTGACTTCCTGCAAGGACTTGCTGCTGCTAACATCCTATGAAAGACAAAAAAAAAGTGCTGTAGTCATGTTCGAACTAGTATTCTTCGAGCAAGGATGTTAATAACTGCGCCTATTGATGTGCAAACATAGTTGCATTTTGTTTCTGGAGTTTTTTTTATATCTGGGAAACTACTTGTTCGAGCTATTTCAACAACAGCAAGAGTATACCATTCTCTTTGTCTAAGCATAAAAATGAGCACTTTACGAGTAGCGGATACTTAGGTCGAAGCAAGATATTCTGAATGCTAAAATCTGAAACTCAGTGGATCTGGCTGCCTCTGTGAAGAGAGAAAGCGTTAATACCCAGTTAATGATTCCCCTTCAGAATACTAGGGGTGTTCTCCCCGTGTGAAGTACAGAGTACTTTAATAACACCCCTTTCTCTCACCATCACCAACCCAACTTAATGATAATTCATGCTTTCAATGTGTTTTTATCAGGGACCAGATGTCATTTCTGATGTGGTCAAAAGCAGGATCGTTGCTTGCTGTTGGAACAACCAAAGGAAATCTGCTTGTCTATAGCTTACAGACCTCTCGCAAAGTTCCAGTCCTCGGTGAGTGAGTATCACTTATCTTGGTGCACTTTTCTGTAGATCCATCAAAATTTGAAACCTCTAAAAGCAATTAGTCTGAAGTTTTTTTTTATATCACCAAACACATTTCCTATCAAAATTCTGAAATTAAGGGCGGCACGGTGGCTCAGTGGTTAGCAGTGCAGCCTCACAGCGCCAGGGACCCGGGTTCGACTCCAACCTCAGCTGACTGTCTGTGCGGAGTTTGCACATTCTCCCCGTGTCTGCGTGGGTTTCCTCCGGGTGCTCCGGTTTCCTCCCACAATCCAAAGATGTGCAGGTTAGGTGGATTGGCCATGCTAAAATTGCCCATAGTGTTAAAGTGTGTGTGGGTTGTAGGGAGATGGGTCTGGGTGGGATGCTCCAAGGGTCGGTGTGGACTTGTTGGGCCAAAAAGCCTGTTTCCACACTGTCGGGATTCTAATAGTATTCTAATAGTCATTATGTACGTGAACTCTTTAACATAGAATTCCCTTTGTCATGTAATTGGGGTTAAGTCTTAGGTATTCTGAGAACTAACTCACTTCGGAAATGCAAACTTGATCTCAGCTAAGAGTTGTTTAGATTTTTAAGTTGAACTTCCTGGCCATCATTAGGCAGCACTGCTGGATATCCTCCAATGAGCCAACTTGCTTGTGAGATTTTCCAGTCATTACAGCTCAGTTTCTAATTTGTACTTTTGAAATGTGAAGCTCCATGTCAGGGCAGTAATCAAAGATCAAATCAGAACTGTTTTACTCTTGATTTTTCTTCCAAACCCTCCGTCAACCCCTTATATGAAACAGTAGCTGCATATGTTTAGTGTGGAACAGGAAATTATTTAGTACTGATTATCATTTATGGATAAATTTCAGGCAGCACATTGATGCATCATTTTGAAGTATCAGTGAAAGGACCACCATTCCTAGTTCCTGACCGTAACAAGCCTGAGATTGCAGTGGAGAATTAAACTTATGTTTAATCCTGAATCCTCATCCCACAATGATAGGAAGAGCATTATATTTCCAATTTGGGATAGCGTGTGTGATAAGACCACAATTACACATCTCTAGGATTTGAGCTCTTCTGTGATAGACAAATTTCTCTATCAATGATGGGGGAATCCCAGCACATTCGTGCGTATGCAAGGTTGAAGCTTTTAGTTTTAATTCACTTGTGGTGCATGGGGTTTGCTGGCTGGCCAGCATGTATTGCCCCTTCTTCGCTGCCTTTGAGAACGTGGTGGTGAGCTGCCTCTTGAACCTCTGCAGTCCATGTGCTATATGTAGACCCACAATGCCCTTAGAGGGGGAATTCCAGGACTTTGACCCTGCATTAGTGAATGAATGACAATATATTTCCAAATCTGGTTGTTGAGTGGCTTGGAGGGGAACTTGAACGTGGTGGTGTTCCCATGCAACTCCTGCCTTTGTCTTTCTGGACAGATGTGGCCATGGGTTTGGAAGGCACTGTCTAAGCATCTTTGGCAAATGTCTGCAGTAGATGCTGTAGATGGTACAAATTACTGCTACTGAGCGTTGCTGGTGGTGGGAGTAGATGTCTTTGGATGTGGCGCCAATCAAGCGGACTGCTCTGTCCTGGATGGTGTCCAGCTGCTTGAGTGTTGTTGGATCTGCAATCCAGGCAAGTGACAAGTATTCCATCACCTGATTTGTGCCTTGTAGATGGTGGACAGGCTTTGGAGAGTCAGGAGGTGAGTTACTCGCTGCAGTGTTCCTCGCTTCTAAACCTGAGATACTTGTGCACAACATTTATTTGTGAGTCCAGTTGAGTTTATGGTCAACGGTAACCCCCAGGACGTTGATAGTGGAGGATTCAGTGATGGTAACACTATTAAGTGTCAAGGGGCAGTGTTTAAATTATCTCTTCTTGGAGATGGTCATTGCTTAGCATTTAGTTGTCTGAGTGTTACTTGCCACATGTCAGCCCAAACTTAGATATTGTCCAGTTCTTGTTGCGTTTGAACCAATTTTTATCAATCACTACAAAGTCTCAAAGAAATGAAACCTGGGATCAATCTAAGCACCAGAAAAGACAATGACAGGAACAGCCCTGTCGATCCTGCAAAGTCCTCCTCACTAACATCTGGGGGTCAGCGCCAAAATTGGGAGAGCTGTCTCACAGATCAGTCAAACAACAGCCTGATATGGTCATAATCACCAAATCATACCTTACAAACAATATCCCAGACACCATCATCACCATCCCTCAATATGTCCTGTCCCACCGGCAGGACACACCTAGCAGAGCTGGCGGCACAGTGCTAAAACGTCGGATGGGTGTTGCTCTAGGAGTCCAAACATTGACTCCGGACTGCATGAAGTCTCATGGCTTCAGGTTAAACGTGGGCAAGGAAACTTCCTGCTGCTTACCACCTTCAGCTGATGAACCGGTACTTCTCAATGTTGAACAACACTTAGAGGAAGCACTGAGGATGGCAAGGGCACAAAATGTACTCTGGGTGGGGGATTTCAGTGCCCACCACCAACAGTGGCTTGGCAGCTGGTCGGGTCCTAAAGGACATATCTGCTAGACTGGGTCTGCGGCAGGTAGTGAGGGAACCAACAAAAGGGAAAATCATACTTGACCTCATCCTTACTAATCTGTCAGCTGCAGTTGTATCTGTCCTTGTGGAGATGAAGTCCTGCCTTCACATTGAAAATAACTTCCATTGTGTTGTGTGGCACTATCACCGTGCTAAATGGGACAGACTTCGCACAGATCTCGCAACTGAAGACTGGGCATCCATGAGGTGCTGTGGGCCAACAACAGCAGACGAATTGTACTCCAGCGCAATCTGCAACCTCGTGGCCTGGCATATTCCCCACTCAACCATTACCATCAAGCCAGGGCATCAACCCTGGTTCAAATGGAGAGTGCAGGTGAGCATGCCAGGAGCAGCACCAGGCACACCTGAAGATGAGCTATCAACCTGTTGAAGCCACCAAACTGGACCACTTGCCTGCCAAACAGCGAATGCAGAAAGTGATAGACAGACCTAAGTGGTCCCACAACCAACGGATAAAATCTAAGCTGTGCCGTCCTGCCACATCCAGTGGTGAATGGTAGTGGACAATTAAACAACTCCTCAATGATGGAAGAGCCCAGTACATCAGTGCAAAAGATAAGGCTGAAGCATTTGCAGCACTCTTCAGCCAGAAGTGCTGAATGGGTGACCCATCTTGGCCTCCTCTGGTGGTCCCCAGCATTACAGATACCAGTCTTCAGCCAATTCAATTCAAGAAGCAGTTGGAGACACTGCATACTGCAGAGGCTATGGGCCCTGACAACATTCCGGCAATAGTACTGAAGACTAGTGTCCCAGAACTTGCCGCTCTCCCAGCCAACCTGTTCCAGTAAGTTACAACATGATATCTACCCGACAATGTGGAAAATTGCCCAAGTATGTCCTGCACACAAAAAACAGAATGAATCCAACCCGGCCAATTTCCACCCCATCAGTCTACTCTCGAGCATCAGTAAAGTGATGGAAAGTGTAATCAACAGTGCTATCAAGCAGCACTTGCTCAGAAATAACCTGCTCAGTGACACCCTGTTTGGGTTCCCCAGGACCACGCAGCTCCTAACCTCATTACAGCCTTGGTTCAAACATGGATAAAAGGGCTGAATTCCAGAGATAAGGTGAGAGTGACAGCCATTTATATCAAGGCTGCATTTGACCAAGTGTGGCATCAAGGAGCCCTAGCAAAACTGGAATCAATGGGTATCAGGGAGCAAACGCTCTGGTGGTTGGAGTCATACCTGACACATGGGAAGATGGTCATGGTTGTTGGAAGTTAATCATCTTAGCTCCAGGACACCGCTGCAGGAGTTCCTCAGGGTAATGTCCTAGGCCCAACTATCTTTAGCTGCTTCATCAATGACCTTCCCTCCATCATAAGGTCAGAACTGAGAATGTGCAATCATCGGTGAACAATGTTCAGCACTATTTGTGACTCCCCACATGCTGAAGCAGTCCATGTTCAAATGCCTCAAGATCTGGACAATATCCAGGCTTGGGCTGACAAGTGGTAAGTGAAATTTGCGCCACGCAAATGCTAGGCTAAGACCATCATCAATAAGAAATAGTCTAACCACTGCCCCTTGACATTCAATGGTGTTACCATCACTGAATCCTCCACTATCAACATCCTGGGGGTTATGATTGACCAGAGACTCAACTGGACTCACCACATCAAACACAGTTAGCTACAAGAACCTGCCAGAAGCTAGGAATACTGCGTTGAGTAACTCACCTCCTGACTCCTCAAAGCCTGTCCACCATCTACAAAGCACAAGTCAGGAGTGTAATGGAATACTCCCCACTTGCTGGATGAGTGCAGCCCCTACAACACTGAAGAAGCTTGACACCATCCAGGACAAAGCAGCCCACTTGATTGACACTACATCCACAAGCATCCACTCCCTCCATCGCTGACGCTCAGTAGCAACAGCGTGTACTATGTACAAGATGCACTGCAGAAATTCACCAAAGATCCTCAGACAGCACCTTCCAAACCCACAACCACTTCTATCTAGAAGGACAAGGGCAGCAGACATATGGGAACACCAAATTCCCCTCCAAGCCACTCACCATCCTGACGTGGAAATATATTACCATTCCTTCACTGCTGGGTCAAAATCCTGGAATTCCCTCCCTAATAGCATTGTGGGTCAACATATAGCAGGAGAACTGCAGCGGTTCAAGAAGGCGGCTTGCCACCACCTTCAAGGGCAACTAGGAATGGGCAAGAAATCTGGCCAGCCAGTGACGCCCACATACCACAAATGAATAGAAAACAAAATGGACTTCTTCAGTATCTGAGGAGCCACGAATAGTGCTAAACCATCTTTAACTTAAAAGGGTGAGTGGATGATCTGTCTCAGACTTCTGAGATCCCCAGCATCACAGTTGTCAGTCTTTAAACAATTCCGTTTACTGCATCTGATATCAAACACAAAATACAGCAAAAGCTATTGGCCCTAACAACATTCCTGCAAAAAGACCAAAAACTTATGCTGCAGAACCAGAGGTGCCCCTGGCAAGTTATTCTAGTGCTATAACACTCATGCAACAAAGCACAACACGCACAACACTCACAACCTAACAATGTGGAAAATTGCCTCGGGGCCAATGTGGAGCAAGAGAAAAACTCTCTAGCACAAAAAAAGATAGTTTTGGCTGTTTGAGGTCTACCATCTCTGTCTAAGAACATCATGGCAGGAGTGCCTCAGGGCAGTACCCTCAGTTCAGTCATCTTCAGCCTTTTCATCAGTGATCTTCCTTCCACCATGATGTCAGCTGGGGGTGTTTGCTGATAATTGCATAATATTCAGCACTTTCCTCAACTCATCAGGTACTGTAACAGTCCATGTGCAAATGCAGCGATACCTGGATAACATACAAGCTTGGACTGCATTCACAGTGACTAAATGCCAGGTAATGATCATCACCAACAAGAGAGAATTCAGCCAGTGTCCTTTAACGTTCAACCGATTGTACTGAACCCCCTCTGTCAACATCCTGGGGGTTACAGTTGACCAGAAACTGAACTAGTCAAGCCGTATAAATACTGTGGCTACTGGAGCAAATCAGAGGTCAGGAATCCTGTAGTGAATAAGCCACACTTTGTCTTCCCAATGCCTATCCACCACCTACAAGGCACAAGGCAGGTATGTCATAAAATACTACCTACCTGCTTGAATGGGTGCAGCTCACCATCATTCAAAAAGTTTGACATCACCTGAGACATACCATCCTGCTCGAATGACACCCATTCTCTATCTTCAGCATTCACTCCCTTCGTCACTGCCACATTGTAGCAGCACTGTATACCATGTACGAGGTACATTGCAGTTATTCACCAAGGCAGTAATTCAAAGCACCTTCCAAACCTGAAAACTGCATAACCTAGAAAGACCAGGCAGCAAATGCATAGGAATGCCACCACTTGCAAGTTCCTTGCAAGTTGCACATCTTGCTGTCTTAGAACTATACCACAGTTCCTTAACTGCTACAGGGTCAAAATCTGGAATTCCCTTCGTAACACCATATTATGTATCCCACACTCCAGGGACTGTTGTGTTGCAAGAAGGCGGATCACGACCAACGTCTCCCAGACAGTCATGTTTGGAAAATAAATGACGGCTTGGTAAGGGGAGGCAATGGCCTAGTGGTATTATTGCTGGAGTGTTAATCCAGAGACCCGGATAACATTCTGGGAACCTGGGTTGGAATCCCGCCATGGCAGATGGTGGAATTTTTATTCAATAAAAATATCTAGAATTAAGAATCTAATGACAACCATGAATCTATTGTTGATTGTCAGTTCACTAATGTCCTTTAGGGAAGGAAACTGCTATCCTTACCTAGTCTGGCCTACGTGTGACTCCAGACCCACAAAAATGTGGTTGACTCTGAACTGCCCTCTGGGCAATTAGGGATGGACAATAAATGCTGCCTAGCTAGCGACATCCTCTTTCCGTTAATGAATAAAGAAAAAAAAACATCCTCATGAACAAATTAAGTAAAAGAAATTTCAGCAAGGCAAACAATTAATCCTGAAGTTACAATATCTAATTTGTGGAATAGTATCCATGTTAGGTTTAAGTTAGCTCTAGTTCGGCCCCATTTAGAATACTGTGTCCAATTTTGGGCCCCACACCTCAGGAGGGACATACTGGCACTGGAGCGTGTCCAGCGGAGATTCACACGGATGATCCCTGGAATGGTAGTCCTAACAAAGGATGAACGGCTGAGGATCCTCGGATTGTATTCATTAGAGTTTAGAAGGTTGAGGGGAGATCTAATAGAAACTTACAAGATAATGCATGGCTTAGAAAGGGTGGACGCTGGGAAGTTGTTTCCGTTAGGTGGGGATACTAGGACACGTGGGCACAGCCTTAGAATTAGAGGGGGTCGATTTAGAACGGAAATGAGGAGACATTTCTTCAGCCAGAGAGTGGTGGGCCTGTGGAATTCATTGCCACGGAGCGCAGTGGAGGCCGGGACGTTGAATGTCTTCAAGGCAGAGATTGATAAATTCTTGATCTTGCAAGGAATCAAGGGCTACGGGGAGAGTGCGGGTAAGTGGAGTTGAAATGCCCATCAGGCATGATTAAATGGCGGAGTGGACTCGATGGGCCGAATGGCCTTACTTCCACTCCTATGTCTTATGGTCTTATGGTCTTAAGTGCTTTCATGCCAGTGACTTGTTCATTTTATAGCATGATTATAACTTGCTATGCCATTTGTGAATTCCTCAAATGCTTCTAAGAGATACAAGGCTGTGAATGATAAAGTCAGGATGAGACTAAAACATGAAGGAATACGTACTGCGAGTATAGACTCCATCTGTTTGAATTTTACAGTCCGAGTGGCTTGGGAATTGCAGAATTCAATGTTATTCCCTCGAGAAGGAAGCAGTTTTTCATGTTCCATGTTATTTTTGTGGCCTTTTTTAATTAAGGTGATGCTGACATTGGCACCTTGTGGTCTAGTCCTGTTCTGTCAACCCTTACAATCATTAGTCTGAGCAATTTAGAAGTAAAGTCCCAAAGTGAAATGATAGTATGTAAAATCATTCTTTCACTGAGTTGGTGTCTTGTATTCATTCCAGCAGGAATTAATCTTTCACTTCTTCCTCATCAACATCTCAGGGAAACACACAAAACGGATTACTTGTGGTTGCTGGAGTACCCAGAATCTGCTTGCATTGGGTAGCGAAGACAAGACAATCACTGTCAGCAACCAAGAGGGAGATACCATCAGACAGGTGAGTGAGAAAGCATTCCAGACTTTGCCATTTGCTGCCATTTTAAATACTGCTGATCATTTAAAATGTACTAAATGATATTAAAATAATCCAAGTTAGAAAAGCCAGAAGTCTACAGAACGTTTGCTCAAAATTTGTCTAGTAAGACAGGGCAGCTTCAGAGAAGTTGTTTCCCCCTGTGGGAGAGCCTCGGATCAGAGAGTGTCATCGTGGAGTAAGGGGACGACATTTCAAACAGAACTAAGGATATTTTCCTCTCTGACGGTAGTGAAACTGTGGAATTCTTTACTACAGAGGACTACTGGGCTAGCTAATTAAATGTATCCAAGGCTGAGATCAACAGTAAGGAAATCAAGGATTTCTTGAGGAAGGATATACTGGCTTTGGAAGCAGTGCAGAGGAGGTTCATCAGGCTAATTCCGGAGATGAGAGGTTACCCTATGAGGAGATGTTGAGCCGCCTGGGATTGTACTTGTTAGAATTTAGAAAAATGAGAGGTGATCTTTTAGAAACATAAAATTATGAAAGGGATAGATAAGATAGAGGCAGGCAAATTATTTCCACTGGTGCGAGAGACTAGTTCTAGGGGACATAGCCTCAAGATTGGGGTGAATAGATTTAGGACAGAGATGAGGAAGAACTGCTTTTCCCAGAGAGTGGTGAATCTATGGAATTCTCTGCCCAAGGAAGCAGTAGAGGCAGCTTCATTAAATATATTTAAGACATAGTTGGATAGATTCTTGCATGGTAGGGGCCAATGCAGGTGGGAGGAGCTGAGACCACGGATCGATCAGCCGTGATCTTATTGAATGGCGGTGCAGGCTTGACGGGCCAAATGGCCTACTCCTGCTTCTATCCCTTATGAACTTATGGGGATAAGACAGGATAGTGGAGTTGAGGTGTAACAGGACGACTGTGATCCCATTGAATTGTGGACCAGACTTGATGGGTTGAATGGCCAACTTCTGCTCCTGTGTCTTGGGGTCTTAAGATTTATAATGGGAGTTCAGAATTTATTCAAAGAAATGCATCATATGAATTACTTTTAAAATGTAATTAACATGTCCAAGTAAATTCTGAATTTGAAGTGACCCAATTTGAACATATTTGGATTAATGTGATGAAGATAATGTTTGGGCCACTATCATTTACCATATACCAGATTCTAGTGGTCTACTTTAAAAATGATGACTGTCTTCTCTCGATCATCTGTAAAGTGCTGCTTAGTGTCATCAATGAAGCTGTCGAGCAGCACTTGCTTACAAATAAGCTGCTCACTGATGTTCAGTTTGGGTTCCACCAGACCCAATCAGCTCCTGACCTCATTATAGTCTTAGTTCAAACATAGGTAAAAGAGCTAAATTCCAGAGATGAGGTAAGAATGACTGTCCTTAATACCAAGGGCACATTTGACCAAGTGTGGCATCAAGAAGCCCTAGCAAAACTGGAGACATTGGGAATTGAGGTGGCAGGGTGGGGGAGAGGAATGGTGTTGTGGGGACAACACTGTACTGGTTGGAGTCATTCTTGGCAGAAAGGAAGGTGGTTGTGGTTCTTGAAGCTGAGATGACTGACCTCCATGACATGACTGTGGGTGTTCTATGGGTATATGTATTTTTTAAAGCAACCTGTTCAGATGCATTTTGACACCGTAAAGCACATGGGTTTTGGACCCAGCCTCCAGGCTCAGAGACAGGAACACTAATACTACATTAATAGAGCCCAGAGTTAGTCAGGGTAGTGTCCCAGGCGCAGTTATCTTCTGCTACTGCATCAGTGGCCTTCCATCCATCATAAGATCAGAAGTGGGGATTTTTGCTGTTGGTTGAGCAATGTTTAGCACCATTCACGACTCCTGAAATACTGAAGCACTTCATATTCAAATTCACCCAGACCTGGACAATATCCAGGCTTGGACTGACAAGTGGCAGGGAGCATTCATGCCCATAGATGCGAGGCAGTGACCACCTTCAAAAGGATAGGATCTAACCCTTGACATTCAATGACATTATCACCACTGAATCCCCACTCTCAATATCCTAGGGGTTACCATTGACCAGAAACTCAACTGGATTATCCATATACATGTATAAGATATACTGTGGCTACAAGAGCAGAGGCTAGAAATACCACAGTGAGTAACTCACATCCTGACTCCCTAAACCCCATTAACCATCTATAAAGCACAAGTCAGGAGTGTGATGGAATATTCCCCAATAACACTCAAGAAGTTTGACACCATCTGATCAAAGCAACCCTTTTGATTGGCACCACATTCCCAAACTTACATTCTCTCTAATGTCCAGTGGCAGCAATGTGTACAATGTACAAAACGTGCTACAGAAATTCACCGAGGCTCTTTTGATAGTGTCTTCCAGACCCCACAACAATATCACCTAAAAGGATAAGAGCAGAAGATACATGGTGACACCAGCAATTACAGGTTCCCTTCCTAGTCAAGATTTTAAAAGTTCGTTATAACATAACAAAATAACCCTTATCTTGTTACATAACAACTTCTGTAAGTTTCCGGTGAAAATCTGTCATGTATGGTTAGATTTTTAGTTTTGATGTTTTTGCCTTATATAGTGGTTTTGGTTGTCATTAGCTGATTCTTACATAATTCCTGACATAAGCTTTCAACTTTATCTAAAATGGCATGATGTCCACTCTAAAGTGATGTGGGGAGCAGAAAAAATTGAGATGGTTCTTAAAATAGTAGGGATATTTAATGTTTACAATTATTAAGGGCCTGGATAGAGTAGTTTGGTGTATACTTTCTTCACTTCATGTTTCGTATGAAAACACATCCGATATCAATACTGTTATGACCTCCATGGTGGCCAATATCTTAAAAAAGTACATTTCCCAAAGGCCTTATTAGATGTTTCAGAGATAGTAGGAACTGCAGATATTAGATGTGACTGATTTCACGTTTTATAGCTTTTACTTTAACCATCAAGCCAAAACCAACAACTTAAACTTGAATAATAGGCAAATTGTTTTCAGATTCTTATGGATGTGCCGTCTGTTCCCTTAGCACATATGACACCACACCCAACCACAAAATCCTTCCCTTGGGTAGAGTTCCAGTTCATATCTCCAGGGACACTTAATCCATCCAATCCTCCTCTGAATTTGAGTTCCCGATAGTCTTCGCGAAGATTGCCAGCTGTGCGTAATCAGACCCCGATAAACTGATGGCTCAAAAAGAAAGAAATGGTTCATATCAAAGCACCATTATAGACATGTGGTCATATGATGATCGAGATTAGGAAAATAAATACTCCAGGGTACACTGTATTTCACAAAAACATTCAGAATGGCAAAAGAAGGGGGTTAGCCCTGATAGTAAAGGGTGACATAAGATCATGAAATAGAATCAGTGTGGATCAAAATTATTGATAGTAAGTGTCAGAAAAAAGCTAGTTGGAGCAATTTATAGGTGCTGTTACAACACTTTTACCATTGAACAAAGCATTAAACAAGAAATTGTTGAAGCTTGTTTTTTTAAAAAACGCAGTGTATTAATTGCGAGAGACTTTAATCAACATGTATGTTTTCAACTTGGCAAAGGTTGTGTAGAAAATGGTCTGTGAAATGTTTGTGTGACATTTAGTGAATTGCCTCATAATGTTGCAAAAGATAGTAGTAGGTCCGAGAATTTGGAGTGTTTTAGAAATAGCAAAAAGCCACCGCCAAAGACTTGATAAAAGGGGAAAAATTAAACTCGCAGAATAAACTAGCAAGCAGTTTAAAAAAAAAGTAGGAGTTTTACAGGTGTATATAAAGGAGGAGAGTAGCTAAAGTAAACATTGGTCCCTTAGAAGCAGAGATAGAAGAAATTATCATGGAGAATGACAACATGGTGAAGACATTAAACAAGTATTCTGTGTCTACTGTGACATCCGTATTGATACCAAGATCCTTTGTGTATAAGGCAGTCGTCCTTCCAACTCTTCCATATGGCTCCAAAACTGGGACTCTGTAGAAACACCACTTCAAGGCTCTATATAAGTACCATCAAGGCTCTTTGAGAAATAAGAAGGGACCGAGGGTAGATCATTGGAGTTCACCAAAAGGTTATAGTGCAGGAGTGTTAAGACAGGCCAAGACAGGTTACAATTAGATAAATATGAATGGAACCTGACAAGTCCAGAGCTTAGCTGGACAACATTGGAGAGGTATTGGATGTGGATGATGTACCTTGTTATACTATCCAAGCTACTTGATCTTTATAGCCATTTGGCACATTATAATCCAACTAATGAAAGAAAGGGATCCCTTTATGCTAGTAATGATGATCTGTTAAAAAGACTACTATTGTTCGTCGAATGAACACTGCTGCAGAATCTGAACAGGTTGATTAAAAGTATCAAGTTTATATAGTCTGTAGCTAAGATGTACAAAGGAGAATGATTTCAGCCTAAATCACTGGTTTGTACGTTGCCATTGGTTCTTTTGCCCTTCACCTTAAATCAGTGCCATGTGGTTCTCATGTCAACCCTCTGTCCATTAGAACAATTACTCACTATCTACCCTGTCTAGACCCTTTCAGGTTAAATCTGGTTTTGACTGTTTAATGATGTTCCACATATTCTCTGTTTTGTTTTCTTTTGTCTCAACTATTTCTGTTTCAACAGACCACAGTGAGAGCAGAACCAAGTGACATACAGTTCTCAATGATGAAGACAGATGAACGGGCACCAGCTGGAGAAAGCACAGTGAGTTTGCAGGAAGATCTGATTCAAAAGCGTATTGCACGTATTTTCAAACAAATAAGCCATTCAGAAAGCAACCAATGAGGTTGTTATGAAGTTGAATCTTTAGGAAGGTACATAGAACATAAGAAAAACATTGAGACTGCCTTCTTATTTCATTTGGAGGGGCACTACACCATCTGAAATGTGGTTAGGGAGAATTTCCAAAACTTAGGGTGGAGCTATTAACAAGAGGAGGCAATGTGCTTGTACATTTTGTGGGACTTTGTGTATCTCACTCATAGAAGGTCAAGAGAATCAAGATGGCACATTGATAGTCAATCTAGGGTTAAGCCATTGGCTCTAATTCACTCATGGAACGTGAGTTTCACTGGCTGCATTTATTGCCTATCCGTAGTTGCCTTTAAGAACGTAGAGTTGAGCTGTATTCTTGAGCTGCTGCAGTCTGTGTGCTATAGGTAGTGTTGTTAGGGAGAAAATTCCAGCAGTTTGACCAAATGGTACTGAAGGAATGGCGGTGGTTTGGAGGGAAAGTTGCAGGTGTGGTAGTATTCCCGTGTATCTGCAGTCTTTGCCCTTCAAGGTTGAAGTGGTTTTAAGTTTGGAAGATGCTGTCTAAGGAGTTTTGGTGAATTTCTGCTGTACATGTTATAGATGGTACACTGATTGTCGATGTTGGAGTATGTGGAAGTTTGTGGATATGATGTCATTCAAGCAGGCTGCTTTGTCCTGAATGGTGTTAAGCTACTCGAGTGTTGTTGGAGCTGCACTTTTCCAGGCAAGTGAGGACTATTCCAGCACACTCCTGACTTGTCCCTTGTAGATGATCAGGATGTTATTTACTCACTAAGATTCCTAGCATCTGACCTGCTCTAGTAGCCTCTATGGCTATCCTGTTCAGTTTCTGATCAATAGAGACCCCCATGACACTGTTAGTGACTCCATTGAATGTCAAGGGGCAATGGTTAAATTGTCTCTTATGGTCATTGGTTGGCATTTGTGTGGTGTGAAGGTTACTTACCAGTTTTCAGCCCATGCGTGAAAATTGTCCAGATTTTCTTGCATTTAGACAAAGACTGCTTCTGTACCTGAGGAGTCGCGAATGATTCTGAATATTGTACAATCATTGGCAAACATCCTGACCTGATGGAGTGAAGGTTGTTGATGAAGCAGCTGAAGCTGGTTGGATCTAGGACACTACCCTGAGGAACTCTTACATAGATATCCTAGAGCTGAGATGATTGACCTCCAACAATCATAACCATCTTCCTTTGAGTTAGGTATGACGACAAACAACAAAAAATTTTTCCCTGAATCCCATTGACTCCAATTTTTCTAGGGCTCTTTGATGCTTAACTCAGCCAAATGCAGCCTCGATGCCAAGGCAGTCATTCTTGCTGTACCTCTGGAATCCAGCTCTTTTGCTCATTTTTGAGCCAAGGCTGCAATGAGTCGGGAGCTGAATGGCTTTGGCAGATCTCAAATTGGATATCATTATGCAAGTCATTGCTCAGCAGGTGCTGCTTGATAGTGCAGTTGATGACACTTCCATGATTTCACTGATAAACAAAAGTAGACTGGTGGGGCAGTAATTTGCTGGGTTGAATTTGTTCTGCTTTTTGTGTTCAGGGCATAACTCCACATTATCAGGTAGATGCCAATGTTGTAGTTGTACTGGAACAGCTTGAGAGCTACACATTCTGGAACACAAGTGTTCTGTGCTATTGCTGTGTATTGTCAGGACCCAGGGCCTTTGTAGCATCCAGTGACTCTAAAAGTTTCTTGACATTACATGGTGATTTGAATGGTCTGAAGACTGGAATTTGTAATTCTGGGAACCTCTAGAGGAAGCTGAGATGGATCACCCACTCAGCATTTGGCTGAAAATTATTGAGAACGCTTCAGTTTTATCTTTTGCACTGCAGTTCTGGGCTCACCTATCATTGAGGTTAGTCTGGCTGCCTCCTCTAGTGAATTGCTTAATTGTCCACCACAATTCATGACTGAATGTAGCAGGACTGCAGAGTTTAAATCTGATTCATTGATTGTGGAGTCGCTTTGCTCTGTGTATCACTTGCTGCTTATGCTGGTTGTCGTGAAAGTAGTCCTGTTTTGTCCTTCACAAGATTGACACTTAATTTTTAGATTTGCCTGGTACTACTCAGAGGCCCTCCTGTACTCTTCATTAAGGCATCTTTGCGTGTGATGGTGGAATGGGAGATATGCTGGGTCATGAGTTTACGGATTGCAGTAGAGTGTGATTCATCTACTGTTGATGACCCTCGGCGCCTCATGCATGCTAGCCTCTTGAGTTGCTAGGCCTGTTTAAAATCTGTCCCTGTGGCACAGCGATAATGCCACACATGAGGTAAGGTATTCTCAGTTTGAAGGTAGGACTTGGTCTCCACAAGGACTGTGTGATGATCAGCGGGTCAGACAGCAACCATAGAGAGAGCAAGCTAACTTTTTGAGTCTAGATGACTTTTCATCAGAGCTGAAGTGAAGTGAGTCAAAACGTTAGCTTGCTGTCTCTCCGTGGATGCTGTCTGACCCACAGTGATCTCCAGCATTTCTTTTCAGTACAGATTCCAGTATCTGTAGTAATTTGCTCCTACAAGTATAATTAACTAACTGTCAAGAGTTAAAAACCTTGGCCAACTCTGGAATGGGCAATGAGGCAGAAGCTCTTGCATTTGTAATATACTGGCTGGGATCACTAAATTTAGCACAGAGTACAGACCAACCCTATGTATTTTTGGTCTGTATGGCTAAGCTACCAAAACAGGTTTTCTTAAACTATTTGCTCAAAGATTTTGCAATAATTGTTCTAAAAATAGTTTTAATTTCTTTTATGAAACATACTCTGAGAAGGTTATGTGGATTTAAACATTTCATCTTTTTGCCTATTTATTACTAGGTAAGTGCAGTTGTGGGGAAGAAAACTCTATTCCTGTTTAATTTGAGCGATCCTGATAATCCTATTGAGTTGGCATTCCAGCAACGCTACGGCAGCATCATATCTTATAGATGGTAGGTTCAATTAAGCGACAAAATAGTTATACTTACATTTCAAATATGTTTTAATTTTTCTAATGTTTAGAAATACAAAAGAGTTCATGCAAAATCTGAATTGGCACAGAATTGTCGCAGATTTAATGACTGTTTTGAAGTCCAAGGGATTCTCTCGCCGTCCTGGCAAACCACATGAGGCCATTAAAATTGTGAACATTTTCTTTGTTGGTCTGGTTATTAAGACATTCTGAAGATTTTATACTGTGTTGGCAAAAGCTGCGCAAAAAACCCTAGATTTCTAAATAGATCATAAAATTGTGATATTTTGTTCAGCCTGTTGTCAGCAACTTGGTCAGCTGCACCTGAGAGAGAGTTTCAAAAGAGAGAGACAAAACTTGAAACTTAAGAATTCAAGATGTGCTGCCTGCATTTCAACTTTTATCACTGACCTTGATCTGGTATTCTCGTATTGCTATTTCAATTAACATGAAGTCCAGTGTTTGATATGTAAACCAGAACTTGCATGCACTTTTTACTATGATGAACCTTTAAATAACACCTTGAAAGTGTAAAATGCTGTGATGCGCAAAATAATATTGACTGTTTCAATTAATGCTTATTGTTTTCATTTTTGTCTTGTTACGTAGCTGGAGAGAGCCACCTTTACCCATCTCACTTTTCAATCCATATATAGATTACAATCTCTCATTCATAGGACCTCCAAACTCAGCTAGGAGCGGAACAATCATTTGATGTAATCACTTCACACAAAGGATTCTGGCTAAAAGAATTCACCCATCTATAACCTAAGCAAGTTACAGCTGCAATCTACTAGGCACAGCTATATTTAGTTACTGGTCAGTTGGCGAGAACCGATCATGTGATGAAGCAGCTAATGCTCTTTGTGTTTGAGAAACCTTTTATGGGCCAGTGGAGTCAACCAGAGAGCAGGCTATTCTAGATAGTCATTGTACAACGAGATAGGATTAATTAATGATCTCATAATGAAGTCGCCCCTAAGTAAGAGCACCCATAAAATGTTTGAATTTTGCATTCAGTTTGAGGGGAAGAGGAGTGGATCTGAGACTATTTTTGTATATTGGCTGACATTGAAGGAGATATTTCAGTATGCGCAGACTAGACATGTTCTACGAATAAGAAAACTCCGTGTTAAGTGGAAAGGTTAAAGTTAGTATCAAATTTAAGTAAAAACATATGATTGTGAAAAGACAGGTGGCAGGTAAGAAAATCGGATGGAATGTAAAAACAGCAAAGATTGACTAAAATAGTTGGAGGAGGGAAAATTGGAGTACGAGAAAAAACTAACTAGAACTATAAAAACAAATAGGAAGTGTTTCTATAGATACTTTTAAAAAAAGAGTTAACAAAGTGATTACTGATCCTTTAGAATATTCATCTGAAACGTTGACTATGGAAAATAAAGGTCAGAAATCACATGGCACTAGGTTATAGTCGAACAGATTTATTTGAAAACACAAGCTTTTGGAGTGTAGCCCCTTCATCAGGTGAAGTGAGAAAGAAGCACACAGAACACAGAATTTATAAGTAAAAGATCAAAAGGTCACACAACTGCTGAGGATGTGTTAAACAAACCTAAGGTGCTGATAAATCTTTAATCCATTCCAAGGTTTTAATTGATGAATATGTATATGTAAATCCCTGAATTTCTTTCAAGGTTTCTTCCATAGGTTTCTGTCTGTGTCTGTGTCAGTCTGTGTCTGTGTGTGTGTCTGTGCACGCGCGTGCGCGTGCTCTCATGTACATACACATATAAATCTATGGGATGAATTTATATTTGTGGATATATTCTACTTTGTTCGAAAAGCGCACAATTTAGAGACAGGCAATGTGGCATTTTATAGGTTTGTAGTTTAGAAATAAAACCAGTCTGACTCCAAACCAAAACACAAACAGATTCTAAACAAGGCCCCACACTCAGCATGCATTGCCTGACCTAAAATGTCACCTCCTCTTTACACTGATAAAACCTTTACTTCTCTCAGGGCAGTGACTTGAAAGAAATTCAGGGATTTACATACACATAATAATTAAAACCTTCTAACTGATTAAAGATGTAACCGCATCTCAGCTTTGTTTAATACACCCTTATCAGTTGTGTGACCTTTTGATCTCTTACTTATAAATTCTGTGTTCTTCATTCTCACTTCACCTGATGAAGGGGCTATACTCCAAAAGCTTGTGTTTTCAAATAAACCTGTTGGACTATAACCTGGTGTTGTGAGATTTCTGACCGTGTCCACCCCAGTCCCAACACTGGCACCTCCACATCATGGAAAATAAAGAAATGGCACATGAGTTGATCAGGTATTTCCAATAGTATTCACTATAGAGAATACAAGTAATATCCTCAAAGCTGCTATAAGTCAGGTAATAAAAGGGAGAAGGGAGCTTTGTAAAATGATATCACTAGAGAAGCGGTACTAAGTAACTTGTTGGATGTTTGGTCAGACATATGCCTAGTTTGAGGGTCTTTAGAACCCTATTCCTGAAAAGGCAGTGGAAACACAGTCTTTAAATATTTTTAAACCCGAGATTGATAAATGGATTATTGGTAAGAAAGGGATAAAGGTTTATCAGGGACAGGTTTCTGGTTTGATTAAGATCAGCCATGGTCTTATTAGGGGAGGCAATAGCCTTGTGATATTACTGCTGAACTGTTAATCCAGAGACCCAAATAATGTTCTGGGGATCCGGGTTCGAATCCTGCCATGGCAGATGGTGGAATTTGAATTCAATAATATATCTGGAATTAAGAATCTAATGATGACCATGAATCCATTGTCGATTGTCGGAAAAACGAATCTGGTTCACTAATGTCATTTAGGGAGGGAAAGTGCCATCCTTACCTGGTCTGGCCTACATGTGACTCCAGACCCATAACGATGTGGTTGACTGTGAACTGCTCTCCATTCAATTAGGGATGGGCAATAAACGCTGCCTAGCCAGCAATGCCCTCGTCGCATTAATGAATAAAAAAAATTAACTGGCAGAGCAGAGTCAAATAGTTGCTGTTGCTCTTTATTCGTATGAATGGTGACAGGAGGTGTAGTTCATGTGCATTGTTTGATTGTCTGCAGACAGGTTTGCTAAATGGCTTTAGAATTTGTCGTGTACAGTCATGGAAATACTAAACCATAATACGAGCTGTGGTTTCAAATCACTGGAATCCTGTTTTAGTTTTTATAATTCAGTCCATTGTTTTCAGCTGGTAAATACATAATTGTTATTTTAAGTCATGACTTTATGTCAAGCTTATTTATAGCATGTCGAATACACCCATTATAATTGAGTAATACTGTAGCTTTTGTTCTTTTTCAGGTATGGCGATGGGTACATTATGATTGGGTTTTCTCAGGGCTACTTCGTAGTAATTTCTACACACATTCGTGAGATTGGTCAGGAACTGTTCCAAGCTCACAACCATAAAGACAATTTGACAAGTATTGCCATCTCTCAATCTCTGAACAAAGCTGCTTCTTGTGGAGACAATTGGTATGTTATGTTTTAACTCTGCTTATTTATTCATCGTAGCTACAGCATGAAGTCTATCCAAGCACACGTTCCATATTTACAATAAAATTAATAATGCTTTAACGCCAAAAGAATAGAGACTTTTTAAGCTTATGCTTTTGATAATTTGGAAAACAGGGAAGACATTAAAAAATATTTTAGGGGAATGGTATAGCTGTGATGAAATGTCCGAAATACCTGAACATCCAATAGGCCTTTCTAGAACATGTAATTTCTAATTAGTGTTTCAGTATTGCTCCCCACCTTTTGTTCATTATCAAAAACTTAACTGTTTGTTCTTGTGTTCATTTTCAAAGTTCCATGGCTGTTTAATTAAGGAACATCTGTTATCCATGACAGTGTAAACCTTTACAGAAAGGTTAGAAATGGATGACAGGCCTTTTGGTGCATGATTGATCATTTGCAATTGAGCAGTGAAATAGGATAAAACACAAATACAGTGGAGAAGATGATGAGCTGATTGATGGTTTGTCACCTTTACAGTCAGATCTGATTGCTTAAAGGTGCTCTGGATTTGGTTTACAGGGGCTAGTATGAGCACCAAAAACTGGGAAGATCACATAGATGTGGTACACAAAAACTGTGCATATGGGAATGACACTACCTCTTCTCTTGTGGGTAAAAGCCTGGGCATCAGCTGCTAGCCAGTTTTGGTGTTGCATCGTCTGGGCACAGTGTCACCCATGCCCTATTCATACATCTGTCATACATGACGGACATTGAAACGTCCTGCGCTTTACCTCAGCATCAAGGAAGAACCATGTCAGAAGGAAAATGATGTACAGATCTCTAGATAAAAGGCTTAACTGTACTTAACATCACCCATATCCTGATGCCCACTTTTCTGTGTAACTGCATCAAGCTGTACGTAGAATCTCCTGATAGGTGAACACAAAGTGTCTCTGTGTGCTGAGATTTTGACTGTCAATGATGTTGTGAAGGATGAATCTGATTATTTGGTTGCAGAATGTTCCATTCAGTTTTACTGTGCCATACTGCCTATCTCTTAAAATGAGAAAACCCCTTCAGCAGACTGTCAAGGCCATTTGGAAGTGAAAAAGGTTTTCCCTCTTAGCTCCTTCAAGATGGCGGTGATGGCAGGGGAGGAAGTGTTGGTACTCTGTGCCCTTAAGCTCCTGCTCCCGCTCACCTGGCTGGCTGCATTCTTCTTTGTTCTTTACTTTTTGTAGTTTCTTCATTTCTCTCTCTTGTATCAAAGTTCACCTTTTCTGTGGCAGCAGTGAAGGAAGGCGGTTGCAGTGTGGTACATTCGGATGTCCCTTCCTCATGGTCATATTGGCCACAGCTTGATCAAAAGCTTCTTCAGGTGAGTCTGGCCTGTTCCTCCTGCCAGCAGTGTGGCAGTTTTAGCAGCAGTTCCAGTTCATTCCTTGTTGCAGTGGCAACATCTTGAGTGATGGCTTCAGCTTTGGCGACTTGTTGGATCCGGTCTGTCCCTTCTTGCTGTGGCAGCAATGCAGTTGCATCGATGTCGGCTTTGGTGGTGACAGCGTGGTAGGTTTGGTCTGGAAATTCTTGCTTTGGTGGCAGCGTCCTGTAGCCACTACAGAAACCTATGGAGGGAACAAAAGATGAACTTTGTCCTAACTTTGTCTCAGTTATTTCTTTTTATAATTTCTGTAATTAAAATGGTGCTGAATTGTGGTGACCTATACATATTTCACTGTATTTTCATTAAATGCAAGTGACAATAAATTGCTATTCTATTCAATTCTATTCCATTCCTTCTGGCATGCCTGACATTCACACACAATGGGAAAGTGATTGTCGCCCACTGCTTTCTAGAATGTGCCTTTGAAAGCAGCTTTAGGAAGAGATTTACTAGATTTTGTTGAGTTTTGTCTGGAATTTCTTCATAATCGCGAACTCTGCTCTGCTATCTTTTCTCAAGGAGCACAGCAAGATAAAGGTCACCAGCCATCAACTTAGTGAAAGAAATAAAAACAAAGATTTCTGGAAGAACTTAGCATCTGGCAGCATCTGTGGAGAGAAAGCAGAGTTAACATTTCAGGTCCAGAGAACTATTCAGAAATATTAACTTGGTGAAAGACAGTGGTTTGGTCTGTCCAAAATGTGCTGGCTTTCTAATGCAAGCAGCAGTCAACAACTGAGTGTCGCCAATAAGCACGTTCCAAGGTCCAAGCTTTAAAGCAGTGAGGAAAAAATACAGTCTGAACCCCACCTGCTATAATGCATTGAACAGCTGAAAACTATGTAAAACCCCTCAGGCTGTAAGTTTGACCTGATGTGCAGTGTAAATCTCATGTAATTGCAGTTACATTTGTGGCACTTAAGAAAGTTACATGCTGTGTGGTAAGAAATTGAATGCCATTGAACTTTCTATAATGCCCAGTGTGAACTGTTGTGATACAGTTTTTTATGAATAAAGTATATCTTTTAGAAAAAAATAGAGAAAGTGAAAGAAATAGCATGGATGAAAGGATTTTGATCCTTTGCAAAATGTCGTCAATTTCTCTCAATAATGTAATCCACACCTCATCATAAATATCTGCATTCTTAAGGCAGATTTTCAGACTCATATGGAGCTCCTTTTTTAAATGCTGTTCAGATGCTTCAGTAAAATGACAAATCCGTAATAACTTCTTGTTTTTCAGAGTAATTTTAATATTGCAAACTGATACCAGCACTGTGTGGATTTAGAAAATCTGCTTTGGTTGCATTAAGTTCACTGTCCTCTAGATATTTCTTTAGAACCCAGTTAATGAAAAAATGTTAATCATTATACTGAGATTTGCATTTCTTTATAGTAGATATGTGGATGCCATCTAGATAAAAGTAGAACTTGTGTTTCAAAATGGAGCAAGAAATTGACTGGTAGTTAATAAGAAAATTGTATATATTTGTATTGGAGTGGCCATGGTACTCTGGAGCCAATAACTGCATTATTTTCAGACTTCAGTCAAACCTTCTTTCAAAAGAAACCCTGGATTTCTCAATATATTGAAAACTATAATAAATGTGCAACAGAAAAAGAAAATGGGTGTCTTGTGTAGAACGTGGTGTGTAATGTTCCTGTTATCCTGCATGAGTGTACAGTCCATATATGGTTGAAGTTTGGCACAGGAATCTTGTGATAGATTGCATTCATCTCACTGAGCAAGGGGGTAGTCTAAACAATTTATTAAGTTTATCTAGCTGTCATTATTTTAAAATTTCAGAAATCAAGATAAATCGGTTCAATTCGCAAACATAATTTGTTTGAATTTTTCTTCACATACTTAGTGTGCATGCCACTGCTTTTTAAAGAAGTTTTAATGATGCTTTCTAGTCGATTATTCCATTGAAGGGCATCTCTGTTTCTTTGTTACATATAAATATCTCTTCTGATATAGTAACCCTAATATATTTTATTTGCCAGCATTAAGATCCATGATCTGTCAGAACTGAAAGAGATGTATGCTATTATAAACTTGGATGATGAAACTAAAGGTAATTGCTTTAAATAATATTGTGGGAAGACCTACCAGTTGTGACATTATCAGCACATGCTGACATTTGGACAAATTTAGAATGCTCAGAGATAGCGGTGATTCTTTGTAAGTACACATCATTTGTTTTATTTTACTTTTTTTAAGTTTAAGAATTGTCAGGTTATGATAATTCTCATAGATGTGATGTTGTGAGGATGATTATATTGGGCTGTTTTCTGACCAGACTGGACCCACTGCCCTAACCTCAACTATGAGAAACTAACTGTCCATCGGCTGATTATCTCAACCCCAGTCACCTTTATTAGTTAGTGAAGGCAGGAAGAATGTAAGAAAACAGCACAGAGTGGCAACCAAGGCTTGTTGCTGATTTGTGAGCATTCATTGGTGGCTTAGAGTGGATATGCTGTTGGCTACTGGTAAAATTAGTGGATGATTTACAGATGACTTATAAGGATGTTTCAATACCAGAATTGACATGAGATAAATGGAAATTCTTTCTTTAAATTAAAGAAAATATTAATTTAAAACTACAAATAAATCATGCCTGATGAGGGGAAAAGATCTGTTCTTGGGCAGCTGGTACGTTTTACTTGTGTTGAAGCATCAAATCTCTGAGTCCCATGCTTCAGTTATAGGTTTGTACAACTGAAGCATTCAGAACTTTTTCCAATTAGTATAAAACATGAGGTGACGACTCATAAACGCTGACTTAATCATAAAAAATAATTTTGTCATGCCATTCTGGGGCATGAAGGAAAGTGTAATACCCAAGTAAAGAGTATAGGCCATAAGTAATGATTTTAATACGTGATTGGATGGTTATATTTATATTTTGAATATTGATTAAAGCTAAATTTGTTTTGAATTCATGTTTACTCACTAGTTAAGTTTCATGTGCAGTATTTTTGATGTTTTAATATCAAATTTTCAGGTCTGGATCGGCTATCTTGGACAGATGATGGACAGTTGCTTGCTGTATCTACATTGCGTGGAACTTTGCATGTTTTCCTTACAAAACTTCCAGTTCTTGGAAACACGTGTGGAACTCGCATAGCTTTCCTAACTTCTCTGCTGGAGGTCACCGTGACTAATCATGTTGAGGAAGTATGTGTGCAATTATAAAAAATTTAAATTGTTTGACTAGTTATGAAACTGAATATTTATTGTTTACACCTATACCATTTTGCATTGTCATGATTTTGAAGTTGAAGTAGATTGTTCCCTACTGTCCCATTCTATCATTTCAAAGTAAATGACACACAAACTGTGAGGAGTGAATTTTGTTGGATAGCAAATATCATGTCCTTTACCTGGAATTATATTGTGCAATCAAACAAGTCTTTAATAGTGATTTGTATGCTGTTTTATATATCAAATCAATTAGTTGGCAGTTCGGCCTAATGTATTTTTGAAAAGTTGAAAGCATTGTCAGCTTTATTCCATCCGCAGACCGGAAATATTTGTTCAAACCATCGTGTTCAAAAAACTTTACAAAATAATTGAACTAATCAAGATGCTCATAATATAAAAAGAAACACAATTGTTGGCAATATGCAGAATGCCTGTCAGTAAAGAGAAAAGATCTAGTATTTGTCAGAACTAGTTTATAAAATGTTAAGCAAAATGTATCAGTCAATCCATCAATAATTAGATTCTCGCTGCTGCTAAATATAAGCATATAAATATTGAAGTTTAGAGAATTGATGAGATCCCTGAACTCTTAAGGAGAGCAGCTATTACCAATGGAAGATAACATATTAATGGGTTTCTGAGTCTAGGTCTGACCATTACCTGCAATGACCCATTTGTATTGCCCGCTTTGGGTTTTTTTACCAGAAGTGTTCCACTGAATTATTTCTTAAGAGACAGAGAGGATGAAAAATTTTGGTCCCTTGGTACATACAGAAGTAAGTTCCATTAAATAATACTATATTGAATGGACATTTGTAATTCTTCATTGTGAATTATTTGTCATACTGGACAGTCAAAAACAAAAGAATTATTGCTGTGTTCTGTCCTTGCTGAATGAATGAACTAGGTGTAGTTTTATCAAAGAAAATATAGATAATGGCAAGCCTATTAAACTTACACCACACTGCATTCTTATTTATCTCTCCCACAGGAACCACAAATCACAGTTTCTGTTGAAGTAGAACCTAACTTTATTGCTGTTGGCCCATATCATGTTGCTGTTGGAATGAATAATCGAGCCTGGTTTTATGCCCTTGGAGAAAATCGTAGGTTCCGATGAATGCTTGGTGCACGCATCAAAAATTAATGAAATGTTTCAAAGGATTTACTTTACTGCATTTAACATTAATGAAGATAATCCTAACACTGTTTCTATTGGGCATTATTGGTCGGGGGACTAATATTTAATGTGGTGGATATGCTGAATTGATGTTGTCAGACATGCAGTCATCAAGGCAAGTGGCAAATATTCCATCACACTTCTGACTTGTGCTTTTTAGACGTTGGACAGACAATAGGAAACAGGTACAAAAACAAAGTTGCTGGTAAGCAAGTCTGGCAGCATCAGAATTCTGAGGAAGGGTCACCAGACCCGAAATGCTAACTCTGTTTTTTGCTAGCAACTTTGTTTTTGTTCCTGATTTACAGCATCCACAGTTCTTTTGTTTTTTTTTTAATAGGAAGCAGGTGTTACTTTAGCTGCAACAGGATTTCCAAAACACTGACCTGATGTTGTAGTAACAATATTAATGTTGCTGATCCAGTTCAGTTTCTGGTCAATAGCAGACCCCCAGAAGTTTTACAAGGATGGCAAAGTGGATTCAGTATTGATGATACCATTGAATATCAATGGGCAATGATTTGATTGTCTTGTTGGATATAGTCAATGCCTCACACTTGGGAGTGTTATTTGCTATTTATCAATCCACTCCTGAATCCAAGTCTTGCTGCATATAGATACAAACTGCTTTAGTATCCAAGAAATTACAGATAATACTGAACGCTGTGCCTTCATTAGTGAATACTCCAACCTCCGACTAAATGATGGAGGGAACGTCATTGATGATGCTGCTGAAGATGTTTGGGTCTAGGACACTAACCTGAGGAACTTCTGCAATGATGTTCTGGGTCTGAGAATTTTTTTATCCTTTTATGGGAAGTGGGTGTCACAGGTAACGGCAGAGTTTGTTGCCCATCCCTAAACAATCTACAACTGAATAGCTTGTTAAGCTATTACAGAGGGTAGTTAAAAGTCAGCCACTTCATACAGCCACAATCACTGTCCTTTGTATTAGGTGCTCTGCTGATTCACATTGAATTCGGTTTTGCTTGGGCTCCTTGATATCACACTTGGCCACATGTTGCCTTGATGTCAAGGGCAATCTTTCACTGTACTGCTTTGGTTCACCTCATTCGTCCTTGTTTGTAAGGCTATATTGCATCAGGAGCCAAGTGACGTTGATGTAGAATGTTTTTTTCAATCTCAAAGCATATTGACTGGTTTGCTACTTCTTGAATTTTTAGGAGTGGAGAAGCTAAAAGACGTGGAGTATCTGGGCACGGTGACTAGTATGTGCTTAAATTCTGATTATGCAGCAGTGCTTTTTGAGGGAAGAGTTCAGCTACACATGGTAAATATCTACATGTTCAAACTTTACGTTGATCTTTTCAACCACTAGTAAATGGTCATTTGACTCTGATTTTCTAGCAAATGCAGAAATAAATTTTAATACTTTCCTGTGAAAAAGAAATAATTCCTTGACACTAAATGTTTACTTTTTTTTCAGTTTGATGAAACTATTTGTGTTCAATTGTTTGTTACATATATGCGAAACAATATTTTCAGTTATGTTTCATTAGACTAAGAAGTTCGGGTCAGATCACAATTTTTGTGAAAAGAATATCACCCTACGTTTCTAGATCCAGGGAGCTTTAATGCAAACAGTGATGAACCAATATTTACAAGGAAACTGCAGAGTTAAAACAGCAAGAAGTATGCACTTTACTAAAATAAAAGGTCAAAAGGTAAAGTGACCACAATCCCAAAGGGCCATATAGCTTTGCTGTCATTAGAGGTATGGTGGTCTAACCTGAAGGTCACAATGCCTTAGGTTAGGGGAGAGATTGAAAAGGAAGGACTTGCGTGATAAACTCATCTTGTGGTGTTGGTATCATTCTGCATCCCAAGACAACCATCCAGCAACTGAGCTAACCAGCTCCTAAATAATTTACTAAAATAGGTAGGTAACGAGTACTCAGCAGGTCAAGCAGCATCATAGCAAATCATATTCAGCCTGGGAACCCTGCAGCCCAATGGCATCAATGTGGATTTCACAAGCTTGTGAAATCCACATTG
>JAHRHZ010000049.1:21223362-21275258 GCA_024137785.1 Ginglymostoma cirratum
GATGAAGGGTCTAGGCCCGAAACGTCAAGCTTTCCTGCTCCAATGATGCTGCTTGGCCTGCTGTGTTCATCCAGCCCCACACCTTGTTACCTCATTATTTAATATGTTTACATTAAATTCCATTGTCTGTCATTTTAATGCAGTTGTTGAATCTGTTTTTTAGATAACAAAGAAATTTTATGCAAATATTAACCAGAAGTAGAGGAACTCCTTTGAGAAGGCTTATCTGTGCCCTTCTAAAAACCAACCTGAGAAACCATTTTCTTACTGAATTAACTAGATATTATATATATTTTTTAAATATATAATCCCTGTATAATGTATAATAATAAATGTATAATAATCCCTGTATATTTCATATTTCTCCACAATTTCGTATCATGATTTATCTTCACAAAAAATTCTGTCAAAATTATTCTGTCCCAGTTTCCTAATAATTTTAATACAGCACTCCTTCATTCCTTCTCGTGAAATCTCCAAGCCAGATGATGTGATGACCATAGCATATTACTCATACATACCACTGGCTATGGTGAATCACATGACCTTTTCCTCGGATCTGTGGCATATTGGATTCTCTACTTGGATATTGAACATTAACTGTGAAACAAATATAGTCTTCAGAATTAGGAAATGTTTATAAGATGGTAAGTATATAAGATTAGGTCCAGTAGATGGAGATTTAGCTAGGTGATTATTTTTTTCCATACAAATTTAGAGAATGCTTCACAAAAGTCAACTGTCATGACAGAGATTATAACATCATATTAAATGAAACTGATTAAGTTTTTAAAAGGAGATATTCGAAAAGGCATGCGAATGGTGCAGTGAAGTGGATTTAGAGAATTTCCTTCAGTTGAAGACCTAGCACTGGTATAGGCCATAGGTTGAATAGTCTCCTGTGTTCTAGTTTCTGTAATAGATCGGTAAAGGAGTTAAATACACATTTGTTAAGCATTAGATTCTAAAATATGTTTACTCATTCTCATTATGGACACATCTATTTCAAAGTGAAATTTACTACCCTGAACGTTTCAGTATCTAAATTCTGTATTTGCTAAATTCTACATTGTATGCTGCTACATGAATATCGAAATAACAAAACTGAGAATGGCTTTCATTACCATGTACTCACAGTGGAGTGATGTACTGAAGCTGAACTTGGGCTACTTGAGAGAGAATACAGATGGATGACTTGGAGAATTGAATGTAATAGATAAGAGCAATATAAATGTTAAGAAGACTAATTTCTGATCTCCATAGCAGTGCATTGGCTACCAAATTGAATACGGGCATTTATTTAAGTGTCCGAAGTGTCCATCTGATATAGGTGTCAGGGTTCTCGCATCCTAACATCAGTTATATGACCCTGATTGAATTGTTTAATAATAGTACAGATCCTTAAAGGAACTGTTGGATACCACTAAAGTAGTGGTAAGAAGAATATGTAATTTTTTTTACCTGTGGAAGCCACATTTCGCCTTTGTTCAGAGACACTGGGCCAAACTGCATTTCATCAAACCCCAACTTGTGAACTATCATTGGATGCCCAACTAATGTTGGAAGCTCATCTGTTCCGTCAAATGAAGTCCTATCCTGTAATTCAGTTTGTCTTCTTGTCATCAGGCACATATTAAAAATGCATTGTCTATTTTGCCCCAGAAGCATGTGCCTATTCAATTTCTTAGTCATTATTGATTACACTACATTTTATATATTTTCTGTTCTGAACATGTGCACTTTATTCTTAATGATTTGTTCAGTAGGCGTGTATTCTCATATTGAGATAGACAAATTTGTCTATCATTAAGGAAATCAAGTGTTATGGGAATAAGGCAGGAAAGTGGAACTGAGGATTATCAGATCAGTCACATTTTTGTTGAACAGCAGAGCTGACTTTATGGGCTGAATGGCCTACTTCTGCTCTTAATTCTTATGGTTTGATACAAGCCAGCAGTTGATGAACGGATCAGGACTTGCTGTTATTATTCTGCTCATAGCAAACGTTCAAATGTTGGTTTGGAATTAGATGTACGAACTTTGAATTTTGAACTTTAAAGAATTATATTTCAGAATCTACTAATCAAAACTGTCATAGTCATAGAGTCATGCAGCACAGAAACAGACCCTTTGGTCCAACCAGCTGAACATAATCCCACACTAAACTAGTCCCACCTGCCTGCTCCCAGCCCTTATCCCTCCAAACCTTTCCTATTTGTGTACTTATCCAAATGTATTTTAAATGCTGTAATTGTACCCACATCCATCACCTCCTCTGGAAGTTCATTCCACAGATGCACTTCTGTGTAAAAAAAAAACCTCATTTTTTAAAAAATCTCTCTCCTGTCACTTTAAAGATGCGTCCCCTAGTCTTGAAATCCCCCATCCTAGGTAAAAGATAACTACTACTAACTCTATGTATACCCCTCATTATTTTATAAACTTCAATAAGGGTGCCTGTAAACCTCCTACACTCCATTGAAAATAGGCCCAGCCTATCCAGGCTTTCTTTATAACTCAAGCCTTCTATACCCAGCAACATACTGGTAAATCTCTTCTGATCCATCTCCAGCTTAATAATATCCTTCCTATAACTGGGCAACCAGAACTGGAGACAGTATTCTAGAAAAGGCCTCACCAATATCCTGCATAACCTCAACATGACTTCCTGTACTCAAAAGACTGAGCAATGAAGGCAGGCATGCCAAATGTCTTTTTAACTACCCTGTCTATGTGTGACGTAAACTTCAAAGAATTGTGTAGTTAAACCCCTAGGTCCTTCTAGTGTACAACACTACCCCGAGGCCCTATCATTAATTTTATAAGCCCTAACCTTATTGTACCAAAATGCAAACCTCGTGTTTTGGCTTGATTGAACTCCATCTGTCATTTTTCAGCCCATCGACTCATTTGATCAAGATCCCTTTGTAATCGTAGAAAACCTTCTTAAATGTCATCTATGCCACCAAATTTGATGTCATCTGCAACTTTACTAACCATGCCTTCTATATGCGCATCCAAATCATTAGTATGAATGACAAACAGAAATGGACCCATTGTCCTGGGCATAAGGAGAAAACAATTCAAAACTAATAACCTGGAAAATGTCTAAAATGCTGCATGGTAAATAAGGATTGTTTACTTGCTATTATCAGCTTGACATTTTGAAAACTAACACCTGGTTACCCTCTATTGGTAAAAAAAATCTGTTAACAATCAATAAATTTAATGGGTTTGTACTTGAGGGACATTATGTATCTGTGGTGTAAAACCTTCCAAACCCATTGCATTATTTGTAACTGGAGCAGGCAAAAACATTCACTCCATGTACAAGCAAAGTTTGAATGTTGCACTCATTTTCTGTGTAATAAATGAATCCTTTTTGGAGAAGTGCAGAGAAGAAGTACATTTGTGCATCAACGTGAAGATTCTGAAAGATACGGTTTGTGCCAAACTCCTTTTGGTTGCTCTTTTTATACTGGTCAGAAGATCCCAGAACCAAAAGCCATTACTGTGATTGAAGATCTTTCAGGTTTATAGTGGATTCTTTCTCCGTTTCCAGGCAGAAAGTTCTGCCAGAGGGTAATGACATGAGCCCACAAATATTGACCACCTCAGGTTAGGTGGAACAAAAAGAAAGTTGCTGGAAAAGCTCAGTGGGTCTGGCAGCATCTGTGAAGGAAAAATCAGAATTAACATTTCGGGTCCAGTGACCGTTCCTCAGAACTGACGGTGGCTGGGAAAATGTCAGTTTATACACAGAAAAAAGGGAGGGGAATGGGGTAGAGTGTAAACGATAGGATAGAGCCTAAAGAGAGAAAAGAGTAGTTGGACAGACAAAGAGTTGATAATGATCAGGCTGGGAAGGTGAATAGTTGTTAATGGGGACTATTAGTGACTAACAACAGATGGTGTGTAGTGGCAGGCTATGTGGTAACAAGGCCTGGTGTGTGAAGTAGAGGGCTAGGACATGGGAGGGTTTAGGCTGTAAAATTATTGCATTCGATATTGAGTCCGGAGGGCTGCAGGGTCCCCAAGCAGAAAATGAGGTGTTGTTCTTCCAGCTTGCAATGAGCTTCACTGGAACACTGCAGCAAGCCAGAGACAGAGATTTTGGCCAGGGAACAGTGTGCTGTGTTAAAGTGGCAGGCAACAGGTAGCTCAGGGTCTTTTTTGTGAGCAGAATGTAGATGTTCTGCAAAGTGGTCACCCAGTCTGTGCTTTGTTTCCCCAATATAGAGGAGACCACATTGTGAGCAGCGAATGCAGTAGACTAGATTCTGGGAAGTGCAGGTGAAGTGTTGCTTCACCTGGAAGGTATGTTTGGGCCCTTGGATACTGGGGAGGGAGGAGGTAAATGGACAGGCGTTGCACCTTCGCCGGTTACAGGGGAAGGTGCCGTTTGGCTCTGGGGGGTTGTTGGGGGTGAAGGAAGTGTGGACCAGGGTGCCCCAGAGGGAACGGTCCCTGTGGAAGGTGGACAAGGGAAGGGAGGGGAATATGTGTCTTGCTGGAGGTGGTGGAAATGTCATCTGATGATCTTCTGGATGTGGATGATGGGAGGATGGTAGGTATGGACGAGGGGAACCGTATCGCTGTTGCAGGAGGGAAGAGAAGGAGTGAGGGCGGAAGTGCAGAAGATGGGTCGGACCTGGTTGAGGGCTCTGTCGACAACAAAGCTGGGGAATCCTTGGTTGAGGAAGAAGGTGGACACTTCAGAGGTCCCCTTGTCAAAGTTGACCTCATTTCTGAGGAAGGGTCTCCGGACCTGAAACGTTAACTGTTTTCTCCTTCACAGATGCTGCCAGACCCATTGAGCTTTTCCAGCAACTTTGTTTGTGTTCCTGATTTACAGCATCCGCAGTTCTTTAGGTTTTCATCAGGTTAGGTGGAGTAAAGTTTGGCATGTTCCCAGGTAGGGTTTTTTAAAGTATCCTTGTTATCCCAGGATGTGAACGCTCAGTAATTGTTTTTTTTTTTAACATCAAAAAAATTATTTCAGGTGTGTTGACACCTTTATTGGGGTGCTATATCAATATTTATTGAAGAGTAATATGGGTTAGAGAATGATTAATAGAATTGTCCAATTCCATTCCACACTGAAGGTATGAGAAGGAACTTAGTGTTTCTGAAAGTAGAGAATTAACCAGTGGGACAGGAGAAGAGAAAAGTCAGAATAGAATAATCATGCATGGGCTGTGGGTGCAGTGGCCTTTGTGACAGAAAAACTTCAATCACTCTATGCGGTTATAAACTATATTGTTCTAAACTCCTATTATCCATTAAATTTGTGACTTATAGTATATACCTCACGTCCTACCTTTGTTCATTTTAAGGCTGATGGAGGGTGGTTTCAATTTATTGAAATTGAAATGTTGCATTCTTATAGTAAATGTGGATTATTTGGCATTGAGAAGGTCGTGACCCTTTCTGTCTTGGTTTCAGATTGAAATGGAAGGCATTGAAGCTCAGGAGGAAAGGGAAACTCGTCTTTTTCCAGGACATGATGACAAATATCGAGTTATGTGCCACGCACTTACTGCTGATTTCTTAGTCTATGGAACAGATGTAAGTACCATATTAAACAGTAGAGGAACTGATTTGTCATTTCATGAATCTGTAGGTCACCAAAACGTGGGGGAGAAAATAATTTGCCTGCTCTTCTTAGTGTCAGTGGAGAGGTTGATCAGAGGTTGATTTAATGTCTCATCCACAAGTGACAACTCTGACAGTGCAGCATTCCCTCAGTACTGCACTAGACTATCTGTCTAGATTTTTGTGCTGAAGTCTCTGAAGTGGAATTTGGATCACATCCTTCTGATTCAGAAGCAAGAATGCTACCTACTGAGCAGGGTTGGTACAGTGAGGAGCATATCAGGAATAATGATCATACCACCGTAAGATTTAGACTTGTTATGGAGATAGGCAAGAATAACCTAAAACAAAGATACTTAGCTAAAGCTGGGATAATTTCAGGAAACTGAGGAATGATTTGGCCCAGGTGAATTGGAATAAAAAGACTGAATGACAGAAATGTGGCCTTTAAAGTACAGGCTAGGTGCAGATGTTAGCTTGATACTATTGAATCCGGCTAAACATAAATGTAAATTGGAAAAGTGGAAACAAAAGGACAAGGACATGAAATGAGAATAGTTTGGAGGCTAACATGGAAAGGAATGTAAAAGTCTTTTACTGGTAATTTACCTATAGACAAATGGGCAGAGGAACAGTGCACAAATTAGACACAAAAATGGAGATCGCTTGATGGAGACAGAAAGCATGGTGCAGACTTGTTGGATGAAATGGCTTCCTTCTATACTATGCTGTTCTTTAATCTGAGACACACTGCGTTGGCATTTGAATCAGTCACATTCTTCTGATTTATTCTTCCACTGAACCCTAAATAGAATCTTGTTGGCTTGGTACAGTTAAAAAGGAAACTGGAAGAGTCTCTAGTTCCATACAAAGAGTGAGTTGTTGGATGATGTTCCTCACACCTTTGTGACCACTTTTTGTCCGTGGTCAGTAGATATTACTATGGACAAGACCATCTTTGTTCACTTCCTTTCAACCTTACATTATCAAATGCCTTACCAGTATTTCCTTTTATATCCAGAAGGAAGTATCTGAGTCGCTTTTTAAACCTGAACTAGATCATCTTTGGCTTTTCATTTGTGACAATATTTTTGCAGTTCCCTCAGAACCTTCTTTCATGCCGTTGTCCTCACAAAGCCGTTCCTGTGTCCTATTCTGATCGGTCCCCTGTGAATGTCAGAAATAACCTGCCTTCATGATGGAGGAGCAGAACTGATTTCTACTGGGGTGTCCGGCTAAAAATCTGGACTGAAATTCTACAAAATGCTTCAGTTATCCCTGGTGTACAGAAGGTGCAGCGGATCTGATGCCTTGCAACACTGATTTTGTATTTAGGAGCTATAAAATAAAATGTTAAACCCTTTCCTATAGTCACATTGGATAGTTAACAAGGAAACCTGGGTGATCAAATGTTCACAGTCTCGATCCCACTCTGAGGATGGAATTTGAGTAACAACACGAGTGGAGGTAGGATTTTAAGGGATAGTAGTCAGGATCCCAGAGGGTTTTACTTTGCCATTTGTCCTGTTGGCAATTTCATGGAGACACAGAACAAATGACATCCATCTACTCATCACCCATCATGATTCCATGGCAGTCACGATCCCCAACAAATGTCAACTCTATTTCATAACATCAGCTCCCTTTAAAAAGGAGGCAGACTTTAAACTATGCTGATGGTGTTTGTTGGCAAATGGCAGGTCAGCACGATCTTTCTCACCCACTGTTTCACCCTCTCCCACCTCACCCTGGAAAATGCCACAAGGTGCATACATTCTGATGTGGGTGATCATTATTTACATGTAGGATAAGTAGTCCTAACCATGGGTACTCAAAGAAAGTCAGGAATAGTTCTCACATCTAGTACACATACCATTATAATATTGTAATATATATTTGTTATTATCTTGGGTAGTGGATTTTTGTTCCTGGCAACTTAACTAGGTAGTTATCAGAGATGTTGCATTGAAAAGATTAACAATATTTCCATTGCTTTCTTGTTTAGACTGGGATCATCCAATATTTCTACATTGAGGACTGGCAGAATGTAAATGAATATCGCCATTCAGTCAGTGTCCGTAAAGTTTTCCCAGATCCCAGCGGGACTAGAATGGCATTCATTGATGACAAGAGCGATGGATTTGTCTACTGCCCTGTAAGTGATGGTGTTTTCAGAGTCATCAGGTTTTGTGACACTATCATACTGTGCTTCAGTTCTCATTTCCATATTTCATATCTGCACTGGGGTCGGGTGTTAATGACAGGGGCGGAGACGGCAGTGCAGGTGTCATTGGTGAGTCATGGTAGAAGTGGCAGAAAGAAGATAAACTCTCTTTCAGTTATTTCTTTTTATTCTTAAACTATTCAAAATGATGCCGGATTGTGGCTTCATTTGAAGCTTTTTACTGTAATTTACTGTAAAATGCATATGACAAACAATTCATTCATTCATTAATGGCAAAAGCAGTTATCAGAAAATGTTAAAATATTCTTGATTATTTATTCACCATATGAACGTTTAGTTGCCATCTAGACTGCAGATGTTCAGACTTTTCTGTTTTGGTATTTTGAGTGGGCTTTAATATTTGTATTTACAATACAAGTTACTGTAATTTTCCAAGCACTCCACAATGTTTTTGTGTGTTTGTATAAATATGTATGTTTATATTTGAACAACTTTGATTCTCATTGAACTCTTCTTTTAAAGGTGATTGATACTATATATGAGATCCCAAACTTTCCCACTACTGTTAGAAGCATTCTCTGGGAACACTTTACAATGGACAAAGGAGTCTTTGTTGCTTATGATGATGACAAGGTGTATACCTACGTTTTTCACAAGGATACAATTCAAGGTAGGCGTTTTGGCCTCAATGACTGTCTGTGGTAAAGCATGCCACAGGGTCACTGCTCTCTGGGTGAAGAAATTTCTTCTCCCCTCAGTTCTAAATTGCCTACCTCATATCCTTAAACTGCGACCCTTGTCTGGATTCCCCGGTCATTAGGAACATCCTTCCTCCATACCGTGTTAATCCTGGTAGAATTTAGTAGGTTTCTATGCGATTTCCCCTCATTCATCTAAACTCCAGTGAATATAGTCTGAACCAATTCACTCTATCTTCATATGTCAGTACCATCCCAGGAGTCAGTCTGGTCAACCTTTGTTGCCGTCCCTCCATAGCCAGAACATCCACCCTCAGTTAAGGAGATCACAGTGAACAAAGAGCAATACAGTACCGGAACAGGCCCGTCAGCCCTCCAAGCCTGTGCTGACACATTTTGCACTTCCATTTGTCTCCACTTACAGGATCTGTAACCCTCTATTCCCTTCCTATTCATGTATTCGTCCAGGTATTTCTTGAATGCGGTTATTGTGTCTGCTTCTACCACCTCTTCTGGCAGCCCGTTCCAGGCGCGCACCACCTTTTGTGTGAAAAACATGCCTTGGACATCTTTTGTGAATTTTCCACCATCCCCCACCCTGATACTATTTCTCCTAGTACTTGACCTCCCCACCCCGGGGAAAAAGCCTCTTACTTTCTACTCTATCCATGCCATTCACAATCTTATAAACTCCTATAAGATCATCCCTCAACCTCCTGCGTTCCAATCAAAACAAACCCTGTCTATCCAAACTTTCTTCGTAGCGAAAATCCCCCATATCAGAAGCATCCTGGTAAACCTTTTCTACCTTCTCCAAAGCGTCCACATCCTTCTTGTAGTGTGGTGACCAGAACTGTATGCAATATTCCAAATGTAGCCTAACTGAAGTTCTATAAAGCTGCAGCATAACTTATCTATCCTTGTATTCAATGCCCTTTCCAATGAAGGCAAGCATTGCCATAGGTCTTTTTTACTTCCTAATCTACCTGCGCTGCCACCGTCAGTGATCTGTGGTCCTGTACATCCAGATCTCTTTGCATACTCCTGAGGATTCTGCCATTCACTGTATAATTACCACCTGTACTTGTATTCTAGAAGTGGTCTCACCAAGGCTCTGTACAACTGCATCCCTCCTCCTATACCTAAGACTGCTTGCTATGAACACCAACATTCCATTTGCTTTATTCACCAACTGTGTCATCTGCTTTCAGCAACTTGTGTGAAAGGACATCCAGGACACCTCCCCTTTCCCAGTCTACCAACATTCAGATAATAATCGACCTTCCTGTCTTTGTTAGCAAAGTGGATAACCTCATATTTATCTACATTATACTTCATCTGCCATGCATTTGCCCATTCACTCAGCTTGTACAAATCTCACTGAAGCATCACTGCATCCTCCTCAAAATCTGCCAAACCCCTGCCCCTCCAATCAGCTTTGTGTTGTTTGCAAACTTGGAGATATTGCATTTAGTCCATTCATCTAAATGATTAATTTATATTGTGAATAGCTGGGCCCAAGCACTGATCCTTACAGCACCACACTAATCACAGACTGCCACTCAGAAAAAGACCCATTTATGTGTACTGTTTGTTGCCTGTCTACCAACCAGTTCTTCATCCATTGTCATTACACTGCCCCGTTCCATGTGATGCAAATCTATTATGTAGAACTTTATCGAAAGCCTTTTTGAAGTCCAAGTAAGCAGCATTCACTGGTTCTCCCTTATCAATTCAACTAGTTACATCCTCAAAAAAAATTCTAGTAGATTTGTCAAGTGCAATGTCCATTTCGTAAATCCATGCTGACTAGGTTATCAGGCCCTGGTGATTTGTTAACCTTTAACCCCATTAATTGTCTGAGCACTATTTCCTTCAGTTCTGCCCTCCCATTAGACCCTTGACTCCTCAACATTTCTGGGAGATTATTTGTACCTTTTTGTTTTGTGAAGAAAGAAACAAGATACGTGTTCAATTCTTCTGCCATTTCTTAGTGCCCTATTATAATATCCTTAGCTCTGTCTGTAAGGGACCTACATTTTTCATGACTGGTCTTTTTCCCTTTCATGTAGTTACAGAAGCTTTCATAGCCTGTTTTTGTATTCTCTGTGATTTTGTTCTTCTCTCCTCATGATTAAACAATTTGCCCCTATTTGCTGAATTCTAAAATAACCCTAATCCTCAGGCTTGCTACTATTTATGGTGATTTTATGTCTCTTCTTTGGATCTGTAATTCATACAGATCCAGTATTCATAATTTATTTTATAAGCAATTTTATAACCTTTACCCTTTAATGTTTGTGCCAGACAGGAATAATTTTGTAATGCATGCACACATTATTTAAATATTAATCATTGCTTAGCCAGCATCATCCCTCTTAGTAAGGTTCCTTACTCCATCCTTTTTAATTCACGCTTCACACCGTTGTAGTTCTCTTTATAGGACCTTAGTTTCAGATTGAACAGCTTCACTTTCTTATCTTAGTGAAGAATTTTATCGTATTATGGTCACTCTTCCTCAAAGGACTGCACATAACAAAATTATTAATTCATCTTTTCTAATTGCATTGTATAGCCTAGAATAGCCTGTTATCTGGCTGTATTTTTTTGTTGCTTGTTTTAACGTGGGCATTGCTGGTTGGCCAGCATTTATTGCTTGCCCCTAGCTGCCCTTACGAAGGTGGTAGTGAGCTACCTTCTTGAACTGGTGCAGTCCATGTCTCTAGGTAGACCCACAGTGTCTTAAGGATGGAATTCCAGGATTTTGACCCAGCCACAGAGAAGGAACAGCGTATATTTCCAAGTCAGGTTGGTGGTTGGCTTAGAGGGGAACTTGCAGATGGTGGTCATCCCACTTATCTGCTGCCCTTGTCCTTCCAGATGGAAGGTGCTGCCTAACGATCTTTAGCGCATTTCTACAGAGCATCTTGTAGATGGTGCATCTTGCTGCTACTGAGCATTGGTGGAGGACGGAGTAGGTGCTTATGAATGTGGCGCCAGTTAAGCGCACTGATTTGTCTTGGATGTTGTCAAGCTGCTTGTGTGTTATTGGAGCTGCACACATCCAGGTAATTGGAGAGTATTCCATCTCACTCTTGACTTGTGACTTTTAGATAGTGGACAGGTTTTGGGGAGTCAGGAAATGAGTTACACACCACAGTGTTCCTAGCCTATGACCTGCTGTTGTAGTCACAGTATTTATATGGCGAGTCCAGTTGAGCTTTTGGTCAATGGTAACTCCCCAGGATGTTGATAATGGGGTATTCAGTGATGCCAACGCCAATGTTTGGGGCCAGTGGTTAGATTGTCTCTTACTAGAGATGGTCATTACCTGGCATTTGTGTGGCATGAATGTTACTTGTCACTTGTCAACCCAAATTAAATATTGTCCAGATCTTGTTGCATTTGAACATGGACTGCTTCAGTATGTGAGGAGTCTCAAATTGTCTCATCATCAGCAAACATCCCCACTTGTGACTTTATGATGGAGGGACTATAATATCACAATGGGTGTAGTTTCATAGGGCATAGAATGAAAGAACAGGAATAGACCATTTAGCCCCTTGTGCCTGTTCCGCCATTCAATGAGATCATGGCTGACTCGTGGCCTAACTTCATATACCTGACTTTGGCCCATATCCCTGAATACCTAACACTTATTCAGCTCAGATTTAAAATTAACAACCAATCTAGCATCAGCTGCTATCCGTGGAAGAGAATTCCAAACCTCTACCATCTTTTGTGTTGTGACATGCTTCTTAACATCTCTCCTGAACGGTCTGACTCTAATTTTTAGAGTATGCCTCCTGGTTCTAGAATCTCCAACCAGTGGAAATAGCTTATCATTATCCACCCTGTCTTTTCCTGTTATTATCTTGAAGGTTACAATCAGATAACCTCTCAACCTTCTAAATTCCAGAAAACCAGGCCTAATTTGTATAATCTGTTCTCACAACACAACGCCTGATGTCTAGGTATCATCCTTGTAAACGTATGTTTTACTCCCTCCAAGACCATATCCTCCCTAAGACCTGCTGACTTTACTCTGAGTGGAGTCAAACCAGGGTTTTCTAAAGCTGTAGCATAACTCCTGCATCCTGGTACCCCAGTCCTCCAGATATAAAGGTCAGCATTCCATAAGGTTTCTTGATTATTTTCTGCACCTGTTCATGACATTTTAAAGACCTGTACACCTGAATACCCAAGTCTCTTTGTACATCCAGTGTATTTAACTACATACCATCTGTGATCTATCCTTTTTTGATCCAAAATGGGTAACCCCACGCTTGCTTACGTTGAACATCTTATACCTCAGTTTTGCCCATTCACCTAGTCTATCAATATCCCTTGGTAACTTTATGTTATCATTTACACTGTCTCCAATGCTGCCAACTCTGTGTCATCAGCAAATTAGGATATATGACTTTCTATGCCATTATTCAAGTTGTTAAAAATTAATGTGAATAATTGAGTCCCTAACACATCCTTGTGGAGTGCCACAAGTCACATTCTGACAATTTGAGTGCCTATCCATTATTCTGTTTCTGGTCCGCTGATCCTTCAGGACTAGTTATACATCTGTAGTGAAGAGGTTAAGAGAAAAAGAGATCACTATCATCGATTTTACTGTGAAAGCTGACCCCAAATCTATGAATAGATAATGAAACCAAAGACAGCAAGCCTGCAAGATAGGACAGCTGAGGAGAGTCATTAATGTTGGTCACTGTTGTCAGCTGTGGCAAAGGCTGCTGAGAGGTAGAGAAATATGAGGAAAGGTAATGTGCAGTAGTCAAAAATTGTGATTTGTGTTGTGCAAGGGTAATCACATAAATGGAGTTAATCTCTTATGGGATTGCAAGAAAGGGTGGACATGCAATTTGGAGGGCTACAACGTAATCAAAGACTGAAGAGGAAAGATAGATTCCTGACAGTATAGGACATTGGAATAGGCTATCCAGCCCCTCAAGCCTGCGTTATCATGCAGTAAGATCATGGCTGATCTGACTTTGGTCTCAACTACACATATATCCTAACTCCAATAATCCTTCACTCAACATAAGTTCCAAACACCACTTTTTTTCTTGAATTTTTAAAATTCAACCACCCACCAGCCATGCATACCATGTAATGAATAGTTTACCAGTTAAAGTATTTTTTAATCCTTTATTTTGTTCCCTATATACTTTCCTAAATTGATCATCATCTGGTACAGCAATCTGTTTCTTTTCATATTTACTTCACAGGTTCTAAAGTCATACTGGCAGGTGCTACTAAACTTCCTTTTTCTCACAAACCACTATTGTTGTATAATGGAGAGTTAACATGTCAGACACAGAGTGGGAAAATCAACACTATTCTTTTAAGCACGCATTCTTTCCTTGCTGGATTGAAGGACCTTGGACCGACTGATCTTCAGCCAATGTTGACCCAGTGTTTAATGCTGAAAAGGTGAGAGATTTTGCAAGAACTATAAAACTATGCTAGTTGTTTAAATACCAGCAAATTTATTTCATGAGATGTTGTTTGAATTTTGTAATGTTACTATTAATCCTTTGGTTAAGAAATTGATATGGTGCTGGTAACATCTGTACTTGATTGTTCCTTAACAAGTACAAATAAGTTGATTTTAACTGGAACTATTCTGAATGGGAAATGTAGAATAAAACTACAGTAAAGTGGATGGTGTTCCATTTCTCTCAGTTTCTCACTGTGTGGTTTAATGAAGAGAATATGTCAGTCACACAGCTGGAAAATCTGCACTTATCTCTTGAAGGTTGGACAATTAAGCTTACAAACTTGGAATTATTGCATATTTGCTGAGTACTTGAGTACTGCTGCCTAAACAGCTGCAGAAACCTGGGGATTTGGGGAGAACAATAGCCTCAGCATTGATAATGAAGTTCTGGCATGTGAGTTGACACTTGCAGTTATCAACTTCAACACTGGAACTGCACTTAGCTTGAAGGCTAACATAAAGTTGAGAATAGCATCTGATATGAATGGATGACAAGTAGGCCAAGGAAAAGAATGGCTCGTATGTCAGCTCGTTGGAGGCAAAAAGAGCAATTGAGGACATCTCTGGTGGGGTGGCACACTCCACTGCAGGGAACATTAGCCAGCCTGCCTGACAGCCTCATAATCTGTTAAGGAACATGGAACGATTGAGTTTGAATTTAGCAGAGGAAGTAGCACAGAGCTTGTCCTTTCCATAGCTTCTGATCCACCTCTGCACTGACCCAGAGACGCTGTCACTGCTCCCTTCATTCCTGTTGCAGCCTTTGCATGGATAGGTCGCCTGCTCCATTGTTGTTCTTGGGAAGGAATGATGGGAAACTGGTAAATGTACCAAAATTCTTCCACAAACACTATAAACACATTTAGACACTTCCCAATAGCTAAAGTTCCAAAACTTGTTCAACATACAAAACTGTTCTGAAATCATATTGTCAACTTTTTTTGTGACTCTTACAGGTTAAATGAAGCCTGGGATGTGTGCAAATTACTTAGTGATCCTTCAGCATGGACTGAGTTTGCTCGTGCTTGCCTCCATCACATGGAAGTAGAATTTGCAATCCGTGTTTATCGAATGATTGGAAATGTCGGAATGGTAATTTCACTGGAGCAGATCAAGGTTGGTCGTTTATGAGGATGTGTGAAAATACCTTTACTACTTTCTACTGCATTAAATAAAAATGCACATATTGTTTTTAATTTTTGTCCACTATCTCATTTTTCTCTGTGAGGGTGATGGATCTGTGAAATTCTCTACTGCAGAGAGTTGTCACGTCTGGGTCATTAAGTTATTCGAGGCTGTGATCCAAATTCCTAATCATTAAGGGAATTAAACGTCTTGAGGATAATGCTGGAAAGTGGGCTTGAGGATTATCAGGTCAGCCATGATCTCTGAATGGCAGAGCCAACTTGATAGACTGAATAACTTACCTCTACTCCTATGTCTTATGATTACATTCATCCATTGAATTATATTTTATTTCTTCTAATGTCTCACTTAACAATGTTGCTTAAAGACCTCAGTTTCTCTCAAAACCCTAGATTTGAAGTTGAATTTTTTGACCAAATTTTTGACTGCATAGTGAATTTCATTGTACTGTTCAAGTATACTTGTCCTAATATCCTTAATCAATTTAATATTATTCAGTCAACTGCGCTCCTCCAGTACTTCTCTTTAGCTTCCAGCATTAGAAGGAAAAGAAGGTAGATTTCAAAAACTTTGAGTTCAGACTTATGAGTTTTTTAAAAATGTTTGTGTGAGAGTGAGGTATGAGTAACTGTACTATTGGGCTTTTGTGGTATGTTCTATACGTTTGAAAAAATGTATTGAGCTGAGAGAATGTCTTCTATTATATTAATGTTCAATTTTCAAAAAAGTGCATTATGAAGCCTACTAATTATTTCACACTCTGACAACGAACTTTCCTAGCTGTCTCAGTATAAGACCATAAGGCATAGGAGCAGAAATTAGGCCATTCGGCCCATCGAGTCAGCTCCGCCATTCAATCATGGCTGATAAGTTCCTCAACCCCATTCTCCCGCTTTCTCCCTGTAACCCTTGATCCCCTTGATAATCAAGAACCTACCTACCTCAGTATAAGACTTGTGAGATGGGATGAAGTTTCAAAAATACATGAGAATAAGGGAAAGGCAAATGGTTTTAATCTTTATTAAATTTGAATTTCTAATGTTACAACTTGAAAGTCAGCAATGCCTCTTGAGGGAAGTATACACACGTGAAAGGAAGAAGATGGTTAGGAAAAATCAGGAGTGAACACAGAGACAGTCACACATGCAGAGAATATCGTATCATTTCATTCTTTATTCAGATTCTGTTTTACTCGTCTTTGGGATCTGACCATCGCTGGCTGGGCCATCTATTATTGCCCATGTTGTCCATGAGAAGATGATGAAGAACTGCCTTCTTGAACCATTGCAGTCTGTTTGGTGTAGATAGACCCACAATGCCAGTTCCAGGAATTTGGCCCAGCGAGCCTGAAGGAATGTGTTAAGTTTTGGCTCAAAAGAAAGCAGCCCCTTGAGGGAAACATAAAAAAGCAGGAACCTGTTTGTAGATGATGGCTTCCTGCCAATTAATCGTGCGTGAAATGAGTAGAACTTAAGTTTGAGTGAACAGATGATTAAAGGACAGGTAAGTAACAAGGAGGTGTGAATGCAGGGAATAAATAGACAGTAAAGAGTAAGGTGTCACAAAGGGAATGCATAATTGGTAGGAAATAGGGATGTTGTGAGGAGTATGGAAGAGAGGCAACCACAGAAGGCTGCACTGAGAAACCCCACTTCAGATGAAACATCAGCCTTTGGTTACTCCTTTTCCCCATCATACTAAGCTATAACATTTCCAACTTGAAAGGAATATAAAGCAGAAAACCATTTGCAGAATGCCGTAAGTGTGTTGTGGCAACTTTACACAAGCAATTAATATAGTGCATTTTTAAATAAAAATTTATAATAACAGTATAAGAATTAGGGTAGAATGTTGAATTTCTAAACTGGGAGCAAGTTACTGAAGTGACTACAATCTTCAAAATTGTAGCCTGTAATTAATGCAATTAAAGACTGGTTTGTAAATGATTCCATATATAATACTCACCAGACTGCATGAGTATCAAAGGACAGTTAGAGAAAGGTATTTTCACACAAAAGTTAATTGTATAATTCATATTGAAGGTATTGATAGTATTGTACTTCTGTGAAACTCCTAAAGATTTTTTTCCAAGTTAACAAGAAAGCACCAATAAATATGAGACTTGCAATGTGACACTCTAATCATTTTCTCTTGGTACAAACGTATCTGCCTAACAGCCACAATCCTAATTAAGCAGTCAACTGTCCAGTATTCCCATGCATGATACTCAAGTGTCACACATCAGCCTGACGAGTAGATCACTACCAATTATGAACACTATCAGGACATAGAGTGAAAAGTCTGTTATTGAACTTGATTAGTAAGGAGAAATCAGGGTATGGGAATTGTAGCTCTGTACCTACTAAACAGTAATGCAGCAAATATATATGACATGTTCTCTTCTCAGCCCTGCTTCCCAATGGAATACCATCAAATAGTTGCTAATTCCTTGCAGGCTAACAGAAGTTAGAGGAGCACCTTTCTTTTTTAAAAGAAAAGCAGGATACATTATCACATTCTTTATTTTAACACTGCTCCATCATCTCCAAAATATTACTATTCAGTGCACTGTCATTAACATTTCAGGGAATAGAAGACCACAGCCTACTAGCTGGGCATCTTGCTATGTTTACAAATGATTTCAACTTGGCTCAGGATCTCTATCTGGCCTCCAGCTGCCCAATTGCTGCACTAGAGGTAAGAAGTTGAATACAATTTAATAAAAAATCCTTTGAACTTTCATCTTAGGACATTTGCATTTTCAAAGGAGCAGTACCTCCTTCATTTGATGCAGACAGTTTTTTCTTCCACTCTTTAGAATATTTGTTTTAGCTTGTAGCAGACAGGATATTGCTCTCAATATCCGCAACCATGAGAGCTAAAAAGTGATGCATTTGGTTTTAATATATTCTGTATTTTTAACAAGGAAACCTTCATACAAATACACAAAATACGTCAGAACATTTTATTGGTAAAGCATCAATCAGGCTTGGAACCCTGAATGTATTGTACCACAGAGATGTAGAATATGGGTTTATACTAGGTGCTGCTGTGCTATTTTAGGGGACTATAATGCAGGGTGAGATGCCTTCCTACAGGATTCTGTGTTCTGTCTGTATCATATCCCATATCAAGTTCCATTTACTAATCCCCGCTGATCTCACAGACATGCACTATTTTCCTGCACTCCAATTCTCAAGCTAATTGCCATTTTTAAATATCTCCATTGCTTGACCTCTCCCTTTCTCTGCAATCTCGAAATCTACAACAATGCAACTTTTTGTTTTATTCAGTCACAAGATGTAAGATTATTGGCTAGGCCAACATTTATTAGCTATTGTAATTTTTTTTTAAAGTTCAGTCATGGGATGTGGGCGTCACTGGCTGGGCCAGCATTTACTGCCCAAGTCTGGATTCCCTTGAGAGTGATCTGCCGTCTAAAGTTGCTACAGGCCATGTGGTGTAGGTAGACCCAGACTTCATTAAGGAGAGAATTCCAGGATCTTGACCCAGTGACGCTGAAGGAATATAAAATATATTTCCAAGTCAGGATAATAAGTGACTTATAGAGGATCTTGTAGGTGGTTATGTTCCCATTATCAGATGTCCTTCTCCTTTGAGATGAAGTGGTCTGGGTTTGGAAGGAGCTTTGGTGAATTTCTGCAGTTCACCTTGTAGGTACACTGCATGATATATGGCTAATCCAATTCAGTTTCTTGTGAACAGTAACTCAACGATGTTGCTAGTGAGAGATTCAGTGAAACTAGCATCACTGAATATCAAGGGGTAATGTTTAGATTATCTCTTAATGGAGATGATAATTACCTGGCATTTGTGTGGCATGATGTTGCTTGCCACTACTCAGCTCAAGCCTGGATATTGTCCAAGGCCTTGTTGCATTTGGGCATGGACTGCTCCACTATCTGAGGAGTCACAAACAATTTTGAACATTGTGCAGTCAACAACAAACATTCCCACTTCTGACCATATGTTGGAGGCAAGGTGGTAGATAAAGCAGCTGAATATGTTGAGCCAAGAACACGATGCTGAGGAACTCCTAGAGATATCCTGGAGCTGAGATGACTGACCTCCAACAACCACAATCATTCTCCATTGTGCCAGGTATGATTCCAACTAGCAGAGACATTTGTCCCTTATTCCTGTTGGCTCCAGTTTTGCTAGGGCTCCTTGATGCCACATTTGGTACAATGTGGCCTTGATGTCAAGGGCTGTCACTCTCATCTCACCTCTGGAATTTGTCTGTATTGTCAATGTTTGAACCAAGTTGTAATGAGATCAGGAGCTGTGTGGCCCAGGTGGATCCTAAACTGGGCATCATGGAGAAGGTTATTGCTGAGTGAGTGCTGTTTGGTAGCACTATTGATGACACCTTCCATCACTTTACTAATGACTGAGAGTAGATTGGGATGGTAATTGGCCAAGTTAGATTTGTCCTGATTTTTGTGTACAGGACATACTTGGACAATTTTCCACATTGTCAGGTAGATGTACTGAAACACCTTGGCTAGAGAAGTGGCAAGTTCTGGATCATTTCGTCAGTACCAGTGCTGGAGAAGATGGGAGTGAGCTGCTTTCTTGAAACTACCTTGGGGTGTAGAGTCACCCACAGTGTTGTTAGTAAGGGAATTCCAGGGTTTTTACCCATCAACAATGAAGAAGAGGGAATATAGCTTCAAGTCAGGATAGCTTGTGGCTTGGAGGGAAGCATGCAAGTAGTGTTGTTTCCATGTAGCTGTTGCTCTTCTAGATGGTGGAAGTTACAAGTTTGCAAGGTGCTGATGAAGGAAACTTGGTGAATTACTTCCTATTTTGTAGATGGGACATGCTGCTACCACTGTGCGTTGATGGTGGAGGGAGTGAATATTAAAAGTGGTGGATAGGGTGATGTTAACCCCTTGAATGTTGTTGTTGGAGTTGCACCAATTCAGGCAAGTGGTGATTTTCCATCACACTCTCACCTTGTGCATTATAAATAGTGGACAGGTATTGGAGAAGCAGGAGGTGAGTTACTTACTACCGAATTAAGAAATCATGCCAAATTATCAATTCCTTTGAGATTCGCTTCTTCAGCAAACATCCCTTTTATATCCCCAGTGTCAGCAATTTTCCCATCGTTTTCCTAGACCTTGAGCTCTTTAATTTACTTTAATTTACTTGTTGGTCTTACCACCTCTTTCTGCTCCTTTAAAGTCCAATGCTATGACCAGGCTTTTGGTCACGTCTTGTGTTTAGTGTACAAGACAAGCAGAGATAGTAGGGAACAAAAAAAAAATACATTAACAAATGATATCACATCATTTGTTTTGGTAAAAGTGCTTATTAATTGATTGTATCAGTTTTCTCAGTCAGTTGAACTCATGTTCAATTTACTCAATGTACTTTTTTTCTGTTTTCCAAGTCTGGTTTTAAAGATGCAGAAGCAAAATATTATTTGAAAAAAAATCAATGTGTGGAATTTATTTTTCATTTTGGTCTGCTTTACAAATAATGAGCTATATTTAAATGGCTACGAAATTATTTATTAGTTCAGAATTTCCTCATTGTAAGGAAAAGTTCTGAGGAACGATTAGCAAATGGAAGTCACTATTGCATCTAAATAGAGCTTTAAGTGTTTGTCATCTATAGGAAATGCTCAGGGTCTTTGTCGCCTGCCAACATAACATACTGATACCTAAGTATCAGTAAGCTGGATTTCAGCACACCCTTAGTTGCCCGTTTACAGGACTCAATTGAAGGCAGGACAGGAAAGCCATTATTGGGTCTTCCCACCACGGACTTAATCAGGAGAAAGGTGGGAAGGGGGTGGGGTCCTCAACTGCTAACTGCCATCTATTTAAATCCCCACCTACCCATCAAACTGGTCACAGGGAAGAGTATTATGTTCTGCCGTTTTTCTTTTGCCATCCTGTCAGTGTTTCATTGAAAGAATAAATTATGCTCTCGGTTCTCTTTCACCAAAATAATGGGAATACCTTTGTTTTAAGCCTACAACCAGGAGAGAGATTTTTGTTTTGTAAGTTGTGTCATGGTTGATCCTCTGACTCTCCTGCTTGGTCAAATCATGTGCTACCACTCCAGAGTTTTTGACTGACTTAAACTCTAAAACAGCCTATTTAGAGAACTAGAGGGTCTTCTAGAACAAGTGTCTAGTGAGATAGTGATGCGTTGATTTTAATTTTCCAAAACTCCTTTGATTCAGGGATGGGCCCAATTATTTTGGAAGATAGAAAATGTTACTCCTTTATTCAAAAGATAGGGAGGCAGAAAGCAGGAAACCATAGATCAATCAGCTGTCATACAGGAAATTTTAGAAGCCATTATTGAAGAAGCTAGTGTAAGGCAAATTCAAGGTAATCAAAATTTTCTGGAAGGAGAATCATGTTTGATGAATTTGAGGAGGTAACATGTGCTGTCAATAAAGGGGAACGAATCGATGTACTGGATTTCCAGAAGGAATTTGAAGAGGTGCTGCATCAAACGTTATTGCGGAAAATAAAAGCTCGTGGTGTAGATGGTATAATATTTGAATGTGTACAAGATTGGTTGCCTAATAGGAAGCAGAAGGAATACATGTAAATAGTTATTTTTCTGGTTGACAACATTTAATAAGTGGTGTTCCACAGGGATCAATGTTGAAACCTCAAAAATTTACAACTTATGTAGATGAAGGGTCAAAACACATGGTTGCCAAATTTGCTGACGACACAAAAATAAGTAGGAAAATAGGTTGTAAAAATAACATTAGGAGGTTACAAAAAATATTGATTGGTTAAGTGAGTGGATGAAGATGTGGCAAATGTTGTATATTGTGGGAAAATGTAAAATTGTCCATTTTGGCAGGAAGAATATTAAATTACCATATATTCTAAATAGTGAGAGATTACAGAGATCTATGTGGCCTTGTGGATTAATCATAAAACGTTACAAGGCAAAAACAACAAGTAATTAGGAAAATTATTAAAATACTTTCATTTATCATGAGAGAAATTGAATACAAAAGTGGGAAGATTATGTTTCAGTTATACAGGACACTGGTGAGACCACATCTGAAGTGTCGTGAACAGCATTGAAGGAAGGATGTAAATGTGTTGAAGGAGTTCAGAGAATGTTTACTTGATTAATACATGGGCAAGTGGTCTTACAAGGAAGGGTGGATGGTCTACGTTTGTATCTGCTAGAGTTTAGAAGAGTAAGAGGTGACTTGATTGGATAGATCTAAACCTTGAGGGGTCTTGTCAGTAAATATGGAAAGTATGTTTCCTGTTATGGGAAAATTAGAACTATGGGTCACCGTTTAAAACAGCTTAGATGAATTTCTATCTTCGAGAGTTTCAAGTCTGTGAAACTCTCTTCCTGAAAAGGTGGTGGAAACAAAGTCCTTGAATATTTTAAGGCAGATTCTTTTATTAAGTTAGATGTTGAAAGGTTATCAGGAGGAGATGGGAATTTGGAATAAAGGTTACAATGAGATCAGCCATGATCTGACTCAGTGGCCTACTGCTGGTCTGAATTTGTATGTATGTTTGTATTTATGTATGGGCAGGGCCAGTAGGGTTTTACTTCATTCAAGATCATTCTTCCTACTATACAACACAGTAATTGCCAGAATGATGATCGTTGAATCTTTTAAGCCTGTAAAGTGATATCTTCTTAAAAAAGCATATAATTAAATTTGTAAAGTACATTAATCATGCAACCTAATTTAAATTGTGTCTTGGAAGAACTCTGATTATGTATTATCTCACTTTAAAATATTTATTGCCCTTTCTAATTTATGAGTTTACTTCTGGTGAGATGTACTACTTTCATCATCTAGATGCGGAGGGATCTACAGCATTGGGACAGTGCTCTACAATTAGCTAAACGGCTGGCTCCTGATCAGATCGCGTTTATCTCCAAGGAATATGCTATTCAACTCGAGTTCACGTATGTACAAAATGGATTGTTTTTAAATTGGAAATATAATCAGTAAGCTCCACATGTAACATGCGAGCTACCGTGCAGTGTACCTGTATCCAGTGACTTGATGGAAATTGCATGCTGATCTTTTTGATTTATTTCTGTTGTTTCATTTGAATGACTGGATCATTTGAATCTCTTTCAGCAAAAAGCTACTTTGAATTGTCATCCATTATATGCATTGTAGATTTATTGGTGCATAATTTGGAGAATTCTTCTTAATCCTGTCTTACTGCAAATTTTAGATTAGCAATTTATTTTACCTTTTCCTTGTTTGTTTCAATATACGTTTGTCTTTTCACTGTACTTTTAACAGAATTTACCAAATGCATTCGTTATCTTTGATAATTTCCAAGTAAGGGCTAATTTTTCACATACATTGTTTACTTGTTTACATCTCAACAATTTTTATCACTGAAACCTTTTTGCATGTCATGCACCCAGGCCTTGTGTCAGTATTCATTAGATATAAAAATCCATTCTTTGTTTTTGTTTAAATAAAATGCTTTTAATAAGTGCATGATCTTACCTGAATATTCATGAGTTAGGTTATATGCATATGAAGTTGTTTCAAAATGAACTTTCCATATTTTTGGGTTAATGGTAGAAATGTATATGTTGTTCTGCTTATTACATTGACCAATATTTGTTTTCCAGGGGAGACTATGTGAATGCGTTGGCACATTATGAGAAAGGTGTGACTGGAGACAATAAGGCAAGATGTTCTAAGTTAATACATCTCAGTTAATAGACAGACAAAAACATTACATGACCGCAATAATGCAGTTTAAACAGCCAACATTATTTTACTTCAGAAGTAGTCCCTGACAATTTTAAATCTAAGATCACACTAAATCCTCAAATTATTCACGCTATACCAGATTTTCTAACCAAAGCAAAATGGTCTAGATTGATTGATTTGCTATTCAGTTGTGTGTGTCAGGTGTACCTCACTGAATTGCACAATCACCTGTAAGCTGAAGTGAATTCAAGTCCTACTCCACAGGGCTCATCTACCTATGAGATTACTTTGATCTATTTTGAAGGTTGGGGAGTTCTCCCTTGTATCCTGACCAACATTTATTCCTCAGCATTATTTATCTGTTAAACATTTTACTGTTCATTACTGTTTGTGGGGCGTTGTTCTGTGCAAATTGGCTGGCATGTGTCCATTACATAGAAACATAGAAAATAGGAACAGGAGTAGGCCATTTGGCCCTTCACGCTGCTCCTCTATTCATTATGATTATTCAACTTCAAAACCTGTCCCTGCTTTTCTCCCGTATGCTTCTATCCGTTTAGTCCCAACTGTGATAGCCAGCTCTTTCCTGAAATCATACAATGTGTTGCCATCAGCTGCTTTCTACAAGCTCACCACTCTCTTGGTAAAGAAATTTCTCTTCATCTCAGTGTTAAAAGGTATACCCAATATCTTTTTGGACTATGACCTTTGGTTCTGGACTTGCAAATTATCAGGAGTATCCTTTCTATAACTACCCTGTCAAGTTCTGTTAGAATTTTATGGGTTTCTATCACATTCTTCTAACTCAGCGAATATAATCCTAACCAATTCAAACTCTCCTTGTGTGTCACTTCTAACATCCCAGGAATCAGTCTGATAACCTTCGCTGCACTTTTTCTATAGCAAGCCTATCCTTCTCCGATAATGAGACCAAAACTGCACACGATGTTTCAGGTATGGTCTCACCAAGGCCCTATGTAGTTGCAGCTCTTGTACTCAAATCCTCCTATTATGAAGACCAGCATTTGCCTCCCTTACCACCTGCTGTACCTGGGTGCTTACCTTCTGCAACAAGTATATGAGGACACCCTGGTCTTGTTGTATATTCCCCTCTCTTAATTTATAGCCATTCAGATAATGAACTGACTTCTATTTTTGTTACAGAAGTGGATCACTTCACATTTATCCACATTATACTGCATCTGCCATGCATTTGCTCCTCACTCAGCCTGTCAAAATCATAGTGAATCATCTCTGCATCCTCCCCACAGGTCTGCCTCCCAACCAGCTTTGTGTTATTTGCGCATTTTCAGATATTACATTTAGTTCCCTCATCTAAATCATTACTACATATCGTAAATAGCAAGGTCCTCTCACTGATTCCTGCAGTACCCTACTGGAGACTGCCTGCCATTTGGAAAAAGACCTGTTTATTCCTGCTGTTTGTTTCCTATCTGCCAACCAGTTTTCTATCTATGTCAATATCGTACCCCCAGTCCCATGCACTTTAATTTTATACTCTAATTTCTTATATGGGGCTTTGTCAAAAGCCTTCTGAAAGTCCAAGTAAACCACATCCACTGACTCCCCTTATAAATTCTGTTAGTTACATCCTTGAAGAATTCCATTTGATTAGTCAAGCATATAAATCCATGCTGTGTCCAATCTTGCCACTGTTTTCCAAGTGCTCTGCAAATAAATCTTTTGTGATGGACTCTAGCACTTACCCCACTATCCACATCAGGCTCACTGTTATTTAATTCACTGTTTTCTCACTACCTCCCTTTTTAAGCAGAGAGATCACATTAGCTACCCTCCAATCTGCAGAAACTTTTCCAGAGTCTATAGAATCTTGGAAGATGACCATCAATGCATCCCCTCTTACTAGGGCTACTTCCTTAAGTACTCTGGGATGTGGATTATCAAGTCCTGAGGATTTATCAGCCTTCAATTCCAACAACTTCCACAATGCCATTTCCCTACTAACACTGATTTTACTTCATTCCTCCCTGTTTCTAAACTGTGTTCGCCAATATTTCAGGTATGTAATTTGTGTTCTCCTTTGTGAACACAGCACAAAATATGTATTTATTTAATTAGCAATGTCTTTGTTCCCCATTATAAATTCCCTTTTCTGACTGTAAGACACTTACGTTTGTCTTCACCCAGCTTTGTATTATCACATACCCATAGAAACTTTTACAGTCAAGTTTTATGTTCCCACAAGCTTACTCTCATACTCTGTTTTTCCCTTTCTTAATCAATCCCTCATCCTCCTTTGTGGAATTCTAAACTGCTCCCATTCCATGATTCTATCGTGTTTTTTTTTTTCCCTGGCCAATTTGTATGCGTCTTCTTTGGATCTAATATTAACAAATTTCCCTTGTAAGCCATGGTTTGGCCACCTTTCTCATTTATTTTTGCAGCAGTCAGGAATGGACAACTGTTGCTGTTCACCTATGTGCTCTTTTAATGTTTGCTGTTGCCTTTCCCTCTACCATCCCTTGAAGCAATGTTTCTTAATCTGTCTTGCCAGCTCACACCTCATGCTTTTGCAGTTTCTTCTATTTAGAGCCCTAGGCTCAGAATCAACTATGTCAATCTCCACCTTGACGAAGAATTCTGTCACCTTATGATCGTTCATCTCCAAGGAACCTCACAGAATTAGATTGCCAACTATTCCTTTCTCCTTAATATGATACACAGTCTACGATGGCCTTCCCTCGCTCCCCGCCCTTTCTCGTCCGTCCTTCCCACTGCTGAACCCCGTTTCAAAAGCACACAAGCTTCTTTGCATGTTTATGGTGTGGCCTTTGCATATGACATCACACGTAAATTTCACGTGATGTTCTGTTGTGTCTGGAACTGTGCGCATACCCATTTTTGGATTAGCGTGCATGCACAGTGGCCAGTGTCAACAAACACTGCCATTCTTGAGCTGCCTTTCTGTCACCACCACCAAACACAGGTAAAGGTAAAATCACCATGGCCTTAGCAGGCCATACACTTGTAAGTGAACAAATGAGAAAGTACAGCACAGAAACAAGCCCTTCAGCCCTCCAGGCCTGTGCCAACCATCATGCCCTAATCAATCTAAAAACAAACCTGCCATTTTTCGATCCTTATCCCTCTACTCTCTCTCTATTCATGTACCCATTTAGGTGCCTCTTAAATATCTTTAATGTGCCCGCTTCCACCATCTCTTCTGGTAGTGCATTCCAGGCTGCTACCACTCTCTGCGTGAAAAACTTCCCTCGCATATCTTCCTTAAACTTTTCCCCTCTGACCTTGAACCTGTGCCCTCTTGTAATTGACTTCAACCCTGGGAAAAAGCCTCTGGCTATCCACCCTAAATATGCCTCTCATAATTTTGTAGACCTCTATCAGGTCTCCTCTCAGCTGCCGTCTTCCCAGTGAAAACAGTCGTAGTCTTTTTAACCTTTCTTCATAGCCAATGCCCTGGAGACCAGGCAACATCCTGGTGAACCTTCTCTGTACTCTCTCCAAAGCTTCCATATCCTTCTGGTAGTGTGGTAACCAGAACTGCACACAATACTCCAAATGCAGCCTAACGAGGGTTTTATATAGCTGCGACATGTTTTGCCAACTCTTGTACTCCACGCCCCAGGCGATGAAGGCAAGCATGCCATATGCCACCTGAATCACCTGGCTACCTGTGTTGCCACTTTTGGGGAACTGTGGACCTGAACGCCCAGATCCGTCTGAATGTTCGTGTTCCTAAGGGTTCTGCCATTTACAATATAATTTGCACCTAAATTTGATCCTCCAAAATGCATCACCTCGCATTTGTCTGGATTAAACTCTATCTGCCATTCCTGTGCCCAGGTCGCCAATCTATCCATATCCTGTTTATACTTTCAGAATCATTGGCACTATCAGCAACTCCACGAATCTTCATGTCATCAGCAAACTTGCTTATCAGACCACCGACATTTTCCTCCAAATCATTTATATATACTACAAACAACAAAGGACCTAAGACTGACCCCTGTGGAACACCACTAGTTACCGGTCTCCATTCTGAAAAACATCCTTCTACCACCATGCTTTGTCTTCTATGACCATGCTAGTTTTCTATCCATCCAGCCAGGCCACCCCAGATCCCTTGTGATTTTAGTTTTTGTACCAACCTGCCATGTGGGACTTTATCAAATGCCTTACTAAAGTCCATATAAACTACATCCACAGCCCTTCTCTCATCAATTATCCTCATTACTTCTTCAAAAAATTCAGTCAGGCTGGTGAGACATGACCTTCCCCGGACAAAACCTGTTATTAACTAGTTCATTTTTCTCCAAATGCTTATATATCTTGTCCCTCAGTATCTTCTCCAACCGCTTCCCACCACAGATGTCAAGCTCACCGGCCTATGGTTCCCTGGATTATCCCTGCATCCTTTCTTAAACGAGGGAACAACATTCGCTAATTTCCAGTCCTCTGGAACTTCACCTGTGGTCAACGAGGATGTGAAGATATCTGCCAGTGCCCCAGCTATTTCCTCCTTTGCCTCTGAGCAACCTGGAGTAGATCTCATCTAGTCCTGGGGACTTGTCTATCTTAATGCAATTTAGGATTCCCAAAACTTCCTCTTTCAATATGTTGACATTCCCTAGAGTATTCACACACTCATCCCTGACCTCAACATTAGTCATGTCCTTTTCCTTGGTGAAAACCAATACAAAATACTCATTCAGGATCTCCCCCACTTCCTGTGGCTCTACGTATAACTACCCTCCTTCGTCCTTGAGTGGCCCTACTCTTTTTCCCTTGTTACTCTCTTTCTCCTGACATATGCATAAAAAGCCTTGGGATTCTCCTTGACCCTATTTGCTAAAGACATTTCATGGTCTCTTTTTGCCTTCTTAGTTGCGCATTTAAGTTCCTTCCTAATTTCTTTGTACTCCTCCAGGGCTTCGTCAGTTTGTAGCTGCCTAGACTTGTCGAATGCTTCCCTTTTTCCTTTGACTAACATTATACTTCCCCTTATCATCCATGGTTCCTGAATCCTGCCATTCCTATCCTTCAGTTTTGCAGGGACATGCCATGTCCTGCACTTTAGTCAGTTGGTCTTTAAAAGGCTCCCACATGCCAGAGGTAGACTTGCCCTCAAATAACTGCTTCCAAACCACATTCTCCAGTTCCTGTCTAATTTGGGTGTAATTGGCTCTTGCCCAATTAAGCATCCTCACCGGAGGGCCACTTGTGTCCTTTTCCATGACTATTGGAAATCTTACGGAGTTATGGTCACTAAGCCTGAAATACTCTCCTACTAAAACATCAATCACCTGTCCTGGCTCATTCCCTAGGACCAAGTCTCATATGGCCTCCTGTCTGCTTGGATTGTCAACATACTGCTGCAAAAAGCCCTCCTGGACACAACTAACAAATTGCTCTCCATCCAAACCCCTGGCTCTAAGGGATTTCCAGTCAGTAAAAGGAAAGTTGAAGTCACCTACCACAACTACCCTGCTCTTTTCACACTTTTCCAGTATCTAACTACATATCTACTCCTGTGTCTCCCGTGGGCTGTTGGGAGGTCCATAGAAAACTCCCAACATTGTGATTTCACCCTTCCTATTCCTGAGCTCCACCCATAATGCCTCACTGCAAGATCCATCCAATGTGTCCTCCGTCAACACAGGTGTGATGTGATCCCTAATCACCGGTGCAACTCCCCCTTTTGTTTCCCTTTCTGTGCCTTCTAAGACAGCGATATCTAGGAATGTTAAGCTGCCAGTCGTGTCCTTCCTTTAACACTGTCTCTGTAATGGCAATAACATCATAATTCTATGCAGTAATCCATGCTGTTAGTTCATCTGACTTACCTGCTATACTGCTTGCATTAAAGTAAATGCATTCCAGTCCTCCAGTCCCTCTGAGTCCTATAACTTCCCTGTGCCTGCTCTTACTCTGTGCTATGCATACCTCTGTCTACTTTTGTCCCCAGTCCCTGCACTCACTGGCTTAGTATTCCCATTCCCACCCCCCTGCCACACTAGTTTAAACCCTCCTGAAGAGCTCTAGCAAACCTTCCGCCTAGGATATTGTTGACCCTCCAGTTCACGTGCAACCCGTCCTTCCTGTACAGGTCCCACCTTCCCCAAAGACATCTCAATGATCCATATATCTAAACCCCTCCCTTCCACAACAGCTCTGTAGCACTCTCTCAGTTCCTAGCCTCGTTAGCCCATGGCACAGGTATTAATCATGAGATCACTACCCTAGTAGTCCTGCGTTTTAGCTCCCTACCTAACTCCCTGAATTGTCTTTGCAGGACCTCTTCCTCCTTCCTACCTATATCATTTGTGCCAATGTGGACAATGACTTCTGGCTGTTTTCCCTCCCGCTTCAGGATGTCCTGTACCCGCTCAGAGACATTAAGGACCCTGCCACCAGGGAGGCAACACACCATCCTGGAGTCTCGGACATGGCCACAGAAATGCCTATCTGTGCCTCCGACTATCGAGTCACCTACTACTTCTGCTTGCCTAGACTTTGCCACACCCTGCTCTACAGCAGAAACAGTTGTGGTGCCACAGGTCTGGCTACTGCTAGTGCTATCTCCTGAGAGGCTATCCCCCCCACAACAGTATCCAAAACAGTATACCTGTTTGAAAGGAGAATAGCCACAGAACTTCTTCAAATAAAAAATAGAAGAGTGTTAAACCATATGGTTTACTGACGTTGCTTCAACATTCATTGTGATCATAAGTTGCTGGAAAAACAGTAGGTCTGGCAGAAGAACTGAGGAAGGGTCATCGGACTTGAAACATTAACTCTGATTTTTTCTTTACAGATACTGCCAGACCTGCTGAGTTTTTCCAGCAACTTCTGTTCTTGTTCCTGATTTACAGCATCTGCAGTTCTTTCAATTTTCATTATGATCATGGCTGATATTTGATCGCAACTCCACTTTCTTGCCCACTTTCTGGATTCCTTGAATCCCTAACTTTGTCCACCTCAGCCTTAACTCAATCTTTAGGTCCATTGTTTGATTTGGCCCATTTATGTGTTGAAGTTGCTATTCAAATGGTCTTCAAGGACCTGATATGTGCTTCTCAAGATCAGGTCAGTTCAAGTTCCTGTTTGCATGATCTTGGGCATCATCTTCAAGGAGATTCCTTGTTATTCCATTCTCTCCCCAGCCATACTGGTCTCCTTCAAGGTGTTTCAAACAAAAATAATTGCCACCAATCAGATGTTGTGGTTCTATTGGCAAAGTTCCCACTATTACCCTATGAAACAAACAACATCTGGCTTTCATACACTCAGTCAAACCCAGAAATTCACAGATTGCTGTCAGTGATTCCTTGTTTCTCATAGAATGTGAAGTCACCACAGTTTTTAGAAATTATGCAGTTGATGAGAATTTCCAGATTTACTCTAACATCTCAATGTCATCTAGCCAAGTAAAAGGTCATTAATGCAAAACAAAAAAGCAGTGACCCTAATCCCAGCTTCCTGGGGAACACCACTGTATACTTTTCTCTAGTCTGCAAAAAAAATGTTGCTACTGTAGTCATGTGAGATCTACACTCAAGTGAACAGCAACAGGTTTTATTGAATGTAACTACATGCAGAGGCTGGTAAAAGAGGGTATCGTACTTGGAGCCCTATATATTCAGGCTCCCTTTCCATGTGATCTGAGCTGACGATGAAATTGCTGCTTTCACAGAAGGTCTGTAGTTATGGTTGTAAAGAGAATTGCCTTTGTGCTTCTCCATGTGATCCAGCCCCTGGCTGTCTCTGTACAGCGGACCCACAGCCCTCTGGAGTGGAAAATTCCAATGATTGACAATCTTGTGAGTGAAGAAATGTCTCTTCTTAGTCATAAATGTTTGCCTCCTAGTCTTGACTGCCCCTATGTTGCAGATTCCCCCATCAGGAGAAGCAGTATTTCAAGATATAACCTGTTAAGCCTCTTCAGAAATAAACTGACAAATGGCTTTTGGACATTGTTGTAATGCAGAAAGTTTGTGAATTTTCAACAAACTAGCTCATAGCTTGTAGCAAAATGTAAATGTGAACCAGATGTAAAGTTAACTGATTAGGCAAGCCTACTCATCTGTTCATGTGCAACAACCATAAAAGTACTGCTGAGCAATGTATTAAACTTCTTTTCTGCAAAACTTCAAGCACGGTTATTGAAGGTAATACATTTGAAAATAATAGTATCAAAATCACAGGAGATTAACTGCAACACTACTTGGCTTCTCTGTCTGTCTGTCTCTTCCTCCCTTTTTCCCCAATAGAACCTCCAGGGTTGCCCTTGTGCACAACATGTCCCATTCCAAAGGCAGAGGAAACAAAAGACAACCTTCTCACAGCTTAGCCTTCCACTTATCACTTAAACATCTCTTAACTGCAGAATTTTCAGCAGATATAATAATAATTTGTTGGCATTTAGATCGTGTCCATCTTCGTTGTGTTAGTTGTCTCCTTCCTACCTCGCCCTTTCTTTCATTGCTATTTCCTGACTCACATTCTCTGCGTCCCAGACTCGAAGGATTATTGTTGTTCTACACATCAATACATTTTTTATTCATCATTGCCTATCAAGTTAGGTTTTCATGCACTAATTTGTTTGCTGTAATTTTCTTTTCTTCATAGTATCTTGACCATGATGATGCATGTTTAGCTGGAATAGCAAGGATGTCAATACGAATGGGTGATATTCGACGTGGTGTCAACCAGGCAATCAGACACACCAGTAGAGTTCTGAAGAAAGACTGTGGTGTTATTCTAGAGAGTATGAAGGTATAAGATAATCCCTCGATTAATCAATAGATTAGTAGAACTAAAGGGTATAAGAGAAGTCCAAGTAACTGTAAATAGCAGGAATAATATTAGAACTATCAAGACAAACTGTGGAAATGTAACAATGTTGGAGCCTGTCTTGCTCCTCACAAAGATGAGTGGAGCAGTAATGTTCACCATTCAGAAAGATCTTGGCTGATCTGATTACTCCAGTTCCTGATAATCATTCATCCCCTTGCTTGTCAAAGAAATGTCCACCTTTGCAATAAAAATATTCAAAGACTTTGCTCACACCACCTTCTGAAAATAAAGTTCCAAAGACTTACTACACAATGTAGAAACAACCCTCCCATTCCTCAGATGACATGTCCATCCTGGGCCTCCTGCAATGCCACAGTGATGCCACCCGAAGGCTGCAGGAACAGCAAATCATATTCAGCCTGGGAACCCTGCAGCCCAATGGCATCAATGTGGATTTCGCAAGCTTCAAAATCTCCCCACCCCCAACCGCATCCCAAAACCAGCCCAGCTCATCTCCACCTTCCTAACCTGTTTTTCCTCTCACCTATCCCCTCCTCCCACCTCAAGCCACACCCCATCTCCTATCTACTAACATCATCCCGCCCCCTTGACCTGTCCATCCTCCCTGGACTGACCTATCTCCTCCCTACCCCCCACCTACACTCACCTTTACTGGCTCCATCCCCGCCTCTTCGACTTGTCTGCCTCCTCTCCACCTATCCTCTCCTCTATCCATCCTCTATCCACCTCCCCCTCTCTCCCTATTTATTTCAGAACCCTCTTCCCCTCCCCCATTTCTGATGAAGGGTTTAGGCCCAAAACGTCAAGTTTTCCTGCTCCTATGATGCTGCTTGACCTGCTGTGTTCATCCAGCCCCGTGCTTGTTATCTCATCTGTCTTAAATTGGCAACCCTTATTTTGAAACCGTGAATTCGTACTTTGGATTCTGTCATGAGAGGAAACATTCTTTCCACGTCCATCCTGTCAAGATCCCTCAGGATCCTGTATGTTCAATCAAGTCTCCTTTTACTTTCGTAACTGCAGTGGATTAAAGTCCAGCTTGTCCTTATGAGACAATATGCCCATTTCTTGTAGGTAGCCTAATAAACCTTCTCTGAACTGCTTCCAACACATCCTTCCTTAAATAAGGAGACCAATACTGTCTGCAGTACTCCAGATGTAGTCTCGCCAGTGTCTTATATAACTGAAGCATAGTCTCCCTGCTTTTATATTTAACTCACAACAAACAATACCATCCTCACAGCTTTCTTAATTACTCGATGGATGCGCACTTTAATCTTTTGTAATCAGTGCATATGACAACCAGAGCTCTGCAATCTAGATAATGTAGTATCTTTATTGTTCCTGCCAAAAAGGATAATTTAATATTTTTCTAGGATTTTCTCCATTTGGAAGGTTGTTGTCCTATCCCATAATCTATCAGTATCCCTTTGTAGATTCTTGTGCCCTCTTCACAACTTACTTTCCTGCCTATCTTTGTGTCTCAGCAAATTTAACAACCGTACCTTCAGTACTGTCATCCAAGTCATTTATTTAGAAAAAAAGTTGAGGCCTGAGAAATGAGCCTGTGACACATCACTCTTTCTTTGTAGCTACACTTTTTTTTCCTGTTAGCTAGCCAATCTTCTAGACATGCCAAAATGTTACCATCCAATTGCTTTTATTTTCTGCAATAACCTTTGATGTGGCTGCACCTTATCAAATGCTTTCTGGAAATCTAAGTACAGTACATCCACAGTTCCACGTACCCACAGCACATGTTACTTCCTCAAGAAACTCCACAAAGTCATGTTGCCTCTGCTTAACTACCTTGAATTTTTCAAAATGCCCTCCCATGACATATTTAATAATACGTTCTAATATTTTCTCTGGTCGATGTTAAACTAACTGGCTGGTGGTTTCCTGTTTTCAGTCTCCCTTTTTGAATAAAGGAAATAAATTTGCTGTTTTACAATCTAATAGAAATTTGCCTGAATCTAGAGAATTTTTGAAAATTAAAACCAATGCATCAATTATCCCACTAACCACTACCTTTTAAACCCTGGGATGTAGACCGACAAAGCTTCAAATTTTGTTCATACTTGTCCTTTTTTAAGATTAAAATAATACTATTTGAACCTTCATTTGAATATAAAAGTCAGTCATACTGTGATCACTTCTATCTGGAGGCACCTTCACTGAGGTCATTGCGATCTCATTGCACAATACCAGATCTAATATAGCCTGTTGAAAGAAATGATCTCAAACATTCTATTAACTTCTCATCTGGGCTACCTTTACCCATCTAATTTTTTCCAGCCTACATGTAGATTAAAATCTCTCATTACCACCATATTTTTTAAAAAACTATGATTGTTTCTTCCTTTATACTCCATCCTGGTTACTGTTAGGAGACCTGAATATCATTCCCACAAGTGAATTCTTGCCTTTATCATTTCTCATTTCTACTCAAACCACTTCTACATCCTGGTTTCCTGAACTTAGGTCATCCTTCTTTATTGTACTAATATCACACTTAATTATTAGAGCCATTCCTCCACAATTTTTAACTTCCTGTCCTTCCTAAATGCCATGAATCCTTCAATATCCCCAATCTATGTCATTCCTGCAGTCACGTCTTTGTGGCTGCTAAAACGTACTTATTCATTTTGTAATCATTTCGTCTGTTTGATTTTGAATGTTTGTTAGTAGAGTAGGAAAAAGTTAGAAAAATCAAAGAAGCATTTTCTTCTGTTCAAAGTCACATTCAGTCAGTTAAGTTTCAATTAACTTATTTTGTTTAATTTTCAATTTTTTTTTACCCAGAATCTGAAGGTCAAATCTACAAATGGAGAATATCTGTTGGGCAATAACACTTCCTGCCTTCCTAATTTTAGTGTTGTCAGGAAGAACACACATTTCTTCAGCACTATAATGTGTTTTATCCACAATGCAATTTAGCGTTAAATCAAAATATACACAAGATGTAATAAAGTCTTGATATATGCAAACCCTAAGTTTATTCCACTAATATACCTACTTTGTTAAATACAGATTTGGTTATTGTCTTCTGGAAATAATATTTTCCTTTAAACAAAATTCCTTTTGAACAGAAAGCTGGTTGTTATTTAATTCCTAATACATTGCACCGCCAACTGAAATATAATTTGGGGGGTACGTTTTAAAAGTAAGCACTCCCAATTCATTGCTACAAGTGGGAGGAATTCTTATCAGGAATTGAGTATTGAGATCAGTGGAAGATTTCCATATATGCAGTCAGGTCACATACAATGTACTACAAGTCTCACCCTTGATGTGGTTTCAAAGCATGTTATTATGTCAGGTAGTATTTATGTTAGTGGTTGCTGGAATAACACAATTCCCATGTGGCTTTTACTCATTAATTAAGTCAGAGGCACAAATATTCTGAAGGGACACCAGTCAAAAGGCTTTCCAAGTAGCATGGTGTTCTCTTGAGACTGATCTTTTCAGAGATTTATTGCAGACCTCTCCCTTATCATAATGGTTTAGCAAAAGGTTATTGGAAACTTGGATTTATGGAGCGTACCTCCTCTAAGTAGTTTACGCATGGCTCAGTCTTCTTGACATTAAACTTGTTGCTGTTCTTGTAATTTATCTCACCAGTATGTATTCCCCTTGTAAATTGTTTCAATACAGAACTCCACAAAGCAATCTTAAAGAATAGCATTATTTTTTAAAAATATATTATTTTTGTATAAGAAACTGCTATTTTTAAATAATGTATAACTGAACCTTCCAGTTCTGCAGGACTGTAATTCACTTTTCATGTTACGGAGCAAAGTTAAATAGATTCACAATTTAGTTTGTAATTCTATCAAGTCTGTGATATATTTCATTTTCTACATTTTATTAATGTTCATGTCTTACTCACAGCAATTCTCTGAGGCTGCTCAGTTATATGAGAAAGGACAGTATTATGACAAAGCAGCATCTGTTTACATCCGTTGTAAAAATTGGTAAGGAAATATTCGTTGATGTCATCAAAATTCTTTTTAAGAGAAATTAATTATACATTACGAACTGTTTGTAATTTTTTTTAATCTACAGTGGATGACTCTTGCATCATACAAACTTTCTGATTTATGATAAAACTGCAGATGCTGGAAATTAGAAATTCCAGCAGAAATCGCTGGAGAAACTCTGTTAACATTTCATCAGTCCAGACTTGAAATGAAAACTCTGCTTTGTTCCCACAGATACTGCAAGACCTGTTGAGTGCTAAAAATCAGTCAAATATTAGGAATAACATTCAACTCTTTTACAACTGTCATGAAATCTTCCCCTATAACTTGCAAACATAGGACGCAACTTTCTATTTTCCTAACAGCTTCATTGCTGACGTACCCGCTCTTCTCTTTGTATCTTGATTAATTTCTGGAAAGCATTGTAAGCAATTCAGCTTCCACTGTAACCTGTTTCAGACTTCATTAACTTGCGGTGCTCCAACTGTGTGAGCTAGTTGTCATTTCCTCTTCCCAAACATTCATTCCAATGTCTCTTTGGACTCTGCAGCTCTTGGTTGAGACAATAATAGGTGCTACAGTTGTTAACAAGTAAATTTGATGAAGCAAAGAAGGAATAATGGCTAACCATGTGAACACTTGGATATCAGGGTTTTTTGAACACTGTATTGGAGGCCCTGGTTAAAGAGATGTGCTCAAGTGATCCAGAGGACCTCCAGAACCATGCTTAGAAGCTGATGTCTAAGACATGGATTCAGTGTGAAACGTCTAATGATCTCACATGAACTGTGAAAGTTCGTGAAGCATCTTCAAATGCCTCATCTCTTCACGGGCACCACTATCATCAGCCACTGCTCAATTCAGCTACTTCTGCCACATCACTCAGCTTCCAATAATCTCTGTCAATTAAGGCACAACTTTAACATTAATCTGGTTCACCTCTTGCTCATGCACTTATTACTTGCAAGACTGAAACCCACATCTCACAGTTTGCACACGTTAGCAGCTATTCACCCATGATAGCCATGTTGACCATTTTGCACAATGCCAATTGACATGCTTCACTGGAAGGAGAAACTGGTATACAACTGTAGGTGGCAGAAGTCCTCAAAAGGGGAACAGGTGTGCTTGCGCGTTACAGCCCCGATGGAAGAAACAATGTTGGTCATAATGTAAATGGCCAATAACATATCTGCATCTAATCCTTCTTTTCCCATCACATTCTCACAATCTCTTCTGACTAAGAAGTAATTGATGGTGTAAAGAGATTTATTTTTTACTTTCTCCTCTCCACTCACCACAACCCAACTCCCATTTATTTCTTCCACGTAACAAAGCACTATACATGCCCAGACTGTGGACAAAAAGCATGATACAGCAAAGATGATGCCACTAAGTAATTCACTTTCACAGTAACAACTATCAGTTGTCTACACTTTGTGATTTGGAGACTAACATAGAACAGGGGTTCCTGAAGTGGGAGTCGTGAGCTGAAATTTTGGAGATGTGAAAACGGAGGCAATAATAACTTCCATGGAGTCCAGGCAAAGTTGCAATAGCCATCCAGCTTTACTCGGTCCTTACTGAGGGGTTGTGGCTGACAATCTGTAAAATGGTGCAATTATCTTGAACTCCAGCCTGAAAGGACCCAGTTGCATAACTGTTCATCAGCAAGGTCACAGGCGCAGTCATGGTCAATCCAGTTGACTCACTGTGCCAGTTTAATATCTTGACATCTCATATTCCTCGCTGAGTTCTGGACAGAAGTATTGTCCACTAGAATTCTTAGTTGCACGTGGCCACTTACTGAGAGTCTTTCTCTCCCTTGTCCATTCTCTTCAAGCAGCTTTTCTTGTTCTGCATGACTTCTCCCAATTCTCCATCATGCTGTCTCCAAGGGGAAGACCAACTGGTGTTTGGGAGCAGCTGTTCGTAACAAAAAGTCCTTCACCACCTTCTATGCAACTCTTTGTGGAATTTTGCTAATAGTCAGCATTTGTTGAATTGTAATAACGCCAGGAGAAAATAGTATTTATTAACAAGTTTGAGAATAGAATAGAAAGCCAGTACCAATATTTGCTTATGGCACAAAGATAAGTCGCATTGTAACCATGGAATTATAAAATTACTCAAAGATTGAGGGAGCTACCAATAGTGAGAAAGATTGCAAGAGGATACAACAGGATATAAATAGACTGGAGACTTGGGCAGAGAAATGACAGATGGAATTTAATCCTGACAAATGTGAGGTGATGCATTGATCTAATACAGGAGGGAAGTATACAGCAAATGGCAGAACCCTAGAAGCATTAACATATGGTGAGATCTAGATGTACAGGACAATAGTTCTCTGAAAGTGGCAACGGAAGTGGATAAGGTGTACAAGAAACAGTGTGGCATGCTTGCCTTCATCAATCCGGCATAGAGAATTAAAATTGGCAAGTCATGTTGCAGCGGTGTAGAACTTTAGTTCAGCCACATTTGGAATATTGCGTACTGTTCTGATCACCATCCTACGTTAGGATGTGGAGGCTTTGCATAGGGTACAGAAAATATTTACCAGAATTTTGCCTGGTTTGGAGGGTATTAGCTGAGGAGAGATTGGACAATCTTGGTTTGTTTTCACTTGAACTTTAGAGGCTGAGGGCTAAGAATTTTGCAGAACTATGAGAAGCATGGATAGAATGGGTAATTGGAGTCTTTCTCCCAGGGTAGAAATGTCAGTTTCTAGGGAACATAGGTTTAAGGTAAAAGGAGGAAAGTTTAAAGGAGAAATGAGAGAAAATGTTCTTACACTGAGTGTGGTAAGTGCCTGGAATGTGCTGCCAGAGGAGGTGGTAGAAGCAGGTACAATAACAGCACCTAAGAGGCACCTTGATAGATATGTGATTAGGCAGAGAATAGAGAGATACAGTCTAGGTAGAGGCTGAAGTTTTTTAGTCTAGAAAGGCATCATGTGTTAGTGCAGACTTAGTGGGCCGAAAAGACTATTTCTGTACTTTACAAAGAGGTATTCATAGATTTAAGCGAATGGGCAAAACTGCAGCAAATGGAATTTAAATGCAGGCAAATTAGATCATCCACTTTGGACAAGGGTTTAAAACATGAAAATTGAAAAACATGCAGGTCTAGCAGGATTATGAAAATGTCTGAACTGGTATGGAAAATAATCAAAAGGGCTAATGGAATTCTGGCTTCTTTATCAATGGGGATGGAATACATGCATTAACAATACTTGGAGTACTGTGAGCAGCTCTGAGCACCTCACCTTAGAGAAGTGTAATATCAATTTACTAAAATGATACCAAACTGAATGGGTTAAGTTATGAGCAGAAGTTAAACACAATGGGATTGGATTCCCTGGAACTTGGATGTGATCAAAATTTTCATGATACTCTCCTGGCAATTTTTCATGGGCAAAGATGATGGGGAGGGTGTATGTATTGGTTGCAAGCCCACTGCTAGCAATTCAGGCCTATCCGTGACTGGCAAATTCTTGCACAGAAGATTCAGTGAGGATATAGTCATTGCTGGGGACATTTAGATGTTTCATTCTTTATTAGGCTGGCTATTCACTCAGTCTCAAAGGTACAGTGCTCAAAGCGGTAGCACTGCTGATGTAACATCTGCAGATGTGGTGATCTATGGCATGTGTTTCCCACTGGTGATGATCAATGTGTCACAGAGAGGGATATCTTGAAGGAGTTTTGCGGTGCCCCTCTGTTCCATTTACCAGTGGGCATCTCTCCATGGCAGATAACAGTTATCCTTCCTGGCAAAATGACCTCAAAGCAACTGGCTTTGCAAGACATTGGCAGTTTCCAGGACATAACTGTTTGTGGTGTGGGCCTGCCACTGGATCTTGAGGAAGGTGCAAAGCTGTGCTATAAAAAGTGGTCATGTCAGCGGAATATGACCCATGACTTGGTGCCATGAAGAATGGTGGTGAGGACTACAGATTGTACACTTTTGAGTTTATTCTGTCCTCCACATTTCCGGTTACTCTACACTTGTATACGGAGTTGATCGCTGTTTGCTTTTAAAAGCCTGTGATCAACTTGCCTGTGGTGATATTAAGCAGTATGACGCTCCCCATCTATTAAATTGTGTGACAGCTTTCAGTTCTGTTCCCTTGATGCCAATGCTTGGTGGTCTATATTTCTCTTAAGGGTGTATGTAGGTTAGTACAGAGCTCAAAAAGAGGAACAGAAGAGTAGAGAGAAACAACTGGTTGGGAGAGTCTGGGATTTGGGGACAGTGTATAAAAATTAGAGCCAGAGCTTTCAGAAGTGAAATTAGGAAATATTTCTACAGGTATACAATGTTAAAAGTTCAGAATTCTACTGTAAATAATGAATGATACAAAACCAAATGTCAATTTAAAATCAGATTGATATAAGAATATGGGGCAAAGGCAAGAATGTAGAATTAAGTAACAGATCAGCCATGATCTTATTCAATAAGAGTATAGGAAAGGTGATGCAGGTTAAAGAGGCTAAATGGCCTAATTCTGTTTCTATATTCCCCAAATTTTAAAAAAATTACACAATTTATTTGTTGGAGTAACGAGGCTAACAGCAACCATAACTTTTCACATTGTGACAATTGGGACCTTTTTCCTTTCCCTCTTGGTATCTTACAATAGCTAATTACAAAAGAAATGCTTCAATGGTGCCTTTGAAAACATAATGGTCCAGATATTCTGATTGCCACTGGAACAGATTAGACTGCTAATGAGCTTTAAAATTACCCACTTACCTGTTGACAATTTTTCTTACCAATATTTAGTCTGGACTGTCCTGAATGCATCTTTTGGATAAAACCAGGGAGAAGTCCACTCAGTGCAGGAGTAGCATTGCAGGTCAAGGCATGTCCCTTCATCATAACATTTGTTGCTGTATTTTAGGACGTAAATGTCCTAAGGACTGTATGACAGCAATCAAGGAAAGGTGAGGTATGTAAGATAAGTAAGGGGATAAGATGACAGGTGGCTAGGTAAAGGAGTTTGAATTAGGTGGATGAAGGAGTAGGATGCCAATAAGAAGGTGAGTGCTTAGAGTAGGTTGGGGTTTGGGATCAGGTTGGGCCAGGCTCAGTGTGAAGAGATGTTGGCTCCAGCAGGGTACAACGAGTGGGAGCAAGTCAGGTCCACCAGGTTTGGGCTGGGCTTGAGTAGCGTGTTGGCTCAAGTAAGGTAAGGTTAGGCCAAACTGTGGAGTGGGTGAGTGGTCCAGTGGGGAGTGTCAAGAGACAGGAGAGGTATAGTTAAGTCAATGGTGAGTTAGCAGTCAGTTTACTTGGTTTCTGTGCATTATTTAATAGCTGTGCTTGATGCCACCATAGTGCCCTTACACCCCACGCATTCACCATTTCTGTAAAGACACTGCTAGCGATACGGCAGGACTTGAGTCATAGCTTCATACTTAAAGTTTATTTCATGTAGCAGCAAGGTGCCCTGAAATAAGTTACAAAACCGTCGATCTAGAGGAGCACTTGGAAAGAGTCCTTGGTGTCTCAGCGGTCGCTCTTCAAGCCTGGCTTACCACTTCCTTCAGGAAGTGGTACAGTGAGAAGAGTCAGCCAGTGAGACAGTTGGGGCATGATAATCAGGCTAGTCTCGAGGAGGCAACATAATGGGCTCCTACTCTAGTTGTGGATCTGGCTCAGTATGGGTGTGCAGTGATTATGTTAATGGAATTGAAGTTCTGCCCATGTGCATTTGCAGGAAATATACTTATATAATTTGTAAATAATTCTAACATCGTTTTAGGCAATATACATTGGCCCAGAATATTTTCTAATACCTGAAAGTCATAGGAGATTCTTTGTAAGCATCACACGTAATGATGAATGTAAACATGGACATGCTAGCTCATACAATAAATTGTAAACCCACATGTTTCAACTTATTGAAGACTCAGTTTGTTTGTGGAAACCCACTTTGAGCTACAAAGACTAAAGCGTTGTCAGAGGCCTCAATGTTTAACAGTCTGGCTTGTGAAATTCTAAACAGTTTACAAGGTCATTTTTAGAATATTCTTTGATTAGAACGCAAAAACACACTATCAGGTTAGTACATCAAATGCAGATTTTTAAAAATGGAGTGTTTTCATATTGTGTTGCACAACTATCTATTATTTCCTAGATTTCTGATCACAAACATGACTGCCAGTTACAGCCTTTTAGAGATTTCTTTTTTTTTTGTAACCCAGGGCAAAAGTTGGAGAGCTTCTTCCTCATGTAACATCTCCCAAGATACATCTACAGTATGCAAAGGCAAAAGAAGCTGATGGCAGGTACAGTCTTGTACAACTGGCATATAATTACTGTAGGTAACAAGAATGTACTGACAAGCTTTGCCAAGGTAATGTGCAAATCAAGAACCAGTACTCCCAATGCCATTTTGAATGTTAAAGATTTGTCAGAGTTGGCATGATTCTCCAATTTACCTGTTTCTTTAGACCCAGGTTAACATACAGGATGGATCAATTTTCTTTACTTAACAAGCATTACTATTTTATAGAGTCATTGAGTCATACAGCACAGAAACAGACCCTTTGGTCCAACCTTTCCATGCTGACCAAGTTTCCCAGACTAAACTAGTCCCACTTGTCTGCCTTTGGCCCGTATCCCTCTAAACATTTCCTATTCATGTACCTGTCCACGTGTCTTTTAAATGTTGTAGCTGTACTTGTAGCTACCACTTTCTCATCCACTCTTGTGAAAAAGTTGCCCCTCAGGAGCAAATAAAATCTTTCCCCTCCCACTGTAAAAAATATGCCCTGTGGTTTTGAACTCCCCTAACCCAGGGAAAAGACCTTTGCTATTCATCTTATTTAATCCCCTCATGATTTTATAAACCTTTATAAGATCACCCCTCAGCCTCCAACATCTCAGTGAAATATGTCTCAGTTTATCCAGCCTGTCCTTTATGACTCAAACATTCCAGTCCTGGCAACATCCTGGTAAATCTTTTCTGTACCCTATCCAATTTAATAGTATTCTTCCTATAGCAGGGTGACCAGAACTGTACACAGTAGGCCAAAAGCGGCCGTACCAATGTCCTGTGCAACTGCAATATGACGTCCCAACTCTCTTACTTCATGTTCTGAGCAATGAAAACCAATGTGCTAAACACCTTCTTAACCACCCTGTCTACTTGTGACGCAATTTGCAAAGAACTGTGCCTCTAGGGGTCTCTGTTCAACGCTACCCGGGTCCCCATCATTGACTATTTCAGTCCTGCCCTTGTTCACCTTATCAAAATGCAACACCTCGCATTTATCCACATTAAACTCTATCTGTCACTCGTCAGCCAATTGGCCCAATTGATCAAGATCCCCTTTATAATCTTACATAACCTTCTTCACTGTCCACCATACCACCAGTTTTGTTCCAATTTGTTATTTACTACAGAGAAGTAGACTCTAGCTACAGGTAAACACATGAATCGTCAACATATAACACTACTAGTTAAAACTCTAACTGCCTTATAAAACTACACCTACACACGTATACAGACAGACACAGACCAAAAAAAAGCTTTGATGTTATGAACAGAGGAAAAAACTGGGAATCCAGTTCAATGCCCCTGTCCTCAGAGTTTGCTGAGATCATTCTTTTTCTTGCCAGAAGTTGCAGTTCCTCAATCTCTCCCCTCCAAATACTTCTGACTTTCTTGTAGGAGGCAACAGAGGCACAGACTGGTTCATAAGTTATAAAGTCTCTAACTAATTGGTTAGTAGCATCAGCTTACAGCAATCAGTGAGGGAAAACAAACTGGCTTTCTTCAGGATTCAGGAATTTCTTTTACTGCAGAGAGAATGTGATACACCCACAATATCTGTTCACACTCACGAACTATTTAGCTACACAAGAACTAATTACGTAGCTTTGTCAGGCAGATGGCTTTTGTCATCGGCAACTGGTCACAGCTCCACAAACCATTAAGTTACTTGTTGCTGGCCAGTTTGTGTACACCCACTGGTGCCAATCTATTTGCAGCTAACTTCCCCCCGCCCCAACTAGTTGAACCATAGGAACAGGAATAGGCCATTAAGCCTGTCAAGCCAGCCCCACCATTCAGTGCGATCATAGCTGATTGAACATGGCTTTAACCAACCTTACCTCCATCACCCTATATGCTACTGGAATCTGAAATCTAGCAGTCTCTACCTCAAACATACTTAAAGACTGAGCTTCAACAGCCTTCTGTAGTAGAGAATTTGAAGGGTTAACAGCAATCTTCTGGGTAAAATCTTTTCATCTCATCTCGGACTTAAGTAGCATTCCTTTATTTTTCAGTTGTGTCTCTGGTTCTAGACTCCCCAACAATTGAAACATCTTGCCTTCACCTAGTTTCAGAGATAGTAGGAACTGCAGATGCTGGAGAATCTGAGATAACAAGGATGGATGACAAGCTGGATGAACACAGCAAGCCAAGCAGCATCAGAGGAGCAGGAATTTTTTCTGAAGAAGGGTCTAGGCCCAAAATGTCAGCCTTCCTGCTCCTTTGCTGCTTGGCCTGCTGTGTCCATCCAGCTCTACACCTTGTTATCTCTTGCCTTCATCTACCCTGTTTATCCCTTTGAGTATTTAGTAAGTTCAAAAGCTCTCCTCTCAGTCTTCAAAACTCTAAAGAATACGCGGCCAGTTTGCTCTTCATAGGACAGACCTACCCATCCTGGGAACAAGTCTGGTGAAGCCTCATTGCACTCTGTCTATGGCAGTAATATCTTCCCTAAGATAAGAGACCAAAACTGTATACAATATTCCAGATGCGGTTTACTCGAGGTCCTCAGCTACCCTTGTACTTAAATCCTCTTGTAATTAAGGCTAACATTCCAGTAGCCTTCCTAAAAGTTTGTTGTGCCTGCATGTTCATCTTCAGTGACTTATTGATAAGGATACGCCAGTCCCTTTGTACATCTTCACTTTCCAACCTCTCACCATTTAAGAAATACTCTGCTTTTCTGTTTCTTCACACATTTGGAAATATTACTTTTGGCTTCCAACTCCAAATCATTAATGTATATTGTGAGTGCCAGATGCCCAAGTTCTGATCCTTACAGTATCCTAATAGCCGCAGTTTGCCAACATGAAAAATTAGAATTAGAATTAGAATTAGAATCACTACAGTGTGGAAACAGGCCCTTTGGCCCAACAAGTCCACACTGACCCATCCCCCTATAACCCACACACCCCTGAACACTATGGGCAATTTAGCATGGCCAATCCACCTAGCCTGCACGTCTTTGGACTGTGGGACGAAACTGGAGCACCCGGAGGAAACCCACGCAGACACGGGGAGAATGTGCAAACTCTGCACAGACAGTCACCTGGGGCTGGAATTGAACCCGGGTCCCTGGCGCTGTGAGGCTGCAATGCTAACCACTGAGCCACCGTGCCGCCCTAAAAATTGCCCATTTATACCTACTCTCTGCTTTCTGTCTGTTAGCCAATCATTAATGCATGCCATTATCTCCTATCCCATGTGCTTTAATTTTTCCAACCAGCCTCCTGTGAGATAATTTATCAAAAGCTTTCTGAAAATCTAGGTATATAATATCAATTGGATCTCCTTTATCAATTTTTTTAGTGACATCTTCAGAAATCTCCAACAAGTTCATCAAACACTGCTTCTCATTTGCAAATCTGGTGTCATTTTTAATCCCACCTTTTTGAATAGCTTCCAGCATTTTCCCTACCACTAATATAAAGCTAACAGGTCTGTAAATCTCTGTGATCTGTCTCGTTCCCATCTTAATACCAAGCAGCAGTGTAAACATTACTTACACTGGCTGTCGGCAACTTGCTTTTAAAAATTTCCATAATGTTTAATTTTTAAAACAGTCCTTTTCTTAGAGGTAGCAAAAACTGCAGATGCTGGAGTCAGAGTCAATACAGTGTGGAGCTGGAGGAATACAGCAGGTCAGGCATCATCAGAGGAGCAGGAAATGTCAGTCTGCAACAAAAATACAAAAAAAGTTACGGTATTTACAGTGCAAGTAGACCTGTTAGTCTGTTCAGTCATTGAGTCTGATATGACTGAACCATATATCAACTTCTCCCCTTTTTTTCATAACATTCAATATCATTGCCTGAAAAAAAAGATTGTTTAGAATATTCCACTTGATTTGGTATTCACAGCCTTATGGGGGAACAAATTTCCGGGTTTGTTGTACCCTTTATGTGATACAGTGCTACCAGATTTAAGTTATGAGTGACCTATTTCCAGTTTTAAAATAGTTCCCCTTTATTCTAAATTCCCACATCAGAGGAAATAGTTTCTGTGCATTGGCTCTATCAAATTCCTTTTTTCTTCTTACACTCTATGATTAGGTCAGCTGTCATTCTTTTCAGGTCTGGCAAATAGAAATTAAATTTGTGCTACTTGTCTGTGTAAATTAATTGATTCTTAAAATCCCACGTGAACAATTTACATAATCCCTAAGGAGGACTTTTGTATATCATGGTGTTAAATTACAAGTGCCAATTTGATGTACTCAAATCATAATGAGGGGCTGTCAGTTAAATTTTCATGAGAAGATTCTCCTCATTTATGTCTTGATGGTTTGCTTCATACAACCTCTCTGAGCCAGCAATGGTAGAAAATGTTTGTCACCCACTAATAAAGATAACACATTTGGAGGTATCTCCAAAAGGTTAAAAGTATATCCAATGTCTTTGCGACAAAGTTTGATGAAATCTTCTGAGACACCATCTAATATATAACAGTTATATATCTAATATATAACTGAGTGTAGGGTCTCTGGACACATAATGTTAACTCTGGTTTCTTTCCTCAGTTGCTGATTTACCTGCTGAGTTTCTCAATTTCTGTTTTTGTTTCAGATCTTCAGCATCCAGTGTTCTTTGTTTTATTAAATAAACACAATCTTTGTAGCCTACTTGTAATTTAAAGCACAGCATGGAATCCCCCTCCCTCAACCTTCTTTTTCTTAGTCCAGCTGAAAGCATATTTCATAGGTTAATTTAGGACTGTCCTTTATGTAAGCATATAATATTCCCAGAATCAATCCAAAGTGCTTCTTAGCTCTCAAGGGTTTAATCCTGTTCTTTGCTTTTCCCAGCCTGGCAATATATTATCTTAGGACTGACTTTCACAGATGAGGTTTTATTTTTCTGGAAACACTCATTGTAGCCCAGTTTGGGTGACTCTACCAGCCTTGCTTTCAATTCCCACCAGTTAGGTCTTTTCAATCCGAGGATGAACTTTCATGCACGTTCTTGCCAAATAAACTATAAAGTCTTCATTTGACCTCTAGCCACTCCCTCTGTGCAGGATCCATGTAGACTCAAAAGAGCATAAGAACACAGAAGTTAGGAGCAGGAATAAGCTACTTGGTCCTTCTAACCTGCTCTACCACGCATTAATATTGTGGCTGATGTGGTTGTGGTGCCATGTCCAGTTTCCTGTTAGCATCACGTAACCTTTGACTTCAAAATTTATCCAATTCAGCCTTGAATAAACTTAAAGAGCCAGCCTCTGCTACCTTTGGGGGAAAGAGGACTCAACCCTTAAATAACTCCTTGATCGAATAACATTTTTGTCTCTCTTTTAAAGGGATACCTCATGGTGTTACACTCTGTTATCTGCTTTTAACCTCTTCCACAAGTGAGAATATCTTCTGGCTATCCATCCTGTCCAGTCCCCTTGATATATTATATGTTTCAATAAGGTCACCTCTCATTCTTCTGAACTTCAGTGGACATAGGCCCAACCTTTTCAACTTTTCTTCATTGTGTGTGTGTTCTGTCCTCAAAGAGCAGGGTCCTACGTATTAACACAATAAGTAAAGTTGCCAAATTCCAGAGGATCGTAGAACTGCTCTCTCATTGTAGAATGAGATGACTGGTGGTGGTTTAACCCAAGGGTCACCATGCCTCAGTCAGGGGTGAGGTTGAGAAGGTAGGGCCTTCATGGTAACCCTGTATATTAATTAATGTAGCTTAGTATGCTCAGGTGTGTCACGCTGTGAACCTGACTGACGATTCTAAATTGATTGCCAATGTAATTCTTTGCGCATAGCAAATGTTGTCCCTTTATGAATCCCATCTAATATTGAACACTCTGCACATTTTGGAAATGTATTCTAGTTCGGCACAGTCAGTACCTCCCTTAGCACATATTACAGTGCAGCACGGGGCAGGCCCATAAGCCCATCAACCATGTTGCCATTCTAAATCTGCCTGCACATGGTCCATATCCCTGCATTCCCTTCCTGTTCATGCATCTGTCTAAATGCATCTTACTGTTGCTGTTATATCTGCTTCTGCCGCAGTATGTTCCAGGCACCTACCACCCTATCTCCTTTAAACTTTTCCCCCCGCACTTTAAATCTATGCCTGTGGTATTTGACATTTCCACCCTGAGAAAAAGACTCCCAACTATCCACCCCATTCATACCTCTCATAATTTTTATATACTTCTATCAGGTTGCCCCTCAATGCTCTGTCGAAAACAATCCAAGTCCAATAATCTCCCTTATAACTAATACAGTCCAATTCGGACCACATCCTGTAAATGTCTTTTGCACCCATTCTAAAGCCTCCAATGGTGTAGTGATAAGAACTGCACAAAATACTCCATATGTGGCCTAACTAAAGCTTAGCGCAGCAGCAACACAACTTGCCAACCTTCATATGCAGTGCCCTGACTAGTGAAGGTAAGCATGCCGTATACCTTCTTTACCACCTTATCCACTTGTGTTGCCGCTTTCATGGAGCTATGGACTTGCACCACAAGATCCTGCTTCATATCAATGCTCCTAAGAGTCCGGCCATTTACAGTATACTTTCTTCCTGCATTTGACCTCCCAAAATTCGTTATTTCACACTTGTTTGGATTGATCTCCATTTGCCATTTCTCCACCTGATTTTCCAGCTGATTTATAGCCCGCTACCTCAGTTGATATTCTTGATGAGAAGGCTCAGGACTCATGGGGAGGTGGTGGAACAAAGATAGACTGTCTTCCAGTTATATCTTTTTATTCTTAAACTATTCAAAATGGCATAAGACTGTGGCAACAGTTGAAGCTTTTCACTATTATTCACTGTAAAATGCAAGTGAAAAAAAATCATTCATTCATTTAAGAGAGCCCAATGATCCAGATATCTGAATCCCTCCCTTCTCCACCAGCTGTTTAGCCACGCATTCGATTGTATTACCTTCCTACTTCTGGCTTCACTGGCATATGGCATAGGCACTAACTCTGAGATTACAACCCCAGAGGTCCTGCTTTTCAACTTGCTGCCTAATTCTCTAAATGCCCTTTGCAGGACCTCATCCCTCATTCTACCTGTGTCATTCGTACCAATATGGGCTGTGACCTCTGGCTGTTGACCCTCCTCTGTCAGAATAATAATTGATGTCAGGAACAGTCACTCTCACCTCACCTCTTGAGTTCATTTGTTTTGTCCATGCTTTAACAAAGGCTGTAAGATAGACTGTCTTCCAGTAATATCTTTTTATTCTTAAACTATTCAAAATTTAAACTAGTCAACAAAGGCTATAATGAGCTCAGGAATCACTTTACTGATGATTGGGAGTAGATTAATGGGGAAGTAATTGTTGAGTTGGATTTGTCTGTCTTTTTGTGTATGGGACATACTTGGGCAGTTTTGATTGCCAGGTAGATGCCAGTGTTGTAGCTGTACTGGAACACCTTGGCTGGAGTGGGGGGTGCAGCAAGGTTTGAAGCATTTCTACAGTACCTTTACCAGAATATTATCAGGGCCATCGCATTTGCAGTATCATGTGCCTTTAGCCATTTTGTTAATATCATGTGGAGTGAATTGAATTGATTAAATCTATAATGCTGATGGGCTCCTAATGAGAGCCCAGCTCTCTTCAATGTTGGAACTAAATGGACACTTAAAAGCAGAATTGTTTATAATCCACTACTTTCCACACCTTTCTGGAACTTCGGGCATCTCCACAATGGGAAAATGCAATCTGTTGCCATTGTCTCCAATTGTAAATGCCTTGCAACTTCTTCCCAGTAAAACAATCTAAGCTTTCATTTGATCTCCATCAATCAAACCTTCTAAGTATACTTTCAAGCAGACTTCAAAATATATCCCACAACACAACTCGTTTTACATTATTTTGAGCCTGCATCTGATTAATCTAGCCTCCTGTCATTCTGCTTCCAACTGTTATTACAGCTGGGATGCGTGCACTAGTTCCTGCGTGTCATGGTATTCCTCTAGTGCATGAGCATGGAGGAGTATAGAGTTAATGATTCTTATTGTGCAACATCCTCTCCCTTTTAAGGCACCCTTTGAAATGTTGTCATCTAAGGGACTCGTATGTAATTCTCATTTAAAGATTAAACCTTCCCCACCCCCTCCCTGCTATCTGCTCTACTTTAATTTTAGGAAACAACATTTTAGATTTGCTCACTCCTACCTCTGACTCCACTGCTCAGAATGTTGTTATCAACTTTGAACATGGAGTAAAAATAACCAAGGTGATGCAGCTCTCTGCGAGTCCCTTTCCTACAAGTCAGTCATGTAAGCAATATTTAAACCAGCAGCATTCAATAGGCAGGTTGTTGAAGGCAGGGGAAGTTTGTGAATGTTCCATTTAATTGAGTGATGAGGAAGTGTTGAGAAGCTGCATGAAATGCTGGAGATTTTCAGTTAAATTACATGCAAGTGATTTATTATGAGTGTTCGCGAATGTCCCGCCAATAATTAACTTTTCTCACAAGCTTACCCTCCACCATGGACACAATCAGAACCAATTTTCCCAGTACTGGGGTTCTGTTGCGCAGGCTCCCATGTGATTCTGTGAGCCTGTCCATCATGCCTGTTCTAGTTAGCTGTTCAAAATCCAACTCAATTCATGTCTTGGAGCTCAGCTGACACAAGAATGGCCTAGTGCTTATCTGGAGACCAGTGCTGACACAAATGGATTAAATGGCTTCTTCAGCACAATAACAATTCTGTGATTTTCAAATACTTGCCGATGTTAAATGGCTTATTGGTTTTGTGCATAGTATATGCTGGGTGAATGAGCATGGAAGATGCAAAGGGCTATGAGGGGCATGGGTCACGGAATGGGCAAGTGAGATGGTGGACCAGGTGAGGACTGCAGGGCCTAACAATATAATGGGTCAAAGTCCCAGAGGACTGAGGCCTTCTAACCAGCAAGCTTCTGCATTCTCAAATGTCCTCATTCTTCAAGGACCGCAACTTCCCCCCC
>JAHRHZ010000049.1:21275658-21338099 GCA_024137785.1 Ginglymostoma cirratum
TCCATCCTCTATCCACCTCCCCCTCTCTCCCTATTTATTTCAGAACCCTCTTCCCCTCCCCCATTTCTGATGAAGGGTTTAGGCCCGAAACGTCAAGTTTTTCTGCTCCTATGATGCTGCTTGACCTGCTGTGTTCATCCAGCCCCACGCTAGTTATCTAAGCTTCTGCATTGGCCCACTTCCATGGAGATGGTGGGCCCAACTCCAACTGTACCCATCTTTGTAAAACTAAATTATCGTGGGCAGGGATTCATTTAAAGGTATGTGCTGAGTTGGGAAGTTTCCTAATCTGCCATTCCCACCTTCTTCACAAAAACCCGACTTCAGGTCTTCAGCACTACAGCCAGAATGTCATCAAACCCATAACTTTTGCTATGTCCAGTATACTGACCCATTTCTTAATGTCACGGGGAATGAATCAAATTAGCTAGAATTAGTGGTAAACTTTTTAATACCCAGGCTTCATTTTAAAATCTGGTTGCCAATATTAATATTTCTTGAAGAACTTATAATCTATTTTCCTTCGTGATGGTATTCTAGATATAAGGAAGCTGCAATGGCTTATGAAAATGCCAAAGACTGGGACAATATGATTCGAATCCAGTTGGATCATCTCAGCAATCCAGAAGAAGCTGTTCGCATCATTCGAGAAACCCAGTCAATTGATGGGGCCAAAATGGTAGCCAGGTACAGGGGCTAATTTAATAAACTATAATTAATTGCAGATTATTGTGTCCTAACAGATTTCTATTAAATGAAACCAATTACTTGTTCATCAGGAACAAAAACAGAAGTTGCTGGAAAAGCTCAGCAGGTCTGGCAGCATCTGTGAAGAGAAAATCAGAGTTAACATTTCGGTTCCAGTGACCCTTCCTTAATTCCTGAGTTTTGAGGAAGGGTCCCCAGACCTGAAACATTAACTCTGATATTTGCATCACAGATGCTGTCAGACCTGCTGAGCTTTTCCAGCAACTTCTGGTTTTGTTCCTGGTTTACGGCCTCCGCAGTTCTTTCAGGTTTTTACTTGGAAATCACACTAGTTGCTGCAATTAAAGAAACATTTGTGTCAACTTGACTCCTTGGAAAAAATAATCTGGTATTTAGAAGTTCTGGATTAAAGTTTTAATGCTTTAAAATATTTTAAAGTTTTAACTTGAGCATGCATCATCAACATTTCAGTGCAATATTATGATATTGGTACGTTGCCAGAGATGCCATCATTTATATCTAAGTTTAGATGGGGCCCTGTTTACCTGTTCAGATAGATGTAAAAGATCTCACAACAGTATGATAACAGTCTTCCCTAGATCATCCAAAGCAGATTAACTAGGCATTATTTATTTATGTTGTATTCAAATTTAATTGATACATTTACCAATATAACCAGTATCTGTATTAGAAAAGTGACTAATTTGGCACATGCCAAATTGTAAAAATTTCTTCGAATTCATTTTTTGTTTTGAGTTGTAATTGTATTTGTTGACTAGTTATATGTTGTTCTGTAATCAAAACTTTAAAACATTAATCCTTTCTAAACAAAATCTAAGATTAAAATTACATTGTTTATAACTTGTTCTAATAATAATGTGGAGAAGTGCTTTTCTTATTAGGTTCTTCCTGCATCTCGGTGACTATGGCTCTGCCATCCAGTTCTTGGTGATGTCTAAGTGTAATGATGAAGCATTTCAGCTCGCCCAGCAACATAATCAAATGGAAGTCTATGCTGATATAATTGGTAAACCTATATTTTGGAGGGGAACTCGCTTGAAAATGAGCAAACAGCAGAAATACAAACTCTCACCTAAAGTATTTCTTCAGGTGTCTTAGTTTCATGGTCAAAGAAGATGGAAAATAATAATGAATCTGAATTAGATCAAACAAAATGCAAGAATATTGTCCTTAATGGTTGTGTGAATTTCTATTTTAAAACATTGAAGAATGCAACTAACAGTACAAGCAGACTTGATTGTAGTTGTCGTAAGGCAGCCATTTAGAATCCATTGCCCAAGTGAACCAATGTAATGTAGAATCATACAACATACAACTCGTGACCTAGTTCCATTTGCCAGCATTTGGCCCATATCCCTCTAAACCCTTCCTATTCATAAAGCCATCCAAATGCCTTTTAAATGTTGTAATTGTACCCACCTCAACCACTTCCAGTAGCAGCTCGTTCCAGATGCGCACCACCCTCTGCGTGAAAAAGTTACCCCTCAGGTTCCTTTTAAATCATTCCCCTGTCACCTTAAAACTATGCCCTGTAGTTTTGGACTTCCCCACCCTAGGAAAAAGTTGTCCAGTTCCACATTTGTTTTTTTGACCTTGGCTATTCGCCCTATCCATGACTCTCATGATTTTATAAACCTCAATAAGGTCATCCCTTAGCTCCAACATTGCAGGGAGAAAAGCTGTAGTCTGTTCAGCCTCTCCCTGTGACTCAAATCCTCCAGTTTCAGCAACATCCTTCTAAATCTTTTCTGCACCCTCTCATGTTTACCATCTTTCCTATAGACGGGCAAGCAGAATCGTACACAGTATTGTAAAAGTGGCTTCACCAATGTCCTGTACAGCCACAATATGGCATTCTAACTCCTATACTCAAATGTTCTGATCAGTTAAGGCAAGTGCGCCAAACTCCGCCTTCAACATCATGTCTGCCTGAGACTCCACTTTCAAGGAACCACACTCCTGCATCCCTAGGTCTCTTTGTTCAGCAATACTCGCCAGGACCCTCCTGTAAAGTGTGTAAGTTCTGCCTTGGGTTGTCATACCAAGATGTAACCCCTCACATTTATCTGAATTAAACTCCATCTGCCACTCCTCACCCCATTGGCCCATCTGATCAAGGTCCTGTTGCACTCTGAAGTAATCATCTTCACTGTCCACTCCACTAATATTCCTGACATGGCAGAAAGAGTGTGCCAATTTGTAAGTCAATAGATGTGAATCTGGCAAAGCACAGCAGGTCAGACAGCATCCGTGGAGTAGGAAAGTCAACATTTCGGGCTGAAAACCTTTGTCAGGACTGGGGAGGGAGAGGGGAGCCCAGAAGTAAATGGAGGGAGGCAGTTGGGGCTGGTGGAAAGGTAGATGGGATGGTGATAGGTGGATGCAGATAGTTGTGATTGGTCAGTGGGAAGGGTGGAGCAGATAGGTGAGTAGGAAGGTGGACAGGTTAGTTCAGGTCAGGAAGGCAACGAGAAGGGGCAGGGCTGGATGTGGGATAAAGCTGGGGGTGGATGGGTTTTGAAGCTGATGAAGTCAGTATTAAGGCCATTGGACTGTAAGCTCTCAAGGCAAAATATCAGGTGTTGTTCTCCAGTTTACATTTGGCCTCACTTTTGACAGTGGAGGAGGCTCAGGATAGTCATGTCGCCAATGGAGTGGGAGGGCGAATTAAAATGGATGGCAAACAGAAGATCGGGTTGGTTGGTGCGTGCAGAGCACAGGTGCTCGACAAACCAGTCTCTGATATAGAGGAGACCACATTGGGAGCAATGGATACAGTAGATCAGGTTGGATGAAGTACAAGTGAATTTCTGCTAGATCTGGAAGGATTGTTTGGGGCCTTGGATGGAGGTGAGAGGGGAGGTGCAGGGGCAGGTGTTGCACCTCTTGTGGTTGCAGGGAAAGGTACCGGGTGTGATGGAGAAGCTGATGAACTATTTGTGATTTGTGTCTACATCTCTAGGTCTTGTTTGTTTTCTTCTATTTTCCCTTTTCCAATTTCCTCACCCAATGCCACCAGGACCTGATCCTCTCTGATAGTTCACGTTCAACTAAGATTCACGTATTCACTTTCAGCAAGGGCTGTTGATGGATAGAATTTAGAAGCAAAAAAAAAAGCCATTTTTTCCATACTATGGAGGTTTGATCCCATTTACAGTGCCTCTATCTTCACCTTGGCTCATTCAGCACTTGATGAAGAATGAATCTGGGACTAGCCTGATCTGTATTGTTAAGCTATTTACTGCATATGCCAGCTCAATTGTTTTATATTTCATCAGATAAAAGAACTTTTTTAAATTGCAAGTTTCTCCCCTAGAATTTATCAAAACATTAGTTTAGGTTAGATTAATGTAAGGTTCATACTGCTTCTTGGCAGGTTCCGATGCCAATAATGAAGACTATCAGAGTATTGCATTGTACTTTGAAGGTGAAAAGAAACATTTCTTGGCTGGAAAATTCTTCATGCTTTGCGGCCAGTATACCCGAGTAAGTACTTGATTGTGTATTTGATTTCCCCTTTCAAGATCAGATTTTTTTAAATGAGTAGATGTAAAATAAATACACAGAATACTGGAGAAACACAACAGTCTGGCAACATCTGTGGAGGAAGAAACAGAATTTTGAGTCCAGTAGGGCTCTTTAGTGGAAATGCACTCTGATTTGGACCTAGATGAATGGCACATAATGAGAGTATGTAATGGATATGCATACTAATTTACGAAACTATTAGACAGCTTTCTGTCACATTCAACGAATATGAATAATTCTGGCTCAAACCACCTAGAGAGCATCAAGCAGAGCTTGTCCATTTTGCAGCATGTACTTCATTTCCATGTCATCTTGCAGATCTAAAGGCATTGTCACTGTTGCCATCCGTATCTATTATAACATTTGTGTGGACGTTTCTCCATGTGAGAATGCAGCAACACAGTGTAGAAAATCACTCAATTCAACACAGCCCTGTACTTCCTCACACCTTGGAAAATTTATCAAGAATTACTTTACCTGCTAGTTTAAATGCCTGGCTGTGTAAGGAGTATTAGTGAAGAGTCCATTTTATGGTCTCATGACAGGTCTTTTAAGTGTAATAAACAGACTTGGTTAATTCATATTTGGATTCCTGGCAGCACATCAAGATAGCAGAGTTTCCAAGCCTTTCTGTACATGTCATGAACACACCTGCATGTTTCCTTCTCATGCTATTAAATCTGGCTGGGCCACTTAGCAGCATATCACATTTCCAGGCAATAGCAATTGTGCAACGCTTATGTGACCTAATTTCTCGTCCTGTCCTTTCAATCAAACTTATAGTCATCTCTCCTGATATCTCCTTATGTGGTTCATTATCAAATTTTGTTCCGTAGCACTCCCATGAAAGGACTTAAAATGATTTACTGTGTAAAAATGCTGTACAAATGCAAATTATATTTTTCACACATTGATATTTATTTTAAAGGAATACAGACTACTAACTTTATTCTTATCTATATTTTTTAACAGGCGTTGAAGCACTTCTTGAAATGTCCGGTATCTGAAGATGGCCAAGCTATCGAGATGGCTATTGAAGCGGTAAGAGTACAGTAATGGTGTGTGACAATTGTGAGAGATGAAGAAAAGACTATTCTACAGAACAGCAATCCTTCGGAGGTAGTTGGGAGGGCCTTAATTTTTCATGTAGAAAATAATCCAGAACTTCTCTAAAACAGTATTGTTAGTGCTGACTACCAATTACATGGTTGATAAGGCTTGCTGTTTAAAGCAGTAAGAGGGGTTATATCAAATTTACAGAATAAGAGTGACCTGATGCTGATAAATACATTATAAATCAGCATGGTTACCGGGCAGCAAGTTCGTTTATTTTCTGTCTTTCAATTATTGTTTGAGAAGTGGAGTGATTTCATCAGGGAAAGCAAAACCCTGAAAAACTCAACAAACGGACTGCCCTCTTATTGTGGACGGAAATGTGAATGGAATTCGATTTATAACCTGATTGTGTACCATGATCTTCTCTCACATAGTTACTTCACAAATTATGAAGTGAAAGTTCCTTATTAGAAAACTATTTTTGCCTCTTTGCTGCTGTTAGGATATTGGGAAATAGGAATTGTTAGGAAATTTGGAATTGCCATGTCAGAACTCTGAAGGGTTGTGTCTGCAATAATATAGAAAATATCCTTATCAAATTTGTTGCTCTCAGTTCTGTCTTTCCATCTAACCCAGGTTGATTACAAATTTGTCAAAGCAGAGCAAGAATTTATTTTCTCTGGTTTCTGTTTTCCATTTCTGTTCTCAAATGGAAACCATTATAAAAACCATGAGTTTTTAATTGGAGAAAGAAAACAAAATATTTCTCTGTATATATTATACAAATCTTCATTACTGATTCTCTGTATAGTACAAAATTGAGCCAAAGTTGTGTTTTGTACATTCTGAGGAAGGGTCATTGGACCCAAAAAATTAACTCTTTCTCTCCACAGGTACTGCCAGACCTTAGTTTCTCCAGCAATTTCTGCTTTTGTTTCTGACTTACAGCATCTGCAATTCTTTATTTTTAGCTGCATTCTATAGGTAATAAGTTAATATTCCCCCAATGCATCTTTAGGAAGTGTTAGTTTGTTCCTTATGCTCTTCGAAGATTGTACTTGCTTTTGTGGTAAATGGAGGGATTCTTGTAAGGGTAAAGAAGACACTACAGAATTGTTGATTTCTTTTTAAAGTTGTATTTTCACTTTCGCAAGGTTGGACAAGCCAAAGATGACATGCTAACTAGTCAGCTCATTGATTATCTAATGGGTGAGAGCGATGGAATGCCTAAGGTAACTTTGATTCTGAATTAATAATGCGAGATATTTTCTTATTTATTTGTACATTATATATCACATTATGTTTTGATGTACTTTTCAATAATTTTGTAATATTCAGGGGAGGTGATGGCCTACTGGTATTATGGCTAGAGTGTTTATCTGGGCACCCAGGATTGAATCCCACCATGGCAGATGGTGGAATTTGTCCCATGTACAGATTTCTTACAAGTTATTTATGTCTCCACTGTGGTCTACTGTCTTTCAGCACTGTCAAAAGCTTAATACAGTCAAACTGATCAAATTTTGTTCTCAAATTCTACAAAACAAACACATAATTCCTGTTCATATTCTTTCATGTTTCAAATTTTGACATTTTTTTCTTATTTTTGCTTTCAGACAGCGACATACATTTTGCAGTTGCATCTTTTGCCTCTGTCTTTTCTTGCCTCATCACCATTCCCTTTGAACCTGTATTCCACTACTATCAAAGACAGCATTCTTTTGGTCCCCTTGCTCAAAACTGAATGCACTGCTAACAATTCTCCATTCTGATGAAAGACCTTTGCCCTATAATGTTAACACTTGTTTCTTTCTCCACAGATGTTGTCTGAACTGCTGAATGTTTCTAGCATTTTCTAATTTTATTTCAGGACCCTTGAATTTGACCAGTTATTTTCTAACTATTTAAAACCTCAAATTTTTGAAACCATTTTTTTGATGACAAAGATGGTAAGATCCTTTGAAAATTTCAAAAATATCAATCTTGAGCAGAAATGTGTCAGGACATTCGATTTCCAGCTAAACGCTCTTGTTACATTTTTCTGCACTCTGAAATTGTCTCATTAAACCAAACATGCTGAATACTGATACTGAAAAGATTCTGTATGAATTTTGTGTGCATTTATTAGTTGCTAAATAGCTGAAGTAGACAAATTTACACTTAAAATTCAATACCTTGCTTCCCACTCCAACCTCCCATGCCACTATTTCTCCCTTTTCACCTTGCCAATATAGGATGCAAAGTATCTTTTCCGACTGTATATGGCATTGAAGCAATATCGAGAAGCAGCCAGAACAGCCATAATAATCGCTCGAGAAGAGCAATCTGCAGGTACGATCCAGGAAAAAAATCTATGTGGAAAAGTGGGTTTTTTTCCCCTCTCTGAGAGTGAACCTTTATGGGATCAATATTTTCATCTTGCCTTTTAGAAATTAATCTGCAAATAATCAGTTTGCTAGTGTCCAGTCCAAGAAAGTCAGTTCTGCTTAAACAAATCCAGTTGCTCTAAAACCCCAGAAAATTTCATGTCTGTCATAGATTAATAGTCTAATGAGACAGCTGTATTTTAACTGGCAAAGAATAAACTGTAAAATTTTACTTTCATGTAAGATATTAAGAAGGCAGTGAGGTTTATTGTATGTTTTGCATTGTTTCAGGAAACTACAGGAATGCACATGATGTGTTATTTAGTATGTACACAGAGCTCAAGGCGCACAAAATCAAAATCCCCTCCGAAATGGTGACAAACCTTATGATTCTACACAGCTACATTCTGGTAAAGGTAGGAAGCTAAAACCACTCATGTTTATTATTAAGGTAGAAGCTTTTGTGTGTCATGAGCTTAGTACTCCATGCATTTTCTGGGCAGTGTGGTCTAGAATTATGTGCTTAACAGGCAATTCTTAGCTGGTGCTTTATACATGTATACCCACATTTTCTGGATAGAAAGAGCTTCTATGGCTACCATTGGCTACCAAGGATACTTGCCCCATTACACCACATGCAAATTACCATACCTTCATAGTATATTACCAACTGCAAGGTCCCTTCCAAGCCACTCACCATCCTGACCGAAAGATGTCACTGGATCAAAATCCTGGAACTCTCTCGCTAATGGCCACACACCATGATGAATAAAGAAATGGCAAAGGCAGTAGAAATGAGGAAAAAGGAAGATGAATGATCAGCTTATCCAAGATTGGCCATTTTATACCAACAACTCTAGGGAATTCCTCATCTAATTTGAGGTCATGGAACCAGGTGGAATTCCTCAGAGAGGGAAGGAAAATTCTTCAACAAGTCAAACTCTTGAGCTCCTTGGTGGCCAAATTTGAAGAGATTAGTTAGACATCTGATATATCAAAACAAGTATGTCTACAGTATAGAATGTGGTTGACCTAAATGAGGGAAAACGGATGTAGAATTAAACTATTAGTATTTATTTAGGTTAACAAGTGCAGGAAGGAATCTTATTGTTACTAAGATTGATAGGATCTGGTCATCTCACTCTGCTATGCTACTCCCTGCCACTACCCCCAGCCAAACATCCTTTGATGTTTCCCTGTGTCCTAATGCTGAACTGACATCTTCCTCTAATGTCTCTGCTGTCTTCCTCATGCTCTGTTTGAGCTGATCTCATTCACAAGATTCATGCTGTGTTCCTTTGACCGTATTAAACATCTCCACGTTGTCTTCCATCTTAGTTGATGTTGTAACTGGTTCTCTTTCTTTCAGGTGTTATACCACTTCTTCCCTTAAACTTCCATCATTGTCCCCTTATCAGAAAATCAGTCTTTGAACTCACATTGCAAATTACCAATCATCCCCAGCCACCTTGAACCTTGTTGTTTCCCAAATCCATATTTTCCTGAAGTTCCACGAATGCCGCCTATTAGGTTTTACACTGCCATGTACAAAACAACTCATATCATGTATGAAATCTTCTGTGACCGTGAGCAAAGGTAAAGTTTCTCCGTTCATCCTTCTACCTGTAGCTTTTCTTATACTCCATTCCTATCTAATTATAGCCAGAGAATCACTTATGAATGATTGATTTGATTTATTATCATGTGCACCCAAGCACGGCGAAAAGCTTTGTGTGCGAGCAGTAATGCGCAAAGCAAGGTCAACATTATTTGACGTCAGAGAGTCATTCATCAGTTTAATGGCAGTCGGGAAGAGGCTGTTCTTGAACCTGTTGGTGCATGTGTTCAAGTTTCTGTATCTTCTGCCTGACGGAAGAGGTTGTAGGAGAGCATTACTGGGGTTGGAGGGGTCTTTGATGTTGGCAGCCTTTCTGCAGCAACGAGAAATGGCTTTAGCACTACTACTTCTGGTGACCCTCAAGGAGCTATCCGTGGCTTCCACCTATTTCTTATCTACTTGGTGCCCATTGGTGATATCATATGAAGCTGCAGCATTACTTTTCACATGCATACAGATAACTCCCAATTCTACTACACCATTGCCTCTCTCAACTGTTTCACTGTTGCTAAATTACCAGACTCCTTACTTGATGTGTAATACTAGGTGAGCAGAAATTTTTTTCTGATTAAGTGTTAGGAAGCCATTATCAGTACCGTTTCCAAACTCTTCTCTACCCACCCCATCCTTCACCCAGGCAACAATCTGAGAACAAGTCAATCTACTTGCAAACCTGGTGCCACATTTGAGCCGTGATAAGCCCATGTCCTTCTATGCTTATTTTCACCTCCATAACTTCACTCAACTTCATCTCAATTGTTGTGCTGCTGAAACTCTCTCGCAGTCTTTCCTTCCATTAAGATCAAGGAAAAATCCTCCCAAACGTGCAACTTTGCCTCATCTAGAGAGCTAATTCTCATCTAAAGCTGACATTGACGTGGAAATCCAACACTGCTTCCAATCTGCGAGCACCACCTTTAGATGCCCAAAGTGAGTGTCTTTGACTGTAAAAAGCCATTCTGCTACCAGTATCCTCATGTATAAGGCAGATGTCCTTCAAACTCCTCTTTATGGCTTAGAAGTTGGAAATAGGTGTAGATGCCACCTGAAGGCACTGGAGAAGTACCATCAATGCTTTTTGAAATGGATTCTCCACATCAGCTGAGAGAACAGGCATACTAACACCAGCATCAAGTCCATGATCATCTGAAACAAACTCCACTGGACCGGCCATGTGCTTAGAATGCCTGAGTTCTGAGCGCCACTGCAAATCTTCTTCACCCAGTTTAAGGAAGGCACTGAAATGAGAAGATGACCAAGCATCTGCTTCAGATCTGCTCCCTGAAGGCTTACCTCAAGAAATGCAACATAGACGTCAACGCCTGGGAGACTCTCACTCCGAAGAAGCCAACTTGGAGGAATTTCTGGTGTGAAGGGACACAATTTTTTGGGAACGCCCATCAGCAAGAGGAAATATGGAAAAGGAATTTGAGAAAGGAATGCCACTATCTCAAGCTCAAGGACCAATTCCTGGAAATGCCTGGCAAATGTGTGGTCAAAGATTTTGCTGTAAGATCAGGTTCATCAGTTATAGAACCCATGACCAGTGACATGGTATTTCCTAGGTGGACAATCATATTCCTTGCCAAAGATTTGGTCTCCCCAGTGTAGAGATGAGTAGAGGTGACCGCATCAGAAGCAGAAAATATAGTATACTAAATGGAAAGAAATGAAAGTTAATTGCTATTGTGATGAAGGTTCATAATACATTATTATGGATTCTAAAAAGGAGGTAAAGAGATTCTTTTTGTTTCTGTGAAGACGAGTTTTAAGTATCAGAAACCTTTTTTAGTAATGGATCAAAACATAATTTCGAAGAAGTTGTGTGACTTACACGAAATTGCTCGACAAGGTACCTGGTGAGATAATTGCTGAACGTTTCTTCTGCCAATCTACAGAATCTCCTTTTACACTCTACAAAAGAGAGGCCAGACGCAGTTTCAGTTCAGAAGATGAATAACAGCAGAAGGGCAGTTCAGTTTGGTCATCTCTATGTCGTCAGGGCTGAAAAGAAGTCTTAAGCTATTTTAGCAGTTCCAAAAGACAGGGTTGAAAGAAGCCCTGAGCTTTCTTTAGAGTTCAGTGAAAAAAAGTCAGAGTTAACTTGTGTCCATGTGTCTCAGGGAGAGAGAGCCGCAGAGAGAATCACTGGTGAATGTGCAGAAAACCACTGAAAGGAAATGCTTGCAATCCCTTCGGATGAATAAGAAATTAAAGCGTGAAGATAGGAGTGCTATTTCACCAGGGTTAAGTATTTTTAGAGGATATTGCTGGGGAAAAGGATCGAATTTTTTTGCTGTGTATAAAAATGATTTTAAAAATCTTGCCCTTTTTACACATATAGCTTTATTTTATCTTTCTTTTGTGTAATAAACCTTTTAATGTTAAAAGTACATTGGCAGCATCTTGTGAATGTGTTCATTGACCCATGACCATGCTCACCAAATTACAAAAATAAAACATTGTTTATCAGGCCAGATTTCACTCGGGGACCTAACTTCTCCACTATTATCGTCACTAAAGATCATAACACTGTTTCGCTTGGAAGAAGTTTGGGAGCCTTGTCTTTTCATCTCCTAACTTTTTGATGTTCAAGTATTGTGGCATCTACTGTTGCGCAGAAAAGTGCCATAGAAAAGGGATTTGTGCTAGGGTGACTGAGGACCATCAAAACCTGCTCCTTCTATGCAGTGAAGCATCTTAGGATGTTTCAGTACATGAAAGGCAATAGCTCCATACAAATTATCATTTCTATTCTTTTCTTAATTGAAGATTTATTTCCTCTTTGTAGACTCATGTGAAGCGTGGAGACCACATGAAAGGAGCAAGGATGCTCATCCGAGTTGCAAATAATATCAGCAAGTTTCCATCTCGTAAGTATCATGTGTAAATTCAAAAGAAACCTTCATGCCATGGCTTGGTGTTTTTCATAAAATCCAAATCTTTCATCATTACAAACTGTTACTGTTATACTGAAGGTGGACTAAATTGTATAAAATAATGTTCAGTTGCAGCTATAATATGGCATGTATCCTTAATTAAATGAAAAAGTATGGCTCTCATATGAATTTTAGCAAGTCTGTGACAAAGTACTGCATAAAATGCTGGTTAACAGAATTGAGGTTTACAGAATAGAAGGGTCGGTATTGGCTTGGAAATTGGTAATTGGCTTAGTGAAGAAAATGACAGAAGATTGGTTGGCAGTGGTGTTTGCCAAGGTACAATGCCAGAATCACTGTTGTTTATGTTTTGTTTTATTTACTTGTGAGACATGAACATCACTGACTGGGCCAGCATTTATTTTCCATCCCTTGAAGATGGTGGTTAACTGCTTTCTTGATCTGCTGCAATCTGTGTGCTGTAGGTAGACTCTCAATGCCATTAGGGAGGGAATTCCAGGATTTTGACCCAAGTGACAGTAAAGGAATAGCGATATATTTACAAGTCAGGGTGGTGTGTGGATTGGAGGGGAACTTGCAAGTGGTTGGGTTCCCATTTATCTGATGCTCTTGTCCTTCTAGATGGTCTAAGCAATTAAATGGATTTAGAAATTATAAAAAAATTTGTTGATGATTCCAGTTTTGGAGATGTGACTGACAGAATGATACAAATTGACTGTAACCGGTCATGGACGGGCTAACAGAATGATCAGGCAAGTGGAAAATGGAATTTAATACAGAAAGAGTGTGAGGTGATGTACTCTGGTAGAGACAATATAGAGAGACAATGTGGACTACATAGCACAGTTCTAAAAAGCACACAGGGACAAAGGTGCTTGGGGTTCATGTGGATAGATTTTTGGAGGTTTCAGGACATGTTGAGAGAACAGTTGACAAAGCATGTGGAATCTCAGGCCACGTAAGTAGAGGTGTCGAGTACAAAAGCAGAATAAAGTTGAATGAAGCTCTGGTCAAAACTATGATTAGGTCATTATTAGAATATGTTGCCCAGTTCTGGTACCAGAGAAAGGTCCTTGAGAGGATCTAGTGGAGATTTATTGTGATGGTTTTAGGTATGAGGGATCTTAGCTACGAGGGATTTTAGCTACAGGGATTACGTAAAGGGAACAAAATCATGACAGGTTTCGATAAGGTTGACACAAAACTGTTCCGTTAGCTCATGGTATAGGGAGCAAGGGACAAAGATTTAAGATGTTGGACAAGAAATGCCAGAGGAATGTGAGAAAGAACATTTTTTACGCAGTGAATGATAATGACATGGAACCTAATGCTTATAATCGTTTCAAAAGGAACTTGAAAGGCACTGGAGGGAACTACAGAGAAATAATGGATCTGATTGGACTGCTGTGCCATTCAGTAAGATCATGGTTGATTTAATTGTAAGCTCAACTATGCCTTCCATACCCCCGATAATCTTCCATCCTCTTGGTAGTCAAGAATCTACCCACCTCTGCCTTAAAAAGACTTAAAGATTCTACACCCAATGCCTTTTTGAGGAAGGAAATTCTAAACAGACTCCACTCTCAGAAAATTTCCTCATCTTTCTTAAATGGGCAACCTCCTATTTTTAAACTATGACACCTTGTTCTCAATTCTCCCATTAGAGGAAACATCCTTTCCACATCCACAAGGTCCACTCCCTTGAAATATATTGCCGTTCCTTCAGGGTTGCTGAGTCAAAATCCTGGAATTCCCTCCCTAATGGCATTGTGGGTATACCTACAGCACGTGGACTGCAGCTGTTCAAGAAGGCAGCTCACTACCACCTTCTCAAGGGCAAATATGAATGGGCAATAAATGCCAGCATAGCCAGTAACACCCACATCCCGCAAGTAAATATAAAAAACTTTGCTGAAACTGCTTCCAAGAATTAACATTCTTCTGTAAGTACAATGACCAATACTGCACGCCATACTCCAGATGCAGTCTCACCAATGCCCCATATAATTGAAGTGTAACCTCCCTACTCTTGCATTCGTTTTCCCTCCCAATAAAACATAAAATTCCATTAGTTTTCCTGATTACTTGCTGAACCTACTTACCAATCTTCTGTAGTCCATATTTCTCAGCAACTTCTCTCCATTAATATGTTTCACTTTTATTCTTCCTGCCAAAATGAATGCTTTTATACTTTCTCACATTACTCCATTAGTCAGATCTTTGTCCACCCACTTACCTATATTCATTTGTAAACTCCTCATATCCTCTTCACAGCTGACCTATCTTTATGTAACTAGCAAATTTGCCTGCCGTGTGTTTGGTCCCTTCATCCATATCATTTATATACACTGTAGAATTGAGACCCCAACACTTATTCCAACGCACATAACATCTTGCCACCTGAAAAAGACCCATTTATTCCTACTCTCTGCTTCCTGTTACCCATCCAGTCTTCTTATCCATGCCTGTATGTCAAATCCAACACCTGAGCTCTTGTTTTCAACAACAACTTTTGTGGCATCTTATAAAATGCCTTCTGAAAATCTCAGTACATTTTCAATGAACTCCAACAAATTAGTTAAAGATGATTTTCCTTTAACAAAACCCATGCTGGCTATGCTACCTTACCTTGAACTTATCAAAGTGCCCTGTTATAGGACCTTTAAGAATGGCTTCTATCATTTTTCCTATCACAGATGTTAAGCTAACTGGCCTGTAGTTTTCTGCTTTCTGCACCCCTTCCTTTTTGAATAAAAAGAGGTACAATAGCTATTTTCTAATCTAAAGGAGCCTTCCTTGAATCAAATTAATTTTGGAAAACCTTTACAGACATCCATGGATTCAAAGGCTGAACAGCCTCTTTTGTGCTGTTATGACTCTCGTAATGGTTAAGCACCTTATTTCAGTCATTTATACATTTTTTGGTATTTTGGTGAAGTTAAAATCAAAGTTTGGGAGAACCAAGGACCAGTTGTTCTTCTAATAAAGTCAACATTTTCATCACAGTAAAATTTAACACTCTCTTAAAGGATGCAATAAAGGTTCATGCATATAAATCTGGATTAATATTCCACTACGTATTTTACTTTGTAAGTTTTGTGTGCTTATCCAGAGTAGGATGACCATGTGTGAAACATGTTTTATGCAGTTAGTGACTAGGCACTTAATGCCTATTAGTTACATTAGCTAAGTGTAACTCAAAATTTCCAACATCAAACTGATTCCTTCAGAAAATCAATCTCTAAACCATAAATTTAAAACATTGTTTTTCTGTATCATTCTCAGCCCTTTTGTATACTATTAAAATATACACTTGGGCATTGGTTGAGATTCTACAGACAGATGCTTGGAGTCTGGACATACTCTAAAATGCCCATTAACATGAGAGAACAACCAATTTTTCATTCCTTCTGTAGGTTCCATGCAAGGATAATAAAGAAAAAAACTCAAAATTTCCAAAATGCCTTTCATGACTTGCATAGCTCCCAAAATACTTCTGAATTATAGCCACCATTAGAAATTTTCTGATCACCCTGGTCGGAGATGTTATTAGACAGCGCTGCAGCAGATGGGGCTTGAACCTAGGACTCATGGCTCAGAGATAGTGCCCCTATCACTGCACCACAAGAGCCCCCCAGTAGACACTGTTACACTGAAGGAAATGCAGCAGTCAATTTACACACAGCAAACTGTTTGCAGTGATAATGACCAGATAATCTGTTCTTGTGATGTTGACTGATGAATGAATAATGGCCCCGACACCAACAGTAGTTGCCCTGCACCTCAGAGTAACACCGTGGCATTTTTTACATCCATCTTAGAGAGCAGATGAAGCCTCAATTTAATATAAATGTCTGAAAGGCACAACCTCCAATAGTGTAGCACTCTTGCAGTGTTATACTGGAATATCTACCTGGATTTTTGAGCTCAATCTGATAACCTCTGACTAGAAGTGACCGTGCTACCCTCAGCACCATAGCTATGAGGCAAAGAGCAGATAATCATACCATGGTGTAACCAGTGTACATTATCATTCCATCCACGCACTTAGCCACAAACATCCTGGTAAAGGTGTTGAATAACATTTCTCAAAAGCACACCATGAATCATCTAGTTTTAACATTTTGAATTCAAGGACAATTTACAGCTGAAAACTCTCAGATACATGAAACTATATTACGATTAAAAGCATTAATAGCTCTGAGTTTTTTGTTTATAGATTTTGATTTTGTTATAATAAATTTATGGAATTGGAAAACTCTTGCAGCACCATAAATCACAAAAACAGCTATGAAAGTGTCTGGAAAATTTCAGCAGGTCTGGCAGCATCTGTGAAGAAAAAATGGTCCGAGGAACGGTCACGGACCCGAAACGTTAACTCTGATTTTTTTCTCCACAGGTGCTGCCAGATCTGCTGAGCTTTTCCAGACACTGTTTTTGTTCCTGATTTACAGCATCCGCAGTTCTTCCGGTTTTTATAAAAGCATCTGTTTCATTTGCTCCTAAGGATGTTTATTTCTTATACTTGCATATTTTTTCAGACATTGTACCCATTCTAACATCAACAGTAATTGAATGTCACCGAGCAGGGTTGAGGAACTCTGCCTTTAGTTTTGCTGCTATGCTGATGAGACCAGAATACAGAAACAATATTGATCCAAAGTACAAGAAGAAGATAGAAGCTATGGTTAGGTAAGCATTGGTGTCAAGTGTCACTTCAAAAATCTTCAGAAGTTCTCACATAACAATGATTTATCATGCTATGCTAAATAGTGGCCATTAGTATAAAGTATCTTATTTAACATGTCAAATGAAAAACAGTCACACCTAGCTATCCAAAGACAAGCCACACTGAGTATTAGACTGAATAGACAAGTGCAATCCTACTAGGGTTGCCAACTATGATTAAATCTAATCCTGGAGATTTCATCGCATGAATTGCGGTATACTCCACTCGTAAGTTAGTTGACAAACATGTCCATTCTTGTGACGTACTGCCTTCCTTCACCAGTTAGATAGCAAAAATATTCGTTACCCAATTGGATAATGCTTTACTGTTAACCAGACAGCACACTTTCCCCAATTTGCAATATTTTTAATGTGGTTAAGAGAAATGTTTAATGATTATTACAAAAAAAATTGACATTGCTCCCTTTCTCATTCATAGAACATAGAACAGTATAACATAGGAACGGACCCTTTGGCCCACCATGTCTGCACCGATGATGCCCTTCTAAACTAATACATCTGCCTGCACATGGTCCGGATTTCTTTATTCCCTGTCTGTTCACATGTCAGTCTAAAAGTCTCTTAAACATTGCTATTGTATCTGCTTCTACCACCTCCTCTGACAGTGTGTTCCAGGTACCTACCACCTGTGTAAAAAAAAAAAACTTGCCTCACATCAAACCTTTGCCCCACAGTATTTGACATTTCCACCCTGAGAGAGACTCCAATGAACCACCCTATCCATGCCTCTCATAATTTTAGATACTTTTATCAGGTTGCCCTCTCAGCCTCCAATGCTCAAGTGAAAACAATGCAAGTTTTGTCCAACTCCTCCTTATAGCTAATGCACTCCAATCCAGGCCACATCCTAGTAAACCTTATTTGCATGCTATCCAAAGACTCAACATTCTTCGTACAGTGTGTCGACCAGAACTGCACATAATATTCCAAATGCAACCTGAGCAAATTCTTACACAGCTGCAAAATGACTTGCCAACTTTTATACTGAATGCCCAGACCGATGAAGACAAGTATGCTGTATACCTTCTTCACTATCTTATTCACTTGCAATGCCACTTTCAGGGAGCTATCGAATTGCACCTAAAGATCCCTCTGTACATCAATGGTTCTCAGGGTCCTACTAATTACTGCATAGTTTCCATCTGCCATCTTTCAGCCAAACTTTCCAGCTAATATATGTGTCTTGTATCCTTTGACAATCTTCCTCACCACCCATAACTCCAAACAATTTTCATGTCGTCTGCGAGTCTGCTAAACAGACCACTGTCATTTTCAACCAAATCCTTTATGTAAATGACAAATAACAGAGACCCCAGCATTGATTCTTGTGGAACACCAAAGATCACAGACCTCCTGTTATTATAGTCCCTAACCCTGACACTAACCGTCCACAATTATCATCTATCTTGTATGACTAAGGCAATTTTGTATCCAATTTAACAACAATTTTTGGATCATATGTGACTTAATATTCTATCTTACCATAAGAGACCTTGTAAAATGCTTTAATAAAGTCGATTTACACTACGTCTACTGCCCTCATCATTGTCGCCACTTCCTCAAAACCTCAGTCAAATTTGTGAGACATCTGCACAAAGCCATGCTGACTGTCCCTACTAAGCCCATTTTTTCCCAAATGTGAGTAAATCCTGATCCTAAGACTCTTCTCCAGTAATTTGCCTACCCCTGATGTAAGGTTCACCAGCCTATAATTTCCTAGATTATTCTGTTGCCTTTCTTAAACATTGGCAATTCTCCTTGGGTGGAACTGAGAAATAAGAAAGGGACGAACACCTTATTGGGATTGTACTATAGACCCCCCAGTAGTCAGCGGGAAAGTGAGAAACAAATTTGTAAGGAGGTCTCTGTTATCTGTGAGAATAATAGAGTGGTTATGGTAGGGGATTTTAATTTTCCAAACATAGACTGGGACTGCCACAGTATTAAGGATGGAGAGGAATTTGTTGTGTGCACAAGAAAATTTTCTGATTCAGTAATGTGGATGTACCTACGACAGAAGATGCAAAACTTGACCTCCCCTTGGGAAATAAGGCAGGGCAGGTGACTGAAGTGTTTGAGAGGGAGCACTCTGGGGCTGTGACTGTAATTCTATTAGTTTTAAAATAGTAATGGAAAAGGATAGACTGGATCTAAAAGTTAAAGTTCTAAATTGGAAGAAAGCCAATTTTGACAGTGTTAGGCAAGAATGTTCAAAACTTGATTAGGGGCGTATATAGGGACAGCTGCAAAATGGGAAGCCTTCAAAAATGAGACAGCGTGAGTCCAGAGGCAGTATGTTCCTGTTAGGGTGAAGGGCAATGCTGGTAGGTGTAGAGAATGATGGATGGAAAGAGAAATTGAGGTTTTGGTCAAGGTAAAAAAAAGGAAGCAAATGTCAAGTATAGACAGCAGGGATCAAGTGAATACCTAGAAGAGTATAAAGGCGGTAGGAGTATACTTAAGAGGGAAATCAGGAGGTCAAAACGAGAACATGAAATAGCTTTGGCAAGTAGGGTTAAGGAGAATCCAAAGGGGTTCTACAAATATATTAAGGGCAAAAGGGTAACTAGGGAGAGAATGGAGCCCCTTAAGGATCAGCAAGGCCACCTATGTGTAGAACCACAGGAGATGGGGGAGATACTAAATGAGTATTTTGCATCAGTGTTTACTGTGGAGAAGGAGATGGAAGGTATATAAAGTGGGGAAACAAATAGCGACATCTTGAAAAATGTCCATAATACAGAGGAGGAGGTGCTGAATGTCTTAAAATGCATAAAGGTGGATAAACTCCTTGGACCTGATTAGGTGAACCGTAGAACACTGGGAAGCGAGGGAAGAGATTGCTGGGCCCCTTGCTGAGATATTTGTATCATCGATAGCCACAGGTGAAGTGCTGAAAGACTGGAGGTTGGCTGACATTGTGCCACTATTTAATAAAGGTGGTAAGGAAAAGCCGGAGAACTATAGACCCGTGAGCCTGACGTTGGAGGTGTGCAAGTTGTTGGAGGGAATCCTGAGGGACAGGATTTTTATGTATTTGGTAACGCAAGGACTAATAAGAGATAGTCAACTTGGCTTTGTACATGGGAAATCGTGTCTCACGAACTTGATTGAGTTTTTTGGTGAAGTAACAAACAGGATTGATGAGAGCAGAGTAGTGGATGTGATCTGTATGGACTTGAATAAGGCGTTCAACAAGGTTCCTCATAGTAGACTGGTTAGGAAGGGTAGATCACATGGAATACAGGGAGAACTAGTTATTTGGATACAGAACCAGCTCAAAGCTAGAAGACAGAGGGTGGTGGTGGAGGATTGCTTTTCAGACTGGAGGCCTGTGACCAGCAGTGTGCCACAAGGATCGGTGCTGGGTCCACTGCTTTTTAGAACATAGAACAGTACAGCACAGTACAGGCCCTTCGGCCCACCATGTTGTGCTGAACTTTTACCCTAAACCTAAGGTCTATCTAACCTCCACTCCTACCTTATACTATCATCCATAGGCCTATCTAATAGCCACTTAAATGCCCCTAATGAGGCCGACTCCACTACCCTCTCAGGCAATGCATTCCAAGCCCCTACCACTCTCTGAGTAAAGAACCTACCTCTGACGTTTCCCCTGTATCTACCTCCACTCACTTTAAAACTATGCCCCCTCGTAATAGCTACCTCCACCCTAGGAAAAAATCTCTGGCTGTCTACTCTATCTATACCTCTGATCATCTTGTACACCTCTATCAAGTCACCTCATCCTTCGTCGTTCTAAAGAGAAAAGCCCTAGTTCTCGCAACCTTTCCTCGTAAGACCTTCCCTCCATTCCAGGCAACATCCTGGTAAATCTCCTCTGCACCTTTTCCAACACCTCCACATCTTTCCTGTAATGAGGCGACCAGAACTGGACACAATACTCCAGATGCGGCCGAACCAGGCTTTTGTATAGCTGGAGCGTAACTTCACGGCTCTTGAACTCAATCCCTCTATTAATGAAAGCTAACACACTATATGCCTTCTTAACAACTCTATCCACCTGGGTAGCAGCTTTCAGGGAACTGTGAACATGAACCCCAAGATCCCTCTGCTCCTCCACACTGCCAAGAATCTTTCCGTTAACCCTGTATTCTGCTTTCAGGTTTGTCCTTCCAAACTGAATCACCTCACACTTTTCAGGGTTAAACACCATCTGCCACTCTCAGCCCAGCTCTGCATCCTACCAATGTCCCTTTGTAACCTAGAACAGCCCTCCGCACTGTCCACAACGTGACTCACCTTCATATCGTCTGCAAACTTGCTGATCCACCCTTCCATTCCTACATCCAAATCATTTACAAAAATCACAAATAGAAGAGGACCCAAGACAGATCCTTGTGGTACACCACTCGTAACTGACCACCATGTTGAATATTTTCCGTCCACTGCCACTTTTTGTCTTCTAAGGGTCAGCCAATTCTGAATCCAATCTGCCACATACCCATGCCTCCTTACTTTCTGCATGAGCCTACCATGGGGAATCTTATCAAATGCTTTACTTAAATCCATGTATACCACATCCACTGCTCTACCTTCATCCACGTCATTTTGTCATTTATATAAATGATTTGGAGTGTGAACATAAGAGGTATGGTTAGTAAATTTGCAGATGACACTAAAATTGCAAGTGTAGTGGATAACAGGATATTGATCAGATGTGCCAATGGGCCAAGGAGTGGCAGATGCAGTTTAACTTAGATAAATGTGAGGTGCTGTATTTTGGAAAGGCAAGTCAGGGCAGGACGTATACACTTAATGGTAAAGTCCCAGGGAATACTGCTGAACAAAGACACCTTGGAGCACAGGTTCATAGTTCCGTGAAAGTGGAGTTGCAGGTGGATAGGATAGTGAAGAAGGCATTTGGTATGCTTGCCTTTACTGGTCAATGCATTGAGTTTCGGAGTTGGGAGGTCATATTGTGGCTGTACAGGACATTGGTTTGGCCACTTTTGGAGCATTGTGTGCAGTTCTGGTCACCCTCCTATAGGAAGGATGTTGTGAAACTAGAAAGGGGCAGAAAAGGTTTATGAGGATGTTGCCAGCGTTAGGGGGGTTTGAGCTATGGGGAGAGGCTGAGGGATGACCTTATAGAGGTTTATAAAATCATGATGGGCATGGATAGGATAAATAGGCAAGGTCTTTTCCCTGGGGTAGGGGAGTCCAAAACTAGTGGATGTAGATTTAAGGTGAGAGGAGAAAGATATACAAGTGACCTAAAGGGGCAACTTTTCACGTAGTTGGTGATGTGTGTATGGAATGAGCTGCCAGAAGAAGTGGTGGAGGCTGGTACAATTACAACATTTGAAAGGCATCTGGGTGGGTATATTAATACAAGGAAGGGCTTAAAGGAACATAGGCCAAATGCTGGCCAATGGGACTAGATTTATATACCGTATCTGGTCGGCATGGACAGTTTGTTTCTGTCCTGTATATCTCTCCAACTATGACTTAATTTGTGGCTGAAGAGAATACAAAGATCTCTGTTCAGGCCCCTGCAATCTCCTCCCTTGCCTCCATCAGACCGTTGGGAGTTATATCTCCCTTAATGTTTTTCAAGACACTCAATACCACCTCCTCCTTAATATTGACATTCCCTAGAATATTAACAAAGCCATTGGTAAATACCAATGCTATGTACCATTAAGTACCTGTCTGCTTCCATGCAAAAATTCCCTCCTTTGTTCTTGAGTGGACCTACCTTTTCCCTAGTTACCCTCTTGCTACTAAAATACTAACATATTAAATGCCTTGGAATTCTCCTTAACCCTTCTAGCCCTCCTAATTCCTTGTTTAAGTTCTTTCCTGCTTCCTTTATAATCCTTAATGGGCTTGTCTGATATCAGTTTCCCAAACCTTACATATGCTTCCTTTTGTTTTTCCTAAACTTTCGATTTCTCGTCATCGGGGTTCTCAAATCTTGCCATCCTTATCTTTCATCCTGTCAGGAACATGCTGGTCCTGAACTCTGATCAAATGGCCTTTAAAAGACTCCTACATGTCAGATGCAGATTTACCGTCATATAGCTGCCCCCAATCTAATTTCTCCAGTACTTGCCTAACACTGTTATAATTAGTCTTCCCCCAATTTAGCACTCTCACCTGAGAATCAGTCTTAGCTTTATCCATAACCATCTTAAAACTTATGGAATTATGATCACTGTTCCCAAAAAGCTTCTCCACTGAAACTTTGATCACCTAGCCATTTACTTTCCAATGCAAGATCCAGAATGGCCCCTTCCCCAGTTGGACTGTCTACATATTGTTGCAACAAACCCTTCTGGATGTGCCTAACAAATTCTGCCCCATCTAAGCCCCTGGCAGTAAAGGATTCCCAGTCAATATTGAGGAAGTTAGAATCATCCATTACGACAATCCTGTTGTTTTTACGTCTTTCACGATCTGCCTACATATCTATCTCCCCCTGGCTACTGAGAAGCCTAGAGAACAAAGCTATCATAGTGTTTGCACCTTATTCCTGAGTTTAACTCATATGACCTCGCTGGATGAGCCAGCCAAGATGTCCTCCTGCTGCAGCTGTGACATTCTTTTTAATCAGTAATGCAACCGTCCCGTTCCCCCCCCCCACCCCTTTTGCATCCATCTCTGTCACGCCTGAAACATCTAAACCCTAGAAAACTGAGCTGCCAGTCCCGCCCTTCTCTCAACCAAGTTGCTGTAATGGCTACCACATTGCAGATCAGTCTAATAATCCAGATACTAAGCTGTTATGATCCTTGCATTAAAATAAACAAACTTCGGACAACCAGTTCTGCCATGATCATTAACATGGTCCTGCCTGCCCTTCCCATTAGACTTAATTGACTTAACCTCTCTTCTCTTCTCAATCATTTCACATGCTGACTTACAGCTCTGGCTCCACATAGTTTAAAGTTCATTTCACGCTGTAGCCAGCCAGATAGCAGTTCTGGAATTTCTGCTAGTCTAAAATCAGAAGCCTTTGCCCATAATACAATCCCTCCATATTGGGGAACATCCTAGTGAACCTTTTCTAAACTGCCCCCAGTGAAATGAAATCTTTGCTTAAATAAGATCAAATTGCTCACAGTACTCCAGATGTAGTCTCACTTGTATAGTTTCAGTAAAACTTTCCTATTCTGGTACTCCAACCCCCTTGAAATAGGGGTCAATATTTCATTAGTTTTCCTGATTACCTGCTGCACTTACGTGCTAGCTTTCTGTGTTTCATGCACAGGTACTTCCAAGTCCCCTTGTGTTGCAGCTTTCTGCAGTTTTTCTCTATTTAAATAATAATGTTCTTTTGTTCTCCCTCCCAAAATGAACAACTTCGCATTTTCCTACATTTTCTCTTTGCCAACATTTTGCCCACTTACTCAGCCCATCAGTTTCTCAAAACTGTTTGTATCCTCCTCGCAACCTGCTTTTCTATTTTTGTGTCATCCATAAACTTGGCTACAGTACATTCACTTTCTTCCTCCAAGTCATTAATATATATTCTAAACAGTTGCAGTCACAGACTAAGCCCTGTGGAACCCCACTTGTCATGGGTCACTAACCTGATAAAGAAAACCTTATGCTCACTTGCTGTTTCCTGTTTGAGCAGCAGAAAAGCTTAGTGGTGCAAAAAATATGGAGATATCCCAGCTTGGTGGTAATGGTAGAGAGTTACAATGTTTATTTGGTAGGCTGACAGGTAGAGTGGTGAAGACACGATCAAGTAGATTTTTCCTTCTTACTGGTTGTCATACCACCTGCCACAGATTAATTCAAAAGCTACAAGCTGAAACTGACAAGCAAACTGATCAGTGAACTACAAACTCTGAGCAAACAATAATTGTGCGACAGTGATTTACAAGGTTTGTATAATAGCTACTAAACATTTAAGATAACCCAGTCTGGCCTTTAATGTGGTCTGACCAAGTATTCTTATCTACACTTTAAACAGCAGAATAATAATTTGTTCCCAGTTTTCATCTGGTGTGGTAAACCTATTCTAAATGTTTCCATACTGGTACTAATCCTAATGAAATAAATGATAATTTGCACTGATACTGTATCTTTCATGATTCCAAGAAATCTTAGTATGCGTCAAAACCAACAAATATTTTTAAAGTATACTTACCATTGTTGTAACTATCAATAGCTATTACGCAGGAAAAACTCAGAAATGGAAATGAGTTACTATTCAATGTATTTCATGATTTTGTCTGAAGGAGATACATTACTTAGAAACACAATGAATTCTCCTTCACTTCAAAAACTGTCAAGTGGACCTTCTTTGCCCACCTGCTTGAGTAGTCACATTAGTGCTACCAAAGTTGAACTTGCACCAAAGTTTATAGTGAGGCTAATTTTCTAGATTAGACTGTTGGCATGATTATTTATAGATCCAAGTAGAAATCTAGACAGGTGCTGAGGTATGAATGAAAAATCATGTACTGGTCAAACGTAAAAGGATCTTCTCCCTGCCTCTTTGTACTGCACAGTGCATTGCTGCCTACTTTTGGTCAACAACAGCGGCATGCACCTATTGTAAAGGCTGTACATATGTCACTTCCACAAATCATGTGCAAGTTTCTGAATGTTTTAGACTTTTGCTTGTTCGTCTTGACTATTTGCCCATTGCAAATGTATGCCATCATAAAAGTTATTTAAATCTGGCAATAAATGAAGATGGAGCCAATTGTGCATTACATGTTTTGCTCCTCAAGACAATATTTTCTGCGATTAGCACTAAAGAACTTCAAATGTTTGTGAGCATTTTAGGTAATATAAATTTGAGTGAGAAGTGGTTTTAAGTTGTGGTAAAGAGGCTTTATATGAGGGGGGTCAAAACAGAAGAGAGAAACTTATTTTGTTACAATATTATAAGTTTGCAATGAAATATAAATTATTGATGATTTTGACCAGGCGTCCTGACCAATCAGAAGTGGAAGAGTTTACTTCACCTTGTCCATACTGTGCTTTTCAGTTGCCAGAATGTGAGCTGCTCTGTTCAGGTTGTAAAAACAATCTGCCTTACTGCATTGTTACTGTAAGTATCAAAAAAATGACTGCAGCACTTATAATAGAAGGCAAAATTCCTTTTCAAATGAAGAATGTATTGTTTTGCAGTAAGGTCTTTAGTGATTGTCAGTGGAACATTCAGGATTACGGGGGAGTTAGGAGCAAGAGTAAGACGCGCATCCCTTGAGCCTGCTCCACCATTCAATCAAGTAATGACTTACCTGATTGTAAAACCAAATCCAAATTCCCATCTGACCTGATAACCTTTCAGCCCCTTGTTAAGCCAAGACTCTATCTACCTTTGCCTCAAAAATACTGCCTTTTAAGGAAGCGGATTTCAAAAGGCTCACAACCTTGAGCAAAAAAAAACTCATCTCTATGTAAAATGGGTGACCCCTTGAGTTCTAGATTTTTCCACAAGTACAAACATCCTGTCCACATCCACCCAGTCAAGTCCCCTCAGGATCTTGTACGAATCAATCAAATAACTTCTATTCTTCTAAACTCCAGCAGACAGAAGTCGAGCCTGTCCAACCTTTTCTTATAAGACAACTTGCCCATTCCTGGCATCAGTCTAGTAAATGTTTAACTGCTTCCACTGCATTGACATGCTTTCTTAAATAAGGAGACTGTTTGTTTCTGTGCACAACTGAAGCATAAACTCCCTGCTTTTATATTCTGTTCTTCTCACAATAAATTAATAAACAACAAAACAGTGGCATAATGGTAATCCTATTGGATAAATAATCTAGAACTCCAGGCTAATATGCTGGGGGCAGAAGTTTGAATCCTACCATGAGCAAATGACAATCTGAATTCAGGAAATAAAAAGCTTGCTTAATGGACACAATGCCACTATTGTCGTAAAAATCCATCTGGTTTGCTAATGTCCTTTCAGGAATTGTAATCTGCCTTTAACTGGCTTATATCTATATCTTAACTTCCCTCTGGGTGATTAGGGATGGGCAAAAAAATTTCTATTAGCTTTCCTAATTATTTACTGCACCAGCATATGGGCTTGTTGTAATTCACACGAGGACACTCCAATTCTTCTGTATCTTGGAGCTCTGCATTCTCTCAGCATTTAGATAACTTGTTTTTTTTATTGTTCTAGCCAAAATGGACAGCCTAATAATTTCCTGCATATTCCATTCATTAGGTATTTGCCCATTCAATTAATTATCTCATTGAAGGATCCTTAAGTTCTCCTCAAAATTTACTTTCTTGTCTATCTTTGTCATCAGCAGACTTAGCAACCATACGTTCTGCCCCTTATTCCAAGATCTGTATGAATTATAAAACAACTAAATAACCTGTAGTTTCTTGCTTGTGTTGCCCATATTGAAAAAAAGTTATATTTGGTATTTTCCAATCCAATGCAACCTTCCCCAAGCAAGAAATAACAAGGTGTAGAGCTGGATGAACACAGCAGGCCCAGCAGCATCAGAAGAGCAGGAAAGCTGATGTTTTGGGTCTAGACCTTTCTTCAGAAATGGGGGAGGGGAAGGGGATTCTGAAATAACTAGGGAGCGGCGGACAGAAGATGGATAAAGGAGAAGATAGATGGAGAGGAGACAGACAAGTCAAAGAGGCTTGGTTGGAGCCAGTAAAGGTAAGTGTAGATGGGGAGTCAGGGAGGGGACAGGTCAGTCCAGGGAGGACAGACAGATCAAGGAGGTGGGATGAGGCTCGTAGGTAGGAGATGGGGGTGGGGCTTGAGGTGGGAGGAAGGACAGGTTAGGGAGGCGGGGACGAGCTGGGCTGGTTTTGGGATGCGGTAGGGGGAGGGGAGATTTTGAAGCTTGTGAAATCCACATTGATACCACTGGGCTGCAGGGTTCCCAAGCGGAATATGAGGTGCTGTTCCTGCAACCTTTGGGTGGCATCGTTGTGGCACTGCAGGAGGCCCAGGATGGACATGTCGTCTGAGGAATGGGAGGGGGAGTTGAAATGGTTTGCGACTGGGAGGTGCAGTCGTCTGTCACGAACCGAGTGTAGATGTTCCACAAAGTGGTCCCCAAGCCTCTGCTTGGTTTCCCCAGTGTAGAGGAGGCCACATCATGAACAGCGGATACAGTATACCACATTAGCAGAAGTGCAGTTGAACATCTGTTTGATGTGGAAAGTCTTCTTGGGGCCTGGGATGGAGGTGAGTGGGGAGGTATAGGGGCAGGTGTAGCACTTCCTGCGGTTGCAGGAAGAAGTGCCAGGGGTGGTGGGAAATGTGGAGCAGACAAGGGAGTCCCGGAGAGAGTGATCCCTCCAGAAAGCAGTCGGTAGGTTTGAAATGGATATCGGTTTCCAGGTGGTTGCCCCCTTGGTCCAAGAACTCCCCACCTACAGCCGTGACACCACCCACGCCCTGCCAGTCTGGCAGTTAAAAGTCTGCCAGTTCATCTTAGTTAGCTTTGCTTCCATGCCCTCATAATTTTCCCAATTTAAATTTAAATACTAATCTTGGACCTGCTCTTTACTCACTCAAACTGAACGTACAATTCAACTTCATTGTGAAGGCACTTAGTGGTAGCAGCTATCATAATATAACCACAATAATGTTTATGAATCCTATCAGATTGCACAATACCATATCTGGCATTGCCTGCTGTCTGGTTATCTCTAGAGTGTGCTCTAAGATACTATTCCAAAAACATTCTATGAACTCACGTGGGCTATCTTTACCTATCTCATTATTCTAGTCTATTTTCTAGTCTATTAAATAGTCTACTAAATTAAAATACCCGATAATTATCACTACTTTTCTGATGGGTGGTCAGTTAGCTGAACTGCTGGTTTATGAGACAGAGCAACACCAACAATGTACCAGCTGAGGTCACCATGAAGCTCCCATCTTTGTGACATCACCCTTGGCACGATGCCCCTCAGGTTAAACCACCACCAGTCATTTTCCTCTAATGAGAGAACAGTCCTATGGTCTTCTGGGACTATGGTGACTGGGGATCTTCAGAAAAGGAAAAGACAATTATTTCTTATATCCTGCTCTAGCCCTATCACGTAGTTAGTTAGGGGGCCTGTACATGACTCCCAGAAGTGACATCTTTCCTTTATCATTTTTTGTTGCTATTCAAAGCATCTGTATATCTCCCTGTCTTGCTAATACTGATCATTTACCTTCCTATCTTCAGAAATTTGCTGTTGTTTTTGCAAGTTCAATATTGATTAGAAAGCAATTCTAGGGTAAGGCACCTATGACTGCCTCTAGCTAGTTTGTATTTTTTCAGTACTCTTCAAACTACTGTTATTTATTCTGTAAATTCCTGTTTATTTTTAATCATTAGGTATCTCTTTTAAAATAAGTCACTCATCATTTTCTTTCATCTTTATCCATGCAGACATTTCCTGTTAACCTGCTCCCATGTTTACTGACACCATTCTGAGCCACACTAAAGAGCATCATCAGCGATTGCTCATCCCCCAATTTTCTCTCCAGTCTCCAAGAAGCTCCTTGTTGTCTCCTATAATGGAGCTGCTGAGTTTTTAAACTTTATTTTTATTTTATTCCGCTTTTGCTATGCATTGAATCAGTAAAGTTGAGCTCACTATTTGCAAACTGAAATAAAAACAAGGTGCTGGTGAAACTGAGCAGGTCTGGCAGCAGCTGTGGGGAGAATATTTGGCTCAAAATATTAACGCCATCCACAGTTGCTGCCAGACCTGAGTTTCTCCAGCACTTTGCGCATTTTTCAGATTACCAGCGTCCAGACTTTTATGTTTGCAGACTCATGCCCATGAGGATTAAATTGGATGGTTAAAATCCAAGCCAACATGTAATTAAAGTGCACCAGTTAATGGTAATTTACACATCATTCCTCAGCCTCTTTAAATTTTACTGTTTTCTTGTAATATGTACATTGGAATGTGCTTTTTTATTAACTTGAGGGAGAATTGTACAGTTCACTTACATAGAACTGCCATTTTGTACCTCAGTCTAGAACTTCAAAAAAGTCTTCAAAGCTGTGCAAGAATTTGCCCCCTTCTTTGTGGCTCCCAACACATTTTAAAATAAATTAATAACTGGGTAGTATTCAATGAAAGACAATTATATCATGAACTATTTCTTTTGAGAGTTAGCATTTTATTTTAATAATAAACTGAAATTTGAAGTCCATGTGTATATTATTATTCAATGCAAACAAAGTGCACATTGCAATTTGTTTCACCAGGGCCGCCACATGGTGAAGGATGACTGGACAGTTTGCCCCCATTGCGATTTCCCTGGTTTATACTCAGAGTTCAAAGTGTGAGTAGAAAGCATTGCAAAATAATCTTCTCTAATATGTAAAGTCTGATAAGTGGTGTAGTACTTACCAGGAGGGTACTGTGACTTGTCTATTGGTGGGAAGGGCACATCTTAAAATTGGTTTTCAAGGGAACCAGGTTTATATCAATATTCCCACTGTTAAATTAATTTTCAGAGGTGTCCCTTACTTTAACCTTAGCACAAAGAAGTGCATTTATAACAGTAAATTGTGGACTTTTTTTTTTAAATAGCCTACTAGCTACCGAGAAAACTTGTCCTATGTGCTCAGAAAAACTGAGTGTGGAGCAGATGTCACTCATTGAGCCAACACCATATCTACTACGAGATGAAGCAGAGTAATGAGAAATGTTGGATATCTAAGTACAAGGTATGTGGGTGAAAGGAGATTGATTATATTTCATCGTTGCTCATAAGAGCAGTACTACAATCACTATCCATTAAGTGGGGGTTTTTATAGCATTGAGGCCCTTCTGAAATCATTAGTTTCTGCTTTCACCACTATTTGTATGACAGTCAAAAAATTAATGTTTTTTAAAAAAATATTCATTGATTGGATATCGAAGCAGCATTCATCATCCTTCCTGAACCACTGTAGGTGGACCCATGATACTCGTTGCAGGATTTTGACCCACTGAAGGAATAGATTTAAGTCTGGATGGTAGGTGGCAGTACCTATGTATACATTGTTGGTATTCGTGTAAGACACTCAGATCCTACAGCAGGCAATTCATATCATCCTATTTGCCACACTTTCATGTGCAAAGAGCAGTAGTCCCAGCATGCCTCAAAAGGAATACCTTTGCTTGCCATCTTTTAGTCTAAAAACTAACCACTTACCGCTTACTGACATATCTTGAAGTCAGTGTCAAAAAAAAAACATTGATTTAATTGCCCTTGTGTCCCACAAGCATTCATTTTGTTAGCTTTATGTGATACTCAGTTGAATGCTTTCTTAAAATCCACAAGAACAACAATCATTCCTTCAGTTCCATTGGATTAGTTGAGCATGGTCGAGCTTGAATCTTGAATGTTTTTTCTAATTGTTGTTTCCAAAATCTTACCAACTACAGATATTCACTTAACTGGCCTAAAGTTGCTAAGACTATCCTTTTTATTCAAAACCTTGTATGAGTTTCACATTTGCTACTCCCCCATGCCCAGGCACTTACCCATATCTAGGAAGATTCCGGTAAGCCGTTTGAATATCTCAATCAGCGCTTGCAAGCCTTTACAGTGTGGATGTCCAAAGAGACCTGATTACCCACAACCATGTATCAGTGCTTATTAAGTATTCTAGCCTTGATCTGCACTACTGCTTTGATTTTTTAATAGGACCCATAGCCCTACTTACTTTGTATGCCAGTCTCATTTTTCACCTACCTGGTTCTTACTGTAAGAATTCACTTCATGTGCATCACCTTATCCTGTCAGTCTTTTGTTGCACTGTACCCTGACTGGATCCCTTCTCATCACTTTGAAATTAGCCTTTCAAATCTAAACTTTATGATGAGCACAACACTTGCCCCAGTTGGCCCATCACAAATTTGGGATAACAGCTTCCACTTTTACAGCTGATTTCCCTATAAATTTTCTCAACTTCCTTCTTTTCCTTCTCAATACATAATGGTCAGAAAAAAAAAAAAAAAAAAAGAGTGCTTCGTTCTACCATTTGAAGCATGTTTCCATTATTGCTGCTCTATCATATTCCTGCAAGGCTAGTTTTATAGCTCACCAACCTTTCTCAACACTATTTACAAAGATGTATCACTCCCCTTCTGGTGAAAACATGGAGACATGGCTCAACTCACAAATGTTCAGTTGCTACTTCAGAAGGTTGCTGTCACCTATGGTATTATACCCAAAAGAGTAGAGATTAGGATAAGTAAAGACAAATTGACCACAAATAACCATACCTAAGAAATTTTACCTTCCAAGTAAAGTTTTCTTTGCTTTACATAGCAACCTGCTGTTCCATTTTCCATAATGTAATTTTCCCTTATGTAATCTAGCTTTAACTATGCCCAACCCGTTAAACCACTTAAAGCAATAACTTGTTTGAAGTTAGAGAAAAGATTTAAATCAAGTAATTTATTCAATCTTTCTCCAGTACCTAGTTTACAATTAATCTATGCTATATTAATACGAATAGTTTCAAAGCCACCTATGAAATAGCTGCCAAGCATTATTTTTCATGAAATTAAGAAAGATGTATACCACAGAATTTCAGAGATACAATCAGTTTCGAATTCTTGCAAGCTTTCTGGGAAGAACCCGTTCAAATAAGCAACTTAGTACAGTTTTGTTCCTATAATCGACTTGATGGTTTCCAGGCATCTTCAGCTGACTAGCTCACACCACATTCGAAACAAAGTCATTCAGCTCTATCACCCATTGCAAATTGTCATTGGCTAGAGCACCCGTCTTCTGACCAGGTCAAAAACCATTTGCTCTGAAACAATTTTCAGCAATTCAAGGAGAATCATTAAATAGCAGGCATCAGATTTTGCCTATACTCATTAATTTATTTCAAACTAGATAAAGGGAAAGCATTCTTTGATACTAAATTTGCACACGTTGCAAGTACAGGTCACATTTTTGGTTCAACAGTATTTTGTTTCCTCTTTTAATGTCAAGATCAGATTTACTGAAGTTGTGAAAAAAAAATCCTGTTTTCAATAAGCTAAATGTTAAATGCATACAGCCTACTTATAATTGACTGACTTGTGTTTGATTATCTTAAGTTTTCGTACTACAGATAAGTAGAAATGAAGAGCAGCAAGATTTGATGAGGGCCAGTAATCCTTTAATATTGTGAGTGCTGGAGAAACTCAGCACGTCTGGCAGCATCTGTGGAGACAGAAACAGAATTAAATATGAACATTCACTGAACTCAGTGTTAACTGTTTCTCTCTCCGCAGGTGCTGCCAGACTTGCTGCACTTCTTGGGCATTGTTTTTATTGAATGATTTGTCATTTATTTTACAGATTCAGCGTCTGAAACCATTGTTGAAAGCCCCAGCAGTTCTTCACTGCACATCCATATTTGAAACATTTTCTTTTCAAACATATTTATGGTCAATATTGTAAATACATTTCTTGAAGAAATCCATTTATGTTTATAATGAATTAAAATTCATTGTGATTACTATTTAATAAGCTCATTTTTTTAAAAAAATTCTATGCTGATAGTAAAGCAGGTAATTGAGCATTCCAAAGTTAGCTTTCACAATCTCACTGGAGACAGTCTTTCCAATATTCATGAATGGTGCTTTGAACACCTTTATGAATTCCACACCACTTTTTTTTTTAAAAAATTAACATTTTTCTAATCAATCTGTTCAGAGATGCTATTACACACCTCTGGAGCAGGTGGGACTTGAACCCAGGTCTTGTGGCTTAAATTATACCGAGGGAGAACAAAACTGTAATTCAGTCAATTTTGGAAACCTGTCTTTTTAAGGAATGCATCGAACAAATAAGATGCAAGCTGTATTACCACTGCAGTAACTAACAGGCCTGACAATTGAATCCTAGCTAATCAGGTCCATTTAAGAAATAGATTTAAAAATATAATGTTTTAAAGTTCTAAGATCTTCCAGACCCTGGCCACAACTTGACAACATTCAGAGCAAAAGGTGAGAGATTAATGGGACGGCAAGAGCATTGTAGCAATATGACTGCTCTAGCAATCCACCAACCATCACCATTTAAATCATAATATTTCCTGTCTTCAACATTCATTTACAACTCTAGGATTAATAGAAACTTACTGAAATTCTTTCTGACAATTTCCTGATGGATTGTGTTTTGGATTTTTTCCTTACCTAGTATGTGAACAAAAGCCCATTGTGCAGGAGTACCATTAGCTCTAGTAATGGGAAATGAAATATATTAAAGTCAGGGTAGGGATATCTCTCAATATTCACAACTACACCAATTGGGTATAAGATAGAGAAAGACATGATTGCATCTACACAACTTGAGTCCTCGCTGATCCCAGTTTTGTCCTTTTGCAAATGAATTTAAGTTCTTAAGTTTTATTAATTTTTATTTTACATCATACCTTAGACTGCCTTCTCAGTTTTTTGGGATTTATTATTAATATTGGAAATCTCTCTCTCAAATTCCTGGCTCCTAGGATGAACTCCAAAGTCCGCAGTTTCAAGTAAAAATTCTGAACGCTCTGTAAACACGCATTCTAAAATATATTAGAGATAATAGGCACTGCAGATGCTGGAGAATCCAAGACAACAAGGTGTGGAGCTGGACGAACACAGCAGGCCAAGCAGCATCACAGCAGGAAAGCTTGACATTTCGGGCCTAGACCCTGTCAAGTTATTCTAAAAGAAATCTTTCACTAGTGGTTATGTCATTATCTTCTTATAATTATTGTTGTCCATAGTTCAACTTACCAGAAATAAAACTAACCACTGGACCATCTTTCCCAGCAATGAGTTTCCTCATTCTGCGCAAAACAAAAACACAAAAAATTGTAACCCCCAATACCAAAGGGAGAAGCTAAACCTTAATTTAGAAGAAATTGTTGCTTAGATACACTGGATCTATTTTAGCAAGCTGGGCCATTTATTGACACTTAAGAACAGAAACCTGGTTTTATGAAGCTCCCAGAGTTTGGACCCCATGTAAATGAAATACTAAGTATCAACAACCTTTTCTGCAAGTACACAGTAAGAAGCCAATACTTAGGCCTCAAAGCAACACAACAGGTTGCTGTCATGACAAGATTAAACCGTCTCCATCATTGCTTATTTATGTAACAACTTGACTCCTCCCATCTCTGGTGAATGTTGCACAAAAGGAGCTTGCACCAGAGTCCTAGGAACAGCAGAAAACATAACTACAGCAGTCAAACGTCTTCAATCTCTGGTGACACCACAAGCTTTCATTACAGCATTTAATGTAACAAAACAAAAAACGTCCACACAGCAACTTGCTTTGACTTTCATTGGAAGGAGCAACAAAAATATTCCATGAAATTAACAGGCATTATATCGTATCAATTGGGGCAAAACAAGAAGTGACTGAATGAAAGTTGGGGTATGGAACAGGATTAGACACCAAGCTTGGACGTTAAAAACTGCTGGAATATTAATGGTAACTAGACTTTTACAAAATACGGCCTGCAGCCATGTGACTTAGACAATGATACTTCCTTGTTCATTCAAGGATGTGATAACTGAGCAACCTTGCATACATTTCCCCTAGTCACCCTACAAGCAGAAAGCCTTTTGTGAATGAGATTTAAAATAACCACAAAATTAAAATGAATTATCGAGTTAATGGCTTCACTCTAATGGGAGTAGTCTGACATCTTCAGTTTTCATCATCACAACACAGACTAACATACTCATCTCATAAAAATAAAGTGCAGAACAAAGAGCTTGAATTTTTGTTTCAGCAGGGCAGGGTGAAAGAGAGAGATAGAAGGGATGACAGATGCCAAGCTTGCAACATAACTTCAGCACATTGATATTGCTACCGATACTGAGAGGCAAACTAGTTGCAAGCAAGGCCGTATTAAGAACAGGGACCAATGTTTCACAAATGTCAAAGCTTCAGAGCCCAGTGCAGGGAATAGACCAGCTAATCCTCAAATCTTTTCTCAGCAGTTTCCAGTTATGTCTGCACAGGAAAGTAACACAGGAATCACCTTCCTGGTGCAGATGAGACTGCAAAAATTACTTTATTCAAAAAAGAAATTTGTGCCAAATTTTGTTAATGTACAGTTTCAAAAAAATACCTGAAGGGTAGTTTTTTTCACATTGCATATATACAGTGAATAATTCTCACACATCTCTACTTCAGTCAGTAAAGACAGTAAATATAAATTTATAGAAGCTGAAAGGAACTATACTCTGCCTTGAATTGTCATATTGAGCAGCAAACATTCAAATTGGTCTCTGCAATTCTGTTTCCTATCAGCAGAGCTACAGTCAGATAAAATAAAATCAGCTGATCTCTGGACAATATCATTTGGTTGCCTTCCGTTTTCCCTTGTCTTTTCTTCCTTTCTGTGATATTTGTTCTTCCATTTTGTTTTTTGTTTTCGGTTTCTTTGGCTAAAAAGAAAAACAAATTGTGAACAATCTTAACCACGAAAGACATCACATTACAGGGGTGAAAACTGTTAACAATAAGACAGACTATTCAGCCACTCAAACCTAGTCCTTAGGGAAATTCTGCGTAAAATTTAAAAGGGAAACACTACCTTCAGTATTCAACCTGGCTTCTCGAGACAACACTGTTTCCCACAGATGCTTTCACCAAGTCTCAAACCCTTTTAATTCATTCATGCGATATGAGCATCGTTGGCCAGCCAGCATTTGTTGCCTGGAGATGGTGCTTGTGAGCTGCCTTCTTGAACCGCTATAGTCCACATGCTGTAGGTTGACCCACAGTGCTCTTAGAGGGGTAATGCCGGATTTTGACCCAATGACACTGAAGGAATGGCAACATATTTCCAAGTCAGGATGACAGTGACTTGGACATGAACTGGTGTTCCCACTTATCATCTGTCCTTGTCCTTCTAGATGGAATGGTCAAGTTTGGAAGGTGCTATCTCAGGATTTTCTGCAGTATCCTGGAGATTATTCAAATTACTGCTACTGAGCGTCAGTAAGGTGAAGGGAATACATGCTTTTGGATATCGTACCAATCAAGCAGGCTATGTCCTGAAGTGTGTCAAATCTCAAGTGTTACTGGAGCTGTACCCATCCAGGTAACTGGGGAATATTCTATGACACTCCTGACATGTGCATTGTAGATGGTGGACAGGCTCTGGAGAATTAGGAGGTGAGTTAATCGCTGCAGTACTCCTAGCCCCTGACCTGCCCTTGTAATCACTGTATTTATGTGGTGACTTTCTGGTCAATGGTAACCCCCAAGGATGTTAACAGTGGGATGTTTGTGATGGTAACAGCATTGAATGACAAGGGTGGTGGTTCGATTGTCTCTTATTGGAGATGGTCATTGCCTGGCATCTGTTTAGCACATTGAGTATAGGTAGATACATTCTTGATCGTCAAGGGGATCAAAGGTTACGGGGAGAAAGCGGGAGAATGGGGCTGAGAAACTTAAACAGCCATGATTGAATGGCAGAGCAGACTCGATGGGCTGAATAGCCTAATTTTTGCTCCTATGTCTCATGGTCTTATGGAATGTTACTTGCCACTTGTCAAGCCCAAGCCTGGATATTGTCCAGATCTTGTTGCATTTAAACATGGACTGCTTCAGTTTCTGAGGAGTTGCTGAACATGGTGCAGTGTCACCGAGAGGACAAGGAGAAAGCCAAAGAGAAATTTTGTGAAGAAACAAGTTCGGGGTTTGAAATGCTTTGCCAAAGCGAGTGTTTGAAGCAGAGGTCACTGCTTGTTTTAGGGAGAAGCAGACATAAGCTTGGAGTAGGGAAGACATACCCATTTGAAGAAAGAACAGAAAAATATACTTGGATCATTTCAGCAAAGAACTATTACATATAACAGGCTCACATTCTATGGTGTAAACATCTGTGATCAAAAATGTTATCCTGGCCTCAACAAGACTACTTTTAAATGAGTTTAGCTGCACATGGCCAGGCCTACTGGGACAAATCTTCACGCAAAACAAACATTTTTGATGGACTAGGTGCCCAATTATTCAGGTCTATTTCAATTAATGTACATTTGTCCCTTCATTTTCAACTAAGTACAATCCTCAACCCACGAGTCTAATCTATAAATGATGTAATCATCTTTTATTCATGGAAATATCCTGTGTCAGCTTTCACACAAGGTTTCTGGAGTCAACAGCTGAAGAACAAAGCCTTGCCTTTCCCATAGACTTTTTCGCACATTACCTTACTTACTCTTTACCTGGGATGACTTGATGTTTAACATTTGAGAAACAAAATGAAGTTGCTATGTAAAGTTCTTCTACTGATATTCTAGCTCGAATAGTTTTACGCAACAAAATGTTGCATTTTGAATGGTTTAAACTAAACATTAAGTAAAAGATGAGGTCATACCTTAATCATTCCGTCTAATTCCAAATTATCCTCAGTCTCTTCTGACTGTACATCCTCTGTCTGAAAGTCGTCATTAAGATCAGAGTCCAGTGATGATCCAGCTGCACTTCCACGTTTCAATTTCTTTACAGCTTGTAGTGCATAGGGAGTCAAGTGTGTCTCTCTGTTATAGGTCCGTGTAAATGCAGCTTTCACCTGACAGGGTGGGGGAACAGGGTAAAAGTTCAAAATGCTGACAATATCTAGATAAGATTACAGCATACTGTGTTGTGTCACAGCTGGGAAATTTAATAGGTTTGTAGGACTAAGGACAGGAAGAACTTCTTCACCCAAAGGGTTGTGAATCTGTGGAATTCCCTGCCCAGTGAAGTGGTTGACACTACCTCAATGTTTTTCAGGCAAGGCTAGATAAATTTTTGAACAGTCAAGGAATTAAGGGTTATTGTGAGTGGGTGGGTAAGTGGAGCTGAGTCTCAAAGATCAGCCATGATCTTATTAAATGGCAGGGCTCGAGGGGCCAGATGGCCTACTCCTGCTCCTAGTTCTTATGTCCTTATGTTCGTGTCACGTGAATCTTGCTCAAGCTCAGAATAAGTATCGAGTTCAGTTCCCCTAGAAACAGCGTATCCAAAATGTGATTGCAGTTACCTTAGGATCTAGTTTTGAGAAACGATCAGGTCGACCAGCCCAGCTGCTAACCTCCATGATACTATCCACATCCTCTTTCGTCAGATAATACGCATCCATTGTTGCGACTGCCTCTTGAACACCATTTGTTCCCTGAAGTGTCAGAGGCTGCACCAGAGCATCCCGCAGGTAAGGAAGATAATCCACGTTTACAGCTTGCTTACTGGCATGTGTCCTTACATAAATTTTAAAGTAAGTATTAATAAGACAGATTGAAGAAAGTTCAACTAATACAGCACAATTTAAAAACCGTCTTCACCTAAATTTAGTTCCTTTATCAACAGGCATTTTGTTTCCCGGTTTGGTACACGTTATTTGGCAGGGTGTACATCAGACAAAAAAAAAAAATCATCAAGCACTGAGCAGACCAGCACTTCACTGTGTCACTCTGCTAAATGAAGTTGCACATTAGCCCATCTTAAATTTTTACACTTCCCGCTCAAAGTACTGACTCAACACTGGTTGCACTGTAGTTGTCTTTGGTTGGTGCATATCCCAAGTTCCCATTCTTACTGTTTGAACCTAAACCTTGAACTCTGACAAGCTCTCTCTCCACCAAAAGATCATAAAACAATTAATTATGACCACACATCCACATCCATCCATTTTCTAGCAGGTCTTAAAGTGACTAAGTGATAAGTGACTTAAAGTTCTCAGGAGAAATGATCCTGTTTGATTCCTGACCCCGCATATCCTCCCTCTTCCATAGCGAGAGGTACCAGGACCCATTACAATGCCACCACCTCAAGGTGCCCAGTTAACTTCTGGGGATTGAGCCCAGACCTGTACAGCTCAATATCATTCCTTCCAATAAGTTCTCAGAAATTCTTACAATGAGATCCCTATTTTAAATACAGCGCACCACATATTGTGTATAAACTGTTACTCTGTTGAAATCTCATCTCCATACCTTAGGCACATGTGCCTGGTAAGTTCTTGCACAATGCGATCGTGTTTATTAGTGGATGAAAACTTTCCCAACCAGCTTGGGAAACTTGGAAACTGTGACATGTATCCCCTCATCAATTCACCAGGGATCACACTGGCATAAATGGCCTAGAAAGCAACAAGACAGTAAAATTACGGTTGGCTACAGCACTTAGTTTAAACATTAATGACATTTTCACAACTGTCCTAAATTCATATCCAACATTCCACCAATTCTGTACTCCATTACTTTCACTTGTCATAACCAGGAGTTTAATCTATTTCAATCTATTGTTTCAATCTATTTTCTGGCCTCAGAACAGGAAGTAGAACTCAGGCAAGGAAGGTTAAATTTCCTCAGTCACATTTTGCTCCATTTCAACTAAGTAGTAACATACTGAAACTAATGCTTTTGACAAATACAGGTCTCAGATGAAGAAAGCTTCAAACTACTTCAAAGTTTCAGTAAAAAGAGTATTTAGAATTCATCGTGAACTCCAGCACTAGCAAAGCTCCTCTTTTTGCACAGACATTGCAACCTTTCATCAGATTGTGCACCCGCGGCTCTGGGATAATCGATAAGCATATTTGCATGTTAAGGCAGGCAGACAACTGGCTAATGTGTCATTCTAGGTCTGTCCACTCAGGTTTCACCAATGCAAAAATTGCTTTCTAACAACATTACAGGTACAAAACCTTAGCAGCCTTGCTGAAAATAAACCATACAAGGTGCTACGTTTGACAGTGCTCAATTTTGTCAATGTCAAAAACCGCAGGTAAAAAAATAAGTAGAGTGAAATATAGAAAAAACGTGCTGAGTGCTCTTGATGCAGACCATCAAAAGGCGGGTATTATGAATATGCTTGTTGATGCACGTCATAACAAATGGAAATTCATTAAATTACAAGTAACGATAGTGGTTGATGCAAGCTACTGAAACTGAAGGAATATAAACAGAGATAAAAGGTACTGCAGTTGCTGGAGAATCCGAGATAACAAGCATGGGGCTGGATGAACACAGCAGGCCAAGCAGCATCATAGGAGCAGAAAAACTTGACGTTTCGGGCCTAGACCCTTCATCAGAAATGGGGGAGGGGAAGAGGGTTCTGAAATAAATAGGGAGAGAGGGGAAGGCGGATAGAGGAGAGGAGGCAGACAGGTCGAAGAGGCGGGGATGGAGCCAGTAAAGGTGAGTGTAGGTGGGGGGGTGGGGAGGAGATAGGTCAGTCCAGGGAGGACGGACAGGTCAAGGGGGCGGGATGATGTTAGTAGATAGGAGATGGGGGTGGGGCTTGAGGTGGGAGGAGGAGATAGGTGAGAGGAAGAACAGGTTAGGGAGGTGGAGATGAGCTGGGCTGGTTTTGGGATGCGGTTGGGGGAGGGGAGATTTTGAAGCTTGTGAAATCCACATTGATGCCATTGGGCTGCAGGGTTCCCAGGCTGAATATGATTTGCTGTTCCTGCAGCCTTCGGGTGGCATCACTGTGGCATTGCAGGAGGCCCAGGATGGACATGTCGTCTGAGGAATGGGAGGGGGAGTTGAAATGGTTCACGTTTGGGAGCTGCAGTTGTTTGTTGCGAACTGAGCACAGGTGTTCTGCAAAGCGGTCCCCAAGCCTCCGCTTGGTTTCCCCGATGTAGAGGGAGCCACAACAGGTATAGCGGATGCAGTATACCACATTGGCAGATGTGCAGGTGAACATCTGCCTGATGTGGAAAATCTTCTTGGGGCCTGGGATTGGGGTGAGGGAGGTGGTGTGGGGGTAGGTGTAGCACTTCCTGCGGTTGCAGGGAAAAGTACCGGGTGTGGTGCGGCTGGAGGGGAGTGTGGAGCGGACAAGGGAGTCGCGGAGGGAGTGGTCCCTCCGGAAGGCAGACAAGGGTGGGGAGGGAAAGATGTCTTTGGTGGTGGGGTCTGATTGCAGATGGCGGAAGTGTCGGAGGATGATGCGTTGGATCTGGAGGTTGGTGGGGTGGTACGTGAGGACGAGGGGGATTCTTTTTTGGTTATTATTGCGGGGATGGGGCGTGAGGGATGTGTTACAGGAAATGCAGGAGACACGGTCGAGGGCGTTCTCAACCACTGGCGGGGGGGGGGGGGGGGGGTGTTGGGGGCCCCGAAAGAAGGAGGACATCTGAGATGTACGGGAGTGGAATGTCTCATCCTGGGAGCAGATGCGGCGGAGGCGAAGGAATTGGGAATAGGGGATGGCATTTTTGCAGGAAGGTGGGTGGGAGGTGGTGTATTCCAGGTAGCTGTGGGAGTCAGTGGGCTTGAAATGGACATCGCTTTCTAGGTGGTTACCCGAGATGGAGACAGAGAGGTCCAGGAAGGAGAGAGAAGTGTTGAAGATGGTCCAGGTGAACTTCTGGTTGGGGTGGAAGGTGTTGGTGAAGTGGATGAACTGTTCGAGCTCCTCGTGGGAGCACGAGGCGGCGCCGATACAGTCATCAATGTAACGGAGGAAGAGGTGGGGTTTAGGGCCAGTGTAGGTACGGAAGAGGGATTGTTCCACGTAACCTACAAAGAGGCAGGCATAGCTTGGGCCCATGCGGGTACCCATAGCCACCCCCTTTGTCTGTAGGAAGTGGGAGGAATTGAAAGAAAAGTTGTTGAGGGTGAGGACGAGTTCGGCTAAGCGGATGAGGGTGTCGGTGGAGGGGGATTGGTCAGTTCTGCGGGACATGAAGAAGCGGAGGGCCTTTAGGCCATCTGCATGGGGAATACAGGTGTATAGGGACTGGACGTCCAAAGTAAAAATGAGGTGTTGGGGACCGGGGAATTGGAAGTTCTGGAGGAGGTGGAGGGCGTGGGTGGTGTCATGGACGTAGGTAGGGCGTTCCTGGACCAAGGGGGTGAAAATGGAGTCTAGGTAGGTGGAGATAGTTCGGTGGGGCAGGAGCAGGCGGAGACAATGGGTCAACCAGGGCATTCAGGTTTGTGGATTTTGGGAAGGAGATAGAAGCAGACGGTGCAGGGTTGGGGAACGATGAGGTTGGAGGCGGTGGGTGGGAGGTTACCTGAGGTGATGAGGTTGTGGATGCACAGCGCACAGCTAGGGTCAACATTAGAATCACGACATATTGCAAGAAGGCAGGACAGGGGGAGCAAGATCAAAAAAGCAGACAGCATTAGTTAAGAATAAACTTTAGAAGAGTGGAAGAGAAAACAGACAAGGTCAGCTAGGAACATGAATGCAAAGTAGCAATGTACATAGAAGATTAGCTAGGACAAATTTGGGCCCTATGAGGGGACAGGAGAATTTATACGGGAGAACAGCAAAATGGCAGAGAAACCAAGCAGTTACTTCACTGAAGGTACAGATGGTCTCACAGAAATACTGGGTGACTAAGGGTCTTGTGAAGCTGAAGAATCAGAAGAAAATACCATCAGTAAAGGGATAGGATTTGAAAAATTAACTAAATAGAAGATGATAAATTCCCCAAAGCAGATAAGCTTTACTTTTCCTTTCTATCACTCGAGGGATGTGGACATCGCTGGCTGAGCCAGCTTCTCCCTCATTGCCCTTCAGGAGGTGGCAGTGAGCTGTCGTCTTGAACCACTGCAGTCCATATGCTCTCGGTAGACCCACAATACCATTAGGGAAGGAATTCAAGAACAATGAAGGAAATGGTTAAACAGATAGCGAATGGATTGGTGGTCAGGTTTTAAAATTCTACAGGTTCTGAGAAGGCTCCTGGGAACTGGAAAGTATCAATGTAACCCTATTATTGAAGGAGAGAGGAAGAGGGAGAAAGGAGAACTACAGACCTGTTAACTTGACATTTGCAATAGGAAAGACGTCAGCATCAACTATAAAGGATGTGATTACAACATTTAAAGAAATAGTAAAATTGGATAGAGTCAACATGGATTTATGAAAGGGAAATCATATCAAAGATTTTTTAAGGAAGTTGCCCACAACATAGATGAACAGGGAACCTGCTGATATAGTGGATTTGAATTTTCAGAAGACTTTTTATGAAGGTCCCACACAGGAAGTCAGGAAACAAAATTAATGCATGGAACTGGGAGAAATATTATAGTTTGTATTGAAAATTGCTTAATAGATAGAAAGCAAGAGAGTAGGAATAAACAGATCCTTCTCAGGACAGCCAACAGTAACTGGCGAAGGTACAACACCTGCCCATTTACCTCCTCCCTCCCCAGTATCCAAGGGCCCAAACATACCTTCCAGATGAAGCAACACTTCACTTGCACTTCCCAGAATCTAGTCTACTGCATTCACTGCTCACAAGTGTGGTCTCCTCTACATTGAGGAAACGAAGCATAGACTGGGTGACCGCTTCACAGAACATCTACGTTCTGCTCGCAGAAAAGACCCTGAGCTACCTGTTGCCTGCCACTTCAAAACACCACCCTGTTCCCTGGCCAACATTTGTGTCTCTGGCTTGCTGCAGTGTTCCAGCGAAGCTCAACACAAGCTGGAAGAACAACACCTCATTTTCCACTTGGAGACCCTGCAACCCTCCGGAATCAATATCGAGTTCAATAATTTTAGGGCCCAAACTCACCCACGTCCTAGCTCCCTAACCCACACACCAGGCCTTATCATCACACTGCCTGCCATTACACACCACCCGTTGTTAGTCACCAACAGTCCCTATTAACAACTATTCACAATCCCAGCCAGATCGTTATCAACTCCTTTATCTGTCCTACTGTTCTTCTACCTCTTTAGGCTCTATCATTTACTCCCTATCTCACCTCCTCCCTATTTTCTGCATATAAACTGACATTTTCCCAGTTACCATCAGTTCTGAGGAAGAGTCACCAAGCCCAAAACGTTAACTCAGTTTTTTCTTCAGAGATGCTGCCAGACCTGCTGAGCTTTTCCAGCAACTTCTGTTTTTGTTGCAAGATTTCAATATTTGGTGATATCAAACTGGGTGGGAATGCAAACTGTGAGGAGTTGAGGTGGCATCAATATGACTTGGACTAATTGAACAGACCTGAACATGGCAGATGGAATATAACGTGAAATGAGTGTGAAGTTACTCAGTAACAGGTTGGGAAGTGCAGGTGTTTAGAGGAATTATGGGTGTCCTTGTTCATGAGTCACTAAAAGAATTACCTTCAGTTCTGAAAACGTGTCATTGGACTCTGAAACGTTATCTCCAATTTCTATCCACAGATGCTGCCAATCCTGCTGAGTTTCTCTAGCAACTTCTGTTTTTTTGTTTCTGAAGCTGCTCGAAACCATCCAGGGCAAAGCAGCCTATTTGGTATCTGAACCACAACCGACATACAAAGGCAGCAGTGTGTACCATCTACAAGATGCACTGTAATTCATCAAGGCTCCTTGAACAGGACCTTCCAGAAGCCCATGACCTTTACCACCTAAACAGACAAGGGCACGCGATGTATGGGGCCACCATCTGCAAGATGCTCTCCAAGCTTCACACCTTCTTGCTGTTCCTTCTCCTGCATTTGGTCAGAATTCTGGAATTCTTTCTAAAAGCACAGATGTACCAACATCACTTGGACTGTAGTAATACAGATGACAGTTTACCACCTCAAGAGCAATAAATTCCAGCCTCGTCAATGACACTCACACAAACATGAAGACACATTTTGCGATGTGTAACATCAGCACTGACCTGAGTCGGGAGCAGATTCCACATCTGCAGAGAACGAATTCTTTTATCAACAAGATCCCCATCACAGATACTTTCTGCTGTCTTACTCAAAAGCATGAGGTGCTTCTTCATGTTTGTTCTAAAACATAAGCACAGAACAATACTTCTAACAGCAGCAACTGAAAGTGGTTTCAGTGACTATATTTGCCATTAAATCGGCAAAAGATGAATAAAATGCTAGGGAAAGACACCTGGGAACATCCAGATGAACACTTCAGTAGAAGATTTAAAACAAACAATGAAAGCAATGAAACACAACAGGTATCTAAACTACTGGACACAAGGTTTAAACACAAAACTACATCTATTCGAAGCTGACGCTTAGTATTGTAGTTTTAACGTTCATTCTGTGCAAATAGACAGCTACTGAAAAAAAATTAAAATGGTGAATTCCTGTTATTCACCCCAAAACATCCCTCTGCCTAGTTCTCTAAGGTAACCACTGCAGTGTTGTGAAAAACTCCAGCTTCTGATTTTACAGTTTCAGATATTGTCCTTCAGTCCCTTCCTGCAGTGCATTCGGAGCAGGATAGCATCACTATAAAATAACTACACATTATGTAAATAAATTAGTGACATATAAACTTTATACAGCTCTGTCCAGCTGAGCTATCTCCATCATGGTCACACGAAGGCAATGATTCAAAAACTTAGTAAAATCACATACACACCCCTTAAATTTGCTATTCCTAACAATTAAACCGAGTTTGGGCAGAGGTTCCTCTGATACTATTTCCATTATGGGTCCTTACAGTATTCTATTGGTTTATTGGATCACCTTTCAACCTTCATCAGTAGTTAATTTCACCGGCAAATCATTCCAAATTAACAGATAATCTCAGCTAACTGTATTATCACACCCAGAATAAGTTCATTCTGAAAACAGTTGAGGCCAAAGCATCGAATGTTTTCAATATGGAAATAGATATAGCTCTTAAGATTAAAGGCAAAGTTGCAGGGCAAAATTGGGAACAGGGCACTGACTAAGATGATCAGTCAGGATCATATCGAATGGCGTAGCAGGCTTGAAAGGCCAAATGCCCTACTCTTGCTCCTATTTTCTATGTTTCATACTGTAGGATTTCTTTTTGTACTTAATTAATTTTGGACACACGACTAATGGCCATGAGTTGAGAGAACACAAGCATTCCAGCCTGTACAGTGCTTCACCATTTCTCTTAAAAAAATAGAACATTCAAAATAAAAATGTATGTACAAGATATTCTGTGAAAATGTAAAACAACTGAACAAAGGGCAAACAGTTTAATATTCGGCTACTTACCCAGCAGCTGCGGGCTTCACATGCAAATAGTTTTCTTGCACAAACAGTGGCGCTATTGAGTAATCATGGAAGAAGAGGTCGGACTTGTCGATCAGACTCATACGGGCAGTCTCCTCTCCAGTAGCAAATACTTTTCTCACTACATCGAATGGACCCTGAAATCAGGATATTGACATTTTTGTGTAAGAAATATCCATATGGATTTTTTAAGTATATGAAATAAAATAGTGCATTTATCTAATGAAAATACCTTTTGGATATTCCTTTTTCAAGATTCGCTCAAAATATTAGGATTATCACAAATACTATTCACAACCGTACTAAACTAGACAAAAAGAAGTGAAGTGTGATTTTCCAATACATTTATTGTTCAGTTTATACCCTACTCCCCTTCGTGGTTTTTCCTGGGAAGACCAGTACTTGATTCCAATGCTGAATGCACTAAATTGGGAGAAGGTAGTATTAGGAGTCATGTCACTGGACCAGTAATCCAGTAGTCCGACTAATGATCTGGGGACACAGGTTCAAAATCCCACCATGACAGCTGGTGGAGTTTAAAATTCAATTAATGAATTGAAAACCAGTCTGGTAACCATTGCAGAACCTGATTTACTACTGTGTTGGAGGGAAAGAAAGCGGCCAATTTATCTGGTCTGGTTTACTCATGATTCCAGACCTACAGCAATGTGCTGACCCTTAACTGGCCTAGCAAGTCACTCAGTTCACAGACAACTGAAGAGAGGCAACATGCTGCCCAGTGTTAACATCAATACTCCTGAGCAGAAAACTCATGAAGACAACTCAATAAATTATACTAATCAAAAGCAAGTATTCATCGGTGCCAAGACACAAATTCACATTTGTTTGCAGGGAGGCCCAAACTCAAAATTTCATACCTACCACAATAATTCTGCTTCCACAATCTGTGCAACAATAAAGAACAAACTGTCTAAATGATGACCTCACCAGTTTAGTATCTTTCCTTGTCTTGCTGCCATTTTCTTTTGCTTGATCATAAGTCAAAGCCTTGTTCTCTACGCACCACATACTGAGATTATGCAGAACCTAGAAAACGTGGGAAAAGGAAGACAAGGTCAATGATGTCAAAACATTTAGGAATCATGCTGAGTTTGTGGACAGAGAAAAGCGTAAAAGGAAACCGCAGGACACTTGAAACAGCTCAAGGGTCTCATTTCAGACTAGAAGCTGCATTCTGATGAATTTAGATTTCCTCTACCCCACCAGTACACCCATACATCGGGATCATGGAACACACCACAGCTGAAGGGGGTGGAGATGGACTTTGATCCAAGGCTTGCTAATGTTCCCCAAATACCTTCCACTGGGAGCTGCAGAAGGGATTGACAGGACTACTTGGCACCACGCCCTGTTGACAAGGATCAGATCTTTACGAACAGCGAAGATAACACACCAAAGAGAGAGAAACAGAATAGTGACATCGGATTTGTTTTCTTTTAAACAAAATGCAACATGCAGAGAGAAAAGATGGAATTATTCTAACAAATATCTAATAAAGCACCGTTGTAAAGCTCAATATCCAAAACTTTAATCTGATGACTGCACTGTCAATATCTTGAAGGTTTTGAATAAACATCTGCTGAAAAATAAATGTGTCAATTGCCCAAGATATTCGTATAAAACTTGTGCAGATCGCTCTCACAAGTTTAGACAGACTCTATATTACGAAACTTGCTGTAAAGCAAATGAGGAATTAATTGAAATTGATAAATATGATCAAGAATTTTGCACTGTTACAGGAGCAAATAGTTTTGATGAACAGATCCACAAATCACTAAAGTTTGACACAGAGGTACAGAAAATAATCAAAAAGGCTCATAATATTTCTCAGGGGTGCCAAAATCAAAAAGGCAGAATTTTTTTAATGCAATTGCACAGAGCCCTGATCAGACTTCATCTGGAATGCTGCATCAGCTTTGAACATTATATTCTCATTAACCTGGCTTGGCACAGATTCACCAGAATACAAACAACGTTCGAAGAATTAAATAATGAGGACAGGTTGTATAAATAAAACCCAAAAGAACTGCGGATGCTGTAAATCAGGAACAAAAACAGAAGTTGCTGGAAAAGCTCAGGAGGTCTGGCAGCATCTGTGAAGAAAAAAACTCAGAGTTAATGTTTCAGGCCCAGTGACCCCTCCTCAGTTACAAAACGTTAACAGAGTTTTTTTCTTCGCAGATGCTGCCAGACCTGCTGAGCTTTTATAGCAACTTCTGTTTTTGTACAGGTTGTATAAACCTGGTTTGTAATCCCTTAGGCAGAGAAGTTTGATCATTATATAACAATTTGGTAGGGGTGACATAGAGAAGCTTTTTCGTCTGGGGATTATATCTCTAGAACACATGGACATAAGCTAGGAGTTATACCATGAACGAGTGAAATCAGAAAACACTTCTCACAAAGGGTAACAGAAATCTAGGCTTAGCCCTCCCAAAAGGTTGGTGGGTGCTCAGTTCAGGTATCAAGGATACAGCGCAAAACTAGCAAGTGGAGTTCAGGGACAGACCAGTCATGATCAAACCAAATGGTTAAAATTGGTTGGAGGCTGAACGGTCTCCTTTTAATCTGATGTACACTGTGTAAACTAGCTTAATGATCCTCAGCCCTTGGCTCAAAATGCCAGCCTCTTTTTAAGGAAAAGATTGCCTTTGCTTTAACTGTACCTTTCAAAATTTTATTTGTTCCTATTTTCAATAGATTCTGGGAGTTATATACAAATGACAAATACTGCATTTTAAGCAATTAAACACCCCAAAACTGAAAACCAAGAGTAGGAAACAGTCATGTTATAAAGCACTTGCTGCCAATAGGTAGTAACAATGACACAGATCCAGTTAAAACAAAAACTTACGTTGTTGAGGTAACGAGGGCGTACCTGCAAACAGACAGCTCTGCAACCAATCATTTTACAGTCTTGCATTACACAAAATACAAGCATTTTGCTGTTAATTCCAGTGTTATGCCAACATTTCAGTTCACTAACCTGTCTGATGTCCTGATTTGCTGCAAGTATAATTTCATTCAGAGCTGGAGGGGGAATCTTCAAGCCTTCTTTAAAAGCAACAGTCATCATTGCGCCCTGAAAGAAAGTGACTTACAGAAGTGATCAGAGGGTCATACATATCAGCATTTTGTACAGAAACATTGCAGACGGAATGAATTTTATTTTTGGTATAGTTACAGGACGATGTAAAATAACTATTCTGTGATACAATGCTGCCTTTGTCACTGCTAAAGCAGCCAGGTCTATGAAGGTCATGGAGTAGAACAGGTAACTAATTTCCAGTTCACCGTTCACCCAATGTTTGTGCCCTCGTGTGGAAGTGGCACTCCCAGTTTCTGGACAAGCACAGCAAAAAGGGGCAAAAATCTGGTGGTTGAGAATGGAGGCAGGGTCAAGACTGAAGGCACAATATATAAATCAAAATAATCAATATTACCACCTTCAAAGCAGAACAACCAATACATGAAAGTTTAAGCAACCAGGAAACCACGCAGTGGCAGAATACATATCACTTGACAGAACAAGTAAACAGCTAATTAAGTCCCACCTTGATTTGTTCTACTCGAGGCCGCTGAAAGCGGAGGTCAAAGCAGTAATTGGCCAGTGAACGGATCTTGGGATGATTTCGGTCATTACATATACAGAGAATAGGAACTTTGGTCTGTTTAATGAGAGAAATCATTTCCTGGAAAAGAAAAAAAATCCAAAATTATAACTAGCCAGTCAGTCAACATCTACATCTCCGCTGAACTCAAAGCACTCTTCATTTCCAGTCCAAACATGGTTAGGCATCCTAGGAAAGGATTTTCCAAGTGTTCCATTCCTTAATTAGTTTGATTTTTATCAGGAGAACACCGTTTTTTTGGTAGTATATATTGTGGAAACATATTAGATGGATTTCTAGTTTATTGCTTTTGTCATGATTGCAACTTTAACAACAATTTCTAAATACAAATCATGAACATAAATTCAGGTTAAAGTGATAAATGTGTGTAATACATAATGATAATTTGGAATGTGGGTTTTTAAAGTAGAAGGAAATATTGTTTTTGTTTCAGGGTTTCTGTAAGGGTAACTATTTCTCAACAAAGGGTCAAAGTCATTTGGAACAATGACCTAAACATAAGTTAGAGGATTCCTTCGAAGTTAAGTGCCTAGCAAGATACCCATAAGGTTAATCGAAGAAATGTTTACAATGCTGTGTTTTATGACATACAAAAATTATAACAGCCAAGGGCTGCTAGTAGCTTAAAAAGAATGATGTTTTATTTCAGAAAATCAGCATATCTGCAGATAGGCGCTCTGTTAGCTTGTAGAGACAATTTGTATAAGTCTTTTAGGATGTCAGAACTGAAGGAATCTGGGAAACAAAACAGAAAACAGTCGAAAGCATCATACAGGTTGAAAGTGGAGAATACATTAAAAAGACTGTATTAAAAGGAACTTCATCTGAATGCATGCAGTATTGCAACAAAGGTTTATGACTAGTTTGCACAAATTAAGGTAAATGGACATGATTTAATTGCTGTAATGAAGACATGGCCAAAGAGTGACAAAAATATCCAAGGACTTTCTACATTTAGGAGGCATAGACCAAAAAAGGAAAAGGAGAGGTAGCACTCCTAACATGAAGCAATATCAGTACATTAATAGAGGATTTTCAATGAATCAAGATATAGAATCAGTTTGGATGGAACTAAGAAACACCGAGGGAAAGCAAATATCGGTGGGAATTGTTTAAAAAATAACAAACTAGTCCCAACACAAAACAAAGAACTGCAGATGCTGACGATCTGAAATAAAAACAGAAATTTCTGGAGGAATTCAGCAGGTCTGGCAGCATCTGGGGAGAGAAAGCAGAATTAACGTTGAGTCCAGAGACACTTCTTCAGAACTCAAGCTAGCACTAATTCTGGACACATTACAAAATCAGGAAATCAGAGATTCGTGTAATACAGTAATAATGGTCGACTTCAATTTGCATACAGTCTGGGTCAACCAAATCAGATATGGAGGATGAATTCCTGTAGTGTGTACAAGATGCGTTTCAAGAAAAGTACATTCAGAAGTGAACGAGGTATTTTAGATTTGGCATTGTGTAATGAGAAAGGGCTAATTAATAATTTTGCTGTTAAATGCCTTTTGGAAATACTGACCATAATACGATAGAATTTTACAGGAAGAACTAATGCAATATAGTACATTCTAAACCTAAAATCATAGTCACAGATTCATAAAGATGTACAGCATGGAAACAGACCCTTCGGTCCAAAACCTCTATGTCAACCAGATGTCCTAAATAAGTCTGGTCCCGTTTGATAGCATTTGGCCCATCTTTGTCTAAACCCTTCCTATTTATATACCACCCAGATGCCTTTTAAATGTTGTAATTGTACCAACCTGCACCACTTCCTCAGGTAGCTTATCCCATACACGCACCACCTGCTGCATGAAAACGTTGCCCCTTAAATCCCTTTTAAAATCTTTCCCTTCTCACTTTAAACTTTTAATTTTGGACTTCCCCCACCCCAGGAAAAGACCTTTTCTATTTACCCCATCCATGCCCCTCAGAAATTTATAAACCTCTATAAGGTCAACCCTCCGCATCCAACGCTCCAGGGAAAATAGCTCCAGCCTATTCAGCCTCGCCCTATAGCTCAAACCCTCCAACTCTAGCAACATCCTTGTAAATCTTTACTGAACCCTTTCAAGCTTCACAACATCCTTCCTATAGTAGAGACACCAGAATTGCACACAGTACTCCAAAACTGGCCTAACCATGCCACAACATGACCTCCCAACTCCTATACTCAATGCACTGACCGATGAAGGCAAGCATACCAAATGTCTTCTTCACTATCCCTTCTACCTGCAACTCCACTTTCAAGGAACTATTAACCTGCACTCCAAGGTCTCTTTGTTCAGCAACACTCCTCAAGACCTTATCATCAAGCATCTAAGTCCTGCCCTGATTTGCCTTTCCAAATGTCTTAAATCTGCGCAAAGGAAACCATGAGGGGCAGTTGGGTCAAGTGGATTGGAAAATACATGAGAAAATTTGATGGTAAGCAGACAATGGCTAGTATTTAAAGGAATATGACAAGGTCTACAACAGATATACATTCCTCTTTAGAAAAATCTCCTAAAGAGAAAGCAAATCAAACACAGTGAACGAAAAATGTTCGGACTACGTTAAATCAAAGGAAGTGGACTAGAAAAATGACAGAAATAATGATATACCTGGGAACTGGGAGCAATTTAGGACCAAGAAACTAATACATAAAGGGAAAACAGAATATAAGTGCCAGCTAGCAAATCACAAAGGAGGACTGCAAAAGCAGTCTATTGATACATGTAAGAAAAAGTATACAAATGGGCCAATTACAGGTAGAGAAATAAGAATATATTGTGGCACACAAAAAATTTGCAGTGAAATTAAACAGCTACTTTGCATTTGGTTTCAAGAAGAAACCCTCCCAAAAATACTTGACCTCCAACGAGTTTGTGAAACTGCAAAGCTAAAAGAAATTAGTATTAGTAAAGAGGAAAGTGTTTGACAAATTAGCTGGATCAAAGGGTAATTTATCTCCTGGACCAGATTTGCCTTCATCCCAGGGTGCTGTAGAAAGTAGCGACACTGATGCTTTGGTGGTTATCTTTCATAATGTTATAGATTCTGAAAAGGTTCCTGCTGACTGGAAGATAGCAAATATAACTACTATTCAAGGACAGAGGAAGAGTGAGAATGGAGAACTACAGACCTGTTAGCTGGATGTCTCTCACAGGGAGTACTTTATCAATTAGAGAAGGGTATAACTGAACACCTACCAAAAAATAGGGCAAGGTCAACATGGATTTATGAAAGGGAAATCATGAGAAAGAAACTTACTGGGATTTTCTTTTGCAGGATTTACCTACAGCACAGACAAAGGATAACCAGTCAGTGTTTTGTATTTGAATTTGCAGAAGGCTTCTGATAAAGTCCCACACAGGAGGTTAATAGTAACATTACAGTTATTGGATTTGGGAAAATACACAAGTATGGATCGAGAATTAGTTAACAGATGGAAAGCAGAGTGTAGGAACAAAAATTCTCAGGATGACAGGCTGTTTAGTAGGATACCCAAGAGTCAGTGCTAAATCCACAACTGTTCACAATCTATATCAATAATTTGTATGTGGAGACCAGTGGCAAAGAGCCTTTGAATTAATCTGATTAATGCACAGTCAAACATTTGAGGGATCTTGTGGTGCATGGGTAGTATGCCTACCTACCTCTGAACCAGGTGGCCCAGGTTCAAGTCCCACCTGCTCTAGAGGTAGGTCATTGTATCTCTGAACTGGTTGATCTGAAAATATCTGTACGTGGAGACCAGTTGCAATATTTCTATATTTGCTGATTACACCAAACTGGGTGGGAATGTACCCAGGTTGTGAGGAAGTTTCAAGGGGCTTGGACAGGCTAAGTGAATGGACTAGAATATGACAAATGGAATATAATACAAGTATGAAGCTAGTCACCTTGGTAAAAACAAAAATAGAAAAGCTGTTCTGTGACATCCTTGATCTGGCCCTTCTTTCAGCTACATCATAATTCTGTATGGAAATCTAGATCTGTAAATCCTCAATCTTATTTACTGTTGCGAAATTGGGTACAGTACTTGTGGATTGGTAGGCAGCAAGTTAGAATTTGTTGTTTATAACATGCTAGGGGGTAAAGCAATATGTGGCCCCTTTAAAAGATGATGTGCTTTTTCTACGATTAGAGATATAAAATGGAAGTCTGTGAGCAGCAGCTTGAAAGTTCGCAAGTACAAACAGCACCCGAATTGAAACATTTGTATTGAAAGGCTGTACAGTTAGCAGGCCCAGCAGCAGTTTTACCAAGTGTTGATTGAAGCAAGCACATAGATGCCAAAAAACAATTAAATTTAAATTTGATGGTTTCATAGAACATAGGGTCTGTACTGTGCTGTACTGTTCTTTGGCCCACAATGTTGTGCCGACCTATTACCCTACTAAGATCACTCTATGCATACCCTACATTTTACTATCCTCCATGTGCCTATCCAAGAGTTGCTTAAAAGTCTCTAAGTATCTGACTTCACTACCACTGCCGGCAGCGCATTCCACACGCGTACTACTCTTTGTGTGAAGAGTCTACCTCGGACATCTCCCCTATACCTTCCTGCAATCACCTTAAAATTATGCCCCCTCATAATAGTCATTTCCGCCCTGGGAAAAAGTCTCCGACTACCCACTCTGTCTGTGCCTCTCAACATCTTGGAAACCTCTCTCAAGTCAACTCTCATCCTTCTTTGCTCCAATGAAAAAAAGCCCTGGCTCCCTCAACCTTTCCTCATAAGACCTGCCCTCCAGTCCTATTGTAAGAAATATTAATATATCATCAAGGGGAGAAAAGAAGGGACAGCTGGGCAAAGACACGAGAGCTACCTGCCATCCGCCAGAATTAACAACCCTCAGCTCTCAAGGCAGAATCGCCGGCTCCCACAGCCTACTCTATGTTTTAGAGAAAGCACCATCTAAAGAACAAGAGGTACCCACGGCACGACTAGTGAATATTCTTGACAGAAGAATCAACGGAGAAGACCTTCCTGACGGAAGGATCGATTGAGAAGGCACAGAACATTCCAGAAGCCAAGTAACCTGGCTGTAATTTTGAGAAACTAAATTTTTATTTGTTATATATATTTATAAAAAAGTGAGACTTGTATTTATTGGAACAGCATACCATTAGAATCTTGTTTTATTTAGGAATAGTTTGTAGTTATAAGGGGTTTATTCAGTTTGTTAATTGTTTAGTTAATTTGCTCACCGTTAAGAGTTAGATAAATAAATTGTTACTTATTGATTTTAAAATGACTGTCTGGGATTTATTTTATTTAACCACTAACTTGCTGAAAAGCAGGTTACACCACTTTTCACACTCCTTTTACAGATTATTAAGCGAGGTACTCCGCTTTCGGTATTTCGGTTTTAGTTCTCAGAGGGTCAACCTCCACTTTGTAACAGTACTATACTCTGTGCATTCATACACAAGCCCAGTAAACCCTGATTTGCATGCTATTACTTTTGCCTTTACTCAGGACCCACCTATTGACTGACTTACTCTAGCGTTGTCTATCTCTTCCAGTAGTCCATGCACCTTGGTATTCTTTTCTGAATTTTGTCTCCATTCCCACAAATTCCCATAATTTTCTTTTCTGGTCGAGTATAATTAATCCTATTACAGTAGCTTACAGTGATGATGGTATGGAGTCAGTAGTTCAAATTCGAGACATGGGCGAAATGCGAATTCAACAAAATATGATTTATTTGTCAGCAAATAACTTTGCCAGAGCAAAAAAAACTCAACTTGTTTACTAATGGGGTAGCAACGTGTAACACTCGTGAGACTAACTACGGGTGACCCCAGTTACACTGATTCTCAACGCTTCGGTGGTAATAGAAACAAGCAAGATCCTGCAGAGGGAAAGTGCATTTTCCGAATATAATTTCACTGAAACAGCAGCTTCCTGTCCTTTTTTCAAATTATCTATTCACTCATGGGATGTGGACATCATTAGTTGGGTCAGCATTTTATTGCCTGTCCAGAGTTGCCCTTGAGAAGGTGGTGGTGAGCATCCTTCTTGAACGACTGTAGCCAGTGTGCTGTGGGTTGACCCACAACGCCCTTAGGGAGGGAATTCTAGGATTTGGACCCAGTGACAGTAAAGGAACAGCAAAATATTTCCAAGTCAGAATGGTAAGTGGTTTGGAAAGAATCTTGCAGGTAGTGGTGTTCCCATGTATCTGCTGCCCTTGTCCTTCTAGACTGAAGTGATCATGGGTTTGGAAAGTGCTTGCTGTCTAAGGATCTTTAGTAAATTTCTGCAGTGCATCTTGCAGAGAATACACTATGGTTACTGACCATCAGCGGCAGAGGGAGTGGATGCAGTGCCAATCAAGCAGGCTGCTTTGTTCTGGATTATGTTAAGATTCTTGAGTGCTGTTGGAGCTGCAGACATCACACTCCCAACCTGTGCCTTGCCGATGGTGGACAGGCTTTGGTGAGTCAGGAGTTTAGTTTCTCACCACAGTATTCCTCACCTCTGACCTTCTCTTGTATTTATACGGCAAGTCCAGTTGGGTTTCTAGTCAGAGGTAACCGAGGATGTTAATGGGTCGGGGTGGGATTGGGGGGTGTTCAGTGATGGTAACACCATTGAATGTCAGGGGCAGTGGTTAAATTGTCTCTTATTGGAGATGGTCATTGCCTGGCATTTGTGTGGCACAAACGTTACTTGTCGGCCCAAGCTCTAACATCGCCCAGGTCTTGTTACGTTTGAAAATGGACTGCTTCAGTATCTGAGGAGTCACAAATGGTGCTGAACACGATGCAGTTATCAGCGAACACACACGTCTGACCTTGTGATCGAGGGAAGTTCACTGATGGAGCAGGTGAAGATGGTTTGGCCTAGGAAACCACCCACAGGAACTTCTGCAGAATTGTCCTGAAGCCAAGGTGACTGACCTCCAACAACAACTATCCTCTATCTGCCAAGTGTGACACCAACTAGTGGAGAGTTTGCTCCATGATTCGCACTGATTCCAGTTTTTCTATGGCTCCTTAATGCCATACTCGGTCAAATGCAGCGTCTTTGTCAGGGGCCATCACTCTCACCTCACCTCACCTCAGCTCAGAAATTCAGGTCTTTTGTCAGTGTTTGAATCAAGGCTGCAATGAGGTCAGGAACTGAGTGGCCTGGCAGAACCCAAACTGGGCGTCACGAAGCAGGGTACTGCTAAGCAGGTAATGCTTGATAGCACTATAGATGGCACCTTCTATCACTTTACTGATAATCGACAGTACACTGATGGAGTAGTAATTAGTAGGAGACAATAAGGACTGCAGATGCTGGAAGCCACAGTCTACAGGTCTGAGGTGGGAAAAGCACAGCATGTCAAACAGCATCTGAGGAGCAGGGAAGTCAATGTTTCGGGCCAAAACCCTTTATCAGGGCTAGGGTGGGGGAGGAGAGCCCAGAAATAAATAAGAGGTGGGGTAGGGCTATAAGGAGGGTAGGACAGATGATGACAGGTAGATACAGATAAGGGGTTATTGTGATTGGTCCATGGGAAGGGTGGAGCAGATAGGTGAGTGAGAAGATGGGTACGTTAGGTTAGGTCAGGTCAGGAGGCGGAGGGCTGGACATGGGATAAGGCTGGGGGTGGAGGGATTTCGAAACTGGTGAAGTCAATATTAAGACCATTGGGCGGTAAGCTTCCAAGGCAAAATATCACCTGTTGGTCCTCTAGTTTACGTCAAGGAGGGCAAGCATGGACATGTCGTCAGGGGAACGCGATGGGAAATTAAAATGGATGGCAACCTGAAGGTCAGGTTTGTTGTTGCGTGTAGAGCGCAGATGCTCCATGAACCAGTCCCAGAGTCTGCATTTGGTTTCCCTGATATAGAGGGGGCCACATCATAAGCAATGGATACAACAGATCAGGTTGGATGAAGTGCAGGAGTAACTCTGCTGGATCTGGAAGGATTGTTTGGGGCCTTGGATGGAGGTGAGAAGGGAGGTGTGGGGGCACGTGTTGCACCTCTTGCAGTTGCAGGGAAAAGGTACCAGATGTGGTGGCAGAATTGGAGGAGAGTGTAGAACTGACAATGGAGTCACAGAATGAACGCTCCCTGTGGAAAGCGGACAGGGGTGAGGGGGGTAATATCTTTTTGGTGGTGGCGGAAATGTTGGAGGATGATGCATTGGATTCAGAGGTCAATGGTTTGGTATATGAGCACTAAGGGGACTCTATCCTTATTATTGTTTTGGAGCAGGGGGATGGGGTTTGAGGGCAGAAGTGCAGGAAATGGAGAAAATACTGTTGAGGGCATCCTAATTTATAGGGGAGGGGAAATTACACTCCCTAAAGTAGGATACAAGACAGAAGCAGAAATGAAGCCATTCAGCCCATCCAGTCTGCTCCACCATTCGATCATGGCTGGTAAATTTCTCAACACCATTCTCACGCTTTCTCCCCATAACCCTTGATCCCCTTGACAATAAGAACCTATCTATCTCTGTCTTAGATATAATCAATGACCTGGCCTCCACAGCCTTCTGTGGAAGTGAATTCCATAGATTCACCACTCTCTGGCTGACGACGGTTCTCCTTATCTCCATTCTAAAAGGTCTTCCGTTTACTCTAAGGCTGTACCCTCAGGTCCTAGTCTCTCCTACCAATGGAAACATCTTCCCAACACCCACTCTGTCCACGCCATTCAGTATTCTGTAAGTTTCAATTAGATACCCCCTTATCCTTTTAAACGCCATCGAGCATATACCCAGAGTCCTCAAACAATCCTCTTATTTTAAGCTTTTCATTCCTGGGCCCATTCTCATCAACCTCCTCTGAACCCGCTCCAGGGCCAGTACATCTTTCCTGAGAAATGGGGCTCAAAACGGCACACAATACTCCAAATGTGGTCTGACCACAGCCTTATAGAGCCTCAGAAGTACATCCCTGTTTTTATATTCAAGTCCTCTCAAAATAAATGCCAAAGTTGCATTTGCCTTTCTAACTACTGACTCAACCTCCAAGTTTACTTTGAGAGAATCCTGGACTAGAACTCCCAAGTCTCCTTGCACTTCAGACTTCTGAATTTTCTCCCTATTTAGAAAATAGTCCATGCTTTTATTCTTCTTACCAAAGTGCATGACCTCACACTTTTCCACATTGTACTCCATCTGCCACTTCTTTGCCCACGCTTCTAACCTGTCCAAATCCCTCTGAACCCTCCCTACCTCCTCAATACTACCTGTCCCTCTACCTATCTTTGTATCGTCTGCAAACTTAGCCAGAATGCCCTCAGTTCCTTCATCTAGAACATTAATGTATTTAGTGAAAGGTTGTGGTGCCAACACTGACTCTTATGGAACACCACTTATCACCGGCTGCCATCCTAAGAGGACCCTTTTAACACCACTCTCCGCTTTCTGCCAGACAGCCAGTCTTCTTTTCATGCTAGCACCTTGCCTCTAACACTGTGGGCCCTTATCTTACTCAGCAGCCTCCTGTGCGGCACCTTGTCAAAGACCTTCCTGAAGTCCAGGTAGATAACATCCATTGGCTCTCCTTTGCCTAACTTGCTAGTTACTACCTCAAAGAATTCTAACAGGCTCGTCAGGCATGATCTGCCCTTGATGAAGCCATGCTGACTTTGATCTATTTTACTGTGCACTTCCACGGTATTCAGAAATCTCATCCGTCACAATGGACTCTAAAATCTTACCCATGACCGAGGCTAGGCTAATCGGCCTGTAATTTTCAGTCTTTTGCCTAACTCCCTTTTTAAACAGGGGTATCATGTAGGCGATTTTCCAGTCCTCTGGGACCCTTCCTGACTCCAGCAATTCCTGAATCTGGGACGTCCTGGACTGGAACGCCTCATCATGGGAGCAGATGCAACAGAGACGGAGGAATTGGGAGTATAGGATAGCATTTTTGCAGGAGGGTGAGTGAGAGGTGGTGTAGTCGAAGTAACTGGTCAGGTTGGATTTTTTTTTTTATTTAAACATACAAGACATACCTGGGCAATTTTCTACATTGTCGGGTAGATGCCAGTGTTGTAACTGTGGTGGGAAAAGCTTGTCTGGGGACCGAAAAGTTCTGCAGCACAAGTCTTTAGTATTATTGCAAAAGTATTATCGAGGTCCAAACCCTTTGCAATATCCAATGTCTCCAACTGTTTTTGGGAATCATGTGGAGTGAATCAAATCGTCTAAAGACCAGCATCTGTGATGCTGGGGTCTACCAGAGGAGGCCAAAATGGATCATCCATTAGGCGCTTTTGGGTGAAGACTGTTGCAGGTGCTTCAGCCTTATCTTTTGTGTTGAGCTCTTCCATCATTGCCAATGGGGATATTTGTGGAGATTCTTCGTCCGAGTTGTTTATTTGGCTGACACCAGTCACAACAGGTTGTGGTAGGATTGCAGAGTTTAGATCTAACCCACTGGTTGTGGGATCGCTTGCTGCTATTTGTTATGCAAGTAGACCTGTTTGGTAGTTCACCAGGTTAACACCTGTGATGAATCAACACTACAGGTAATCAGCAACATTTCACTGAACCACTCAAGTTCATACCAAATACAATATGCTGTTGGAAACACCATCCTGCAAATACAACAGAAAAAAGCAGTTCCCCTTTTCACAGTCACCCGGTGCTCAAATATAAACTAGACTTAGCATTTTGTTAAAAACTGCCTGGGCGTAATTTAAACAAATAAGCTCCACATTAAATAAAGCAAACTGTTACCTGTATCCCTCCCCTGTCCTCATTGCCAGCCATCCCATCCACCTCATCCATGATTAGCAAGTGTTTGGTGCTTACTGATGGCGCTCCTAAAAAGAAAGATGCAATTTAAAACACAGCACAAAAGCTAGCTAGCTATTTGTTAACTGGTGCCAACAGTGTGTTGGCAAATCCAATGTGGACCCATTTCAGTCATCAGTACCCACCTAAAGAGAATCCTTTGATACTTGTATTGTTCAGTGACTCTGCTATCACTTCCTTCAGTGTGTTTTTGCTGCGAGTGACACTGGCATTAAGCTCAACATAGCTGTAGCCCAGATCCTTCCAGAAAAAACAAACTTGTATTGAATTATTTTTAAAAAATGCATTTTTAAAAAAGCAAATTTTTAACAAAACAAATGTTTAAGGTCTAGAATGCACTGCAGGAGAGCATGCAGGAGGCAGGTCCAAGTCAAAGTATTTAATGTAGCATTGTGAAGGAAGAGTGTGCAGAATTACAGGGAGAAGTCAGGAGAATGGCACTCAGCGAACTACTAACACAGTAAGCCAGCACAGGCCCAATGAACCTAATGGCCTCCTTCTATACTATAACAATTCTATGACTGTGTGAACAAGCCACATAAGGAAATAATAAGGAAAGGATGATCAATCAAAGAGGCAGGTTGAAGGTGTGTCTTTAAGGAGGGACAGACAGGCATAGAGGGTATTCTGGAGCTAAACTGGTGTAATTAAAATCATGCATAAACAAGAGGCCAGAATTAGGAACAGAGAGGTCTTAAAAGAATGTGGAGCTGGAAAAGATCAGAGATTGAAAGGAGAAAGGCCATGGACAGATGTGAAAAACAAGGATGAGAATTAGTCAAGCAATATCTTTATTTCAAAGGGGAATGGAACTTGGTACAAGACACAGGCAACCAAGTTTTGAATGATATCGAGTTTACAGAGCGTAGCAGGTAGGAAAGCAGTCAGGAGGTTATTAGAATGATCCAGTCTACAGGTGATGAAGCATCAGAAAATTCAGATGAGCTGAAACAGGGGGTAAAGTCAATCACATTTACAGAAGTGGAAATTATATTACCACAAGATCAGAAGTTCATTTTGGGTTAAATGGGACATCAAAGTTGCAATCAGACTGGCTTAATCTTGACCAGTTGCCAATGAGCAAGATGGAAATAATAGGAGATAACACGGTGTAGAGCTGAATGAACACAGGAGGCCAAGCAGCATCAGGGGAGCAGGAAAGCTGACGTTTCGGGTCGA
>JAHRHZ010000049.1:21338499-21384835 GCA_024137785.1 Ginglymostoma cirratum
TCGACCCGAAACGTCAGCTTTCCTGCTCCCCTGATGCTGCTTGGCCTGCAGTATTCATCCAGCTCTACACCGTGTTATCTCAGATTCTCCAGCATCGGCAGTTCCTACTATCTCTGGAAATAGTAGGAAACAGTAGGAAACAGTTTGAATCAGACAATCAGACAAAATCAATGTTTTCAGTCTGGAGGACAAAGATTTCAGGAAAGTGACAGAACAAAAGAAATGACTTGAGAAAGATTATGCAATAATTTTGACTGCACTGCATAATGGGGACAGGGCCTGATAGGGTGAGGGATATAGATTAATTTGGAAATTGAATAAGTATTTAACAGAAACAAACACGGTGTAAGAGCAAAGAATTGGAACTTAGGAGTCATGCAAAAGACCAGTCACAAAATGATCTCCTGCTTTGTGCTGTTCTATGATTCCAAAAGGTCACAGCATTTGATGAGTCACAGCAATGGGTAATGGTGACAACAGGACATACCAATATCTTTCTTTGTCTATTTTCTGCACAAAGCTCTCTTCACAAGATATATTTACTCCTTCCAGTGGTACAAGCCCACAGATTCCAATGGTACTCTAATACCTCACTCAAAAGGTAATTCTTCATACGGGCCTCAATCAGGATTGGGGCAGGTTAATTCACAGAAGGAAGTGTTACTAGTCAGTCATTTTCTGTTCTCCCCAACCTGTGCAGCTCAACTCATTAGATAAACTGACTTGTGAACAAGAGAATTTTCAGAGGATTTTTTTAAACCCATTTAATCTTAGTATTGGTTTGGTTAGATTTGTATAGCATACGGCCCAGTACTTAAAAATCAGAATTTCCCATGCATCAACATTATTTTTAATTAGCTAGAAACGGGATGCAGCTCTGATAAAAGGGCTCTCATGAATGTCTGTCACTAAATATTCCCAATGAATAATAAAACTAATTAATGAGTCATAGCAAAGTAACAAGTAAAATGACGAAGTCAACACAGCATCCAAGTGGAGAATAAGAAACCATTTCCTTAAGCAAACATATCAATAAATAGGGGCATATATTCAAAGTACATGGCAAAAAAAAAAACTGAAGGGCAGTTGACACTGAGCGTGGAGGATTCCTGGAAACACTTTCTGAAAGGGTAGTAAAGGCGATCAGATTTCTGCAGGAAAAAATACTTGGTGAATATTATTTCTAAAATACAAGATCACAGGGTATTAAATGTAATCAATGCTTTTCTTGAGAATTGCTTGCAAGGTTGCATAAATCACTTGAAATATACATCAGTACTTGTGCATTTTTACTATAATCTATAAGGAGCTATGAAACCTCCATTAATGACATCTTGCTAATTAGATGGAAATGAACAAAAAGACAGCCTAGTTTTTAATGTTGCACCTGCTTATAATGGGACACAAAATAACAGGAGATTATAATAGTAAATTTCTACACTAAGGAAGTTCATTGCACTAAATGTTGGTGCATTAATCTTTCGCTACATTTGCACTACCTGGCAGAAATTACTACGTTTTTTCTTAGATGTTTGTAACTTTCTTTCCAGCAATGAAAATGCAAATGCTAGCAATCAGGATATTGTTGCTTGCAACCAACAAGACTTGCATGCTAAATCTAAATTAATTCAGGTGGATTAAAAGGTGCCCTGAAAGCACAGAAAGACCGACTGTCACATCCTAAAGTATTACTCCAGCTATGATTAAGAAATGTGACAGGATTTATTTAAGATATCAAGTTGCTTCTCCCAGGCTTGATACTACAACTTTGGTGTTACTGTAAAATGCAGTAAACTGCATTGTAACATGCACCACATGTTAACCATAGAAAGGAAAGTACATTTAATGTTTGGATAAAGCTTTCTTACCTTACAGACTAGAGTAGCTGTAGTTGTTTTACCTACACCAGGAGGACCGGACAGCAGTGCAGCTTTGAAACTTGAACCATCATCCTTTCCACCAAATTTGTTGGATTTCGCTGGACAAAGGGACATTAAAAATGTAACTGCGTGCTCTGCATTGCACAGCCATAACAGCGCACAATTACTACAAAACAAAAAGCTATTTTCATACATTGTAAATGATCTTGAGATTCCCCTCATTAGCAATTATTTCACGATCTCTCTATTAACTGGAGCCTGTAACCAGCAAAACAACCGGTGGGAGATCAAAATAAATGTTTGCAAAGCAGTATACTTTAATGATCTGGAATTCATTTTCTGAGAAGTTGCTGGAAGCAGAATCAATAGCTTCTAAAATCAAATTGAACATTATATATTGGTTTATTCAGAAAGAGAAAAGGAATGGGATTGACTGAATAACTCTTTCAGCTCAGGCATGATAGACTGAAATGGCCTCTACGCTGTATCATTTTATGCCTTGCATGGTTATTGTGAAACATCAAAAAAAATAATTTTTGGAAGTTGAGATTGAATTGAATGGAGTGGAAAAAATTAGATTCTTATGCCAATTGAAATTTATGTGCCCAAAAAGAAAATTCTGCTTTTAAGGGAAAAAACTGTTCTGCGAAATGCAGATGTGGTTAAAAGCAGTGGTTGCTCTCATGAGAAATCACTGGATAAAACAGAAGGTCTGTCAACAAGCGAAAGGACCTTAAGGGTGTTTAAAAGAGTAAGAGATAGGAGGTGTTGACTTTAGCCTTCAACTATGAGAACTATGGAAACTGGGCAAGTTTATTATAAATATATTATATTTTCTGAAGAAGGGTCTAGGCCCGAAACGTCAGCTTTCCTGCATCTCTGATGCTGCTTGGCCTGCTGTGTGTTCATCCAGCTCTACACCTTCTTATCTAAGTTTATTATACAAGTCAGTCCACAATAGGTGAACTGCTTTCTTCAAATAAGTAAGGGCAGGAAAGGCTGCATAATAGAAAACTTAACAGAATAATCAGCCACAAGGACAAAGATTCTCCAAGGAGAGCAAGCTGATGAAACGTTAAACAATAAGTTAACCTGAAACAAACCAGAGTCTCAATCTCTCTCCATTCCTAGGTCAGACCAAAACCAAATAAATACCCAGACAACACTAAAACAAAATGTTGCAGATGTTGAAAATCTCAAATAAGAACAGAAATGCTGAAAATATTCAGCATCTGTGGAGGGAGAATACACAAAGTTTTCTTACATGCAAGCTTTCAAAAGAACCCAAGATGATACACTGGCCTGAAATGTAACCATCGGTCTCTGCACGGATGCTGTCAAACTTGCTAAGTATTTCTGCCATATTTCATTTTTATTTCAAACTACCAGATGAGTCTGCTAACCAATCTAGATCATGTAACTTCAACAGTCAGAACAAGCTAGTTCTACCTAAACAGTTATTACCTAGTACTTGTCCAAGAAACATATGTTTCCAATACATACCAGGATGGCAGTAAATTTAAAGAGTTGTTGCTGCGTTAGGGGCAATTTTTCATTTTCTGTAATTAATTGCTGCGGCAGTGCAAGGATTCGGAGAAAACTGGAAGAACCCCATGAATCATATGGGGAGAGGAGAGCTATTATTTGCTTCATAGGTGGAGAAATGACTTGTACCCAGCCTACGTTTATAAGTGGCACACCTTAACATTCTGAAAGAAATCTTTAAATAATGTAGTTGAATGAGTAAAGGTTGATGTAATAATTTATGTTTCATCCTATAACATGCAGACCAAACTCCTGCATATTTTAAGAGACATGGTGGCCAATTATCTTTGTGCTCTTCGAAGCTCCAGAAGTTCAGTTTGGTTCAATGTGCATGAAAAAGTAGCACAACAGAAAAGCAAAATTTGAACCTGTAACAGTTTCTTCAGCATTAGACACAAGAGTCATTTGGTGTAGTCATACAAAAGTGGGCCTGGAATCTAGACAGCAAAATGAAGAGGTTCATGATGCTGAGTATCTCTCAGTGGAGGCTGGTATGCAATGACGATGTTTATTCTTACTCCCTGTCATTCACATGTTCAAGTAGTCTAGTCATTCTGAAGAGTCATACCGGACTTGAAACATTATCTCTGCTTTTCTCTCTCCACAGATACTGCCAGACCGGCTGACTTTTTCTCGCATTCTCTCACGTTTTAGTCATTTACAAACTTTGTAGGCATTACAACTTCAAAACACACTAGTGTCAAATCACACACAAGGGGTTTATCGATGATAAGACTGTAACAGACGTTATTCTTTTGTTTCTGTAGAGAAAGTCACGGAGGAGCAGCCACCCGCAGCCTGAGGATATGGAGTTGATCACCACCTGTCAGAGTCATACAGGACAGAAACAGACCCTTCAGTCCAACCAGTCCATGCTGAACATAACCCTGAACTAAACTAGTCCCACCTGCCTGCTCATGGCTTGTATCCCTCCAAACCTTTCCTATTCATGTACCTATCCAAACATCTTTTAAACTTGCATCCACCATTTCCTCTGGAAGTTCAATCCACACATGAACCGCCCTGTGTAAAAAATCTGCCCCTCATGTCTTTCTTAAATCTGTCTCCTCTCACCTTAAAAATGTGCCCCTCGCCTTGAAATCCCCCATCCTGGGAAAAGGGCAATGACCATTAACTCTATCTATATCTCTCATTATTTTGTAAATTTCTAAAGGTTGCCTGTGGGAAAAAGTCCCAACCTATCCAGCTTTTCTTTACAACTCAAGTCTTCCATTCCCAACAACATCCTGATAAATCTCTTCTGAACTCTCTCCAGCTTAATAATATTGTTCCTTTAACTAGGCAACCAGAACTGGACACAGTATCCCTGAAGAGGCCTCACCAATGTCCTGTACAACCACAATATGACTTCCCAACTCCTATATTCAAAGGACAGAGCAATGAAGGCAAACATGCCAAATGCCTTTTTAACCATCTTGTCTATACATGACACAAACTTTAAAGAATTATGTACCTGCATCCCTAGGTTCCTCTGTTGTACACCACCCAAGGTCCTACCACTAACTGTATTAGCCCTACCCATGTTTTTTGTACCAAAATGCAATATCTCGCATTTATCCAGACTAACCTCCATCTACCATTTTTCAGCCCATTGACTCATTTCATCAAGATCCCTTTTTAATCTTAGAAAACCTTCTTCCTGAACACCTTACCACCAATTGTGGTGTCGTCCACATACTTACTAACTATGGCTTCTGTATTCTCATCTAAATCATTATATTAATGACAACGGAGGAGGCAGAACCGATCCCTGTGGAACACCACTGGTCACAGGCCTCCAGTCCGAAAAGCAATCACCCCCACTGTACTCTGTCTCCTGCCAGTAAGCGAATTACGTATCCAATTGGCAAACTCACATCGAATCCTACGTGACCCAACTTTACTAATTAGTCTACCATGTGGAAAGTTGTCAAAGGCTTTACTAAACAAAGTCTACTGCTCTGCCCTCAATATTTTTGGTAACTTCCTCAAAAAACTCAAGTTTGTGAGACATGATTTTCCTTGCACAAAACCATGCTGACTATCCATAAATCATTTTTTGACTCTTTAAATGTCCATAAATCCTCTTTTAAAATCACATCCAACAATTTACCCACAACCAAAGTCACACTCCCAGGTCTACAGTTCCCCAGTTTCTCCTTATAACCTTTCTAAAACAAAGAACATAAGAACTAGGAGCAGGAGCAGGCCTTCTGGCCCTTCGAGCCTGCTCCGCCATTCAACAAGATCATGGCTGATCTTTTCGTGGACTCAGATCCACTCACCCACGTTCTCACTGTATCCTTTAATTCCTTTATTGTTCAAAAAATATCTACCTTAGCTTTAAAAACATTTACTGAAGTATCGTCAACTACTTCACTTGGCAAGGAATGCCATAGATTAACAACCCTCTGGGTGAAGAAGTTCCTTCTCAATTCAGTCCTAAATCTGCTCCCTCCAATCTTGAGACTACGCCCTCTTGTCCTAGCTTCACCTGCCAGTGGAAACATCCTCTCTACTTCTATCTTATCTATTCCCTTCATAATTTTATATGTTTCTATAAGATCCCCCCTCAATCTTCTGAATTCCAAAGAATATAATCCCAATCTACTCAGTCTCTCCTCATAAGCCAACCCCCTCAACTCCGGGATCAACCTAGTGAACCTCCTCTGCACCCCCTCCAGTGCCAGTACATCCTTTCTCAAATAAGGAGACCAAAACTGCACACAGTACTCCAGGTCTGGCCTCACCAACACCTTGTACAGCTGCAACATAACCTCTCTGCTTTTAAACCCAATCCCTTGAGCAATGAAGGACAAAATTCCATTTGCCTTCCTAATTACTTGTTGTATCTGCAGACCAACCTTCTGTAATTCATGCACAAGGACACCCAGGTCCCCCTGTATAGCAGCATGCTGCAACTTTTTACCATTCAAGTAATAATCCTTTTTACTATTACTCCTACAAAATGTTGTCCCCTTGTTCAAGAAGGGGCGTAGAGACAACCCTGGTAATTATAGACCAGTGAGCCTTACTTCGGTTGTGGGTAAAGTGTTGGAAAGGATTATAAGAGAGAGGATTTATAATCATCTAGAAAGGAATAATTTATTTAGGGATAGTCAAACGGTTTTGTGAAGGGTAGGTCGTGCCTCACAAACCTTGTTGAGTTCTTTGAGAAGGTGACTAAACAGGTGGATGAGGGTAAAGCGGTTGATGTGGTGTATATGGATTTCAGTAAAGCGTTTGATAAGGTTCCACACGGTAGGCTATTGCAGAAAATTCAGAGGCATGGGATGGAGGGTGATTTAGCGGTTTGGATCGGAAATTGGCTAGCTGGAAGACGACAGAGGGTGGTGGTTGATGGGAAATGTTCATCCTGGAGTTCAGTTACGAGTGGTGTACCGCAAGGATCTGTTTTGGGGCCACTGCTGTTTGTCATTTTTATAAATGACCTGGATGAGGGCGTAGAAGGATGGGTTAGTAAATTTGCGGATGACACTAAAGTCGGTGGAGTTGTGGATAGTGCGGAAGGATGTTGCGGGTTACAGAGGGACATAGATAAGCTGCAGAGCTGGGCTGAGAGGTGGCAAATGGAGTTTAATGCGGTAAAGTGTGAGGTGATTCACTTTGGAAGGAGTAACAGGAATACAAAGTACTGGGCTAATGGTAAGATTCTCGGTAGAGTGAATCAGCAGGGAGATCTCGGTGTCCATGTGCACAGATCCCTGAAAGTTGCCACCCAGGTTGATAGGGTTGTTAAGAAGGCGTACGGTGTGTTAGGTTTTATTGGTAAGGATTGAGTTTCGGAGCCACGAGGTCATGTTGCAGCTGTACAAAACTCTGGTGCGGCCGCACTTGGAGTATTGCGCGCAGTTCTAGTCGCCGCATTACAGGAAGGAAGTGGAAGCATTGGAAAGGGGGCAGAGGAGATTTACCAGGATGTTGCATGGTATGGAGGGAAGGTCTTATGAGGAATGGCTGAGGGACTGGAGGCTGTTTTCATTAGAGAGAAGAAGGTTAAGAGGTGACTTAATAGAGACATACAAGGTGATCAGAGGGTTAGATAGGGTGGACTGTGAGAGCCTTTTTTCTGGGATGGTGTTGGCTAGCACGAGGGGACATAGCTTTAAATTGAGGGGTGATAGATATAGGATGTCAGAGGTAGATTCTTTACTCAGAGAGTAGTAAGGGCATGGAATGTCCTGCCTGCAACAGTAGTAGACTCACCAACTTTAAGGGCATTTAAATGGTCATTGGATAAACATATGGATGATAAGGGAATAGTGTAGGTTAGATGGGCTTCAGATTGGTTTCGCAGGTCGGCACAACATCGAGGGCCAAAGGGCCTGTACTGCGCTGTAATGTTCTATGTTCTATGTATGACTTCACACTTATTTACATTGTATTCCATCTGCCAGACCTTTGCCCACTTACTCAATGTATCTATGCTCCTCTGCAATGTACAACATTAGCCACTCTCCAGTCATCAGACACCTCACTCATAGACGACGGAAATATTTCTGCAAGGGGTTTTACAATTTCCTCCCTAACTACCCACAACGAACTGGGATACATTAGATTAGATCCAAAAATTTATCCATTTTCACATTCTCTGAGACCTCCCAAACATCCTCTTCTGTAATGTGAATGGTTTTTAAAATATCAAAATTTATTTCTCCGTGTTGATTAAGAGATTCAATTGCACCAAGTTCTCTACATCTAAAATAAGATTCTCTTTTATTCTTGACTGGAGCTTCAATATCTTTACTCATCCATTGTTCCTTAATCTTACCAGCCTTACCCTTCACTCTAACAGGAACATAATGCCTCTGAACTCTCATCAACCCTTGAGAGCTTCCCACTTGTCAGACAACATTTTACATGCGAATTGTCTACTCCAATCAACTTTTGGAAGTTCTTGTCTCAAACCAATAAAATTTGCCTTACTCCAATTAAAAACTTTAATTTCTATGGAAGGCTTATCCTTTTCCACATTTATTTTGGAACTAATAAAATTGTGATCATTAGACCCAAAGTGTTCCTAAACTTTTACTTCAGTCACCTGCCCTGCCTTATTGCCCAAAAGAAGGTCTAGTTTTGCTCCTTCTGTAAAGAAACTTTTCTTGAACACATTTGACAAATTCTTCACCATCCAAACTTTTAACACTATGGTAGCCCCAGTCACTGCTCACTTAAGTGTCTCCCCCCACCTCCAAGACTCAGCACAAATACATTCCCTCCAAGATTCGGAAGAGAGCACCAGTGAAACACACCGCACAATTTAGAACATGCAAGTAGTATTAGCAGAGAAGCAGGATATTGCTGACTGGAGGGTCAACTCATTGTCCCTTCAGCTTCCTGTCCCTTAACAGGGGTTGGAAGTATTCTTAGCAATGTCCAAAGTTGGGGCCGATGTTCATGGGTCTGCTCTGTCTGAATTCACCAAACAGAGAAACTGGGGGACTGCATCCTGATGCAGGACCTCATTCTAATGCTGAGAGATACTGCCACACAGATTGCAGGACACCAAGATGGGGTAAAACCAGGGGCAAGTTTGCCTGTTTATACAAGTCCAGTGATTTAAATTTAAAAGATTTTCACCCTCATGCCTATTGTTTGCACTTCCTCCAACTCTACAATCCTCCAAGATCTCCGCATTCCTCTATTTACGACCTTTTACGCATTCCCAATTTCCCTCATCTCTCCAGCAGCAGCTGTGCTTTCACCTAAACTGTTCCCTTTTCCTTTAGAAAGGTCTTTCAAAATTAAATTCTATGAATAAGCTTTGGCGATGCAACCAAAACTTATGCAGCTGGGGCAAATCAAATTTTCATTCATTACAAACCCCCTTCCAGAGTTCTGAGGAAGGGTCATTGGATCCAAAACGTTAACTGATTTCTCTTCACAGGTGCTGCCAGACATGCTGAGCTTTTCCAGCAATTTCAGTTTTTGTCCATGAACGAAGCTTTGGAATAACTCACTTTGCTTAAGGTTCCATACAAATTTGTTGGGAAGTGATGGCCTAGTGGTACTAATGCTGGACTATTAATCCAGAGATCCAGATAATGTTCTGGGAACCCAGGTTCAAATCCCACCATGGCAGATGGTGGAATTTGAATTCAATAAAATATCTGGAATTAAGAATGTAATGATGACCATGAATCCATTGTCAATTGTTGGCAAAACCCATCTGGTTCACTAATGTCCTTTCGGAAAGGAAACTGCCATCCTTACCTGGTCTGGCCTACATGTGACTCCAGACCCACAGCAATGTGGTTGACTCTGAACTGCCCTCTGGGCAATTATGGACTGGCTAGGCAGGGATGCCCTCATCCCGTGAATGAATAAAGAAAAAAAAAAATTGTTATTCTGCACGTGCTCATGATTTCATGACATGAGAATATTCACTCTGCATAGGTATAATACACTAGTAATTTGTTATGTCAGGGGAAAAAAAATCTCCCTTCCTAAACAGAAGTTGTTGGAGAAGCTCAGCAGGTCTGGCAGCATCTGTGGAGAGGAATCCAGGTTAATGTTTCAGGTCCAGTGACCCTTCCTCAGAACTGGAGGCTTCTAAGTGACTCTGGAAAGAATTAAATTGTCGAAATTTCAAAAAAACAGTGATGGCTGCAATTATGAAAGGACTGACCGAGATAGCACCTTGACGCAATCATATATAAATAAATAGTGCAAACCTGACTATTAGCCACTCCTGATTCAACAGACGCTGCATCAAGTTACAAATAAATATTTTGTCATCCTCACCTGTGGCTTTGCTGTCTCCAGAGTTGTTTACGTGCCATCTCTTCAACCAACGAACTAGTTTATTTGCACAGCTCTGCTCCCCTTGCTGTCCTATTATATTCTTCAGCGCTGTAGGTTTGTACTTATCCACCCAAAGCAAACTCTGCTCTTCTTTCACTAAAGTCTGCAACTGAGGTTCACATTTCACTACAGGTTCATTGCCAAAAGGATCGGCTTTGAATGAAATACTCCTCTTTGCACATCTTGAAGACTCGCCATTTTCAGGTGTTGACGGACTGCTCTTTTTATCTTCACAATGTTTCTTCGATGTCGGTGTGATCTGCTTGCTGTGGTGTTCGTCTTTCTGCATGACCCTGCCACTCTCTCTTGCGTTATTTGATTTCTTAACCTGCAATTTTAAAAAATGAAAATAAAATCTGTCTGCATTAAGTTAACAAAGCAGTTGAAACTAAATTAACTTCGTTGAAAAAGGTAAATAAGATCCTACAAATGATTATGTCAGCTGTAAACACTACCAAACTTACATTCTGAAATTTTAAGGGTGAGCTGCCTTATTGATTTGAACATGTTTGTTACTTCATTAAGTAGCTAATGTGCAGTACTAAAAGCAGGAGTCACTAGACTTGGCATGCTGCAAGCCTGAAAATTTACTGTTTAAAATGTTAACTAAATTAGCAAATATTCTTGTCTGAATCCCACAGTTTGAATCTTAAAGGACTGAACTCTTACCTAAAACACTGTAAAACCAGTCTCAACAGTAATTTCAGTGAAACATGTTCGGCAACCATCAGCAAATTTATGGCTTGCTGAGGAGGGATTAAACAGTGATTTCTGAGGCATTTACAATTGCTGCAACTGTCTTGTCTCAACAGCACAGCTTAACTGACAGAGTGCAACTTCAGGTTTTTAAGCTGCACATGCATGACATCTCAAAGTTATGATCAGTTTCAGAGAAGTAAATAACAGCAAACGCTGCCAGTTTGCCATCAGCCCGTCCATAAAATACAGTCCATTATTTGTAGAAATGAAACTACTGATGATACTAGGGCAGGCTGGAGCAGTAGTGAGTAGATGAGACATAAAAACATCAGAACCAGTATTTAGCCCTGGTTGCAACAATACTATGGCTTTAAGAGGTGCATTTTGTCCTTTTTTTAAAAAAAAAGAAGAGAGGCTGAGACAGAGGTACCAAGTGGTCTGCTCCAAGCCAATAAAGTAAACGGATTGTGAGGCCTTGGACTTTTTCAAATTGGAACAACAGAAGTAGTGCAAAGAAGTGGGGTCAAACTCCCACAGAACCAGGATTCTAATTTAACTTTCAACAGTTGCTTGAAACAATGTGAAAGCTGTTACTCCTTTCTCTGTTACAGCTAAAAGCTTGAGTTCTCCTCCTGCTGGTAGAATTACTTGCGAAGCAATCTAGTTTACTGAATTGGCCTTTGCCAAGAGTGCATTTATGGGATGTTACTATATTGGAACAGTTGCTGTTTAGCAGTTAGATAATCTATTATTCTCTCAAGTTTTCCAATTCAGTTAAGTTATTCCAATTCTTCTTTCTTCGTATTTTAACTGTAGTATAAAAACATACCAAAGTGTGTCTTGCTTCAAGTCTGGTAGTTTGATCAATCGCAGTTTATCTGCAATACACGCTTTACACCTGCCTTTTAAAGCTATGAAAAGAGTTGGGGTATAGACTATCTATATTTTGAGGGGGTTTGGAATTGGCGGCTCATCTGCAATCAAAATCTTTAATTCCAAATTGGGCTTAGGATTATTGGACTTAAAGACAGTGAGCGTTGGTATTCTCCTTTCGGGTGTTGCATTTGGTTGGTTTAAATGGGGTGTGTTTTTGTGTAGTAATGACTCTTTCAGTCAATAAGAGTTTCCTGGGGGTGGAAGGAGTCATTTCAGGAATTTTACAGAAAGTGAGCAAGGCAACGCTTTTGGAATTGGCAGATAAGCTGGAGTCGGTGTTGCCTTTGTCCGTGCGAAGGGGGAGTCAATGGCAGCAATAACTCAACATTTACGAAGGCCAGAAATATACTCGGAATCTTTAGAAATGGCTAAACTTCAACTGCAAATGCAACAGCTTGAATTAGAGGCAATGGCAAGGGAAAAAGAAAGCCCTAGCAGAACAAAAAGAAAAAGAAATCAAAATTAAACAGTTTGAATTATGATTAAAGGCAGAAGAAAGGGGGAAAGAGAGAGTTTTTGAACTTCGGGGGTTGGAACTGAAAACTCATATCGATTTAAAATGGCAGAAGTGGAAGTGAAGGGAAGCAGTAGTGATGAGGACACAGAAAGAGAGCAATACCATTGCAGCCAAAGGCCTGGTATGGACTGGTTTAAATATGTCCAAACGTTGCCTAAGTTCAACGAGAAGAATATAGAAACCTTTCTGATTTTGAGAAAGTGGCGAGACAAATAAAATAGTCAATGTGGATATTTTGACCCAAACAAAGTTTTTAGATAGATTTAGCGAGGTACTTGCATCATTGTCACAGGAAGTATCTGGGGAATATAATGAAAATAGTTCAAATATAGATGCTTTTAGAGAGACGATCATTTTAGGAGTTCAAAAATTCATTTCCTGAAGTAGTGAGGACTTGCAAAAGAGCAGAAAATCAACACTGCAAGATTAGCAGCAGTAATGGCAGATGATTGAGATGGTTCACAAATCAAAGTTTGGCTTCTGACATCAATTTCAATCTGGGAGGGATAAAAATCGGGGGAGAGAAAGACAGAGATCGTCAGGGGGTAAGGCAAAAGGACATCTCATTGAAGATAGTAAAGATGGTTTACCACGGGGTAAAAAGGAAACCCATGACAGGGAAAGTAGTAAAAAAGTATTTTCACTGCGATAAAGCATGCCACATGAAGTCAGTGTTGGTGGTTTGGAAAAAGCACTGGGAAGACGGATGAGGAAAAACAGGATAAGCCAGTGAGTTTTGTTGAAGTGATAAAGGAAATCCCAGTGGAAACTAAAAAGCTGCAAAAGGATGTACAACCTGACCATGGGTTTGTTAATAAGAGAGTAACCGATCTCTTTAAAGCATCTACCTGTGCAGGTAAGATTTACTTGTGTACCAGGAGAAATAAGTAAAGAAATTAAACTTTTGAGAAAAGGGAGCAAGTCAATCTTTGATTGTTAGAGATGAGGAGGTATGTAATTCAGAAAGAGTATTGCCAGAAAAGAACAGTGTTCCATTATTTTAGGTGAGGTTGGAGAGTCCGGTGAAGAGTGGCGAAGTGATGGTAGGCGTAATAGAAAAATTCTCAGGTCCAGACACACAGTTTATCCTTGGTAATGATATAGCTGGGTTACAGGTGGGAGTGATAGCTACTGTGGTTGAAAAGCCAGTGGAAAAAATCAGACAATTGAGATATTACAAGAAGTTATCCTGGGATTTTTCCTGCCTATGTGGTAACAAGGTCACAAAGCCACAGGTTAAAGCAGGAGAAATCAAGGAGTAATGATAAAGAAGTAATGATAAATTGAACTTCAATTATCAGAAATTATCTGATCAAATGGTTGAGAAAAAGAACAAGAACAGATGGAGAACAAAGTGGATATTTTCAGTTCAGAAAAATTAGCTGAATTACAACAAAAAAATTGAAAAAAACTAAAGCATCTGTATCAAAAGCATACACAGAAGAATGAGTGTATCCCAGAACATTACTACCTTAAAAATGAAGTCTTGATGCGGAAATGGAGACCATTGCATATCCAGGCAGATGAAAAATGGGCAGAAGTTTATCAAGTTGTATGACTGGTGGGTTACAGAAAGGAGGCGTTGCAGGTAGCCATGAATTACCAGTAGGTGGTCATCTGGGAGTAAGGAAAACACAAGCCAAAATACAAAAACGTTCTTCTGGCCTGGACTGCTTAAGGATGTGGTTGACTTTTGCCAGACATAGCAGACGTGTCAGGTAATGGGAAAACTTCCGGTAGTGATAACACCAGCACCCTTAAAAGCCATTCCTACATTTGAAGAATCTTTGACAAGAATCTTAATTAATTGCATAGGACCTCTACCCAAAAAAAGAAAGGGGAAATCTGTATTTGTTGACCATAATGGATGGTCTACTAGATTTCCACAGGCCACTCCCTTACGCAGCATCACAGCTAAAAGGATTGAAGAAGAATGACTCAAACTTTTCACTACATACAGATTACCAACAGAGGTACAATCAGATCAATGGACAAATGTTTCAAAGTTAATCAAGGAAGTTATGGATAGCTTAGGAGTAAAACAATTCAAATCCACTGTGTACTAGCCAGGATTGCAGGAAGCTTTAGAACGGTGGCATCAAACTTTAAAGAGTTTGTTCAGGGCTTATAGTCAAGACTATCCAGAGGATTAGGATGAAGGAATTCCACTTGTACTTTTTGCAATCAGACATTCACCTAATGAATCAACTAAATTTAATCCACTTGAATTAGTTTTTGAGCACGAGGTGAGAGGACCACTGAAATTAATGAAGAGGAAATTGGTGAGTCAGAGTTCAGAGACCACATATTTGGACTATGTGTCAAATTTTAGGGAAAGATTAAATAGAGCAGGTGAGTTCACTAGACAGCATTCAAAAGCAGTGGTGAGACAGGAAGCAGACAAAAGATTGAAAATTTGCAATTTTGCTGGTGCAGATAAAGTGTTAGTGTTACGCCTAATTTTTTTTTTTTTAATATATATTCATTTGTGGGATATGGGCATCGCTGGCTGATCAGCATTTACTGCCCGTCCCTGGTTGCCCGAGAGGTGGTGGTAAGCTGCCTTCTTGAACCGCTGCGATTCACCTGCCTTGGGTTGACCCACAATGCCATCAGGGAGAGAATTCCAGGATATTGATCCAGTGATATATTTCCAAGTCAGGATTGAGTGTGGCTTGGAAGGGAACTTGAATGTGGTGGTGTTCCTATGCATCTGCTGCCCTTGTCCTTCTAGATGGAAGTGGTCGTGGGTTTGGAAGATGCTGTCTGAGGATCTTTGGTGAATTTCTGCAGTGCACCTTGTAGATAGTACACACTGCTGCTACTGAGCGTCTTTGGAGGAGTGAGTGGATGCTTGTGGATGTAGTGTCAATCAAGCATGCTGCTTTGTCCTGGATAGTGTTGTTGGAGCTGCACCCATCCAGACAAGTGGGGAGTACTCCATCGCTCTCCTCACTTGTGCCTTGTAGTTGGTGTACAGGTTTTTGGGGAGTCTGATGGTGAGTTACTCACCGCAGTATTCCTAACCTCTGACCTGGTCTTGTAGCCACTGTGTTTATATGGTAAGTCCAGTTGAATTTCCAGTCAATGGTGACCCCCAGGATGTTGACAGTGGTGGGCGAACCTTTAAAGGGAAGGTTTAATGGGCCTTATCAAATCAAAAGGAAATTGAGTGAGGTGAATTATTTGATAAGAACATCAGAAGATTCACTGCGTCATGTGAATATGCTCAAAAGGTATTTTGACAGAGAAGGAAAGCAAAAGGAGAATAAGATACTGGTTACAACAGATTGAAGAGCCAAATTCAGATGATTCTGATTTGGACATTCCTCAAATTCAATTGAACAATAAAGGAAGTTCTCAAAAATTGGGATAAATTAATAAGTTATCCTCCAGAGGAAAATTATGATAACCCGAAAGAGTTATTACAATCACGTGGAGATATGCGGGAATAAGCTGGGAAGTACTAATCTAATTATGCATGATGCACATATAGAAAATGCAATAGATCCAATTAAGCAACATCCTTAAAGATTTAATACTCTGAAGTTGGCACAGGTTCAAAAAGAGATTGAAAGCATGCTCAGATAGTACCCAACAAATTGTGTGGGCTTTCGCAAAGTCAATGAAGTTACAAAACGTGACTCATATCCTACTCCACGTTTGGAAGACTGTATTGAAAAAGGGGGAAAAGCAACTTATATTTCTAAGTTATACTTACTCAGAGGACACTGGCAAGTACCTTTATCCAAAACAGCAAAGACAATTTTAGCTTTTATGACACCAAATGGACTTGTACCAGTTTAAAGTCATGCCATTTGGCATGTAAAAAGTGCCAGCCAAAGTTCAAAGACTAACCAATAAGGTCATTTCGGTGATTTTTAGTTACACATGGAGGAAACATTTGGAGTATCTATGAGAATTGTTTGATTGACTTCAGGAGGCAGGCGTGGTGATAAACCTAGCTGAGTTCACAAAAGCCGAAGTCACGTTCCTTGGCCATATCACTGGACATGGACAGATGGCTCTACATGATATGAAAACAAATGTTACTGGGGAGTTTCCCAGACCATTGACAAAGAAGAATGTACTCTGATTACTGGGACTGGGTGGTTCTTATTGAAAATTTGTACCAAATTTTAGCAATGTGATTGTTCCACTGACTGACTTAAAGAAGTTTGAGGACTTTATAAACTGACCTCATTTTCAGCTGCAATCTCATACTTGGATCTCTTTCCTGGCAATCTACGAATTAGATCCAGCAATCCATCTTCATCAATTTGCTTTGTTCCAAGACTCTCAGCCTAAAAACATTTTAAAATTCAATGATTACTGTTTCCAGGATGATCAATAAAGTGGTCAGCAAAGAACAAATTTTGAATGTATTTCTAATATCTGCTAACATCTCATTAGAATATTATAAGTTTTATAATTGCAATATCACAAAGGCCACTTTTAATGCCACAGAATCATCAGCGCTCAGAACAGACTGTATCAATTGTGCCTCTTTTAAAGGCTGGTGTGAACAATGCTCAGCATGTTGCACTGATGGGTACTTACTTTGTCTAGTTTTGCTCGTCCACCTTCTCGACCAGTTACCAAGTAATTGGTTTTCTTGCTAATATTTCCTGTCAGCTTCCCTCCGTAGCGTTCGATTAAAGATTTAGCATCATCACGTTCCATGGACTCCAAGACTCCTGTAATAACGAACGAAAGTCCTTCCAAGCAGTTCTCAGCTCCCTTAATGATAAGAATTTGAATAATCATTCTAATCCGAAGGTAAAGACTCTTTGCACAAGGTGTATTTGATATCTGAGAAGGCATGACAGAGTGAAGGTGCAGCTAGAGGTGAAATAAATGCTCATCAGACATCAAGCTTCATCTTCTGTCCTGTCCAGGAATACAAGTACAGTGTAGGCAAAACCTACCCATGACCAGGAACAATAGATGGAATGACAGAAATCAGACATGATGACAGGAAAAAAAAAGCAAGAACCCCATTCGTGCGTACTGGAGACAGCAAATCAGTACATTAAGTAAAACTAGGGAATAGCAAAAATAGTAAGAATTGCTACACATTGGTTTTGATTCGAGGGGGGTAAAAATGCAAAATCTTTAAACAATGTAAAAAGACATTTATTGATCTATTGAAGGACTGATACAATTATTAAATTCTAGCATTACGAAAGCACCAAGGCTGATTATATCAAATACACAGCACAGAAAAAGACCATTCAAATGTTAATGCTTCGTTTGAATCTTTGCAGATAGGCCATGAAATCTAAAGAACCTTGAATACACAAAGTTTTTCAGAAGGTGAATAGTACTGGATGTCAAGAACAGTGAAGCTCAAGTCATACATTCAAAAGTATAGCATTACAACATTGAATTGTTCCAACTTCTATGTAATTACTACAGCAGTGCATACTGCTCCTTTTTCCTTTAAGTAAACTTTTCTTTAAGTATCTCTTCAAATCATGGCCTCCAAAAATTTAATACAAATGCTGACTGCCAGCTATTGATCAGTGATTGGAAATGAATGACAAATGCAGAGGTACTGAAGTGGACATTATCCTTTCCTTCCCTTCCAATCTTTCTTTTCTCCCTTTCATTCCTCAGCTTAGCTGTAGCTGTCAGTTCAAAATGGAAGTACAAAGAATTCAATTGATGGCCTAGTAGTATCATCGCTAGACTGTTAATATGATAACATTCTGGGGACCCAGAATCGAATCCCACCACAGAAGATGGTGGAATTTGAATTCAATACAATATATCTGGAATTAAGAATCGAACGATGACCATGAATCCATTGTCGACTGTCAGAAAAATCCATCTGGTTCACTAATGTCCTTCAGGGAAGGAAACTGCCATCCTTACGTGGTCTGGCCTACATGCGACTCCAGACCCACAGCAATGTGGCTGACTCTCAACTGCTCTCTGGGCAATTAGGGATGGACAATAAATGCTGCCAAGCCAGTGACACCCTCATCCCATTAATAAATTTTAAAAATTCAATTTTCAGCTTGTACGTGCCCAAATGCATCATGAAAGTAAACAGCAAAGAGGGAAACAAAGTGGATTCCCTTTAATTAATCTCACAGGTGCAGCTACAAAACAGGATAAAAACTGTTAGCTTACTGCACCTTCTGAAATGCCAAGCTAGCATTTCCAACTTGTAACCCATTGAACTGATGCGTTTTCAAATCCTACAATATAGGAAAAGCCCTCCCTCTCTCTCCAAAAGTCCCATACACATGAAAAAACAGAAATTGCTGGAAAAACTAAGCAGGTCTGGCAGCATCTGTGGCGAGAAAGCAGAGTCAAGGTTTCAAGACCAGTTGTCACACTAGACCTGCTGACTTTTTCTAGCAATTTTGGTTTTTGTTTCTGATTTCCAACATCTAAAAAGTTTTGATTTTTTTTAAACTGTATCCCATGCCTTTCCCAGGTAATTTAAAACAGCACAAGGCTCGAATATATTCCTTTGGCAAAGACTAATTTTCTGCCTAAAAACTCATGTCAGTTCTATCAGGAATAACTGATCGACTTTATGAACTTCACTGAAGATATTAACATGAATGTTAGAGTAGCCACTAGGACACTTGGGATTGTTCAGCATGTGCTGTCCAATAACAGAAACACATTAAGAGATGTCATAAGTTGTCTAATTTGACGTACATTCACAGACTGGTATCCACAAGTGGCAAGCAAAAGAAATAGATTCAAAGCATCCACTTTTTTTTTTAAAATTACCCAGGATCTTGGGAAGCCTATATTTGTTTGCTGACCATTACCCTTTGACATCAATGGCATTATCGTCACTGAATTATAAAATATCAACACCTTGGGGTTACCACTGATCATAGACTAAACTGGGCAAGCCATATAAATACTGAAGCTGTACGAACAGGTCAAAGGTTAGGAATCCTGCAGAAATAAACTCTGCTATTGACGCTCCAAAGTCTGTCCACCAGGCACACATCAAAAATGTGATGGAATACTCCCATTTGTTTGGATGAGTGAAGCTCCAACACCAGTCAGGAAGCTTGAAACTATCCAGCACAAAGTAGTTCACTTGACTGCCATCACATCCACAAACATACATTCTCTTGACCGCAAATACTTAGTAGCAGCAGAGTTTGTTATCTACAAGATGCACTGCAGAAATTCACCAAGGCTCTCTTGACGGCTTCTTCCAAATCCATGACCACTATCGTCCAGAAAGGCAGGGCAGCTGAACCATAGCAACAATACCACTTACAGGTTCCCTTCTGAATCACTCACCATGATGACTTGGAAAAATAATGACATTCCTTCTGGGTCAGTGAGTCAAAATCCTGAAACTCCCTCCTGACAGTACCAAGAGTGTGCCTACACAAAATGGACTACAATGGACAGTCAAGAAGGCAGCTCACCACAAACTCAAAGGCAACTAGAGACAGGCAATAAAAGCTGACCCAGCCAGCAATGCCTACATCACATGAACAAACAAAAAAAAAAAAAAAATCTTGTTATACATTTAAAAATAACCTACTGCCTTGGTTAATTACATATGGATAACACAAGTCATCAAACCATCCAATTAATTTAAAACAACTTTTTAGTTCATACATTGTTTACTATCTACAAATTAAGAACGTACCAGCTTATGGGAAGTCATCAATAGGAACAGCACTATGTGAAATGCTCACTTGAAGAGCTGGTGCAGACACGGCAAGCCTGTGTTGTAACAACTTTGGGATACTGGTAAAATGATAATATCACTGACCATAAAAGAACGTGACAGTATGTGCTGCCTTCCAAATACATTAGTTTCCACTGAAGTCATGAAAATGAATTTCTTATAAATACAAACTATCTTTGGTTTGTTTGCTATTGCATTTTTTACCAACATACCTGAGGGATTTCTTTAGACCCCAGGGCTCGAGGGCCATCACGGTTCAGGAAGCTACGGTAGGCCAGATAATTCTGACGCTTCTTTTCAGCATTCTCTGGGTTCTCAGACTAGAGAAAAAAGAAACAAAGCTTCTGAGAGCGCACCCTGTCTTCGAAATACCAAGCGACCCAAGAAAGAACCGCTCAGACTCAAGCTGCATACTTTTCTGATTAATGTGTTCAACAGAAACGTGTTACGGCTGGAAAGTAGGATCAACTACAAGAAACACTTCGTTAACTGGCACCTTTGGGACCAGGAGCATGTCAATTGATCAAATATTGCAGTCAATCAAGATGTCCACATAATCAATTCAAAAACACACACTAAGTAAGAGAAACATAGTGCAAGAGGTATACACGTCACTATTGTACTTTATTCACAGCATAAATCACAAATAATAATTTAGCTTTGTTTTAAATAAAACTTAACAGCAAAGTGCCTTCTCACTCGCACTCTCAACTAACTACTCGGACATCACCGTAGATCGCAGCATTCGAGGAGAAATGGACTTGAAATAACTGCTGATTATTCATGTGGCCATTCCAGTGAACAAGTATGTTTACAATGAGGTAAACAAATCAAAAAAAACACATAATAATTGGACAGAATAATACAGTAAAATTTTCAAATTATTGAAGTATATAATTTTTGCTAGTTTATCGACAGTGCCGGTTCATAAGGTGCCAGTTAAAACAAAGATTGATGTATATATATTTATTCCTTGATACTCAGACAGCAGAATTTTCACATTGCAAAATAAAAAGGTCTCGCCAACCAGCTGATATTTTAATAAAATGCACCTAGTGCGGTTGACCCAATTCTTTCCATTCTTTCAATTTTCTGAAATCCAGTCAAATCTGTCGACCTAGCTGAGAAAAAGATTTAAAATGACTTGCTAAAGGAGTAAATGCAATGTCGGACAAAAGAATTTTTACACAGTGGTTCAGGCTTGAAATGCACAGCCTGGAAGTGAGATGGAGGCCCGTTCAACTGAAAGCATTCAACAGTGTGTAAGATGATTACTGAAACAGAAATAATGTGCATGGTTATGGAGCCAATGGCTCTCAGTCATTACGCTCAGACAGCTGATTTAGACATGATGGGTCAAAGGGTCTTGAGCTGTACCAAAATAGTTCTGCAATTCTGGGAAACACTCACGTATTTTCTCATTAGTAAAGCCTTTGCCAAGGTTCCGCACGGTGAACTAATTAGCAAAGTTAGATCATTTGGGATTCAGAGTGACCTTCCCAATTGGATACAAAATTGACTTAGCGGCAGGAGACAGAGTGTGATTATGGTGGGTTGTTTGTTGGACTGGAGACCTGTGAGCAATGTTGTTCCACAGGGATTAGTGTTGGGTCCACTTTTGCTCGTCATTTACATAAATGATTTATAATGAGAATATGGAAAGCATATTTAGTAAGTTTGTGGATGACACCAAGATTGATGCTATAGTGGACAGTGAAGAAGGCTAAGATTACAAAGGGATCTTGATCTATTCAGAGTCGTAGATTGAGTTTAATTTCGATAAATGCCATTATGCATTTTTGTAAATCAAACAAAGGCAAGACATACAATTAAAAGTAATGTCTTGGGTAGTGTTGTAGAGCAGAGAGCCTAAGGATTCAGGTACATAATTCTTTGAAATTTGCATCACATATACATAGGGTGATGAAGAAGGCCTTTAGCATGCTTGCCTTCATTGCTCAGACCTTTGAGTATAGGAGTTGCGAAGTCATGTCGAGGTTGTACAGGATGTTGGTGAGGCCTCTTCTGTACTGCGTCCAGTGTCTGGTCTTCCTGTTATAGGAAGGATATTATTAAGCTGAAGGTTTAGAAAAGATTTACCAGAATGTTACCGGGAATGGAGAGTTTGAGTTTTAAGGAGAGGCTGGATAGACTGGGGCTTTTCCCACTGGAGCATAGGCAGTTAAGAGGTGACCTATAGAGGTTTATAAAATAATGAGGAGTACACATAAGGTGAATGACAGGGCCTTTCCCTTAGGGTGGGTGATTTCAAGACCAAGGGTCACATTTTTAAGGTGGAGAAGAACGATTAAAAAGAAATCATAAAGGGCATTTTTTTTTTTAAAAAAAGAGAGTGGTTCATGTGTGGAATGACCTTCCAGAGGAATTGGTGGATGTGGGCACAGTTACAACGTTTAAAATAATTTAGATAAGTACATGAATAAGAAACATTTAGAGGGATATGGGCCGAGTGCAGGCAGATAGAATTAGTTTAGTTTGGGATTATGGTCAGCATGGACTGGAAGGATCAAAGGGTCTGTTTCCATGCTGTACGACTATGACTATGACTGTGTTCACTTCAAAGAACTCATCTAAGACTAATACTCACATATATATTTCCTGGATTTCCTCCAGTCTCAAACCAAACAGTGACGCTTTATAGTATATATAAATTAATCCTGGTTAAAACTGTTCTCAATCAGTGGCATATTATGGAGGGAAGTTGGCCCAGAGCAGGAAATCTGATAAAATACATCTGCAATTTTAAAACTATTTTTCCCTAGTGACAGAAAAAGAGGGAGGGTTTTGATCAGAAATGTTCCATTTCTACTTGGAGATAGTCACAACCTGAAGCAAGCCAGCATGCATCTGACCCAAAATACAGCAAATGTTACCAAAGTGTTTGCTACCTCAGGTTTATTTGGGGATATTTTCTTTTCTTTGTTTGGAGAAATTTTTTCTTTCTTTGGAGAGACAGTTTTTTCTTCTTTCTTTGGAGTAATCTTGGTTTGTCCTTTCTTTGAAAACCCAGTTGTCTCTTCTTTCCTTGGCGACATTTTCTTCTCTCGGGCTGATCTTGTTGGACTGCTCCCTATCACATGAGTCAATTCTTCTTTATGTTTCATGATAGCAAGTTTTGTACTGCTTTTGACTGGAGACAATTTACTGAATGATTTTTCCACTTTAGCACCGGAAGATTCAGATGACTGTTGGGAAGAAGTCCTCATGCTCTGCGATTTGCTACTTACAATTTTTTCAGTACAATTTTTCACATTACTGTCAGTTTCACTCAACATCTTGGCTGAAAATTAAGGCAAATTTTAATTAGTGAAGTTCTTTTTAAAATGTGCACATCAAGATGATAATATCATGGAATATAATCCTTCAGGGATCTTAATATTAACATTACCCAATATCGCTCGCCCAGTAATGAGTAAAATTAACATCTTTAAAATCATTGAGAGCTGACGAGGACATTTCGTTTATTATCATAGTTTTCTAACATATAAGCATGACATTTGTAGACTAACTAGATGCACATCCAAAATCAGAAAGACCTTTCAGCCAGTGTCCAGTGTCCCATCTTTCAAGTATGCAGCTTCACCAACAATATACGCCTTCTCATGCCTCACAGTGGTTATCCTAAATGTTTGAACTCAAGGAATTACTCACAACATGTATGCCCAACTCCACATATGCACTTCAAGCAGGAGGCATCAAGGCACCTTTATTCAGCTCATATTAAACAGTTAGACTGATTCCAGAGATGAGGGTTTGTCTTATGAAGAGAGATCAAACAGTTCAGACCTATACGCTCTGGGGTTTAAAGAATGACAGGAGATCTCATTAAGGCATATAAAAGCTGAAACGGATTGACAAAATATTGTCAAAATTGATAGTAGGTTTCCTCATGTGGGACAATCTAGAACAAGGGGTCAGATCTGAAACAGATGAAGACAAATTACTTCTCACAAAAGGGTCGTGAATCTGTGGAATTCACTAGCCCAGAATGCAGTGAATGCTGGGACATTGAGTAAATTTAAAGTGGAGATAGGCAGATTTTTAATTAGTATTGGTTTGTAGGGTTATGGACAGCAGGCAAGAAAATGAAATTAAGACCATGATGAGATCTGTCATGATTGTACTATATGGTAGAGTAGGTTTGAGGGGCTGAATTGCTTCTCCCTGCTCCTAGCTTTTTAAGTTCTTATGTAACTGGAGCACTTAATAGCATGATCAAAAGACTGAGATAATCCACAGGACCAAAAAGTAGTTTACTGCACAGCAGGTGGTCATTCAGCACACTATACCTATGCCAGCCATTCTTAATGCATTCCAAGAACTAACCCAGTGCTCTGTTCACCAGCCCACCGATCATAAATCGCGAATTTTCTTCTGATTCAAAGCCCTTCAAAATTTTTAAAACCTATTAAATCCCTTCATCGCTTTGGATTGTTTCAGCTATTACTGCCTGTTCTCAACTATACTTTCTTAATCCTCGGATCATTCTGGCGAATGCATACTTAACTCTGTTTTGTCTTTTAGTGTCCTTTTCGTAATGGAATGCTTGATACAGCATACATAATAGTCGAACCGATGTTTGGTAAAAAGTTATTACCATTTTACTTGGGTACTCACAAGCTTTCATTTATAAAGCTAACATTGTTTCTTTTAAAAACAGGCTCTGCCATTTCCACTTTTCACATTCAAGAAATGAACACCCATTTTTCAACTCCTCTGCTTCTATGGAAAGGGTAGTCTGCCCTTTCACCACCAGCTTCCCACTGTCCATAGCTCCAAATAATTCTTCCAGGTGAAATAGCAATTTCTTTCAAGTGTACTGCATTCACGAATTAGCTCTATTATTTTTCTGAACACCTCCATTCAGGTCACATGAAAAGCTGCTAGTCACTTGTCATTTTAATTCTCTGATCTAACATGCCCTTGACCCTTGCATTGTCGTTTTAAAGCTTAGTTTACAATCTTCAGTACTAAATGTCATGCTCCCATTAAGTTGCTTTTTTGAATGCACATCGCTTTCTTGAATGCGCATCGCTTTCAAGCTCACAGTCTTATTTCTTTTGCATAGCTGTGCAAAAACAGTAACTTAACAGGATAACCTACTGAATTGTTGCAAGGCCATGCAGTTTTAAAAAAATTTAGCTCAACAATTCTGGATTAAAGCCATTGCTACCATTTTTGTAGACACCAGGCATTGGTAAGGATTCTGCTGTTGCCAATTATAGTTTCTGCAGACACTTTTTGTTGCTTGGCACACTATCATCTCCTTTTGCTTTGCACCATAACCTTGTCATTTAATCACACCTACCTCGTACCTCATCACAGATTATGCCCTTTGTTTGTTCATCATTTAGCCCTTTATTCTTCTCTTTGTAATTGCTTAAATTGTTTGCCACATCTCTAAATATTTAACAATTCTGACAATAGGTTGTTGACATAGAACACGCACTCTTTCTTTCTCTACAAATGCTGCTCAACCTATACAGCTTGTGGAAAGCTCTGTTCATCCAAACACTGCAGCATCTTTCTTTTTTTTTACACCACCCCCTACTGGCTCCAACTGCTTTACACCTCCCCATGTCAAGTTTTATCATGCTTCTGCCTTTTTCCTCCACTAATCTCTTTGTCTTCAAGTTTTTTCCTCCAAATTAACAGGTTCGCAAAAGCACAAAAGTGTAGGGGCCAATTCTAGCATCATGTTGTCTGTCTGTAAATTCAAATCATCTGTATATAGCAAGAACAAAAATGAACAGCTGAGAAACCAATACTTTCTCCAGACAAACGAACATCCATTAACTCTACAAAAACTGGAAGAACTGCGGATACTGTGAATCAGGAACAAAAACAGAAGTTGCTGGAAAAGCTCAGCAGGTCTGGCAGAAAAGAACAGAGTTAATGTTTCGGGTCCAGTGACCCTTCCTCAGAACTGATGGTGGCTGGGAAAACGTCAGTTTATATGCAGATAAAAGGGAGGGGGATGGGGTAGGGAGCAAAGGATAGGACAGAGCCGAAAGAAAGAGAAGAGCAGTGGGACAGAAAGAGTTGATAACGATTAAGCTGGAAGAGTGATAGCAAGAACTGCCAATGCTGGAGTCAGAGATAACACAGTGTGGAGCTGGAGGAACACAGCAGGGCAGGCAGCATCAGAGGAGCAGGAAAGCTGACGTTTTGGGTCAGGGAACAGGGTGGTGCATTGAAGTGGCAGGCAACAGGTAGTTCAGGGTCCTTTTTTGCAAGCAGAACATTGATGTTCTGCGAAGCGGTCACCCAGTCCACACCATTTCCCCAATGTACAGGAGACCAAATTATATGCAACGAAGGCTGTAGACTAGATTCTGTTGTTTCACCTGGAAGGTATGTTTGGGCCCTTGGATACTGTGGAGGAAGGAGGTAAATGGGCAGGTGTTGCACCTTTGCCGGTGACAGGGGAAGGTGCCGTAGAGGTGTGTGTGTGTGTGTGTGTGGGGGGGGGGGGGGAGCGCGAGTGTTGGGGTGAAGGAAGTGTGGACCAAGGTGTCCCGAACGGAACGGTCCCTGCAGAAGGCAGACAAGGGAGGGGAGGGGAATGTGTGTCTGGGTGGTGGCATCTTGCTGGAGGTGGTGGAAATGGCATCTGATGATCTCCACATCCAGAAGACCCTGTTCCCTGGCCAACATCTCCGTCTCTGGCTTGCTGCAGTGTTCCAGCGAACCTCAGTGCAAGCTAGAAGAACATCTCATTTTCTGCTTGGGTACCCTGCAGCCCTCCAGACTCAATATAGTGTTCAATAATTTTAGAACCTAAACTCTCCCAATTCCCAGCCCCCAACCCCACACACCAGGCCCTGTTACCACATAGCCTGCCATTATACACCAGCTGTAGTTAGTCACTAATAGTCCCCAGTAGCAACTATTCACCTTCCCAGCCAGATCGTTATCAACTCCTTTATCTGTCCAACTGTTCTTCTCTCTCTTTAGGCTCTATCCTATCATTTACTTCCTACCCCATGCCCCTCCCTATTTTCTGCACACAAACCAATGTTTTCCCAGCCACCATCAGTTCTGAGCAAGGATCACCGGACCCGAAACGTTAACCATAGAGTCATAGAATCCCTACAGTGTGGAAACAGGCCCTTCGGCCCAACAAGTCCACACAAATCCTCAGAGCATCCCACCCAGACCCATTCCCCTATAACCCTAATCTACACACCCCTGAACACTACGGGCAATTCAGCAAGGCCAATCCACCTAGCCTGCACATTTTTGTGATGTGGGAGGAAACCGGAGCACCCTGAGGAAACCCACACAGACACGGAGAGAATGTCTGTGTGGAGCTTGCACAGTCACCCGAGGATGCAATTGAACCCGGGTCCCTGGTGCTGTGAGGCAGCAGCGCTAACCACTGAGCCACAGTGCCACCTTCACAGATGCTGCCAGGCCTGCTGAGCTTTTCCAGTAACTTTGTTTTTGATTCATTAACTCTAACTTTTTATTTCATGTCTATCAATTAAGTTTTATCCAAATTATCCTTCCTTTTACACACTTCGTACTATGACCTGTTTAATGCTTTTGTACAATTAGGAAAACATAAACACCAAAGAAAGTTATCTTTTGCATTGAATTACCACTACCTTCATATTAGGGTTTAATGTAGCACTATCCACGAACAGTCTATCCTCAGGCTGTTTGGGATTCCTTGAAAAAGTCAGAAATTTAAGGGTTCAACAGCATTAACGCTCAACCTTGGGGTTTATCAAAAACACACAATCACTTTTTCAAAACATACATTTACCAGAATGTTCTCCTGCTTGTTCATCTGTTTTTCGGGGTTCAGCCTTGACAACCAAGGATAAAGACAGTTCCTGGCCTTCAGAATCAGTACGTGCCTGAAAAAGATTGGAATGAAGTGAACTTTTCAAGTAGAAATTGGGGAATGGTTCTACAATAGTCTTAATTCAGGTATGGCTGACTGATCCAAACATGATCCAAAGCTGTTCACAGTAGTTCAGGTTTGAAAACCACACCAGAGACAGTTAACAAGCATGGGGCTGGATGAACACAGCAGGTCAAGCAGCATCATAGGAGCAGGAAAACTTGACTGGGCTGGTTTTGGGATGCGGTTGGGGGAGGGGAGATTTTGAAGCTTGTGAAATCCACATTGATGCCATTGGGCTGCAGGGTTCCCAGGCTGAATATGATTTGCTGTTCCTGCAGCCTTCGGGTGGCATCACTGTGGCATTGCAGGAGGCCCAGGATGGACATGTCAGCTGAGGAATGGGAGGGGGAGTTGAAATGGTTCGCGACTGGGAGGTGCAGTTGTTTGTTGTGAACTGAGCGCAGGTGTTCTGCAAAGCGGTCCCCAAGCCTCCGCTTGGTTTCCCCGATGTAGAGGAAGCCACAATACCCCGCCACCTACACTCACCTTTACTGGCTCCATCCCCGCCTCTTCGACTTGTCTGCCTCCTCTCCACCTATCCTCTCCTCTATCCATCCTCTATCCGCCTCCCCCTCTCCCCCTATTTATTTCAGAACCCTCTTCCCCTCCCCCATTTCTGATGAAGGGTTTAGGCCCGAAACGTCAAGTTTTCCTGCTCCTATGATGCTGCTTGACCTGCTGTGTTCATCCAGCCCCATGCTTGTTATCTCAGATTCTCCAGCATCTGCAGTACCTTTTATCCCAGAAACAGTTAATCTACTTTGAGCTTCCTTGGGCATAGTTTCTTAAAATACAGGGAAAATAAGGCCATAGTTCCTTCCACATCAATAACTGCTGCATTAAATACACAAATACATTACTTGCATGAAATTGCCCAAGAAATTTTAAAATGCCACCTTTAAAATTTTTTGCTAGTAGCTACAAATTAGACATTTCTGAATTTACTCCCACAGTGAAATACAAATTCTCTAAACATCATAATTATTTTAGAAGTTACTCGATTGCTTTATTTTAATGTGGTAGATTTTTATTGCCACAGTTACCTTTTTACTTTTTGGCAATTCATCCAACATGGCCAGTGTTTTAGCAAATTGTTCATCCTCGTGCAGCTGCTTCTCAAGCTAGAGAAGAGGAAAGAAGAACATGGTTTTTATTAAATATCTGGACCAAATTAAAACACACATTAGGTACAAAGACTATAGGTTATTTGCAAATATTTTCCACAGATAACAAGTGAGAAAACAATGTTAACAGCAGATAACAAGCACCACAATCAACTAGGGTAGAATACTTTGTAAAGACAGACGTACATTTCTGAAGAAGGGTCCAGACCCGAAACGTCAGCTTTCCTGCTCCTCTGATGCTGCTTGGCCTGCTGTGTTCATCCAGCTCTACACCTTGTTATCTCGTACATTAAAAAGGTTGTATGAAAAGACTAGTACAATCACAGGAAAAAATGGGTGCTGTCAGATCAACCATTCCTGTCAGACCCCAACTGACAAGACAATGGGGAAGCCTCAGCCAATGAAGATGTGAATGACTAAAGCAAAGAAGTGGCATTTTGAAATTTACAGGCCAATTTTATCCAAGCAATGTATCTGCGTATTGAATGTAATATTTATTTATTTTAGTTCATTCATGTAATGTGGGAGCTGCTAACTGGACCACCATTTATTGCCCAGCCCTAATTGCCCAGAAGGCAGTTAAGAATCAACCACTTGCATGAAGGCCAAACCAGGTAAGGACAGCAGTTTCCTTCCCTAAAGGAATTGGTTGGAAAAGCCCATCTGGTTCACTAAATAACAATGGCTTCACAGTCATCATTAGCCCCCAAATTCTAGACATCAATTGAATTCAAGTTCCACTATCTGCCATGATGGGATTTGAACTCAGGTCCCCAAAATATTACTTGGATCTCTGAACTAATAATTTAGCGATAATATCACTAGACCATCACACCTCCAAGGAACAAATGAGTTTAGTTTCTTAAAATACAGGAACAGAAGTCCAAGGAAGCCCGTACTAGACTAACTCATCAGAGTGGATTTCAAGTTTGATCTATTCGGACCAGTTTTGATTACATCAAAGCAAACCAAACTAGATGGCACAAGTACTTGCACCACATCACATGGAGGGTCAATTCTGATTGATGTCTTACTGGCCAACATGGAAGGAGGGAGCAAGTTCCACATTGAGAATACTTTGAGAAGACAATAGGAGCTGAAGTAAAACATTCGGCCCATCAAGTCTGCTCTGTCATTAAATGAGATCATGGCTGATCTGATAAACCTCAGCTCCACTTTTCCGCATTATCCACATAATCCTCAAATCCTTACTGATTAAAAATTTCTCCCAGTTCTAGGAACAATTACTTCCATGGGAAGCAAAACCGTAATGCAACATTCACCAAGTTTATTCCAAATTTAAGCAAATTGCTAAATATTTCTTGCAATAAAGACAGACATGGACAAGATAAATATAAACAGGAAGCAGCCATTTAGCTCTTTGCCTTTCAATACGATCATGGTTGATCATCCAACTTAGTATCCTGTGCCTGCTTTCTCCCCATATGCTTAGATATGGCGCTTAGGGCGAAAGGGATCAATTTTCTTTTTTGCATCTTATTCAACACTTAGACTTCGGCCTTTCTGTTGCAAAGAATTCCACGCTCACCACACGCTGGGTGAAGAAATTTCTCCTCATCTCAGTATTGAAGAGTCTATCTTATATCCTTAGACTATGACACAAGGTTCTGGGCTCCCATCACGAACATCCTTTCCTAATCTATTACCATTCAGATAGGCTTCATTTTTGCTACTAAAGTGGATAACCTCACATTTTCCACATTATACTTCATCTGCCATACATTTGTCCACCCATTCTACTTGTCCAAATCACATTGAAGCAACTCTACATTCACCTCACAGTTCGCCCTCCCACCTAGCTTTGTCTCATCTACAAACCTGGAGATATTACACTTAGTTCCTTCACTTAATCTATATCGCGAATAGATCTAAGCACTGACCTTGCAGTACACCACTGGTCACTGGCAGCCATTCAAAAAAATTTATTCTTACTGTTTTCTACCAGCCAGCCAGTTCTCTATGTAAGAGGGTTACTTTCAATCCCATGTGCTGTAATTTTACCTGCTAATCTCACATTAGATCTTAATAAACACCTTCTGAAAGTCCAAGTAAGCCACATCAAGTCGTTCCCCTTCGTAAGCTCTACAAGTTACAACCTGAAAAAAATTCTAAAAGATTTGTCAAGCATAATTTGCTTTTTGCAAATTTATGCTGACTGTCCAACCCTGTCACAGTTTTCCAAGTGCTCTGCTATTAAAACTTTCATAACAGACTCTAACATATTCCCTATACCAATGTCAAGCCAACCTGTCTGTAATGCCATTTTCTCTCCTCTCTCCTCTTTAAAGAGGTGAGGTTACATTAGCTACCTTCCAATCCATAGAAATCATTCCAGAGTCTATAGAATCATCGGCCAGTTCCCTAAGTACAATGGGTTGTAGATTATTGGGCCCTAGGGTATTAGTCAGGCTTCAATCCCATTAGTTTCCACAACACCATTTCCATACTAATACTGAGATAACAAGGTGTACAGCTGGATGAACACAGCAGGCCAAGCACCAACAGAGGAGCAGGAAGGCTGACATTTCCGGCATAGACCCTTCTTCAGAAATGTAGGAGGGGAAGGGGATTCTGAAATAATGTTTCAGAACCCCTTTCCCCTCCCCCATTTCTGAAGGAGGGTCTAGGCACAAAGCGTCAGCCTTCCTGCTCATCTGATGCTGCTTGGCCTGCTGGGTTCATCCAGCTGTACACCTTGTTATCTCAGATTTTCCAGCATCTGTACTTCCTACTATCTCCCCCATACTAATACTGATTTCCTTCAGTTCCTCTCTCAAGAGACCCTACATTCCCCCAATATTTTTGGGATGTTATTTGTGTCATAATCATTTGAAGCCATAACCAAAACACGGTATTCAATTGGTCTGCCATCTTTGTCCCCCACTATAACTTCTTCCATTTGATTGTAAGAGGGTCTACATTTGTCTTCACTAATCAATTCTCTTCTCACATCTATAGAAGCTTTCACAATTAAATCAGTTTGCATGACTCCTACAAGCTTACTCTTACATTGTATTTACCCCCTCTTAATCAGTCCCCTTGTCCTCCTTTGCTGAAACCTACACTTTTCCCAGTCCTCAAGCTTGATGCTCATTTTGGCCAATTTGTATGCCCCTTCCTAATTTAATACTAATATCCCGCATTAGTCATGACTGGGCCACCTTTCTCGTTTTATTTTTATGCCAGACAGGAATGCCATTCCTCCATGCACTTAAATGTTTGCCATTGCCTATCCACAGTCATCCCTCTTACTGATGATTGCCAATTTATCATAACCGTCTCGTGCCTTATATCATTGTAGTTTCCTTAATTTAGATTTAGAACCCTAGTGTTCAGAATCGACTACGTCACTCTCCATTTTAATGAATAATTCTATTATAATATGGTCATTCTTCCTCAAGGGGCTTCGCACAAATAAACTGCCAATTATTCCATTCTCATTACATAACGCCCAGTCTCAGATGGCCTGTCCTCAACGTACTGATCCAGAAGCCCATCTCATACACACTCCAGGAATTCTTGCTCAACAGCATTGCTATTGACTTGATTTGCCCAAACTATATGCAGGTTAAAGTTACTCATAATTACAGGTGTAGCACTATTGTTTGCAACTCTGATTTCCTTTTTAATGCTTTCCACAACATTACCACTACAGTTTGGTGGTCTATATATAATCCCCAATGTCACATTCTGCCCCCTTGGAGTTTCTAAGCTCTAACTGTACAGATTCCACTTAACTGAAGCCAATATTCCGTTAATTTCTTCTTTAACCAGCAATGCCCACTCCCTTTCCTCTTCATCTGTTTTTTCTAAAAAAACTGAATACCTTTGGATTTTCAGTTCCCATCCCTGATCACCCTGCACCCACATCTGCATCATCATAACTTACTCGTATCAATTTATTTGCACAACTATTTCATCCATTTTACTGCAAATGCTCCATGCATTAAGACAGAAGGCCTTAAATCTCATTGCCTAAACATTTTTAGTCCTTTTCACATTACTTTGCACTATGGTTTGAATTCTCCGCTTATTAAAAGAAAACTTTGCTTAGTTTTGATTCTGTCTTTTGTTTTTATCCTTGTTTCCTCATTACTATCCCCCTGTATAGGCTCCCATTCCCCTGTCATTTTAGTTTAAATCTTCCCCAAACACACTAGCAAAAATTCCTTCTAGGAAATCAGTTCCGGTCTTGCAAGAGTGCACCTTGTCCAGTCTGCGTACTGGTCCACCTTCCCAGAACCAGCCCCAATGCCCCATGAACCTGCAACTCTCTCTCTCTCTCCAACCACATATTCATCGGACATGTCCTGCTATTTCTACACTAACATGTAGTAATCCTGAAATCACTACTTTTGAGGTCCTACTTTTTAAATTTGCTTTCTAACTGTCTAAATGCTGCTGTCAAGACCTCACTCCTTTTCTTACCTATGTCGTTGCTACCAATGGACGTTCACCCTGCCATTTCAGAACATCCTGTAGCTGCTCCAAAACTCCCTTGACTCTAGCACCCAGGAAGCAACATACCGACCATACGTGTAAACATTCACTTAGACATAATTATTGTTAAAATCATTATCTAAAAGCGCATTAACTCTAGAAGGCAGCTGTTACATTAAGAAGAAAAGGCTTGGAACTTGAATTGTCTCTTTAAATGTTTAGTAAGTCTTTCAGCATCCATTACCTCTGCATCCTCATCAAGCTGCAGCTGGCGAGCTAGCTCCTCGTCATCTATTGTGGAATCAGCCCTGCCTGAAGGCTAAGACAAGAGGAATAAAGTTAAATGATTTCAAATCTTCTCAGGGGCGGTCACCAAGTAATTTCCTCATCCAACTGGACACAACCAACTATAAGCTGGAGCAGGACATATCGTCTGGGTATCCAATGGTTTCAAATATGGCAACATAACAGACCCAAGTCACGCACGTGCTCATTCAGGAGGATATACTTGTGAACAAGAGTAGCAAATGCAGTGTTGCACCTCCCCCCCCACCCCACCCCCCATGCAAGTGTGTGGCGATCAACTGCAGCTGCTTTACTTTGCTGCCTCAGCGGAGATCAACTTCTCTGTTCAAAACAGATTTTGAAGCTGGATCGCATCTGGTAACACAACTTTGCTCCCATTGACTTTTTTAAACTCCTCTAACGAACCAATGGATAAAGAGATTATCAAGTGGACAAATAATCTCTGCAAAAAGGATTCCAACCCAACTCCTACTATCTGCTCAGCTAGTTGACAATGCCTGGGAAATAGACTAAAATTAACTTCAGGGCTGTAAATCGACTGGACAAAATGGTACTGAGCCATACAAATCAGAAAGGGGGAACACTAAAAAAAAAAAACACCAAAAAGTAAGGATTTCCCCCTTCCAGGTACACATTTAAGATAGCTTTCGCAACCAAATCTCATTAGTACACAATTTCTAAAGTCTTGTGAAGAACGTCGACTGGAAAGGGTCAAAGATTTCTGGAGAGAAAAATGACGCAGAGAAAGACTAAGATTTAAAGTTCATTAGCAACCAAATCATTGTTGACTTCACAAAACTATACAATTGCAAGGGGGAGGAGAAGAAAGGCGTTCAGAGTTATACTCATGGACCTTAGTAATAATCTAGACAGTTCAATTTTATTCAAACAACCCAGTTCCAAACAGAACTACGGTTAAATGATAAACATAGGGATTGTAAATGTACATGTAAAATGTCCTTACTGCTTTTCTTTTGCTAGCCACCAGTTTTTTATTTGATCTCTGCACTGTGCTTGTGCCAAAGTAATCGCGCACTGATGTGCAGGTGAATTTCACTGGACTCGCTGGTTTAGGCTGTGGTGGTTTGACCTGTGGTTTACTATTTGCAGACCTTCCAGAGCCAGATGTTCCAGGGTGGCCACCATTTTCTTGATATTTCTGGACAATCTTCCTACTTTGTTGAAAATCCTCCTCTTCATCTTGACAAGTCATCAAGGGAGAGTTTTAGGGCATGGGGAGAAGACAGAGAGAAAAAAATGCGAATCAACAAATGTTGCTGGCGTCCTAAAGGACAAGCAGTACCAAGTATCAGACAGCATCATCACTAACATAATACAAAGGCCACTTTTGAAAATTTACTTTTAAATGCAACCAACTTGTCACACTGCAGAATACGTGGTCTGATTAAATGCAAGGGTTTAATCCATTCCTTCTGGGTTTTATCAAGAAATCTTCCATGAAGCTTCAAGTTTCTTAATTTCTTTCAAAACCTACCTGTTCAGAGATAATCTAATTCTGCAAATTTAATGACTACAGTGAACAGATGAAAGAATGCTTTACATTATCCCTGTGTATTTACTCAGGTAGGAAATGCTCATAACAGAGGATGGCTGTAACAGTGTTATTCGGGTGAAATGGAGAACCCCTATTGGTCCAATATCAATAAGAAGGTCTGTGCCTCTAGGCCTCACCCCCGTTACCAGGCTGAGAGCCTTCTCCTCTTAGTCACAAAGTGTAGGAGGCAGATCATCTTCAGCCTTCTACATTGTCCCAATAAAGTTCAAAGCAAGCTTAAGGAACAGTACCTTACCTTTCTGATGATGTACTTTATAGCCTCCTGAGCTCAATACGAGTTTAATAATTTTGGATCATAATTTCTGCCCCTTTATTTCCCCAGATTTTTACTGCTGGTCAGGATTCTGCTTTTCCCCATTTCCACCTCCTCTAGACCCATGCTTTGTTTTGTTACTTGTCCCATAACATTTCATTTTACCTTGTTCCTTTCATCATTTACCAATCCATGCCTTCCTTCTTGCTCTCCAACTCCCCTTCCCCTTTTGTACTTGGTTAAACTGATATTTCTAGTCTGATGGAAGATCAACAACATAAAATGTTAACTGTTTACTCTCTCCAGATGCTGCCCAGCCTGAGTATTTTCAGCATTTTCTATTTTAATTACCATCAAGTTTTCCATTAAAATCAATTTTTCTAACCATATAGCACTTCACGCTGTCAAATGTAGAATTGTTGTCAGACGCAGCTATTAGGGAACATTATCACCTGGCATTAACCAGAAGCAAGAGCTTCAAACTAAACACAAACAAACCTACATAATTCTTCACCAATAATCTGTTACCTCCAGTCATGCAGTATCACCAAATTTCCAAGTTAAAAAACAAGCTTATCTACTATTGCAAAGCCATCATCCATCTCTGTTCCAATGTTCTCCTAGTCAGCCACCCCTTCTTCATAAATGTGAGCTCCCCAAATTCTACTGCCTGCATTCCAAGTCGCACCAAGTCCCATTCATCTATCAGCCTTCTGTTTGCTGACCAATATTGGAATCACGCAAAGCAAGGCCTTGATCCTAAAATTCTCATCACTGTATTCAAATTCCTCAGTTTTCCTCACTATCTCTAACATCCTCCAGGCCCTCGCAGAACATAAAAGCATAAAAAAAAGCAGATGGTCATTTAATCTTGCAATGATCATGTTGACATTGTTTCTAACGAACCTATTCAGATGTTATAACACACAACTGGTGAGACTCGGGTGAAACTCGAACCCAGGCCTCCTGATCCAGAGTTAGGGACACTATCACTTCGGCATCCTGACAAGTTGCTATGTTGAATTTATACCCTTAAAGATGTTATTGCTTGTCCAACTCTGGCCTCTTCACAACCTTGATCCTTATCATTCCACCACTGGCAACCATCTACTAATGCTCTAAACCTGAGAATTTCAACTCCTAACCTCCTTACTTTTCCTTCCTGCTTTAAGTAATTCTTTTAAACCTACCTCTGTGACCAATACTTTTGATCACCTGTTAAAATATCTTCATGAGACCCAATGTCAGATTTTGTTGGACAGTGGACCTGTGATACATCTTAGGAGGTTTCACTAATTTACAATGAGCTGTATAAACCCAAGTGCCATTAATCGTCTTTATTTTCTCCCTCTGCACAGTAGTATTTTGTCAGCCAGGTCCATGGGGAGAAAAAGTCTATGCTGAAAGCAAAATTCTATACACAAAATACGCTGGACAGGAAAGTTCAACTTGTTCTCAGGTGCTGCCTCCAACTTCGTACCATCAGAGTATACCCACGAATGCTATATAAGGATACACCAAACATAATTCCAAGTACACATCCATGTCTGTCTTGGTCCACTACCCTCAAAATTTCAAGAAATAATTTAGTCTATTACTCAGATTACAAGATTCCAATTTCATTTAATTGCAATGCAAAACAATGTTAGAGGTTTATCATGGGGGTGGTATAAACAGCAGGTCAGTCTAGAGACTCATTTTCTGGATCATTTCTATGTTCAAACATAAAAGGCCCCAATTTGAAAGAAATGGTCTGAAAAGAAAGAAGATAATTGGATAGGAGGTTTATTTCAAATAGTTGGTTATTTTTCTGAAGCAACCATTAGTCACAACAACACAAATTACTGGTAGATGAGCAAAAGATTATACTCATGCCTACTGCACCAACATCTAACCTTGACAAATTGTGCAATACCTTTCCATACAGTATAATTGTTTTTTGAAAAAAAAAAGTAAGCCCCAGTCTTATCTAGCCTGATAATACAGTAATTCCCAGTATCAAGGTCAAAAACATCTGTTTGCAGAGATACCAACACAATGGTAGCAGGAACAAAGATGGAACATTATACAACTGGAATTGGTAATTGTACCAAGTGTCACAGTTCAAGGATTTTTTTTTTTTTTTTAAAAACTGTCCTGAAATCTCTGAGCCAAAGTCACAAAGTCTGAATCAATACCATTTAACTGCCCTCTCAGATTAGTGATTTAGGAGAATGGGCCATGTTCCATAATTCTTTAAGGTCAACTTTCATCGTAAATAATTTCTTCTGGTTGATTATTATACTAATTTCCAAATCCATTTAACATCTTTCATTAACAGTCTTTTGTCAGAGGCATCATGGATTGTGGAAGCACGTGTGCTGGAAAGTTTTGGGAATGCTACAATTGTGATTTCACGATTATGTTTTCACAGAATCAGAATCTCTTACTCGTCACAGCGCAGGTTGTGATCACTTCCTATCACGTCTGTGCTGGCTCTCTGAATGAACATATCTCCAAGTGCGTTTCTCTTGCCTACTCTCCATAATCCTGAATAGCCCTCTTTTTCAGGTAATAATGCAATTTTTTCTTGAAAGCCTCAGTTGAACTTACCTCCACCACACACTCAGGCAACACATTCCAGACCCCAGCCACACACTGTTTGAAGAAGTTTCTCATGTCTCCAATGTTTCTTTCATCAATTACTTTATTCCCTCTCATTCCTTGTACCACTAAAGATTTTCCCAACCTCTTCAGGTTCCTCACGATTTTGAAAAGCTCTTCAAATCTCTTCACAATGTTTATTCAGTTAGGATTCTCTTCAATTCAAGATAAAATGGAGTAATGAAAAAGATCACATGATTTTTGTCACCTGCCTAATAGTCCTCTGCGGCTGGGTTTCCCTGAAGACAGGGGGGACCCTGGTTGAGACTTAGTGGGAGCAAGTTATAAAAACATTCACACCTAAAACCAAAGACAGGAACAGCCTGGCTAACTGTTCACAGACCTTCAGTTTCTGAAGCAGAGAAAGTTGAAAGGGCTGCTGGTGTCAGGGACAATAGCTTTGCAGTAATTATGACAATCAACCTATTGCAATTGTCCCTAAAACTCGCCAGGTTCACTCATGTCCATTAGGGAATGAAATATTCCATCGTTACCAAGTCTGGTCTGCCATCCAACTCCAGATCCACAGCAATTGTGTTGCCTTTTGGAAACAGCTGAGCAAATCACTCGGCTAAAAGACAATAAGGGAGAGGCAACAAATGCTGGCCTTGCCAGTGATGCTCACATCCCTGGAAAAATACAGAAAAACAACGCAGTGTGAGATTATTAGTAGTATTAAAAGAATAGTAAGGGTTCTCTTTTATGCAGTTTTGGTTGTCTGCAGTGTAAATGTTTTGTCAATGTTGTAATAAATTCATTTGTTACAGCAGAACTGTTAGGAGCCGAAATACTATCGTGCAATTCCTTTAAGTCTGGAAACTCAAATATCTTTTTAATAGGTTTTTGATTTCTGCATAATCGTAAGTGAAGTACGCAAGAGACAGTACAAGAGTGGGTGAGCACAAAAGGAGGGGTGGGAAAGAAACAGAAAGGGTGAGCAGAGCGCGCGGCAGTGCGGAAAAGAAAGTGAGATTGAACAGTGCTTTTGATATCAAAGGGAATGCAGCTGCAGGCAATAGTTAGAGAATGCGTGCATAAATTAGAGCAATTATCTATTCCTGTCTAGTGTAAAAATTAAACCAGGACAGGTGTCACAACCAAAGATTACACAGAGATCCAGAAAGGAGATACAACTGCCAGAAAAAGCAACAAGCTAGAGCATGGGGAACATTCTGGAATTCAGAAAAGATGATCAAGATATTTTATCACAGAGGGAAGAGAGAGAATGGGAGTAAATTTGCAGGAGGACACAAATAAAAACTGAAGGCAAAATCTTCTATAAATAAGTGAGGAGACAAAGATTACTAAAGACAAGTGTACGTTCAGTACAGTCAGAAGCCGCAAAATTACAACAGGGAGCAAAGAATTGTCAAAAGAATGAATGCATACTTTGGTTCTGGCTTCACAACAGCACACAAATAACATCCCAGAAATGCTAGAAAACCAGTGAGGGAAGAATTGAGGGAAATCAGTATAAGAAAGAAAATAGTGCTGGGAAAATTAATGGAGTCACAAACTGACAAATCACCAAAGTCTAATAATTGATATCCCAGAACACTCAAGTAAGTTGTTGTCAGAACACTGGACACATCTATTAAAATTATACAGACTCCGCAGCAGTTCCCACAAACTGAAGAGTGGCAAATATAATCCCACTATCGAAAAGGGGAGGGTAAAAGAAAGAGAATTACTGTTTAGTCAGCCTAATATCAGTAGTTGAAAAATGCTGAAGACAATTATAAAATAGATGATAACAGAATGTTTGGAAAGCATTTAATGGATTTGACAAAGCCAGCATGGGTTTATGAGAGGCAAATCTAGTGCAGTTTTTTCAGACTGTAGCTAATAATTAATTGAGGAAGAACTAGTGGATGTGGTGTATTTGTATTTTCTGAAGGCTCCTGATAAGGTTCTATGTAAGAGGTCTGGCAGCATCTGTGAAGGAGAAAACAGTTAACGTTTCGGGTCCGGTGACCCTTCCTCAGAACTCATCGGTTCTGAGGAAGGGTCACTGGACCAGAAATTTCAACTCTGTTTTCTCCTTCACAGATGCTGCCAGATCTGCTGAGCTTTTCCAGCAACTTTGTTTTTGTTCCTGATTTATAGCATCCGCAGTTCTTTTGGTTTCTACGTAAGAGGCTATGGGCAAAAGTAAAGCACATGGGATTGGAGACAATATAATGGAACGGATTGAGAACTGGTTGACAGACAGCAAATAGTGAGAATAAATTATTTTTTCCCCAGGTAGCAGACAGTGACCAGTGCAAGACTGCAAGGCTTGGGCCATCAAACCACAAAACAAAAGCAGAAGTAGGCCAGTCAACACATGAAGTCTGCACCACCATTTAATGAGATAAATGACTGATCTGATAACCCTCAACTCCACATTCCTGCCTTTTCTCCATAATCCTGCATTGCCTTACAGATTAAAAATCTGTCTACCTCAGGCTTGAGAATACCTGATGACCCAGCATCAATAGCCACCTGTGGTAAATCCCACAAATTCATTACATTCAGAGAAGGAATTCCTCCTCATTACTGTCTTAAATGGGTGACCTCTTAATCTGAGGTTATGCCCTCTGGTCCAAGACTCTCCCACAAAGGAGAACAATCTTTCCACATCCATCTTGCCAATCCCATAAGAATCTTCTTTGTTTCATTAAGGTCATCTCTCATTCTCTTAAGTTCCAACAAATACAGGCCCAAATCTACTCAACATATTCTCACAAGACAGTTCCCCCTTACTGAGTACCAGCCTTCTCTCTACTGCCTCCAATGCCAGTGTATCTTTTCTCAGATAAGGGGCCCAAAATGGTTTACAGTATTCCAACAATGACCTGACTAGTACACTGCATAATTTTAGCAAATGCTCCCTACTTTTATACTCCATTCCCCTTGAAATAAAGACCAACATTCCATTTGCCTTCCCTATTATCTGCTAGATTTGGATGCTAGCTTTTTTTGAGATTCATGGACAAGAACTCCCAAATCCCTCTGTTCTGTAGCTTTCTGCGGTCTTTCTCCATTTAAATAATATTCAGCTCCTCTATTCTTCCTGCCAAAGTACCCTGCTTTTCACGATATAGATGAAGGGACTGGATGACAGAACTTAAATGCAACATTTCCAAGTTAGCTAACAACACAAAACTAGGAAGGATTGAGTGTTAAGATGATGCAAGGAGGTTTCAAGGTGATTTAGACAAGTCAAATGAGTGGGAAAACATGGCAAATGCAATGCACTTAGGTGTGAATTTATACACTTGGTGAGAAAAATAGTACGTGGTGGTATATTGGAAAATGTGGATATACAAAGGAATCTGATGTCCTTATACAACAATGAATCAAAGAAGACAAGTGGATGCAGAAAGCAATTAGGGCTGTAAATTGTATATTTGCAAGAGGCTTTGAGTTCAGAAGTAGGATGCCTTACTGCAGTTACACAGGGCCTTGGTGAGACTGCATCTGGAACATTGCATGAAGTTAGGTCGTCCTACCCAAGAAAGGATATATTTGCCACAGAGGGAGTTCAGCAGAGGTTCATGAAGATGATACTGGTAATCAGTGCTGTTCAATGAGAAGAGATTGGTTTTACTGAGCTGTACTCACTAGAGATTAGAAAGATGAGAGGGGATGCAATTGAAAAATATAGAATTCTACAGGGCTGAACAGACTAGAGAGGAGGCTTTCCCTGGTTTGGGAACCAGAGGTCACAGTCTCAGGAAATGGGGCAGCCATTTAGGACCAAATAAGGAAAAGATTCTTCATTCAATGGGTAGTAAACCTGTGGAATTCTATTGTACAGAGTCAATAAGAGATAGATACATTTTTAGATTAAAGGCATCACAGTGTATGGGGAGAAAGCAGGAATATGGCATTGAGAAACTAAATCAACAGTGATCATATTCAATGACAGAGCAGGCAAATGGCCTACTCCTAGCTTCTGTGTTTCTAATGATCAACACAAATTGCAAATTACTATAAACCATTTGAAGGAAATTTATCAAATCCGCACTTGAATGCTAACATCCAAGTGTTGCCAGTAACCATAGAACCTTATCTCAGCTGAATTGATCACCATTAAAAATAACTGACAGTAAGGCAAGTGTAAAAAGGAAACTTCAAATGAACTGTAGCTTAAAGCAGCTTACGTGCTGTACATGTTTTAGTGCAAAAGTGCCCCTATCATTACAATTCCAGTTATACAAGTTCATAAAAACTGAACATATTTTACAGCGTACTAAAACAAAATATTGCTGCAAGTCTGCAATTGTGTCAAAGTGATTATTATTTGCCAAACTCTGTCAGAAAAGGTCAGATTACAAGCTGACAGCGTATGGTCACATTTACAACACAAACTGCTTTCATGGAGTTCAGCACACCTGTACATTATCCAAATTGTTGATATTTAAGCACAGTGACATGAGAAAAAGTCATTTCTCTAGCTGCAGCACTGGAACATTAACGGAATCTTGTTTATATTTTGTAGTCATTTTGTGACAGTGTGTAAGCTAGGTGTTATACAAAACTAAGTTACAAACTTCACCAAAACCTGTAAAATGTATGCTGGATTTGTTAGTCACTCAATGAGAGTTGTCACAAAGATATGATCATGTCAAATATTGTTTCTGAACTCATCAACCAGAGACAATGAAGTTCCAAAAGGACAGTTTTTAAACCAAAACAAGAGCCACCAATGCAAACCAAAAACGGCTGCTGTAAATTACATTACTACACAGTCTACATTCCACACTATTGGCATGGAGAATGCATGTTCTTTGAAGAATGCAGAGACAATAAATCTTTGGAAATCGTATAAACCATTTCCTTCTAGTCACATTAAAATGCAGCTAGTCACCGTGTTAAACATGGAAAAATGCATCATTCAGAAATCAATTACTTGAACAAAAGACATTGCACCCTTAAGAGGAGTCTGTAGGTGTAGTTAATCAAAGTTACCTTTAGAAATATTCAATGGGTTTTTGGACTTCTGTTTTATTTATTGAGTGTAAATGCCAGAGGCAAAAGACCACTTCCACCCATACTGATTAGATAATTAATACCACTTAATCAAGAGAGCAATTTCTCCTCAGCAAAATGACAGCACATTATTCTAATTGGCTTCTTGACACGAATGATTTTACACACAGAGTGCTGAGGGAAGATAGGTACTCAAATTGGCAGAATAAGCTTGGTGATGTTACCAAGGTAAGGGTATCAACTTTTCAGCATATTTATTAGTGACGAGAATATCCAAATCTAGACTTTCATCTCAGTTTGTGGATGATACTAAAATGAGAGGGACAGCAAGTAACGCGACTGGAATCAATGAAGTTGCAAAGAAAAGCAGTTCGATTAAGCGCATGTGTAGAACAGAGTTTAATATCCACTTTAATCAAAGAAAGATAAACAGACTACTTTTTGAATGGCGAGGGATAAGAATTGTGTACTAGCCCTCAAGACGCGGGAGGAGCATACCAGGCACACGTGAAAGTTGAAGACCATGGCAACCTGTCATGCCCTGCTATTTAACAAGAACTAAGAATAGGATTATATAAAGGAACATAGGTCAGATCAGTTTCATACCAGTTTCAGAAATCACTGTAACAGTCTCTAGTTTGGAAGCTTTCATAGGTTTGGTGCTGCAAGAGTTTTTCTTGGATTTCTTATCTGGAGGAGTCTCTTCAGAATCAGAATCTGCAGGAAAGTAAAAACAGATGCTTTACTAAATCTATCTAACCAGGAACTCTATTATTTCATGACATGTGGGCAAGATCAGCATTTAGTGCCTCCTTCGGAGGTAATGGTGATGAGCAGTTCACTTCTTGAATTGCTTAAATCCATCTGGTGCAGGTGTACCTACAACATCGGAAAGGGGTTCCAGAAGTCTGATCCTGCAACATCGAAGAAACAACAGATATATTCGGGGCAGCACAGTGGCTGGCACTGCTGCCTCACAGCACCAAGGACCAGAGTTTGATTCCACTCTCGGGCAACTGTATGTGGAGTTTGCACATTCTCCCCGTGTCTGCGTGGTTTTCTCCTGGGGCTCCAGTCCAAAGATGTGCAGGCTAGGTGGATTGGCCATGCTAAATTGCCCGTAGTGTTCATGGATGTGTAGATGAGGTGGGTTATAGGAGATGGTCTGGGTGGGATGTTCTGAGGGTCAGTGTGAACTTATTGGGCCGGAGGGCTTGTGTCCACACTGTAGGGATTCTATGAAATACTGATATCTTGAAGAGTCCACAAAGGGGTCGACTGCTTTTTGTCATTTATATAAATGATTTGGATGTGAAAATGGGAGGTATGCTGAGTAAGTTTGCAGATGACACCAAAATTGGTAGTGTAGTAAATAGCGAAGAAGAATGCCTCAGTACAGTGGGACCTTGATCAGATAGGCAAATGGGCCGAGGAGTGGCAGGTGGAGTTTAATTCAGATGAATGTGAAGTGCTGCAGTTTGGAAAGGCAAATCAGGGCAGGACTGATACACCTAATGGTAAGGTCCATGGGAATGTTGCCGAACAAAGAGACCTTGGGGTGCACATTCATAGTTGCCTGAAAGTGGAACAGGTAGACAGGCTGGTGAAGAAAACACTTGGCACGCTTCCCTTTAGTGGTCAGTGCACTGAGTATAGGAGTTGGGAGGTCATGTTGTGGTGGTACAGGACATTGGTTAGGCCACTTTTGGAATACTCTGTTCAGTTCTGGTCTCCCTGTTTCAGGAGAAATGTTGTTAAACTTGAAAAGATTTACAAGGATGTTGCCAGGGTTGGAGGGTTTGAGCTATAGGGAGAGGCTGAATAGGCTGGACCTATCTTCCCTGGAGTGTCGGAGGCTGAGGGGTAACTTCATAGAGGTTTATAAAATCATGAAGGGTACGGATTGGGGTTTTTCTATTCACTTGTGGAATGTGGGCAGTGCTGGCTGGCCAGCATTTCTTGCCCATCCCTAGTTGCCCTTGAGAAGGTGGTGGTGAGCTGCCTTCTTGAACCACAGCAGTCCTCCTGCTGTGGGTTGACCCACAATGCTATTAGGGAATTCCAGGATTTTGACCCAGCAACAGTGAAGGAACGGTGATACATTTCCAAGTCAGGATGGTGAGTGACTCGGAGGTAGTAATGTTCCCATATGTCTGATATCCTTGTCCTTCTAGATGGAAGTAGTCGTGGGTTTGGAAGGTGTTGTCTGAGGATCTTTGGTGAATTTCTGCAGTACATCTTGTAGATAGTACATACTGCTGCTACAGAGCGTCACTGGTGGAGTGAGTGAATGCTTGTGGATGTAGTGCCATTCAAGTGGGCTGCTTTGTCCTGGATGGTGTCAAGTTACTTGTGTTTTTGGAGCTGCAATCATCCAAGCAAGTGGGGAGTATTCCATCACACTCCTGACTTGTGCCTTGTAGATAGTGGACAGGCTTTGAGGAGTCAGGAGGTGAGTTACTCGCTGGAGTATTCCTAGCTTCTGGCCTATAGGGATTCTGTGATATTTTCCAAGTCAGGACTTCCAAGTCACTAGCCAGGCTTACCGGTGAGTTGCAAGTAGTGGTGTTCACATGCATCTCTGCTCTTATCCTTCTAGGTGGCTGTGGTCACCAATCTGCAGTCTAAGGAATCTTGGTGAATTGCTGCATGTATCTTGATGATATATAGAGCTGGCGCTGTGCATTGTTGAAGGGGTGAAATGGTGCATGGGGCGTGGATCAAGCAGGTTTGCTTTGTCCTGAATGCAGTCAAGTCTCTCAAGTATTGTTGAGCTTCACGTATCTAGGCAAATGGAGAATATTCCATACATTCCTGATCTGTGCGTTGTAGATAGTTTACAGGTTTTAAATTAGGAATTGAGTTACTTGCTATAGAATTCTGACCCTCCAACTTATTCTTATTGCCACAGTATCTATATGGCTGTGATAACAAGGTGTGGAGCTGGATGAACACAGCAGGCCAAGCAGCATCA
>JAHRHZ010000049.1:21385235-21413488 GCA_024137785.1 Ginglymostoma cirratum
CAGGAAAACTTGACATTTCGGGCCTAGACCCTTCATCAGAAATGTATTTCTGATTTCTGATGAAGGGTCTAGGCCCGAAACGTCAACCTTTCCTGCTCCTCTGATGCAGCTTGGCCTGCTGTGTTCATCCAGCTCCACACCTTGTTATCTCGGATTCTCCAGCATCTGCAGTACCTATTATCTCATCTATATGGCTGTGCCAACTTGGTTTCCAGTCAATGTTAACCCCCAAAGCTGTTGAAAATGGGGGAATTCAGCAATGTTACGACCATTTAGTATCAAGGGTGGATGATTAGATTCTCTCTTTTTGGTGATAGCCATTCCCTGGCATTTGTACAACCCAATGTTATTTGTCACGTAACAACCCCAAGAATTGTTTATATATGGTACAAAGAAGTCAATTTATTCAAAAATCTTTTACCTGAATCATAAATGATGTGTTTTTTCCGGTGTGCTGGCTTTGGTTTTCCTGATATTGAATCGTGTGAATCCTTTAACTGAAAACACAAAGCAGATAAAGTCTAAGCCATTGGATCAATGTTGGACAGCTGTATCCATGTCATTTATTGCTGTGATACAAATTGGCAGTCCATGTATCTGCACTTTATTTCACTGACATATTAGTGAGAGTGAAACATTCAGAACTTTAAAACAGACATAAAGTAACTGACCTTGGCATCAGTTTTCTTCTTTGCATCTGAAATGCCCTTGCCAACATTTTTAGCCCGATTCTTTTCCAAAGCCTCATTCCCAGGTTTCTTCCCAGTAGAAAGGCCACCAAAGAATTTTCTGATGTCCTAAGAATATAAAAATTTTAAAATTCTTTAACACTACTGCTAAAGTTACGGAGACATACTTGTGTTACCACAGAAGTAGGATAGGTCAGTACCCCAAAATTCAGAATGGGTTAACAACATACGCACACTCAAAACTACTACATTTCAGGCCCGAAAGAAAATAGTAAGGTCAGGTAAGTGGGAATATTATTAAAGTATTGTTTTGAATAAAATTGAGAGCTGAGAAGGGGTCGTGACTTCAGATAGCAAGATACAAATATAGAATGGATTAATTAGACAAAGTTCTTCACACAAGGACTGATTAATATATCAAGTGGACCTCCAGGTTGCTACAGACAAAATTTATGGAACTATCAATAAGAAGTTAGCGATGGCAGCTGTAGAGTATTACTGTATGCCTTTCTGGAACAAGGGGGCCAGATCAGACAACTCTACAACTTATTCTGGAAATATTTCTGTAAACTAAGAACTAACATGTTTCACTAAAACCCCCAGATTTGAATGATCCTTCCAGTTCTTCATCAATAACCTGTCTTCCCTACTGTAGGATTTGACTCTTCACCAAGGGGCAATTTTGCAAGTATATGTCACCACTTAACACCTGCAGAAATTTACCATGAAGTATCAGAAAGCACTCCAGTTGTGGGTGTCTCAGCCAAGCACAGTGCTAATCTCAATCAACATCTAAGCATTCATATTTTGAACAGGACCAAATCTATTAGCAAAATAAATCCATGGGGATGCTTCCTTCTACAAATTGGGGCAAATAAGGCCAAACGTTCTTGCCAGCATGTCAGCCAAGATACACTGACTCTACACAGCACATCATAGGGTACTTAAGCAGAGGAAGCCAGCTGGACAATTAGCTCTACCAGAGAGCTGGCACAGATCTACCTAATTTGTCAGACTCCCCAGCATTCTCCCTACAGTGCTTTAGGAGCCATACAATGGTTAGCATACAGTGGTTAGCATTGGTGCCTCACAGCACCAGAGATCTGGGTTCGATTCCGGCCTTGGGCAACTGTCTGTGTGTGGCCTGCATACTCTGTTTGTCTGGGTTTCCAGCAGGTGCTCCAGTTTCCTCCCACAGTCCAAAGGTAAGTGCAAGTTAAGTGGATTGGCAATGGTAAATAAAGCATAGGGGAATGGGTTTGGGTGGGATGTTCTTCAGCGGGTCAACACAGACTTAACAGGCCAAATGGCCTCTTTTTCCATTGTAGGGATTCTATGATCTGAGCCTTGTCTGCACTTTTCCCTTCAAATATTTATTCATACTCCTCTTAAATGTTATTAAACCTACTTACAGCATATGTTCAGGCATCACATTCCAGATCACAATACAACGTACAAAAAAAGTTGCCCATCAAGTTATCTCTGATTTTATTGCCAATCAATCACTTTAAATCTATGCCCTTTCACCATCAACTATTCTGTTACTGAAAATAATTTCTACTTACTCACTCACTCAGGAACATCTTCTATCAAATCTCCTCTTAACATTCCCTGATCTAAGAACAGCCTCAATCACCATACATAACTGACACTCTTCCCTACTGTCATTCTACCAATTCTCCACCATACCCTTTCCATAGTCTTAATAACATGTGGTGCTGAGCTGAGGTCTGGCCATGGTTTAATGCACTTATAAAACACATGATTTAAAAGAGTCGGGACACAGGTCAGTACAGACCATCATTAAGGAGAAAGTGTTAGGAAGCCAAAGAGTTCTGAGGGTGGTTAAATCATCCAAACCAGATGGACTACACCCCCGAGTTCTGAAGCAGATAGCTGAGGAAATTGTAGAAGCACTGGTGGTGATCTTTCAGGAATCACTGGTATCAGGGAGGGTCCCAGAGGACTGGAAAATGGCTACGGTAACGCCCACTTTTAAGGAAGGAGAAAGGCAGAAGACAGGAAAATATAGGCCAGTCAGTCTGACCTCAGTCATTGGTAAGATTTCAGAGTCCATCATTAAGGATGAGATTGCAGAGTACTTAAAAGTGCATGGTAAAATAGGGCTGAGAAAGCACAATTTCATCAAGGGAGATCATGCCTGACAAATCTGTAACAAGAAAGTTAGTCATAGGAGAGTCAGTGGATGTCATCTATTTGGACTTCCAGAAGGCCTTTGACAAGGTGCCACACAGTAGGCCACTAAATAAGACAAGAGGCCATAATGGCAAGGTACTGGCATGGAGAGAGGATTGGGTGACTGGCAGACAGCAGAGACTGGGGGTAAAGGGATCTTTTTCAGGATGGCAGCAGTGACCTGTGGACCTCCACAAGGGTCTGTGTTGGGACCACAACTACTCATGTTATACATTAGCAATCTGGACAAAGGAACTGAGGGCATTATTGCTAAACTTGCAGATGACAAAGATAAATGGAAGGACAGCTAGTGTCAACATAATGGGACGCTGCAGAAGGACTTGGACGGACTAGGAGAGTGGACGAAGAAGTGGCAGCTGGAACATAACGTGGGAAAGTGTGAGGTTATGCACTATGGTATTTCTAAACATGGGAAGACTTCAGAAATCTGAAAGCACAAACGGACTTAGGAGTTCTAGTTCAGGATCCTTCTAAAGTTAGGAAGTAGTTAAATTGGCAGTGAGGAAGGCAAATGCAATGTTAACATCCATTTCAAGACAGCTACAGTATAAGACCACAGATGTACTGCTGAGGCTGTATAAGGCCCTGGCCAGATTGTATTTGGAATATTGTGAGCAGTTTTGGGCCCCATATCTAAGGATGGATGTGCTGGCGTTAGATAGGATCCAGAGGAGGTTTACAAGAATGATCCTGAGGATGTAGGGCTTGTCATATGGGAAGCAGTTAAGGGTCTGCACTCGATGGAGTTTAGAAGGATGGGGGTGGGGGAACAGCATTAAAACACTCAGGATGGTTAAAGGCCTAGACAGAGTGGACGTGGCAGAAGGGACTAAGACCCGAGGGCACAGTCTCAGAGTGAAGAGATGACCCTTCAGGACTGAGATGAGGAGGGATTTCTTCAGTCAGTGGAACTCACTGCAACATAAGGCTGTGGAGGCCAAGTCATTGAGTGTATTTAAGACATACATAGGTTCTTGATTAGTAAAGGGATCAAAGGTTAAATCGGGAGAAGGCAGGATAATGGGATTGATAGACATATCAGCCATGATCGATTGGCAGTACAGACTCAATTAACTAAATGGTGTAATTGTACACCTGTATCTCTTGGGCTAACCTGAAACTTTCCATAGCCGTGAGAAGCCATCCAGAGTAGGAGTGGGAGTGGAGACAGAATTATAAAGCTACATAAATTGGGCACACTTTCCTGTAGTGTGGTAAAGTAAAATAAAGCATGTTCTTTGCAATGTGCATATAAGGGAGAAAGGTGGCATTGGAAGGAAAGTGAAAGTCTAACACAATTGGACAGTATTATTTAAAACTGCAACAGCCCTTTGCTTTTGTTGTGTCATCAGCCTACTGTTGAGTAGAAAAGATTTTTATTAATTAACACTTTTCAGAGTTAGAGCTACATTTGACTGACTGGATTTTAGTAGCAGCACTAATCAATGAGATGGTCTACCTCCTCCAGAGGTGTACAGATACACTCCAGTGTTGTTTTCACTGGCTAAAACAGGATTGAGGTCTCATTCCCGTGGAATGAAACAGATAGTAAAATAGTGCTCAGCAACTTGTGGTGAATAGCTGATTCTACTGCTCCTGTTTCATGCATTCAAACAACTCCTAGCTATAAAATTTAACCTTTCTCCATCATGTCCAAGATTTTGACAGGCAAAAACATGAACAATTCAATAAAAAAAATGTAAAATTAATATCAGAGATAAAAGGTACTGCAGATGCTGGAGAATCCCAGATAAATTAATATCCCCAGTTCTTTCATTATTGGTAACATTTATGACAGGATGCACTCTTACTCCTTAAGAGTATCAACAACGCATGTGGTGGAGTTGCCGACTCAATAGTAGACTTAGTGTTGCAGGGTGCACTACACAGATTGGCCAGACAGCCCAGTTAAGCCTAGAACTCGTCATAATGACAAACAGGACGAATCCACAACTCTCAACTCCACTCTAACCTAAGCCAATTTTTTTTTAAAATAATAATAAAACTTATTCCAGCAACGCAATAATAATCCATGACAGTGACAGGAACTGACAGGATTCAAATTGCCAGCACCGCATGTTAGTGCTTTGTTAAATTAAAACAAGATATTAATTTGGCAGGATACTGATCAGTAAATTAAAACCAGCCATGTAATCAACAAGTTATTTCAAAAATGGAAGGTAGGACATTTTGATAGCGTTAACCTAGCAATAGTTGGTAACATCAGTTGTAATACCAAGGGAGGAGGTCACTCATTATGAAAGGTAAGTCCGGCTATGAAGCAAAATTAGTGAAGAAGGATTATACAGCAAATACAGAAGCAAATGTAGAAAAAGAGGGAGGGAAGGAGTGTGTTAGGTGGAATTCATTAACAAGTTCACAATGCAATGTTTAGTTGTAGTACCACTGAATAAAGGTGACTGGTGGAATACTCAAAGGGGATCACAATTAAGAATGAGAGGCTACACTTGACTGTTGCCTACTTCTATGAGCACTTTGCTTAAAAAAAAAAGAAAACTCTCAAATCTAAGACTTGTATTGAATTTAACTTCACAAGTAAGGAATAATTCAACAGAGCCTACTTACTGCAAAGCAGAAAACAAAAAGCCAAGAAGTTAACAAGTAGTTTGACGACCTACTGGATAGTTTCACCAGAACAAAAGAGTCAAATAAAGTAAATTCCAGACCAAAGAATTACAGATACTGGGAATCAGAAACAAAAGAAACTGCTGGAAAACTCTGGTCTGGCAGCATCTCTGGAGAGAAAGTAGAGTTAACATTTTGGGTCCAATGACCCTTCAAGAACATTAACTCTGCTTTCGCTCCACAAAGTAAATTGCAGATTCAATACCCCATCTGTTGATTCACAAAGACAGCAGGAAGACAATCCAACATGTAACTTTTCTTGATTACTGCCTAGTATCACTGCATCAGATGAAGATATACCTATCTGTGATATCCAACCTGCCCACAATGAAGAAAAGACCACTGGGCAAAGCATAAAACATTAAACCAGCCATAACCTATTAAAGTGTCAACACCAAAAGCAGAAAGGCAACATTAGCTCAGTTCACACTTCTGACCTAACCTTAACTGTATGACCTCACTGATGCCCATTAAATATAAACATTTAACTGAAAGCATGAATCTGGTCATCTGCTATTCCTGGATGGTGCAACCCGCAATTCTGACGTGAAAAAGAAAACAAAAATTATAGTTTTTTCTTCTAAACAAAACATTTATTTAACATTTTGTTACAAGAACAGCAAAATGTGTTCCAGTTGACCACAATGTGTAAATATGACATCAAGATAAACTTTCAAATAGAAATTATGCAAAGCTTATAAGAAATCCTTAAATCAGGAGAAAGCCTACACTTCACTCAAACTGACAACTACACAGTACAGCAAAAGCATTCAGTGCCCTCTGCACATCCATCTTCCCTCTTCTCTTCCTTTTACAGAAAAGCAGCTCTACCAATCTAGCTCCAGCCAGATTTCTCTTCTGCTTTTATATAATCCATTCCCAACTTCATCCACAAGCGGATGTCACCTCAGTTCACTCGTCAAACAATAATTATTTCACCAGGAAAAGCAGCATGACAACTTTGTGATACTTGGGCCTAAAATATAAAATTTCATAAAATTAATCCCATCAAGTCACAGATACTCCTATACAGATCAGTCTACATTCATTGAACATTTACATTGGGCTTCTACAAAGTTTATGCTAAGATATGATGAGTGATTTCACTGCCAGAGGGCACTGTCTCAGAATAAAGGGGCTACAAATTTAAGACTGAAATGAGGAGGAATTGCTTCGCTCAGGGAGTTGCGTGTCTTCGAAACACCTTGTCACAGTGAGCTGTGGGTGCAGAGTTCATGTATATTTAAGGCTGAGATAAACAGATTTTTGATCAGTGGGCGAAATCAAAGGTTATGAGGAAAATGGACACAAGGCATGTTGGATCAGCCATGATTCTACAGAATGGGAGGGCAGGCTCAAGGGGCCGAACTCCTATTGAATGGCACAGCAGGCTCAAAGGGTCGAACAGCCTACTCCTGTTCCTAATTTTTATAGTCTTAAGTGCCTGCCAACAATAGAATCTTACATTAATCTTGTAGAATTAAGGGTAACATTTAGACCAACTGAAGTAAGCACAAGAGGCCATCTGTCCGTCCTTCTTTTTCCAATATAACAAAGAAATGAAATAAAAATGTTGATTTACTTTAAAACACAATTCCTTCTTGCAAAAATTAGACACTTGGAAATATTTAATTTCCTCCAGGACAGGCTTGATTATCAACCCCTCCAGTTATTATACTCTCTAATTCAGATTAGTAAAAACATTGCAACAGCATTTTTGAAACTAAATTGTTTACAACTCTACCTCATCACATGCCACTTTGTGATGATTCAATTCTACATTGCCATGTTAAAAATACTCATTTTCTTCACAGCATCTCTTGTCCAGCGTGGGCTGTTGCAGTAATGCCACAGCAGAACAAAATTGGAAGAGAAAGCATGTTTTCACATTGCCAGTCTTTGAAGCCATGAACAGTTGATTGATTGCTCCTGACCAACAGTGTACAGTCTTGCACAGAAACTGCAGTTTAAGGTTTTTGTTCATTATACATATTTCCTGTATGCACAGGTGCAATTTGTTTAGCACAAGTCAACATTACAATATACTTTTTTTGTCACCTTGCAGAATCAAAGAAAGGAGCAGTTAAAAAAAACATCAAGGGTGATTATATCTGCAAAACCCTATCTATCCTCCTCAGAATGATATTCTGCACAATATGATCAAAGTATGTTAATCAACCTCATCCTCCATGAAATATTTGACATGGTAACCTCAAGTCCTGTACCTAATGCACTGGTCTCACTTTTTTTTTAAAATTGGGCACACCACAGCAAGCACATCTCCTGTAAGACGTTCAATTCCAAATCAGTCCCAAATACCATCCATGGCGTTGTTACTTTTTAAACAGACAAGCTGGCAAAGTGCTTCATTAATGCAGAAAAACATTGAGGCAGTCACACAAACATGCCCTTAATCAACTCCTGAGCCTTAGGTACAGTACTTAGCGTAAGTTTCAGCCCTTTCTACTGCAGAAATGGTGTCTCCCAGTTAGCTTGGCATTTCCTTCTCTTCTTCACATCTCCTCTGCACCTGGAACAGTGAGATTTACCAACTGTGGAGCCAATGATCACATTCGGTAAAAGTAATCACTTCCCATCACGTCAATAGTACACCCTGTGCGACTCCACAGATCAACCGCTCAATAAAGACTCATCTGCAATCCCAATCAACTAGAATCTCAAGGCAGGTAAATATCGCCCCTGGGAACCTTTCCCCTGAAATCTGCAGCGAGAGATGGGCCTGAGCTCAGACCAGCCGACTGTCACCGGAGAGCGGCTAATGAGACAGCCGAGCAGCGGGAGACTGAACCGCACATTAGCTGAAACCCGGGAAAAATATTTTTCTAGCCGCGGGAGGGGAGGGGCGCGGAGGGGCGTGTAACGGCTAGTAAGCGGGCCCGGGGGGACACACACCCTGGACTGTCTGCCTCCCAACATCGCGGTGGGTGCCGCCTGACCCCCGGGTGTGACGGTGATGCTCCCGTTGCCGTTGCCGTTGCCCTCCCCCTCTGCTCGCGCTGTCTCCCCGCTCTCGCTATGACTGTCTTCTCCCACCTCTCCCCAGTGGTAGTGATATTTTCCGTGCTCTCCCCCTCCTTCACCGCCCTGTTCCTCCTCTCTCACCCCCGCCCCGCCGTGAGAATATTCTCCGCACTCACCATGGTGGTTTATTCCCACCTCAGTGGCAGCGGTGATCAGATTCCTCTCCCTCTCCTCCGCTGTTACATTTGGCGCCAACAATTTCAACGCGCAGGCGTACGGCGCACGGAGATGAGGTCGTGCGGGAACCAGGATGTTGGTGAGAGGTTTGATTGACAGGTGCAGGAGCACGGGGAGAGGGGGAGAATGGGCCTGTGATGTGCACTGACGCAGGGAGACTCACTCACATTGTACAATATTGATTTGTATCACAAGGAACAACGGAAACAGCTGCAATTATAGCTGTACTTTAACAAATTCGCACAGGTTATTACAGTAATACCTCACAAAAGGCAGACTAAGTTCATGAGCTCCATTTTACTCTCAGTGCAGCCTTCAGCTCCTGCAGGCTGTTCTATTAATAAATGAGATAATTGCTCTTCTGCAACCTGACTTCACATAATCACTCGTATCCCTGAATACTTTCAGATAATTAGAATCACAGCGAAATAAGCCACACGTTTAAAAGTTGCAACTGATCTGGCATCAACTGTTGCACATGGACAAGATTCCCATACTCATTAAAAGTTTGGCTGTAATTTTTAGAGAAGTCACTTAATTCTGATTCTGTTCCCTGACACCCAGTGAAGTGGTTTCCCTGTACAATCTATTAAATCAGCTATAAAGCGTCCAAATTCTATGGAACATATTTCTAGTTTGCGCAATCTCTCAGTATAAATACCTGGTGCCCAAGTTTTATTCTGGTAAACCTAGGAGGCGCTTTCTCCAAGGCCAAATAATGCTAGGACAGTGTTCCAGGTAATGAATAGTTGAAGCATGACTTGTGTGTCTAATGGACTGAAACACAGGAAGTAAAGCCTAGTATTTTGCTATACCCTTTAACTATTTTAATTTATATCTTCTGTACTTTGTTTACCATCCAACAGGTTTATTTGAAATCGCAAGCTTTCAGAGCACTGTTCCTTCGTCACCTGATATCAGTTCAACACCAGCACCTCCACATCTTAAGTATTTGTGTACTTGAACTGCCAAGTTTAACCCATTCTCATAACTTATCCCTCATTTAACATCACAAAAGAGATTATCATACATATTGATTGTATGGAAATTGGCTGTCATGTTTCCTACAACACTTGAAAACAGTACTTCACTAGCTATAAAGTTCTTCAACATAGCCCGCGGTTGAATGGTGCTACTTAAATGCCAGCCTTTCTTTATCTTCAATAATCTTTCATAATATCATGTTTCCATCTACAAGTTTAACAGTGACACCTCTATTATTGGTAAATTTGGATTTGTGGCTTTCAATCCCATCATAAAACAAATGGTGAATATCTGAGGCACCAACATGGATCCAAGTTGTAAATTCTGCCAAGTTGGGTAGAGTCATAGACTCATACAGCACAGAAATAGACCTTTTGGTCCAACTTGCCCATGCCAACTAAGTTTCCGAACTAAACTAGTCCCATTTACCTGCATTTGACCCACATCCCTCTAAACCTTTCCTATTCATGTACCTGTCCAAATGTCTTTTAAATGTTATAACTGTACCCGCATCTACCACTTCCTCTGGCAGTTCATTCCACATGCAAACCACATTCTGCATGAAAAAAGATGCCACTCAGCTTCCTTTTAAATCTTTTCTTCTCTCAACTTAAAATTATGCCCCTTTGAATTCACCTGCACAGGGGAAAAATCCTTTGCTATTCACCTTATCTATGCCCCTCACAATTTTATAAACCTCTACAAGGTCACCTCTTTACCACCTGTGCTCAATTTAAAAAGTCACAGCCTACCCAGTCTCTCCTTCTAAACCAAACCCTTCAGTTCTGGTAACATCCTTATAAATCTTTTCTGCACCCTCTCCAATTTAATAATATCTTTCCTGTCGCAGGATGACCAGAACTGTACATAGTATTCCAAAAGTGGCCTCACCAGTGTCCTGTACAACCGCAATAAAACATCCCAACTGCTATACTCAATGGTCTGACCAATGCAGGCAAGCATGCCAAGCACCTTCTTTACAATCTGTACCTGGTCATTATTCCTCCTTTTGCCTTCCGCCATTCAGCCAATTTCCTAACCATTTCATTTATTTATTTTCAAATCCTTGAGCATCAGTGTTAGGATTTTCCTATGAGGGACTTTATCAAATGCCGACTAGAAGCCCACATAAATAAAATCTGTAGCAATTCCCCTACAGGCTGCTTACCTCTTCAAAATATATTACCAAGTTCTTCAGCATTCCTTTTACAAATCCAAGTTGGTTCTCTCTACTTAGCTGAAGTCACACTATCCTTGATTATAGATACCAGTAATTATCCCACAGCAGATGTTAAGCTAACAGGGCTATAATTCTCTAGTTATTCATCTTCACCATTCTCAAGGGATCAAAGGGTATGGGGAGAGAGCAGGAGCAGGATACCAAGTTGGATGATCAGCCATGATCATATTGAAAGGTGGAGCAAACAAGGGCCACCCCTGTTATTTTCTATGTTTACATTGTGGAGTAGTGTATATAATTTTCCACGGGTCCCACATCAAGAGATGGAAGTTATCGTTAGATTATCTGCATTGTTCTCACAGAATTTAAAATATCTCACCTTAAAACCATCGAATCCAGGGGAGTACTTATCTTAATATTATCATGTTCTATAATGTTAAATATTTTGCTAATATTAATCTTGAGTCTCTGTCCTTGATATAATACTAGTTTCCTGGGATTTACAAATCAGCTGTTTCTTGCAAATACTGACACAAAGTAAGTATTCGTAATATCCTGCATTTCCAAGTCACTGTCTAAAAGTACATAGTACTGATGGTAATAGGAACAGTATTAGTTCTGGTAATAGTTCCGTTTCATTCATCCAGAGCTGTAAGATCCTCATCTCAGGTTCCTAAGGAATTATTCAATCCATTCCTGCCTTATAGCCATTTTGGTATACATCCTTGACTTGATCTTAGTTATACTGGGCATAATTATCAAGTTTGCAGAAGCACAGGCTTAGCAATGTGGTAAGCAATGAGTGGAATAGCAGCAGACTTAAAGCTGACATCAATTGACATAATGTGCACACAAATTTAATGCAGCAAAGTGTGAATACATTAAAGAAAATCGGGAAAAAAATTAAATTATACATTAAATGATACAATTTTTAGAATGATGCAGGAACAGCTGACACTCCAATACAAATATTTGTATGTGACCGGATGAATTGTAAAGTCTGGTGAATAAAATAACGACGGAGATACCAAGAACTGCAGATGCTGGAGTCAGAGTCAACACAGTGTGGAGCTGGAGGAACACAGCAGGTCAGGCAGCATCAGAGGAGCAGGGAAGTCGACGTTTCGGGTTTACACCCTTCAGCAGGACTCATAAAATAACGTGATCCTTTACTGCTTGGTAAATAGGTGCATAGTGTGCAAAGCAAGTTAAGATAAAACCCTTAAAGTATACTTATTAGGCCTCTGTAAAAGTACTATGTCTGCTCCTAGGAATCAGACCTCAGGAACTATGCCAAGATTTCAGTGGTAATGCAGAAGACATTTACTGAAATGGCGCAGGGATGAGGGACTTCAATTACGTTTGTAGACGTATTATCCAGCAGAGGTAAACATAAGTGATCTTTTCAAAAGCATGCGGTGTGTTCAGAGAGTAAGGACAAACTGCTCGCACTTGCCTGCTGCACACTCATTGGCGTGGATTTTCACAGCTGAGGCTGGTACACAGAGGAACCACTCCACCTCCAGAAACACAGCCCTGACCGGCTCGGTTTTCCCTCTGGAAGGGGGGGGCAGGGGGCAAGGGGAAGGTGGGGTGGAATCTAGCCTACCAACCCTGGAAGAAGTAGAAACATGTCGCAGCTGCAAATCTATACGGAAATCCTGCTGTGATCCAGGAAATTGACGCAAAAGCATCGGGGAGGCGTCTATCAGGAGTCAAGTGAGCATTTATTGCAATAGTTGTCCAACTAGTTGCTGACACTGGAACAGATGGCCCATCATGGGTTTTCCATAGAAAACTGTAGCGATAACCTGAGATAACAAGGTGTGAAGCTGGACGAACACAGCAGGTCAAGCAGCATCATAGGAGCAGGAAAGCTTGACGTTTCGGGCCTAAACCCTTCATCAGAAATGGGGGAGGGGAAGAGGGTTCTGAAATAAATAGGGAGAGAGGGGGAGGCGGATAGAGGATGGATAGAGGAGAGGATAGGTGGAGAGGAGGCAGACAGGTCAAAGAGGCGGGGATGGAGCCAGTAAAGGTGAGTGTAGGTGGCGGGGTAGGGAGGAGATAGGTCAGTCCAGGAAGGACGGACAGGTCAAGGGGGCGGGATGATGGTAGTAGATAGGAGATGGGGGTGGGGCTTGAGGTGGGAGGAAGGACAGGTTAGGGAGGCGGGGACGAGCTGGGCTGGTTTTGGGATGTGGTTGGGGGAGGGGAGATTTTGAAGCTTCTGAAGTCCTCATCCGGCACTTTTCCCTGCAACCGCAGGAAGTGCTACACCTGCCCCTACACCTCCCCCCTCACCTCCATCCAGGGCCCCAAGAAGACTTTCCACATCAAACACATGTACACCTGCACATCTGCTAATGTGGTATATTGCATCCGCTGTTCCCGTTGTGGCCTCCTCTACATCGGGGAAACCAAGCGGAGGCTTTGGGACCACTTTGCAGAACACCTACGCTCGGTTCGCAACAAACAACTGCACCTCCCAGTCGCGAACCATTTCAACTCCCCCTCCCATTCCTCAGACGACATGTCCATCCTGGACCTCCTGCAGTGCCACAATGACGCCACCCGAAGGTTGCAGGAACTGCACCTCATATTCCGCTTGGGAACCCTGCAGCCCAATGGTATCAATGTGGACTTCGGAAGCTTCAAAATCTCCCCTCTCCCTACCGCATCCCAAAACCAGCCCAGCTGGTCCCTGCCTCCCTAACCTGTCCTTCCTCCCACCTATCCCCTCCTGCCACCTCAAGCCCCACCCCCATCTCCTACCTACTAACCTCATCCCGCCCCCTTGACCTGTCCGTCTTCCCAGGACTGACCTATCTCCTCCCTAACTCCCCGTCTACACTCATCTTTACTGGATCCATCCCCGCCTCTTTGACCTGTCTGTCTCTTCTCCACCTATCTTCTCCTCTATCCATCTTCTATCTGCCTCCCGCTCTCTCCCTATTTATTTCAGAATCCCCTTCCCCTCCCCCATTTCTGGAAAAGGGTCTCGGCCCGAAACGTCAGCCTTCCTGCTCCTCTGATGCTGCTTGGCCTGCTGTGTTCATCCAGCTCTACACCTTGTTATCTCAGATTCTCCAGCATCTGCAGTTCCTACTATCTCTGTCAAGATAACCTGCTGCCCATAATGAAGGAGATGCTTTAGAAAGTTAAGAAGCTGACAGTATTTCCGACCATGAAGCATTAACTGCTGTCAGTAATCTGATTCAGATTAGCATAATACTTTGGGGGATGACAGACATCACACGCAGAAACTCTACCTGTCCCTCAGGGTGGGGAGTGTGGTATTTGCTCATAGCATGTTTTATCTGATGTAGCAATGCTAACATTACTTCCCGTAACATAAGAAGTTTCTTACGTCACCAGAGATGGGTGAGATCCTAAATGAATATTTCTCCTCAGTATTTACCGTCAAGAAAGGTATGGATGCTAGGGAACTTTGGGAAATAAACAGTGATGTCTTGAAGAATGTTCACAATACAGCAGAGGAGATGCTGGAAGTTTTAAAGCACATTAAGGTAGGTAAATCCCTGGGACCTGATGAAGCGTATCCCAGGAGCTCGCGGCAGGCTAGAGAGGAAATTGCAGGGCCCCTAGCAGAGATATTTGTATCATCGACAGCCACAGGTGAAGTGCCCTAAGATTGGAGGGTGGCTAATGTTGTGACGTTATTTAAGAAAGGCTGTCGGGTAATCCTGGAAACTATAGACCAGTGAGCCTGACATCCGTGGTGGGTAAGTTGTTAGAGGGGATTCTGAGAGACAGGAGCTATGGGCATTTGGAGAGGCAATGACACATTCAGGATAGTCAGCATGGCTTTGTGTGTGGGAACTCATGCCTCATGAATTTGATTGAGTTTTTTGAAGGGGTGACTGGGAAAGTAGGTGAGAACAGTGAGGTAGACGTTGTCTACATAGACTTTATCAAGACCTTTGACAAGGTACTGAATTGTAGGTTGTTGAATAAGGTTAAATCCCACGGGATCCAAGGAGAGCTAGCCAAATTGGATACAAAATTGGCTTGATGAAAGAAGACAGAAGGTGGTGGTAGAAGATTGTTTTTCAAACAGGAGGCCTGTGACCAGCGGTGTGCCACATGGATTGATGCTGGGTCCACTGTTATTCATCATTTATAAAAATAATGTGGATGATCATTTAGGAGGTATAGTTAGTAGATTTGCAGATGACACAAAGATTGGCGGTATAGTAGACAGTAAAGATGATTATCTGGGAATGCAGCAGGATCTTGATCAAAGGCATCTGGAATGGAATATGAATAGGAAGGTTTTAGAGGGATATGGGCCAAATGCTGGCAAATGGGAGTAGATAAATTTAGGATATCTGGCTGGCATAGACAAGTTGGACCGAAGCTCTGTGTCTCTATGATGTGAAGGTGCCAGCATTGGACTGGAGTGGACAAGGTCAGAAGTCACATGACACCAGGTCATAGTCCAACAAGTTTATTTGAAATCATAAGCCTTTGTAGCACTGCCACTTCGTCAGGTGAAGTGTAGAGTGTCAAACAGGTGCAGAATTTATAGCAGAAAGATCAAAAGATCATACGAATAGTATAAATGGAGTATCAACAGGTTGAATAATAACCATTTCAAAAGTGTGAAATGGTGTAAGTAAAGTGTCAACAGCTGAATGACAAGTGAAGGGCTGACCTATGATCTGATTAATTGAGGCCAAGAGATAATTACAAAAAATTAAAAAGAAGGTAGTGCTGGAGACAAACCAAATGGCTGGAATAACATGATAGGTATAAGAGTCGCATGTCAAGGGTTTAATCAGGATTACTGTCTCATTTAATCAGATTATAGATTTGACACTCTTGATCACCTGCACAGACCTATTAGTCGGCCTGTCAACATGCCACTCTCACCATTTGTGTGATCTTTTGATCTCTCTACCCACTGATCTCTTTGCCTATACATTCTGTGCCTGTGTGCTTCTTTCTCATTTCACCTGACGAAGGGGCAATGCTCCAAAAGCTTGTGATTTCAAATAAACCTGTTGGACTATAACCTGGTGTTGTCTGACTTCTGACCTTGTCCACTCCAGTCCAACAGCGGCACCTCCACTTCATCTTTTTTTCGATTCCACTGTGATTCTAGAAAGCCGAATCAAATCTTCTGACAGATGCTTCATAACTGGTTGGTTGACAGTGGTTTCTTTCTGAATCTTTGAATGCCTTGGAACTGGTTGACCTCTTTCTCTGCAATACAATCCAGCTGTCCAACCAATTGAGCTAACTGACTCCCCCTAACAGCATAGGTTCAATTCCTGCACTGGTTGAGGTTACCATGAAGGGCTCTCCTTCTCAACTTCTCCACTCACCTGAGAGATGGTGACTCTAAAGTCAAATCACCACCAGTTATGTCTCTCTCTCCATCTCTCTCTCTCTCTCTCTCTCACACGAGGAAGCAGCCACATGGTCCGATAGGTCAATGGCACCTTTACTGTTTTTAATGAACTCTTCATGTTACCTAAAAGATACCAAGGTCAAGTCACACATCCAGGCTCAAAAGTGAGAATTGCTGATGGTGAGACACATACATATCTTCAACTCTCTTATTTTACTATTTACTCTCTGCAATTTTACTTGTATTAGACCTTTGTTGTGAAAGTTAGCCCACCTGCACCATATACTGTCATGTGTATAGGCTGTAACTTCTTTCTCTTCACACATGGTATTTGATCTGATATCCATCCCAGGCTTAAAATTAATGAGATGTCCGTTACTATAAAGGAGTTCTGTCAAATTCAAGTCAGTTCGTAGAATCCCTGTAGTGTGGAAACAGGCCATTCGGCCCATCAAATCAACATCAACCCACCGGAGAGCATTCCACCCAGACCCACTCCCTACCCTATCTCTGTATTTCCCACCCTACACACTATGGGCAATTTAGCATAACCAATCCACCTAACCTGCACGTCTTTGAACTGTGGGAAGAAACCCATGCAGACAGGGGGAGAATATGCAAATGCCACACAGACAGTTGCCTGAGACTGGAATCTAACCCAACTCCCCAGCGCTGTGAGGCAGCAGTGCTAACCACTGAGTTACCACGCCATTCTCTAGAAATGTCTCGTTACCTTTTCTATCAATGACAGACCAACCGTATTGAGTTATTTGTGTGAGTAACTTCAAGCTAAAACTGTGTCCTACTTCTGCACATCTTCTGGAAGTATCCTATTGTTTTACAAATGTAGCATTTTTTTGTCATAGATGGGCACTGCTCGTATCTCTGTCTTTATTCCACAATGCTAACACTGTTTTGTTCTGTCTTTACTTTACGTTGTCTTGTTATGTGTGTCTGTACAGTGTTTGTACCTTATAAAATGAATAGGTTCTGGCACTCTTGCCGTTGTAACATTGTCCTTCTCAGGATCTGCTCGTGAGTCTTGCTGACTTCATCTTCCAGAACAATTTGAAAAGCTTTCTCCAAAAGTCAAAACTTCTTTGGACTATAATAAGTCTGACAAAGTGTCATCAATCGTTCTGGCAACAGTTCTGCGTCTTACAAATTCAGACTTAGAAGCTCCACAGTCACAGTTTTCCATCAATCTCTACATTAGTGTTGCTGGTTGCTTGTTTACCAATGCACTTTCAGTTAAAATCTGTCTGTATCTTTTTAAAGTGGTAATGATTATAGTGCAATGAACTCGCTGTTATGTTCTGGCTCAATTTTTTTTTACTATTGTTACCTTGATGTATTTATGCAGCAATATAAATCAACATGTCTTGTATTACAGTATCAATCATTGGTGGCTTGTGGTGAGGGAATGTGCTGCCACCAATTCTGCATTCTAGATATTTTTAGTCAACTTGTTCAGACACGCTATGGCACAGGTCTAGAGCAGGTTGGTCTTGACCTAGAGGTGGGAACTCTACCACTGCACCACAAGAACCCAATTCTCTTTTCTAGCCTTTTGTGGAAAAAATTAATCAGGTTAGCTAGCCCCTAATGGGGCACTATAACAAATACATGACCAAATAGTTGACAGAAATATATAAAAAGTGAATCAAAACTTACTAAACTTTACTAAAGCAAAATAAGATTGTGCAGGGATGATTCACCCTAATCCTGTGGTGCCCTCCAGCTTCTAAAAACCTCTATCAATACTTAATTAATTTTGTAGACACCACATTCTCACTCTCAACATTCACCTAAGTGCAAGCAACCATGAACAATCCTCCTTTCTGTGCTGAGTCTACGATCCTATCTAATTAGCAGTCATACAGAATAAACTATTATTATGTCTCAGCAAACATGATAGAAATAGATAGGTGTCACGACAGTCAGTTAGGCACAGTAAAAATACTACCAGGAGCCATAGATGACATGTTTGGCTGCATATTGACTTTGTGTTAGACTAGCTCTTCTCCACTCAAAGACGGTGTCATCAACATGAGTTGTAAGGAGTTATAAGTTATAAGGCTGGATAGGCTGGGACTTTTTTCAATGGACTGTAGGAGGTTGAGGGGTGACCTACCAGACTATTCCCAAAACTTCAAGACCTGGGTTTCAGCTCCACCCTCTGCAACTGGATCCTCAGCTTCCAGACCGCAATCAGTGAAGATAGAAAATAACACCTCATCCACGATAATCCTCAACACTGGCAACCCACAAGAATGCATTCTCAGCCCCCTACTGTACTCCCTGTGCCCCCATGACTGTGTAGCCTAATTCCACACGAGCGGCATCTACAAGTTTGCTGACAACACCACCATGGTAGGCTGGATATCAAACAATGATGAGTCAGAATACAGGAAGGAGATAGAGTGCTTGGTGTCATGGTGCAATGATAACAATCGCTCATGGAATGTAGGCAAAACAAAGGAACTGATCATTGACATCATGCAGAAAGGAGACGGACACGCCCCTATCTACATCAATGGAGCTGAGGTGGAGAGGGTCAAGAGCGTCAAGTTGCTAGGAGAGACCAGAACTGACAACCTGTCCTGGACTTCCTACATAGATGCGATGGTCAAGAAGGCACAAGATCGTCTCTTCTTCTCAGGTGGCTGAGGAAATTCGGCATGTCCATAAGGACCCTCACCAACTTCTATAGGTGTACCAAAGAAAGCATTCTATCCGGTTGCATAACAGCCTAGTATGGCAACTGCCCAGGATCATAAGAAACTACAGAAAGCTGTGTGCACAGCTCAGACTAGCTCCGAAGCCAATCTCACATTCATGGACTCCATTTACACTTCTTGTTGCCACAGAAAGGCTGCCAACATCATGAAAGACCACTCCCACCCCAGTAATACTCTCTTCCAACCTCTTCTGCCAGGCAGAAGATACAGAAGTTTGAACACATATGCCAACAAGTTCAAGAACAACTTCTTCCCTGCTGTTATTAGACCTCTCTATCTCCAAATAATGTTGAGCTCACTAATGTTGATCTTGCTCGTGCACCTCCTGTCCAGCCGTAACATTGTGTGCCTCACCCGATCTAAGCACACTATGATCTGTATGTCCTTGTTTGCTATGATCTACCTGCACTAATCACAAAACAAAGCTTTTCACTGTACTTAGGTACATGTGACTACGATAAATCAAATCAAATCAAACCTTATAGAGGTTTATAAAACAATAAGGGGTTTAGATAGGGTGAATGGCAGGTATCTTTTCCGTAAGTTGGGGGATTTCAAGACCAGGGGCATATTTTTAAGGTGAGAGGAAAAAAAGATTTTAAAAAGACATGAGGGGCAATTTTTTTACACAGAGAGTCATTCGTGTGTGGAATGAAATTTCAGAGGAAGTGCTGGATGCAGGTACCATTATAATGTTTAAGTACGCAAATAAATGTTTGGAGGGATATGGGGCAAGCGCAGATAGGTGGGACTAGTTTAGTTTGGGAAACTTGGTCAGCATGGGCTGCTTGGACCAAAGGATCTGTTTCCATCCTGTATGACTCCATGACTCTATAACAGATTGCATGGAGTTTAATCCTATTTCCAAAATTAACTCTTTCTTTTAATTCACTTGTGGGATGTGGATGTTGCTCATTGGTCAGCATTTATTGCCTGTGGTGGTGAGCTGCCTTATTGAATCACTGCAGTCCATCAGCTGTGCGTTGACCCATAATGTGATTAGGGAGGGATTTCCTGTTTATTGACCAAGTGACAATGAGGGAATAGTGATATATTCCAAGTCAGAGTGGTGAGTGGCTTGAGTGGAACTTGCAGATGGTGGTGTTCCCATGTATCTGCCTCCTTTGTCCTTCTACATGGAGGTGTTTGTGAGTTTGAAAGGTACTGTCTAAGGATCTTTGGTGAATTTTTGCAGTGCATCTCATAAATAGCACACACTGTTGCTACTGAGCATTAGTCCTCAAGGGAGTGAATGGTTGTCGATGTGGTGCCATCAAGCAGGTTGTTTTGTCCTGGATGGTGTCAAGTTCCTTGAATGTTGTTAGAGCTACAGTAATCCTGGCAAGTGGGGAGTATTCCATCACCATCCTGACCTGTGCTTTGTAGATGGTAGACAGGCTTGGGAAGTCAAGAGGTGAGTTACTCGCTGCAGTATTCCTAGCCTCAAACTGTTCTTGTGTTTATGTGACAAGTCATTAGAGGTTTTGGTCAATGGTAACCCCAAGGATGTTGATAGCAGGGGATTCAGTGATGGTAACACCATTGAAGAACAAGGTGCAGTGGTTATATTGTCTCTTACTGGAAGTAGTCATTGCTTTTCAGAATTATTTATGTAGGGGTTTTTGTGAGTGCAGAGCACCCTGTCACTTGATCACTGATGAATTCATGTGTTTTTAGTGAATAACAATTTGGTAAGATCACATCTAATCCATTGTAAGTGTAAATATCTAATACAAAAGGAATGTTTGGTAAGTTTTTGTATATAAATACCTTGAGTCGGAAATATTAACAGACAATTCATTCCACACCCAAACCACTCTCTGTGTAAAAAAAAAATTGCCCCTCATGTCTTTTTCTTTTTGCAATGAAATTGCATCCTGATGTCCATTTCTCTCCAATGCCATTGTAAACAATGAATATCCCTCAGCATGACCAATACTTATTCCAGACCTTCAGGTAAAGCAGTAGTAAACCAAGGGTTACAAAGGGTCTAGGCCCGAAACGTCAGCTTTCCTGCTCCTCTGATGCTGCTCGGCCTGCTGTGTTCATCCAGCTCTACACCTTGTTGTCTCAGATTCTCCAGCATCGCCAGTTCCTACTATCTCTGTTACAAATTAAAATTGCAAAATTTATTGCTGATTGTTTTTGAGGAAAGGTCAATGATCGGATCCGGTGCTCAAATCCACTTTCTCTAGTGGCACTTGAAGCATGAGGCATGTGTCAAAGAAAGTAATTCACATGTGATTGTTACACAGAGGCTGAAGTGGATTCCCTGCATGTCGAAATTTGATCTATATTCCAGGAAACCAGGTGTGTCTATGGTACCACCCTTACAATTGGGGACTTTGTCTTTTAGGCAGTAGACAGCGAGCCAAGTTATTTGTCAGTATTATATGTTGCAGATATTACACATGGCTAACATTGGTCTCCAGTGGTAGATGGATTATGTGAGAGGTGATTGAAGGAGTGATGAGCATGTATGGCATCACCCTACGTCATGTGCACTCCAGTGCTTTCCAAACCATTCCCAGTGTGATCCTGTTTTATTGTCTCAGCTTTTTGGTGACCCTAAGATTTGGAGTTGCAAGAATTGCTGAATGGGTATGGCCAGGTATTGCCAGGTGGGCAAGGAGTTAAGCAAGCCCCATTTTTCCCTCCTTTATGCCCCGTCCCCCTCATTCATGATTTCATTTTCCTCTTCTTCATCCCCTCACTTCCTGTTCCACCCTCATTTCCCCCTACTTTATCCTCCACATCTGCCCATACGGCAGCAGCTGTAATTCCTCAGTGCAGCTATTCATGGAGAGCATCTGTGTCAGAAATAAATAGCAAGACAATACAGGGTAGGCAGTGACATAGTGGTAATGTTACTGGACTAGTAATCCAGAACTCCCAAGGTAGATGGTGGAATTTGAATTCAACAAGAAACTGGAAAAAAGGGCAAGCCTAATGGTGACCATGGAACACAGGAACAGAGGTATGCCATTCAGCCCCTCAAGCCTGTTAAATGGAATCATGGCTGATCTGTGGCCTAATTCCTCAAACCTGCCTTTGGCCCATATCCCTTATAACCTTTGCTTAACAAAAATATGCCCATCTTGGATTTAAAATTAACAACTGATCCAGCATCCACTTCCATTTGTGGAAGCGAGTTCCAAACCTCTATCACCATTTGTGTGTAGAAGTTCTTTCTAATATCCCTCCTGAATGGTCTGGCCCTAACTCTCAGATTAGGCCCTCTAGTTCTAGAATCCCTAACCAGTGGAAACAATTTATCTTGATTGACGCTCTCTCTTCCAGTTAATAATTTGAAGAGTTCAATCAGATCACCCCTAACCTTCTAAATTCTAGAGAAGGTAGACCTTATTTGCATAATGTCTCCTCAAAACTTAACCCCTGAAGTCCAGGTATCATTTCTGTAAACCGACGTTGTACTGTCTCCAAGGCCAATATATCCTTCCTTCCAATTGTCATAAAAGCCCATCTGGTTCACTAATGCCCTTTAGGGAAGATAAATCTGCTATCTTTACCAGATTTGGCCTACATGTGACTCTAGACCGAGAGCAAGGCTTTTAGCTCTGAATTAGGAATGGGCAACTATTGCTGGACTGGGAAGGGTCTGTATGACTCTATGATCAGCCAATAGCACCCACATCCCATGAATTAATAAAAAGAACCTAGGATCAGTATTGTTACAACCAGAAGTTGCTGGAAAAGCTCAGCGGGTCTGACAGCATCTGTGAAGAGAAATCAGAGTTAACATTTCCCTCTGAAGAAGGGTCACCAGACCCAAAACCTTAATTCTGATTTCTCTTCACAGATGCTGCCAGACCTGCTGAGCTTTTCCAGCAACTTCTGTTTTTTTTCTGATTTACAGCATCTGCAGTTCTTACAGTTTTTGTTACAACCAGACCCTGGATGAGATTTCCCAATTCATGACCATTGCAGACAGGATGTCCCAAACAGTTAAGCTCCCAGGTGAGGAGGGATGAATTGATTCCCCTTCGTTATTACCCCTTCAATTGGTTGCAACAAAATTAATTCAAAATTAATTCCTTGTAGCTACCTTTAAAATGAACTTATTTTAAAAGGAATCAATTTAACTAAGCCATCCTGAGTTAACAAAGGGTGAGTCTATTAATTATAAAACGCAAGAAGAATTAGAACCACACAGCACATACATACATACAGATTAGAAATAAGAGGCAAGACCAAAAAGATAAAAGTCAAAAGTAGGATCAGTCTCTGAATTGTTTGCAAAGAGCAAATAGTTGAATGTTGCATATTTTGCAGTGAACGTTAGCAGTAGCATTGATGTTGATGGATAAACAACAGTTTTCATGATCCTTATTTTTGCTGATTGGTTGAAATTCTGTAGAACACAGAACATAGAACAGTACAGCATAGAACAGTACCGGCCCTTCGGCCCACAATGTTGTGCCGAACTTTTACCCTAAACCTAAGGTCTGTCTAACCTTCACCCCTACCTTATACTATCATCCATAGGCCTATCTAATAGCCACTTAAATGTCCCTAATGAGGCCGACTCCACTACCCTCTCCTGGCAACGCATTCCATGCCCCAACCACTCTGAGTAAAGAACCTACCTCTGACGTCTCCCCTATATCTACCTCCACTCACTTTAAAACTATGCCGCCTCACAGTAGCTACCTCCACCCTAGGAAAAACTCTCTGGCTGTCCATTCTATCTATACCTCTGATCATTTTGTACACATCTATCAAATCATCTCTCATCCTTTGTCGTTCTAAAGAGAAAAGCCCTAGCTCGCGCAACCTTTCCTCATAAGACCTTCCCTCCATTCCAGGCAACATCCTGGTAAATCTCCTTTGCACCTTTTCCAACGCTTCCACATCTTTCTTGTAATGAGGTGACCAGAACTGGGCACAATACTCCAGATTTGGCCGAACCAGAGTTTTGTATAGCTGGAGCATAACTTCACAGCTCTTGAACTCAATTCCTCTATTAATGAAAGCTAACATACCATACGCCTTCTTAACAACTCTAATCCACCTGGGTGGCAGCTTTCAGGGAACTACGGACATGAACCCCAAGATCCCTCTGCTCCTCCACACTGCCAAGAATCTTTCCGTTAACCCTGTATTCTGCTTTCAAGTTTGTCCTTCCAAAATGAATCATCTCACACTTTTCAGGATTAAACTCCATCTGCCACTTCTCAGCCCAGCTCTGCATCCTATCAATGTCCCTTTGTAACCCAGAACAGCCCTCTGCACTATCCACAACTCGACCCACCTTCGTATCATCCGCGAACTTACTAATCCACCCTTCCACTCCTACATCCAAATCATTTACAAAAATCACAAATAGAAGAGGACCCAGAACAGATCCTTGTGGTACACCATTCATAACTGAGCACCACATTGAATAATTTCCCTCCACTACCACCCTTTGTCTTCTAAGGGTCAGCCAATTCTGAATCCAATCTTCCATATTTCTCCCTATCCCATGCCTCCTTGCTTTCTGCATGAGCCTACCATGGGGGAACCTTATCAAATGCCTTACTTAAATCCACTACTCTACCTTCATCCACGTGTTTGGTCACCTCTTCAAAGAATTCAATAATGTTTGTGAGGCATGATCTACCCCTCACAAATCCATGCTGACTATCACGAATCAAACTGTGCCTATCTAAGTCATCATAAATCTGATCTCTTAGAGCCCTTTCCAATAATTTGCCCACCACTGACGTAAGACTAACTGGCCTGTAATTTCCAGGGTTATCCCTATTCCCTTTTTTGAACAAGGGAATGACGTTTGCCACTCTCCAATCTTCCGGCACTATACCCATGGACAGTGAAGACGAAAAGATCATCGCCAAAGGCCCTGCAATCTCTTTCCTCCGTTCCCATAAAATCCTTGGGTAAATTCCATCAGGCCCAGGGGACTTATCTATCTTCAAGTTCCTCAAAATTCCTAGTACATCTTCCTTACTAACATCCACCTCTTCTAGCCTACCAGTCTGTTTCACACTGTCCTCCCCTACAGCTAGGTCCTCTCAGTTGTGAATACCAAAGAAAAGCAATAATTAAGGACCTCTCCCATCTCTTTAGGCTCTGTGCACAAATTCCCTCGATAATCCTTGATCAGCCCTACCCCTTCTCTGGTCATTCTCTTATTCCTCACATACATGTAAAAAGCCTTGGGGTTTTCCTTGATCCTATCTGCCAAGGTTTTCTCATGCCCCCTTATAGCTCTCCTAAGCCCTTTTCTCAGCTCCTTCCTGGCTAACTTCTATCCCTCTGGAGCCTTTTCTAATCCTTGTTTCCTAAACCTTATATAAGCATCCTTCTTCCTCTTAACTAGTCGTTCGAGCTCTCTTGAGAACCAAGGCTCCCTTACTCGACCGCATCGTCCCTGCTTGCTAGGGACAAACGTATCAAGCACACGCAGTACGCATTCCTTAAACAATCTCCACATTTCAATAGTGCTCTTCCCTGACTGCATTGGTTCCCAATTTATGTTACCCAGTTCTTGCCTAACAGAATTGTAAATACCCTTCCCCCAATTATAAACCTTACCCTGCTGTATGTACCTATCCTTTTCCACGACTATTGTAAAAGTAACAGAGTTATGATCGCTATCGCCAAAATGGTCTCCTACCAACCGGTCTAATGCTTGGCCTTGTTCACTGCCAAGCACGAAATCCAAAGTGGCCTCTCCTCGTGTTGGTCTATCTACATACTGTATCAGGAATCCTTCCTGAACGCACTGGACAAAGTCCGCACCATCTAAACTATTACAACTAAGAAGTTTCCAATCAATATTTGGAAACTTGAAGTCACCCATGACTACAACCCTGTGACTTCTGCACCTTTCCAGTATCTGCCTCCGAATCCACTCCTCCACTTCTCTGCAATTATTGGGGGATCTGTAAAAAACCCCCAACAAAGTGACTGCTCCTTTCTTGTTTCTGACCTCAACCCAAACTGACTCTGTAGACATATCATTCTCGAACTGCCTTTCAGTAGCTGCTATACTAGCCCTGACTAGCAATGCTACTCCCCCGCCTCTTTTACCACTCTCCTTATTTCTTTTAAAGCATCTAAATCCCGGAACTTCCAACAACCATTCCTGTCCCTGAGTTACCCAAGTTTCTGTAATGGCCACAACATCGTAGTTCCAAGTACTGACCCGTGCTCTAAGTTCATCCACCTTATTTTTGACACTTCTAGCACTGAAGTATACACACCTCAAACCATCTCGGTGTCCGCAATCACACTCCATCGACAGCATTTCTTCATTAACAACCTCATTCCCTGTTGTGTCTGTTGGAAGGCTGAATACTTCACCCTCTGAATTACAAATCCAGTTCCCCACCCCCTGCCAATCTAGTTTAAACCATCCTGTATAGCTCGAGCAAACCTCCCTCCCAGGATATTTGAGCCCTTCCGGTTCAGGTGCACTCCGTCCTTCCTGTACAGGTCCCACCTTCCCCAGAATGTGCTCCAATTATCCACATAATGGAAGCCCTCCCTCCTACAGCAGCCCTGTAGCCACATGTTTAGCTGCACTCTCTCCCTATTTCTTACCTCATTATCACGTGGCACTGGTAGTAATCCAGAGATAACTACCCTGTTTGTCCTGGACTGTAGCTTCCAACCTAACTCCCTGTACTCGTTTTTCACATTCTCAGTCCTTTTTCTACCAATGTCATTGGTAAAAATGTGTACCATGACTGCTGGTCGCTCACCCTCCCGCTTAAGGATCTTGAAGACGTGATCCGAGACGACACGGACCCTGGCACCCGGGAGGCAACATACCATTCATTCGTCTCGTTTGCGTTCACAGAACTGCCTGCCTGTGCCTCTAACTATTGAAGCCCCCACTACAATTGCTGCCCTATTCTCCCCACTTCCCTTCCGAGCCACAGAGCCAGACCCTGTACCAGGGACCCAGTCCCTGTGGCTTACCCTGGTAGGTCTTCCCCCCCAACAGTATCCAAAACAGTATACTTATCGTTGAGGGCAACGACCACAGGGGATCCCTGAACTGACTGTTTCCTTCCCTTCCCTTTCCTTACTGTCACCCAACTACCTTCGTTCTTAGGGGTAACTATGTCCATGTAGCTCGTTTCTATCACCACCTCTGCCTCCCAAATGATTCTGTGTTCATCCAGCTCCAGTTCCAGTTCCCTAACGCGGTCTTTGAGGAGCTGGAGCTGGGTGCACTTCCCACAGATGAAGTCAGCAGAGTCACTGCTATTGACTCTTACCTCCCACGTCCTGCAGGAGGAACATTGCACTGTCCTGACTGCCATCCCCTCTAAATTTAAACTTCCCCAAAAGATTAGTAAAAAGTAGAGAATAATTTACTTACCCTTTTATTCTTAGGTCAGAGGAGGTGCAAGGGTGGGAGACACTACTCTTGTGCTCTCGCTCCTGGTCTCCTCCTCCTCCGCCGCCAAATCTGAAGTCCCCAAAGCGCTAACTGTAAGTTATTATACTCACCACTTACCTTTCCAGCAGTCCCCTCGCGCTCTCTCCCGACTCAGAGGAAATCGTTGTGCTTATTGACCCTCCACAAAGAGTCTTTTTTTTGGTTAGAAGAGGAGGGTGGGTGGTAGACACTACACATGTAGTGTTTCGGGTTTAGCCACTGCCAGAATGTATGATTTTACCTTCCCAGCAATCCCCCCGCGCTCTTTCCTGACTCCCACCGCTGAACAAATGGAGGCCGCAGACTCACGAGGTAAGTCTGTAGTTCTAATTCGTTTTGATTGCAGTTGAATTTCACCATTCTGAGTGAGACAGAGACATTTGTTATCCTCTTTTCCTAATGTCTGACTGTTAGCTAGCTGATTTTCAACACTTTTATAAAAACAGAGTTTTTATTTGAAACACAGGGGTGACCTTCACAGCATGCTAACACTCGAATCCAGGCTGGTACATGAAAACATTCTGTCACACTAGCACACTGCAGAAGAGTTGAAACTAGCGTTTAAACCCTGGCCCTGACTACTCCTCAAAGGGAAAACCACAAAACATTGCCTGCAGTTTGGGGCATAATACATTGGGCGTGGCTTGCTGTTGAGCAAAGAGTGATCAGCTTCTCATTATCTTTGTTGTCACAACAGATCACAGTCCAGTCTGTGATAAAAGGTACTGCAGATGCTGGAGAATCCGAGATAACAAGCATGGGGCTGGATGAACACAGCAGGTCA
>JAHRHZ010000049.1:21413888-21461036 GCA_024137785.1 Ginglymostoma cirratum
TGATTTCTTAGAATGTTTCAGACCAGTATGGTGTCACTAAAATTACACAGGTCCTAGGTTTATGTGATGCTTAATTTTCTAATCTCAGCCAGGGAAGGGGAAGAATTAAAAAAATCATCTGGGTTCTCCTGAACACTGCTTGAAAGTCACTGGAATTGATAAGATTGAGATGTTCACCATCAACAAAAAGCCTTGGCATATATTCAGCCAAATACTGAGTGGCATCTGGTAGCAGTGCCACAGCAAACAGCAAGAACATATTCCATCAGTTAGTAGGGGATAAGTAAAGCTTCAGTCAACTGAATCAATTAAATTCACAGATGATCAAGTAGCCTGAATGAAACTACAGTCAATGGGATTCAGGGAGAAAAACTGTCTGCTGTTTGGAGTCTAAGCTAACCCAAATGATGATGGCTGTGGTTGTTGGAGGTTAGTCACCTCAGCTCCAGAACATCACTGCAGGAGTTCCTCAGTCTAGTGTCCATGGGCCAACCAGCTTCATCACACCCTTCCTTCCATCATAAGGTCAGAAGTGGTAATTTTTTCCAGATAATTGCACAATGTTCAGCACCATTCACGACTCCTCAAGATACTGGAGCAGTCTGTGTAGCAAGACTTGAATAATATCCTGACTTGGGCTGACAAATGGCAAATAACATTCATGCCATACAATGGCCAGGCAATTACCATCTCCAACAAGAAGTTAACGCCTGCCCTTGACATCCTGGGCATTAACATTGACTAGAAACTTAACTGGACCACCCAATCAGGAATCAGGGGAGTGACAGGATGCTTGCCAATTGCCTGGATGAGTACAGCTTCAATATAATTCCAGAAGCTGGACAGCTTCTTAAGATAAGACACAACATCTTAAGATCTCATAGAGTGAAGAGACTTCATAGTCTTAGCACAATATCTAACTAACTCGGCTAAGTTATACCTGATTGCTATCATCAAAGAAACTACATCTTGTTAAGTCAAGTACCTCTTCTTATTAAGACACGTTTTTGACTAGGCCATTTTATGAGGTGGCCGGGGCCAAATAGGCACCTCGTAAATGGAGGCACATCAGGGTCCAGTGGTATCATTAGAAACCCACTGAAATTATAATCACTGATTAGGAAGTGAATGTCCTGAAAGACAAATGTTAAACCCGCAGTTATGCGACAAGGAGAAGGCTGTATAAGGAATTCTGAACCTACAGTGCTCTAGGAATCCAATCCCCACCCTCCAAATTGCAAGGGACAGCCTCCAAATTGCATCCCCTCATGCCCAAATGCAGCAAACTGAAAGGGTCAGCACAGCAAGTCAAGACAGTCATCCACAACAAAAAGAAACTGGAGGGAATATTGCCCCCAGGGTAACTTGGCCAAGTGTCAGATAGTCTTTGAACCAACTGATCTTTGCTTGTCAGATGCCTGTTTCTGTCCATTTCTATCTTTATTGCCCATCCCTAATTGCTCCATGTATGTTAGGACTATTTCAGATGGTGGTTAAGAGGAGTCACATGTTGGTCAGATGACAAATTTCCTTCCCTAAAGGGCACCGGTGAACCAGGTGGGCTTTTTATGACAATAACTACATGGTCATCATTAGGCTAGCTTTTTAGTTCCAGGCATTTTCACCACCCCAAGCCCCTAACTGAATTCAAATTTCACCATCTTTTATGGCAGGATTCGAACCCATGTCTCCAGAACCTTAGCATGGATCTCTGGATTACTAGGCCAATGACATTACCACCGGGCCCCTGGCTCCCCACTGGTACCTGGACTGCTTGAACATGTCAAAATTGGTAGATTACAGGAAACACAAACTTAATTGCAGCAGTGCTGACATGTCAGGCATTCACGATCATGCTCTACCCTTCAGCCTCTGACAGCACCTTAACAGCACTGAATTTTCATCCATTTCACACAAGAACACTTAGAACTATAAATATTACCTGAGTCACACCAGAAAATCTGTGAAGAGATGAAAATATGCCTCTTGAGATAAGCCTGTACACATCTGTTCTAAAGGAGAAACCACAAGGTACATTGTAACATGCTAAGATGCCTACTAGAAGATTTCCAAATTAGTTACGCCAAAGCTAATCTCTGTCTATCCCTTCTCCACCAAAATCCGGCAGAGCTGGAGACACTGCCTGAAAATTTAAAATTACACTAACCTCAGAAAATTGTAACAATGTAGCATGTAGAATTTAGCCCTACACAAGATGCACACAGATAACTCAATAGTCATGAATGCAGGCAAGTGTACTTAATTTCAGAAGTATTTATACAAAACACTTCAGTTAAAGTTATGTTCATTTTACTATTTGGTCCATTGATTGAGGTTGAAGGATGGCTGTTATGTTTTTGCCTTTGCAATAGATTCTGTACTACTGACATGAAATTGTAGTACTGGAATAGCACAGACTGAGGATATTTGGCCCATTGTGCTGTACTGATCCACTGAAGCAGCGGTTTACCCACTGTCATTCACCTGTCTTTTCCCCATAGCCCTGCAGATCTTTTTTCCTTTCAGATAATGATCTAATTTCCTTTGGAAAGCCTCAGTTAACCTCCTCACACTCTCAGCCAGTGCATTTCACATCCTAACAACCCAGTTGCCAGTTGCTTCTTTCGCCAATTACCTTAAATCTGTTCCCTCTGGTTCTCGTTCCTTCCAGCAATGGGAATAGTTTCTCTCGATGTGCTCTGTCCAGACCATTCGAAATACTGAATACTTCCATCAAATGTTCTCCCGATATTCTCTTCTCCAGGAAAAATATTTCCAGTTTCTTCAATGTGTAACTGAAGTTCCTCATTCCTGGAACGATTCCCATGAATCAAGTGGATAACATGTTCTCATTATCCAAGGTTTGCTTATTACCTGCTGAAGATTTAGGTAAATAACAGCATAATCCAGAGGTTGGACAGAGAATCCTAGCTGCTGTATACTAGCTGCTGTATACTAGCTGCTGTATACTAGCTGCCTAGAGTGTACCACCCTGTAGTTTTACTTTCTTCAATCTACATTCAATCAGATCAAGATTCTGGCTATATACCGACAGGCAATTTGTTAATATCAGGTAAATGAACAGTATTGAGTAGGAAATAGTTAATTTGCAAATTATCCATATACAAAATAACAATGAAGACACTTGACTTCAGGTATCTTTCAACAAAACCAAATTATGTTCTTGAAGTTCAAATTACACTGCTTCTTTAAACCTCCCTAAATCTCTGAAAACATTTATTGTTCAAAATTGTGGGAAGGAAATGTATTGTAAGCACAGTCCAGGCTGGTTCTTGCAGCTTTTCAGGTCATACAGGGCAATGAGGTTCAATTTGTCATTGTCACTACTCTCTGCCTTTTCGCTGTACTTTCCCCAAGACCATTTTGCGGCAAATTAATCACATTTTCAAAACATCACGTTAATGTCCAACTTTATTGACCGACTTCAGCCAGAGCTCATTTCCAAAAATAATTTAGACAATTACCTGTTCTATATATTAGGCAGAAAAGCAAACCAGAAAGGAATGACAGTTTTGTTCATAAACATCCTGCCTAATAGCCACTTGAACAGTTAAAGGGGCCATCTGTTAAGCAGTAACCAACAAGGAAATTTTAGGAAAATGTTTTCCTCCTGCCTCCGAATGAAATGAGCGAGGGGTGGCCAGCAACTGCTCCTCTTCTCCCAGTTGCTATTGTTCCCTTGACACACTACTCCCCATTCTCTTGCACCAGTAATGACCCACTAGTAATCTCTGCAGCTCACCGACTCTGGAGAAATGAGACGCAAAGTCCAACATCCAAGGGCAGCTTAAGCCCTGACTGTTCAGGATCAGTGACTGAGAGTTGCAGCTGAGTTTCTAGGCTCTGGATGTGTTGCTGAACTATTCATTATGTCATACTGATACCTTCATGTATTACTGGAGATAATGTATACTCATGTTTATTATGGAAACATAGTCATGTTGTGCAAGGCCTATCCATATCATTCACTGACAAAAATCATCAAGCCCAAGTGTTATCTAGGCCACTAGTCAAGGGTAATTACAAGGATCAAGGTCAAAATCATACGTTAGTATCTCTGTAAACACTCACTTGGCAATGGCAACAGAACAAAGAAGAGAAGTTGCACAACTGAAATGTGTTTGGTGCCAAGTGTCACAGTTCAAGGACTGTATTTTACTGTTTGGGAATCTCTGAGCAAAAGTCATAAAGTGTGAATAAATTCCATTATACAAACCCCAATTAAGTGCGGATCTGAAAACTTTCAACTACTCATAATCACTTCATAAATATTCCAACATCCAGATCAAATTAACAACTTCGGTATTTAGTTTGCACTCCATTATCAGAGGCATGAAGGATTGCTTTTCCTCTATTAAGGATTTTGTAAAATTGTCCTAGGTCTGAACTTTCAGATCGAACTCCCAGGTCAGAACCTCTTGCCTTATTTTCTCATGATCTCAACTTCCTTCAACATCAAAAAGAAAATTGGAATCTGAAATAGAGGCCAATTGAATATCTTGAGATGATGTCAGGTAAGTGCATCAAAGCAGATGGAGGAAAGACAAGGAAATAGAATTGAGGTATAGATCAGCCATTCCCCAACTGAATAGCAGGACAGACCTGAGGGTCTGAAACACTACTCTTCACTCCTATTAGTGAATCTTTTCCAGAAACTTTCTTCAGGGTCTAGGCCCGAAACGTCAAGCTTCCCTGCTCCTATGATGCTGCTTAGCCTGCTGTGTTCATCCAGCTCCACACCTTGTTTTCTCGGATTCTCCAGCATCTGCAGTACCTATTATCTCTGATACTTATTTTACTTATATATCTCCTGTGGAGGCTCCTCCTGCAGCAGGGCCAGTGGAGTGGGACTTGGCTCATTGGGTTGTGGGCCTCTTGCTCAGGCCCTCACTTGTTCCTGGCTGCATCATGGCTGCAGCCCAGTACTGTCTTTGTGGAGGCTGAGGCACCCTTAGGAGGGCCAAAATTGGGACAGCTGTCTCACGGACTACTCAAGCAACAGCCTGACACAGTCATACTGACAGAATCATACCTTACAGACGATGTTCACTAGGTTGATTCCGGAATTAAGAGGGTTGGTTTATGAGGAAAGACTGAGTAGACTGGGACTATGTTCATTGGAATTTAGAAGAATGAGGGGAGATCTTATAGAAACATATAAAATTATGAAGAGAATAAATAAGATAGAAGCAGTGAGGTTGATTCCACTTGTGGGTGAAACTAGAACGAGACGGCATAGCCTCAAAATAAGGAGGAGCAGATTTAGGAGTTGAGGAGGAATTTCTTCACCCAAAGGGTGAAATTCCCTGCCCAGTGAAGCAGTTGAGACTACTTCATGAATGTCTTTAAAGCAAAGAAAGATAGATTTTTGAGCAGTAAAGGAATTATGGGTTATGGCGAATGGGCGGGTAAGTGGAGCTGAATCCACAAAAAGGTTAGCCATGATCTTATTGAATGGTGGAGCAGGTTTGATGGGCCAAATGGCCTACTCCTGCTCCTTGTTCTTATGTCCCAGATACCACCATGACCATCCCTGGATATGTCCTGGCCCACCAACAGAAGTGGTCGCACCTTGCTATACAGTTGGGAGAGAGTTCCCACGGAGTCCTCAACATTGACTCCAGACTCCATGAAGTCTGGGCAAGGAAACCTCCTGCTGATTACGACATACCATCCTCCCTCAGCTGATGAATCCTCCATGTTGAACAACACTTGGAGGAAGCACTGAGGGTGACAAAGGCACAACATGTACTCTGGGTGGGGGATTTTAATGTCTGCCATCTACACTGGTTCTGCAGCAGCACTACTGATTGAGCTGGACACATGCTAAAGGACATAGCTGCTAGACTGGGTCCGTGGCAGGTGGTGAGGGAACCAAAAACAGGGAAAAACACACCTGATCTAATCCTTACCAATCTGACAGGTGCAGATGCATCCGTCCATGACAATATTGGTAAAAGTGACCACTGCATAGTCTTTTTGGAGATGAAGTCCTGCCTTCACTTTGAGAATATCCTCCATCGTGCTGTGTGCCACTATCACCGTGCTAAATGGGGCTGACTTTGAACAGATCTAGGAACTTGAGTGGGCATCCAGAATTGCACTCCAGCACAATCTGCAACCTCATGGCCTGGCATATCCACCACTCAACTATTACCATCAAACCAGGGGATCGACACTGGTTCAATGGAGAGTGCAGGAGGGCATGTCAGGGGCAGCATCAGGCATACCTGAAAATGAGGTATCAACCTGGTGAAGTTACCAAACAGGACTACTTGCACACCAAACAGTATAAGCATGCAAGTAATAGAGACAGCCAAGAGGGACCATAACCAATGGATCAGATCTAAGTTCTGCAATCCTGTCACATCCAGTCATGAATGGTGGTTGACAATGAAATAACTCACTGGAGGAGGAGATTCCACAAATATTCGTACCCTCAATAATGGAAGAGCTTAATACAACAGTGCAAAAGATAAATTTGAAGTATTCACTCCAATCTTAAGCCAGAAGAGGTTTATAAAATCATGAGGGGCATGGATAAGGTGAACTGCCTCAGGTGGTGGAGTCCAAAACTAGAGGGCATAGATTTAAGGTGAGAGGGGAAAGATCTAAAAGGACCTAAGGTGTAACTTTCTCAGACAGAGGGTGGCGCATGAATGGAACAAGCTACCAGAGAAAGTGGTGGAGGCGGGTTCAATTAAAACATTTAAAAGGTATCTGTATGGGTATATGAATAGGAAGGGTTGACACGGATATGGGCCAAATGCTGGCAAATAGGATGAGGTCCAATTGGGATATCTGGTCGACACGGACAAGTTGGACCGAAGAATCTGTTTCTGTGCTGTATGACACTATGACTCTAAGTGCCAAGTTGATAATCCATTGCAGCCTCCTCCACTGGTCCCCAGCATTAAAGATACCAGTCTTCAGCCAATTCAATTCACTCCAAGCGATATTAAGAAACAGTTAGAGACACTGGATAGTGCAAAGGCTATGAGCCATGAGAACATTCTGGCAACTAAAGACTTGTGCTCTAGAACTTGCTGCTCCCCTAGCTAAGCTCTCCCAGCACAGTTATAACACTATCATCTACCTGACAATGTGGAAAATTGCCCAAGTATGTCCTGTACACAAAAAGCAGGACAAATCCAACCCGGCCAATTACTGCCCCAACAGGCTACTCTCGATCATCAGTAAAATGATGGAAGGTGTTGGAAGTATCAGAATGTATGAAGGTGGATAAATCTTCTGGTCCTGACCAGGTATATCCAAAACCCTGCAAGGGGCTAGAGAAGAAATTGCAGGAGGATTGGCTGATATATTTGCATCATTGTTAGCCACAGGTGAATTCCCAGAAGACTGGAGGGTAGCAAATGTTGTGCCCATATTCAAGAAGGGCTGCAAAGAAAAACCTGGGAATTACAGACCAGTAAGCTTAACATCAATGGCAGGTAAGTTACTTGAGAAGATTCTGAGGGATAAGATGCATTTAGAATGACAGGGTTTGATTAGGAGTAGTCAGCATGGCTTCATGCATGGGAGATCATGCCTCACAAATTTGTTGGAGTTCTTTGATGAAATGACCAAGAAAGTTGATGAGGGCAGGGCAGTAGAGGTACTCTAAATGGATTTCAGTAAGGCCTTTGATAAAGTTCCACATGGTAGGCTGCTTTGGAAGGTTAGATCACATGGAATCCAAGTAGAGTTGGCAAATTGGATACACAATTGGCTTGATGGTAGGAAGCAGAAAGTAATAGTGGAAGGATGCTTGTCGGACTGGAGGCCTGTGACTAGTGGTGTGCCTCAGGGGTCACTGCTGGGCCCAATGCTGTTTGTTAATTATATCAATGATTTGGATGAGAATGTATAAGGCAAGTTTGCAGATGACACTAAAATAAGCAGTATCATGGACAGTGAGGAAGGTTATCAGAAATTTCAGCAGGATCTTGAACAGCTGAGGAAGTGGGCCAAGAAATGGCAAATGGAGTTTAATATAGAAAAGTGTGAGGTGTTGCATTTTGGAAAGTAAAATCAAGGTAGGAGTTTTATGGTGAATAGTAGGGCCTTAAAGAGTGTAGTGGAACAGAGTGACCTTGGAGTTCAGGTGCATGGTTCTCTGAAAGTGGAGTCACAATAGACAGGGCAGTGAAGAAGGCTTTTTGCACACTGGTTTTCATCAGTTAGGGCACTGAATATAGAAGTTGGGAAATGATATTGCAGTTGTACAGGATATTAGTGAAGCCACACTTGGAGTATTGTGTTTAGTTTTGGTCACCTTGCTATTGGAAGGAACTGGAAAGACTGCAGAAGAAATTTACAAGGATGTTGCCAGGACTCCAAGGACTAAGTTATAGGGAGAGGTTGGACAAGCTAGGACATTTTTCTTTAGAACGTAGGAGACTGAGGGGGGATCTTATAGACATGTATAAGATTATGAGAGTCATGGATATCATGAATGCACTCAGTCTTTTTCCCAGGGTTGTGGAATCAAGGACTAGAGGGCATCATTTAAGGTAAGAGGGGAAAGAATAAATGGGAACCTGAGGGGCAATGTTTTTACACAGATGGTGGTCCGCATATGGAATGAGCTGCCAGCGGAAGTGGTTCAGGTGGGTACATTAACAACATTTATGAGGCATTTGGATGAAAACATGGATAGGAAAGGTTTAGAAGGATATGGGCCAAGTGCAGGGAAATGAGGTTAGTGTGGATGGACAATTTGGTTGGCATGGACCCGTTTGGGCCAAAGGGCCTGTCTCTGTACTGTAGGACTCTATGACTCTATGTGTCATCAACAGTGTTATCAAGCTGCACCTGCTCAGCAATAACTTGATCAGTGATGCCCAGTTTGGGTTCCACCAGGGCCACTCAGCTCCTGACCTCATTACAACCTTGGTTCAAACATGGACAAAAGAGCTGAATTCCAGAGGTTAGGTGGGAGTGACAGCGTTTGACGTCAAGGCTGCTTTCGACTGAGTGTGGCATCAAGGAGCCCTAGCAAAACTGGAACCAGTGGGTATCGGGGGCAAAAATTCCACTGGTTGGAGTCATAGCTGGCAGATAGAAAAATGGTCATGGTTGTTGAAGTTTGGTTATCTCAGCTCCAGGACTGCTCTGCAGGAGTTCCTCAGGGTAGTGTTCTAGGCCCAACTGTCTTTGGCCACTTCATCAACTACCTTCCCTCCATTATAAGGTCAGATGTGGGGATATTCACTGATGATTGCATAATATTCGGCATCTTTCACGACACCTCAGATACTGAAACAGTCCATGTTCCAGTGCAACAGGATGTGGCCAATATTCAGGATTGAGCTGACAAGTGGCAAGTAACATTCATGCCACACAAATGCCAAGCAACGACCATCACCATTGAGAGACAATCTAACAACCCCCCCCTTGAAATTCAGTGGTGCTACCATTTCTGAATGCCCCACTATCAACATCCTTGGGTTACCATTGAACAGAAATTCAACTGGACTCACCACATAAACACAGTGACTACAAGAGTAGAACAGAGGCTAGAAATACTGTGGCAAGTAAATCACCTCCTGACTCCCTAAAGCCTGTCCACCATCTACAATGCATAAGTCAGGAGTGTTATAGAATACATTTGCCCAGACGGGTGCAACTCCAACAAGACTCAAAGCTTGACACTTTCCTGGACAAAGCAGCCCACTTGATTGGCACTACATCCACGAGCAGCACTCCCTTCACCACTGACGCTCAGCAACAGTGGTGTACTATCACTGCAGAAATTCACCAAAGATCCTCAGACAGTACCTTCCAAACCAATGATCACCTCTATCTAGAAGGATAAGAGCAGCAGATGGGAACACCACCATCTGCAAGTTTTCCTCCAAGCCATGCACCATTCCTTCATTGTTACTGGGTCAAAATTTAGAATTCCCTCCCACAGGGCAATGCAGGTCAATCTACAGCACAAGGACTGCAGTGTTCAAGAAGGCAGCTCTCTACCACCTTCTCAAGGGGAAGTAGGGACAAACAATAAATGTTGGCCCAGCCATCGACACCCACATCCTACACAGGATTTTAAAAAAATCCTTAATAGCCAGCTGATTCCACCTCCAGGCTCTATTTGGGTCCATGGTCAGCGGGGCCACTGCTCATGGCTGGCTGCAGGTCTAGATGGAGTTCCATAGCTCTCCTGCATCATTCCACTGGCTGTGGGTCACAGGAATGGATCCACAGCACTAACCTTCTCATAGGGGTAGGGGATGTCTTTCAGGGAGCTTGGTCATGGCCAGCATCCCATAAGCTTTGGAATCATCAGTACTCCCCAGGACCGCGGGTGAAGGAGATGCTGCCAAGCATAAAGTGTCTGGTGCCCCACTGACTCTGTTGTGTCTTCACATATCCTGGAACCATGGCAACCTCTTGGGGAGAGGGGAGGAGGATTGCTGTTGAGCAGTGATTCCAGTGGTTGGTCTGGGCTCTGCTGGCTAGTGGGGCCCCATAGTGAAAAGCCTGGACGTGCTGCAACAACTGGAAAGACTATAACTGGAAAGGCCTGGGAGCAGCCTCAAATGTGAAAGAGGGAGAGGTTGGTGCAAATTAGGTTAAGATACAAACTGCAATAAACAACATTATAACAACTCTGGGGCAGCATGGTGGCTCAGTGGTTAGCATTGCTGCCTCACAGCACCAGGGGTCCCAGGTTCAATTCCACCCTCAGGCGACTGTCTGAGTGGAGTTTGCACACTCTCCCAGTGTCTACATAGGTTCCCTCTGGGTACTCTGGTTTCCTCCCACAGTCCAAAGATGTGCAGGCTAGGTGGATTGGCCATGCTAAATTGCCTGTAGGGGATGGGCCTAAAGAATAAGGGGATGGGTCTGGGTGGGATGCTTTGAGGGTTGGTGTAGAATTGTTGGGCCAAAGGGCCTGTTTCCACACTGTAGGGTTCTATGACTTCTATGAAATCATGATATTCAACAAGATTTCCAGTTCTATTAACTGACCAACATTATAGAGAAACAATGCTAAATGGGGCCACTTTAAATGCAAAGTACCCTTTTCACCATACAGATCTTTTGGATATCTCTAATGAGGATGAAAGTTTAATTCATAATACTTGGTGACTAGCTGCACTGGTAAAAATGTTGCAAAACTGCTGTTTCTAAAACTGCCTCACTGGAACTATTAGCTTATCATTTATATTCTCTCAGGAGTTGGAAACTCCCAATATTTTGTATTTTTAATGTTCAATATCTTAAGGATTAGACACTTCAGTAACATCAGTGGAGAAAACTAGAAGCCTGAGAACAGTTGTCCTTCCCAACGTTATTGATATAATCTATTTTTCAAGTGACAAATGAAATACAAGAACTGACACAAACTAAGCCAATTAAAGTTATAAATATATTTTAATGTAATTTCAAATTATTTAAAAAATATATTCAATATTTAAACATTCTCTAATGTTTGGACCATGCATTAGCGTTTGATGTTTTGAGGCAGACAGTACACATTTATTGCAGTGTTACTTATCAGTTCCATACAATCAACTTAAAATATTTGAGTCCAATTAATCAATGAAGTGGGTGACCAGCTAATCCCTGACCTTGCCATGTTAGATAATGGCACACACAAACAAAAGGCTGCTGATTTATTCCAGAGCAGGTCCCACTCATCAAAATTAAAACCATGGTGCAGGCAACTGCTGAACTGAATATAATTTGTAGATGAGCATGTTTTACATATTTACAACTGTATATATCTCCTTCACAAAGCTCAGTTAAAACTCTGACTGAGGAACCAGTTTAAAAATACTTGTAACATACTTGACAACAATGTTTCTGAATCACAGTTTCCCAATAATAGGTTTAATTTATCAATAACGAGCCTTCAATCCTACAAACATTTGTAGTGCTGGCTTTGTGCTGAAAAGCCCAAGGTCGCGGCTGACTTGAATCTGTTTAATCTGTATTGACAAACTACTGTTCTTAGATAATCGTAAGCCTGCCTCGTATCACTCACATTATGTTTTTGTTACCAATTGCTTAATTTGAAAACTTTTAAAATTGTATCTGTTAATGGTCGCAGCCAAAGTCTCAAAAGCATCTTTTCTATTTAAATTAAGACATCCCATAATCTGAATGTTGTGGCTGCAAACGTAACATTTATAACTTTCATTCCGTTATCAAATCCTTCTCTTATTGTTGGTGTCCGACTATATGTCTGAACAGCCATTTTTTATATGGAAACCCAGACAAACAGTGCTGAGAGCTTATATAATTACAGGAACAATTAACAAGCAGCCTCCTTTCCTTACACAATGGGGCTGCACAGCAACTCAGTGGTCAGCACTACTGCCTCACAGCACCAGGGATCTGGATTCAATTCCAGCCTCAGGCGACTGTCTGTGTGGAGTCTGCACATTCCCCCTTTGTCTGCGTGGGTTTCCTCCGAGTGCTCCGGTTTCCTCCCACAGCCCAAAGATGTACAGGTTGGGTGGATTAACCATGGGAAATTCAGGGTACAGGGATAAGGTCGGGGGGAGGTTGGGTCTGGGTGGACTCAATAGGCCACATGGCCTGCTCCCACACTGTAGGGATTTTTTTTTACTCAAAGCTCTGTAAGCCACAGCAATCAGAAGCAAGAACCCCAGCGTTAATGTTTTACATTGACCTGGTACTGATGAAATGTCATCAAACTGAAATTTAATATTATTCCTCTCTTCACAAATACCTGCTAGTTATTTCAAACATTCTGTTCTCATCCTAAGAGACTGTTTGCTAAAGATGAAACTCATAGCCATGGAGTTAAATTATTGACCTAGTTAGAAAATTGGATGAACAGAAGGAGCCATGGAGGAGGGACCATGCAGGTACTGTAATTAGCAAAATGTGATTTATGGTGTTCCACAAAGATTTGCATTGGGCCTCAACTATTCACTACATTTGTTAAGGATTTCAATACAGAGCCATGTAGTAAAATTTGATGGAGAATATTACTAAGTGAATTGCTCATTTGGTGACAAGTGCATGAGGTGTTGAATGGCAACTTTCCGTGCTGTAACTATTCTGTGATTCTGTGTACGTAGTGAGCGTTACTGCTTTAAAATGAATGCCCAAAGGGAAAACCCCATTCCACAGAATTGATGTCCTGAGTAAGGAGTGGCAGTAACAGTGCACTTACAACCAGCTTCACCATCACAGAGTACCCCAGCATGTGGCTTAACACAAATAATTTTAGTCTGGCTGTTAAAATGAAATTTGATATCTATCATGTTCATATTTGAAGCAATGGTGTCCAAATTTGCAAGTGATACAAAATTGGAAATGTAGTAGACAATTTAGATGCCAAAGGATCACGCAAAGGGATGTCATTAAGATGACACAATGGATTAAAAAGGCATCAGTGAGACCACTTACCTTCAGTTCTGATACTTGTGGTGTGCTTACTGGGCTCTCGGAAGAGACCATGGTGATGGTGTTACTGGAATCCTCACTGAGTAAATGTGGGCTATATGCCCTTTACTTACCCTAGTTTTACACTGATTTATTTAGGGCTGCTCCTCATATGCATAGAACCTGCTCAGGAGCACTGCCCTATAAATCTGGAGGGATGTCAAAGCATTTCTGCACCTCACACTGGCTCTGCTCAACCCCAACTCCCACAACCTGGTACCACCAGCTCTACTCACGTCCTTTTACATATCTAGCTCTGCACACTACCAACAGCTTCCCCTTGCCCCCAGTACCCAGGCTTTGCTCACACCCTTTCTCTCATCCCATTTGACCATGGACATTGCCAAAGCCAAGCCCAATCTTGTATTCAGCTGTCTTCCATGTAGAACATAGAACATAGAACAATACAGCGCAGAACAGGCCCTTTGGCCCTCGATGTTGCGCCGACCTGTGAACTAATCTAAGCCCATCCCCCTACACTATCCCATCATCATCCATATGCTTATCCAAGGACTGTTTAAATGCCCCTAATGTGGCTGAGTTAACTACATTGGCAGGCAGGGCATTCCACGCCCTTACCACTCTCTGAGTAAAGAACCTGCCTCTGACATCTGTCTTAAATCTATCACCCCTCAATTTGCAGCTATGCCTCCTCGTACTAGCCGACGTCATCATCCTAGGAAATAGACTCTCACTGTCCACCCTATCTAATCCTCTGATCATTTTGTATGTCCCTATTAAATCCCCTCTTAGCCTTCTTCTCTCCAATGAGAACAGACCCAAGTCCCTCAGCCTTTCCTCATAAGACCTTCGCTCCAGACCAGGCAACATCCTGGTAAATCTCCTCTGCACCTTTTCCAATGCTTCCACATCCTTTCTGTAATGGGGCGACCAGAACTGTACGCAGTATTCCAAATGAGGCCGCACTAGCGTTTTGTACAGTTGCAGCATGACATCACGGCTCCGGAACTCAATCCCTCTACCAATGAAACCTAACACACCGTATGCCTTCTTAACAGCACTATCAACCTGGGTGGCAACTTTCAGGGATCTATGTAACTGGACACCAAGATCCCTCTGCACATCCACACTACCAAGAATCTTTCCATTGACCCAGTATTCTGCCTTCCTACTATTCTTCCCAAAGTGCATCACCTCACATTTATCTGCATTGAACTCCATTTGCCACCTTTCAGCCCAATTCTGCAGTTTATCCAAGTCTCCCTGCAACCTGCAACATTCTTCCACACAGTCCACCACTCCACCGACTTTAGTGTCATCTGCAAACTTACTAACCCATCCACCTATGCCTGCGTCCAAGTCATTTATAAAAGTGACAAACAGCAGTGGTCCCAAAACAGATCCTTGTGGCACACCTCTAGTAACTGGACTCCAGGCTGAATATTTTCCATCAACCACCACTCTTTGCCTTCTTTCAGAAAGCCAGTTTCTAATCCAAACTGCTAAATCTCCCTCAATCCCACGCCTCCGCATTTTCTCCAATAGCCTACCATGTGGAACCTTATCAAAGGCTTTACTGAAATCCATGTACACCACGTCAACTGCCCTACCCTCATCCACATGCTTGGTCACCTTCTCAAAAAACTCAATGAGGTTTGTGAGACACGACCTGCCCTTGACGAATCCATGTTGACTATCTCCAATCAAATTGTTGCTTGCTAGATGATTATAAATCCTATCTCTTATAATCCTTTCCAAAACTTTTCCTACAACAGATGTAAGGCTCACTGGTCTATAATTACCTGGGTCATCTCTACTGCCCCTCTTGAACAAGGGCACAACATTTGCAATCCTCCAGTCCTCTGGTACTAAACCTGAAGACAATGACGACTCAGAGTAAGTGCACTTTTCAGCAGAAAGTATTACTGAATCATTTGTAAGATAAGGAGAAGTAACTAGCTGACGATTTTCTCTTCCATAGTCCAGTGCGACATAAGTATTGTAATAATAGCACGTCAGCCAAGCACAGACCAGGTTCTGGCGCAGAACCACATTGAACACTACCTATATCTATGTACTCATTAACTAGGACAGCTATAAAATCCTAGATATAACAAGGACTCATGCAAAAAGCAAGGCTAGTTACATACAAGTACAGTCAATCTTGCCCTGTTTGAGGACCCTGCCCTTGACCTGTGAATCGTCAGCACTTGGTCCTCCCATTCTCACCTCAGTTGTTATTGATCAAAATGATGCTACATCAGCGACAACCAATCAGACTGTGGAGGACAATCATCAGATTACAAAACTCGCCCATTGAAATAAACAGAAGATTAGGTTTGGTTTAATAAAGTGCCAGCTCAAATTAACATTGTCAATTATTCTGCATGTAAGCACACAAGTGAATAAAAGCACATCTAGTTGATTTTAACTATGAACGAGTTTTTGGTGGATAAAATTTCATTTTATTTCAATTCTAAATTTACCTCCTCTGAAATGGAAGAAGCCAGTGCTCTTTTAACACCCGGACTATACCAAACCAACACATCTGACTTTCCAACCATCAGGAGTCACTGATAAAGGAGCAAGTAGCAGAGCCTAAAGGGATATTTATCGTAACACCCCTCACGCTACTACTGGCAGAACCAGCACAAGAAAAGTCCAGTATTTTCTATGTTCTATCTCAGCCAATTTTGTATCCACAAGTAGAGCAATACTTCTTCCAGTGGCAGAATGGTTAGCATCCAGAAGAAACTGATTTAAAGTGTTTGCAAAAGAACTAGCCTGAAAACTGATGGAATGGGATTCAATACAAAGAGCATTGGAAAAATACTTCAAGTGAACAAGATGACAGGACTATGAAGGAAGAGCAGGAAAGTGGGAGAATTTGAATAACTCCATCAAAGAGCAGGTACATGCACAAGGGGCAGAATGATCTCCTTCTGCCCTACATTTCCATTGGTGACAAATCTAAAATAACAGAAAATTTATATAAGAGTTGTAGAAGAAATATTGCTGAGGGATCTGCTGCTTTGTGGTCGTGCAGAGAGGGGTGAGATTGAGTCAAAGTAGACCCCTGACTTAATTGTGGGATACAGCAAAGCTCTCCTATGCTGCAGTCCACCTGCTGGGGTTGACCCACAATGCCATTAGGGAGGGAATTCCGGGATATTGACCCAGTAACAGTGAAGAAACATAGATATATTTCCGAGTCAGGATGGTGAGAGGCTTGGAGGGGAACTTGAAGGAGGTGGTCAGAGATAATAGGTACTGCAGATGCTGGAGAATCCAAGATAACAAGGTGTGGAGCTGGATGAACACAGCAGGCCAAGCAGCATCATAGGAGCAGGAAAGCTTGACGTTTCGGGCCTAGACCCTTCATCAGAAATGGGGGAGGGGGAGGGGAAGAGGATTCTGAAATAAATAGGGGGAGAGGGGGAGGCGGATAGAAGATGGATAGAGGAGAGGAAAGGTGGAGAGGAGGCAGACAAGTCGAGGAGGCGGGGATGGAGCCAGTAAAGGTGAGTGTAGCTGGGCGGGTAGGGAGGAGATAGGTCAGTCCAGGGAGGACGGACAGGTCAAGGGGGCGGGATGAGCTTAGTAGATAGGAGATGGGGGTGGGGCTTGAGGTGGGAGGAGGGGATGGGTGAGAGGAGGGATAGGTGAGAGGAAGGACAGGTTAGGGAGGCGGGGACGAGCTGGGCTGGTTTTGGGATGCAGTTGGGGGAGGGGAGATTTTGAAGCTTGTGAAATCCACATTGATACCATTGGGCTGCAGGGTTCCCAGGCTGAATATGATTTGCTGATCCTGCAGCCTTCGGGTGGCATCATTGTGGCATTGCAGGAGGCCCAGGATGGACATGTCGTCTGAGGAATGGGAGGGGGAGTTGAAATGGTTCGCGACTGGGAGGTGCAGTTGTTTGTTGCGAACTGAGCGCAGGTGTTCTGCAAAGCGGTCCCCAAGCCTCCGCTTGGTCTCCCCGATGTAGAGGAAGACACAACGGGTACAGCGGATGCAGTATACCACATCGTGCATCCAGTGTAATGAAGGATGGGTATGGCCTTGTCGCCGTGGAATGCTCCAAGTATTTGGACCTTTCCAGTTTCAGTTGTTTTCAGCGGCAGGAGTCCCAGAGAAAGTGCAAGGGCAGCCTGGGAAGATAAGCTTTTCGATTATAAAAGTCTTACCTCGCGTGACTGCGGCCTTTCAGTTGTTTCAGCGGCAGGAGTCTGGGAGAAAGCGTGAGGGCAGCCTGCGAAGGTAAGCTTCCACCCAATAAATCTGGGAGTTAACTAAGACCCGAGATACTACACGCGTAGTGTCTCCCACCCTTCCAACTCCTCTAACCTACTAATAACGACTAAGTGTGGTCAGCAGGTAAGCTATTTACATTTTTTTTTCCTCATCTCTGTTATCTTTCGGGGTGGTCACCCAGATGCCAAGTCCTCTGGGAGCGGGTCGGAAGGCAAAGCCAGAGTCTGTTTAAGTATATAATGGAGTAAACGTACTGGTGCAGAAAACACTGCAAAACTAAAAAAAACTAATTAATTTTAAATAATTAACTAAGTAGAGATGGCAGGCCAGGTGATGTGCTGTAGCTGTACGATGTGGGAGCTAGCTGATCCCATTGAGAACGGCAGTGACCACATCTGCAGCAAGTGTTGGCTGCTTGAGGAGCTCCGGTTCAAAATTGATGAACTGGAATCCAAACTCCAAACACTGTGGCACATCTGGGAGGAAGAGAAATACCTGGATGCTGTGTTCCAGGAGGCAGTCACACCTGGTAGATTAACTAACGTTAATTCGATTGGCGGGCAAGGACAGCAGTGTGTGACTGCAAGTGAGGCAGGTAGCCGGACCCCGCAGACAGGAACACAGGAGCCGTAGCCCCTGACATTGTCCGACAGGTATGAGGCAATTGCTTCCTGCATGGATAAGGAACAGGGCTGCCGGAAGGATGAGTCAACTGACCATGGCACCATGGTCCAGGAGGCCATTCAAGAGGGGGGAGCAAAAAGACAGATTGTAGTTGTAGGGGATTCCATCTTCAGGGGTATAGACAGTATCCTTTGCGAGCAGGATAGAGAATCCCGCATGGTGTGTTGCCCACCCGATGCCAGGGTGCGAGACATCTCTGACCGGCTTGAGAGGATACTAGAGAGGGAGCGGGAGGATCCGGTTATTGTGGTCCATGTAGATACCAACAACATAGGCAGGACTAGGAAAAAAGACCTGTTTCGGGATTATGAAAAGCTAGGAACAAAATTAAAAAACAGGTCTTCAAGGGTCATAATCTCTGGATTGCTGCCCGAGTCATGTGCAAATTGGCATAGGGAGGCAAGGATCAGGGAAGTAAACACGTGGCTAAAAGAGTGGTATGGGAAAGAGAGTTTCCTTTTCATGGGGCACTGGCATCAGTTCTGGGATGGGAAGGATCTATATTGCTGAGATAGACTCCACCTGAACAGGGCCGGGTCCAGTGTTCTGGCGAAAAGGGTAAATAGAGTGGTTAATAGGACTTTAAACTAGTAAGTAGGGGGAAGGCAGAAGTGAGCGTAGAGAGAGAATAACAATTGATGTAAGGCAAAGCAGCAGGTTAGCAGGTGACGAGGAAGCTTCGACTCCATTGAAAATCAGGAAAAAAGTTAAAGGGAAGGAGAACTCAACAGCTGTTAGTAATGGAGGTAATAGGACCCAAAAAGAAGGTGCAAAAACTGGCATAAGGGCACTTTATCTGAATGCTCGGAGCATTCGAAACAAGGTGGATGAATTGACGGTGCAAATCATGGCAAATGGGTATGATTTAGTGGCCATTACAGAGATATGGTTACAGGATGGTCATGACTGGGAGTTAAATGTCCAGGGGTATCAAACTGTTCGGAAGGACAGACAGGAAGGTAAGGGAGGTGGCGTTGCTCTGATTTTTAAGGATGATATCAGGACGGTAGTGAGAGATGATACAGGTTCTACTGAACAACAGGTTGAATCCATTTGGGTGGAAATTAGGAATAGCAGGGAGAAGAAGTCACTGATAGGTGTGGTCTATAGGCCACCAAATAATGACATTGTGGTGGGGCAGGCAATAAACACAGAAATAGCTAATGAATGTAAAAATGGTACAGCAATTATCATGGGGGATTTTAATCTACATATCGATTGGTCAAACCAGGTCAGTCATGGCAGCCTTGAGGAGGGGTTCATAGAATGCATCCGCGATAATTTCCTTGAACAATATGTAATGAAACCTACGAGGGAGTAAGCTATCCTAGATCTAGTCCTGTGTAATGAGACAGGAATAATTAATGATCTCACAATTAGGGATCATCTCGGAAGGAGCGATCACAGTATGGTCGAATTTAAAACACAGATGGAGCGTGAGAAGGTTAAATCCAGTATCTATGTCCTGTGTTTAAACAAAGGAGGCTATGAAGGAATGAGGGAGGAGTTAGCTAAGGTAGAATGGGAGCAAAAACTTTATGGTGGGTCAATTGAGGAACAGTGGAGGATTTTCAAAACAATTTTTCACAGTGCTCAGCAGAAGTATATTCCAGTGATAAGGAAGAACTGTAGGAAAAGAGACAGCAGCCGTGGATGTCTAAGGAAATTAAGGAAAGTATCAGATTGAAAAAAAACACATACAAAAAAGCAAAGAGTGGTGGGAAACTAGTAGACTGGGAAATCTTTAAAGGCCAACAGAAAGCCACAAAAAAAGTTACAAAGGAAAGTAAGATAGATTATGAGAGTAAACTAGCTCAGAATATAAAAACAGGCAGCAAAAAAGTTTCTATAAATATGTAAATCGTAAAAGAGTGGCAAAGGTTAACACAGGTCCTTTAGAGGCTGAGAAGGCCAATTTAATAACTGGGAATGAGGAAACAGCCGAGCCATTAAACAGTTATTTCGTGTTGGTCTTCACAGTGGAAGACACGAATAACATGCCAAAAACTAATGGCAAGAAGATTATAGCAGGGGAGGACCTAGAAACTATCATTATCACTAAGGAGGCAGTGCTGGGCAAGCTAAAGGTAGACAAGTCTCCTGGCCCTGATGAAATGCATCCCAGGGTACTAAAAGAGGTGATGGGGGAAATAGCAAATGCACTAGTAATTATTTATTAAAATTCACTGGACTCTGGGGTGGTTCCCGCAGATTGGAAAACAGCCAATGTGACGCCACTGTTTAAAAAAGGAGGTAGACAAAAAGCAGGTAACTATAGGCCAAGGGAGAGAGGGGGAGGCGGATAGAGGATGGATAGAGGGGAGGATAGGTGGAGAGGAGGCAGACAAGTCGAAGAGGCAGGGATGGAGCTTGTCTGCCTCCTCTCCACCTATCCTCTCCTCTATCCGCCTCCCCCTCTCTCCCTATTTATTTCAGAACCCTCTTCCCCTCCCCCATTTCTGATGAAGGGTCCAGGCCCGAAACGTCAAGTTTTCCTGCTCCTATGATGCTGCTTGGCCTGCTGTGTTCATCCAGCTCCACACCTTTTATCTCGGATTCTCCAGCATCTGCAGTACCTTTTATCGCTAACTATAGGCCAGTTAGCTTAACTTCGGTAGCGGGGAAAATGCTTGAATCTATCAATAAGGAAGAAATAGCTAGACATCTGGATATAAATTGTCCCATTGGAAACACCCAGCATGGGTTCATGAAGGGTAGGTCATGTTTAACTAATTTGGTGGAATTCTTTGAGGACATTACTTGCATGGTGGACAATGGGGAACCTGTGGATGTGGTGTATCTGGATTTCCAGAAGACATTTGACAAGGTGCCACACCAAAGGCTGCTACATAAGATAAAGTTCCACGGTATTACAGGTAATGTACTGGCATGGATAGAAGATTAGTTGACCAGTTGAAAGCAATGAGTAGGGGTAAGTAGATGTTTTTCTGGTTGGCGGTCAGTGGCTGGTGGTGTGCCTCAGGGATCAGTGTTGGGACCGCAATTGTTTACAATTTACAAAGATGATTTGAAGTTGGGGACTAAGTGTGGCATGTCAAAATTTGCAGATGACACTGGGTGAGTGGTAGAGGAAAGTGTACAGAAGACACTGAAAGTCTGCAGAGGGATATAGATAGTCTAAGTGAGTGGGAAAAGGTCTGGCAGATGGAGTACAATGTTGATAAGTGTGAAGTCATCCATTTTGGTAGGAATAACAGCAAAATGGACTATGTTTTAAATGGTGAAAAACTGCAGCAAGCTGCTGTGCGGAGGGACTTGGGTGTCCTTGTGCATGAATCGCTAAAAGTAGGATTGCAGGTGCAGCAGGTAATTAAAAAGGCAAATGGAATTTTGTCTGCCATTGCTGGAGGGATGGAGTTTAAAAACAGGGAGGCAATGCTGCAGCTGTCTCGGGTCCTGGTGAGGCCACACCTGGAGTACTGTGTGCAGTTTTGGTCTCCTTACCTGAGAAGAGATATACCAGCACTGGAGGGGGTGCAGAGGAGATTCACTCGGTTGATTCCAGAGTTGAGAGGGTTGGATTATGAGGAGAGACTGAGTAGACTGGAATTATACTCATTGGAATTCAGAAGAATGAGGGGAGATCTTATGGAAACATATAAGATTATGAAGGGAAAAGATAAGGTGGAGGCAGGGAGGTTGTTTCCACTAGCAGGTGAAACTAGGACTAGAGGACATCACCTCAAAATAATGGGAAGCAGATGTAGGACTGAGGTCAAGAGGAACTTCTTCACCCAAAGGGTTGTGAATCTGTGGAATTCCCTGCCCAGTGAAGCGGTTGAAGCTACTTCACTGAATGTTTTTAAGGCAAGGCTAGATTAATTTTTGAACAGTAAAGGAATTAAGGGTTATGGTGAGTGGGCGGGTAAGTGGAGCTGAGTCTCAAAAAGATCAGCCATGATCTTATTAAATGGCGGCGCAGGCTCGAGGGGTCAGATGGCCTACTCCTGCTCCTAGTTCTTACGTTCTCATGTTCTTATTCCATGTCCTCTATCCCTTGTGGAAAAATTTATGACAGAAAACATCTTTGACATCAAGTCCATTAGGCAGTGGTCAGCACGAAATATCCTCAAGAACCTACGGGAAAAGGAAAGGGTTGGTCCTGTTGCGTGGTTCCCTAAGCAAAATGTCAATATCATTTCGCAGAATGCCTTACCGCCAGAACTTTCCAACAGACACAAAACAAGGGTCCCGACCCAAAACGTCAGCTTTCCTGCTCCCCTGATGGTAGCTGGCCTGATGTGTTCCTCCAGCTCCACACTGTGTGTTATCTATTACTTCACTTGGCTGGTTGTGAGAAGGGCACCACCTGTGAGATCCTTCACGTACATCCAGACTCTCTGCACCACTGCACGTTGCCCTCAAAGTGGCTGTGGGAGAGATGAGACTGTCACATATCTCCTTTTGGAATGTGCCTATGCAAAGGAAGTCTGGAGAGTAATGCAGTGCTTCTTGTCGAGGTTCATCCCGGAGCAGCTCCGTGACTCAGGACTCTGTGTTGTACAATCTCTATAGCTGGAGCATGGCTACTATTCCCTTGTAATCCAGTCTTCTTGAAAAAAAGGCAAGCATTCCAATTACTTTTTCAAATAATTTCTGTGGCTTGGGGCATCCAGTGACTGGTTCCCACTTGGTTAAAATCACCCAAAATGTGATGTTCAGTGGGACACAGAGATATTGCATATTGTGGTCAATATTCTGCAGCACAGGACATAATGACAGGAGATTCACCTGGTGGTAATTTTAAACTCCAGAATCCCCAAACCTTCATTGTTTATGAGTTCTTCCATCGGGTAGAAGTTAGTCTGCTAAGTGCAACAACATCTGCTCTGCGTTTATTTTGGGAGAGACACAAAAATGTCTCTAAAATCTATTTTGTATTAATCCATTGCTTCATTTGATCAGTAAATGTGATATCTGGAGTAAATATTTTCCATTGTCTAGAAAATAACTATTAGCCTCTTTAACAGGAAGTTAGCAGCCTTTTGTTGCTGGGTATCCATGCTACAGTGTTTACTGTCACCATAAGTACAGGAGAATTTCGTTCAATGCACTCTTAAATAACAGCTTCTTCTTTCAGCAAAGTGCAAAGGAGAGATTAGACATCAAAGCATTTCTGATAAAACCAGATGAAAAATATGGAATTTATGAGTTTTCTGTACACAAAGAGGTTTAAGTCAATATATTGTTAACAACAGTGGCAAATCCCATGATGTCACATGATAAATTACTGTAAATAATCATAATTAAGTCCAACAAAAGCAAAATAATGTGAAAGTTAAAGATCTGAAATGAGAATAATTAGTGGTAGTGTAAAGAGAAATAGAGTTAACATTTCAAGGGCAATCTGAAGAAGAGTCAACATGTATAATATATATTTTCCAAACCAGGATGTTCAAGGAAAGATTGTAGTATTAGTTTTCTGACAGCATTGCTGTTGTCCTTAATGGTAGAAATCAAAATAAACAGGGTCGATGCTATTAGAGTAACATTAGTGTGATGTAGCAGTGCATCATGTGGATCGTACCTTACTGCTGTGGCCACAATATGCCAGTGATGAAAGGAATGGATATTAAGTTTAGTGGGATATGTATGGGATCATGCAAAATGATCTCCCTGGACAGTGTGGAACTTCTTGAGTGTTATGACAGTTGTATCAATCCAGATTTCTGCCAGAAACCTATGCCAATGTGAGTGCAGAGTTCATGTAAAGAAATCTAGCAAGACGTGAATATTGATGGATATTGACAGCGGCAATTTACATAGGTGTTCGGGGAGGTTGGGTGGGGCTGGAGTGGTGGGATGGCAGTAGAGTTTCAGATAGGAAAGCTAGATTCCTCACATATTAGCTTAACTCCTCAGGGTATGTCCTTTCACCTCCGCAGGTTCCCCAGTCAGACATCAGCCTGAATGATAGACCTGGCTTCCAAGTTTGGGGAGCATTGGTGGGGACAAGGAGACCGGTCACAGCTGCGGTAGGTTCGATCCACTGCCACAGAGGATGCAACAATTTATGAACAATCAACTGACAGCAGAGTCTGTGAGAATCAGGGAGAGGACTCTCTGCTGATTTGAGTCATAGCTGGCACAGAGGAAAATGGTTGTAATTATTGGAGGTCAGTCACCTCAGCTCCAGGACATCTCTGGAGGAGTCCCTCGGGGTAGTGTCCTAGGCCAACCATCTTCAGCTGCTTTATCAATGGCCATCATAAGGTCAGAAGTGGGGATGTTTGCCAATGATTGCACAATCTTCAGTATCATTAATGACATCTCAGATAGTGAAGCAACCCAAGTCCACATGCAACAAAATCTGGGCAATATCCAGGCTTGGGCTGACAAATGGCAAGTAACGTTTGCACCACACAAATGCCAAGCAATGACCATTTCCAATAAGAGACAATCTAATCACCACCCCTTGACATTCAATGGTGTTACCATCACTGAATTCCCCCACTATCAACATCCTGAGGGTTACAATTGAGCACAGCCTGAACTGGACTAGCCATATAAATTTTGTAAGTAAATAAAGTGACTACAAGAGTAGGTCAGAAGCTAAGAATATTGCTGTGTGTAATTCACCTCCTGACTCCACCATCTATAATGTCCACCATCTAGAATGCACAAGTCAGGAGTGTGATGGAATACTCCCCACTTGGCTAGATAACACTCAAGAAACTTGATGCCATCTGCTTGATTGGCACCACACATCCACAAACATTCAGTCATTCCATCACTGACACTCAGTAGCAACATGTACAATCTACAAGATGCACTGCAGAAATTCACCAAAGATCCTTAGACAGCACCTTCCAAACTCACAACGGCTTCCATCTAAAAAGACAAGGGTAGAAAATACATGGAAATGCCACCAGCCACTCACCATCCTGACTTGGATTTACATCACCATTCCCTCACTGTTGTTGTGTCAAAAGCCCTGACACCCTCCCTAACGGCATTGTGGGTCTATGTATAGCACAAGAACTGTAGCAATTTAATCACTATACCTTCTCAAGGGCAACTGGAGACAGACAATATATGCTGGCCCAGCCAGTGACATCCACATCCCATGAGTGAATTGAAAAAAACATACACGTTGTCAGAGATAACAAGCATGGGGCTGGATGAACACAGCAGGTCAAGCAGCATCATAGGAGCAGGAAAACTTGACGTTTCGGGCCTAGACCCTTCATCAGAAATGGGGGAGGGGAAGAGGGTTCTGAAATAAATAGGGAGAGAGGGGGAGGCAGATAGAGGATGGATAGAGGAGAGGATAGGTGGAGAGGAGGCAGACAAGTCGAAGAGGCGGGGATGGAGCCAGTAAAGGTGAGTGTAGGTAGGGGGGTAGGGAGGAGATAGGTCAGTCCTGGGAGGACGGACAGGTCAAGGGGGTGGGATGATGTTAGTAGATAGGAGATGGGATGATCATCCCGCCCCCTTGACCAGTCCGTCCTCCCTGGACTGACCTATCTCCTCCCCACCCCCCTACCTACACTCACCTTTACTGGCTCCATCCCCGCCTCTTCGACTTGTCTGCCTCCTCTCCACCTATCCTCTCCTCTATCAATCCTCTATCCGCCTCCCCCTCTCTCCCTATTTATTTCAGAACCCTCTTCCCCTCCCCCATTTCTGATGAAGGGTTTAGGCCCGAAACGTCAAGTTTTCCTGCTCCTATGATGCTGCTTGACCTGCTGTGTTCATCCAGCCCCATGCTTGTTATCTTGGATTCTCCAGCATCTGCAGCACCTTTTATCTCTGATACACATTGTCAGGACTTGTTTGATTCCTGTACATTGAAGTAAAACACTGCAGAGTGGTACGGTTGAGAAAATAGGATGAAGATTTTTTTGTTCCTGCTAATTTTTATTCCAGATTCTAACACATTCATCTGAACCAGCACTGAAAAGAATGAAAATTAGAAGCATTGAGCTACACCCATTATCACTTACATTCACTTTTTACAGAGAACATTTACACTGCTTGTGGATTCAAGTCTTAGCCACAAATCTTGGCTGCACTCCATGTCAAACTAATGAGATTTCAACAATTCCACTAGTTCATCTGGAAGGCTTTACAATTTCTACCTCATTTTCTCAGGATCACAGGCCCTGCTAGATACATTTCTAAAGCTGTCTTCAAATTAAGAATTGTTTCGTATACTTAGAAATACCAAGAAACATCCTCACTGTTTCAGTGTAGAACTTTAAAAATAATTTTTGGTTGTCTTAAATCAGTTTGCACACTTGTGGAGAACACTTTTCAAAAAAAAAATTGCTTATTTATAAACCTATCATTGACTTTATTTTGTAAAACTGCAATGTCGCCATTCTTAAAAACAAAAAGGAATACTGCTTTTATTTAATGCGACAACAAAAAATGATTATACTTCATAATACTTCTGGATTCGTGGAAGATTTTAGCCACAAAATACGGTTGTGGGGTGTTTGTATTATTGATGTTGGGGCTCTAAAATGGTGTCCCCAATGTGCTCACACATCTCAGCTGTGAGCCACACTGGATTCCAGCAAGAATAGGATTTGAGCATTGGCATAGGAAATGTACAGGGAACATGTGCAGAGTAAGAAGACTGTGATGTCAATTAGTGTGTGACAGCTGTCGATATACTCAGCAACAGAAAGGTAACCCTATCAGCTCTATGTGAAGGAATCACTTCCAGGTGATGATTGACTTTACTGGGTCTTGTTGATTTCCTGGGAAGGTTCATTGGTTCGTACTGTCATTTAACGTTTCTGAAATCTACAGCAAACAGTATGCCAGTGTAGAAGGACTTGGTCTTGACTTGAAGGATTCTGTTTATGACACTGATCCCAGACATGGGTACACTAGTTTGTGTGTCATATTTGCTTACATTATGCGTCACATTGACAGCAGATGAGGACAAACTGCGAGGGAGGAGAAGGGGATGGAAAGGACTCTCAGCAGGAGGCCATATCCACATAAGGAAGTGATTTTCCGACCTCAATGTATCAGATACCTCAGTTTCACGAAACCCTAAATAAAAACCGAAAGAACTGCGAATGCTATAAATCAGGAACAAAGACAAAGTTGTTGGAAAAGCTCAGCTGGTCTGGCAGCATCTGTGAAGAAAAAATAGGAGTTAACGTGAGTTCTGAGTTTCTGGACCCGAAACGTTAACTCCTATTTTTTCTTCACAGATGCTGCTAGACCTGCTGAGCTTTTCCATTAACTTTGTTTTTGTTCACTAAATTCTGCCGCCCAATGTAGCCATCCTGGTACAAGTGGGACATTTCTGAGTTCTTGACACTACTGTGCATCAGATCAACTGTAATCAATGGTGCATGTTAACAGTGAGTACACACCTGTCTGGGTAGCGTGCCAGTCATGTCACAATTAAAGCAAGTTGCTCTTTTGACAGTGGCTGAAGGAATTTTCCAGTTGCAAAGCACAAATATTCCAATCACCTTTTTGATCTGACAACATTGGGTGATAAGTAATAAGCTGGTCATCTACGAGCTGCTATGTTGCGGTTTTACAGCTTCTAATGTTGCCACCCTCCAGTTTTCGGCTGAACATCTAACAACATTACAACAACTAGGGGCATTAGGGGGAAATTCACCCTTCATGGTAATGCTTTCAGGAATAGAGAGGAGAAACTGCTTTGGGATGTTTTCTATTCTCAGATAGTCGATATCGTCCAGATTTATATAATTTGTATTTCATCATTATCATTTTCAGGTATGTACTAAGATTCTTATTCTGAGCTGCCTATGAACTGGGTTTACCTTGCAAGTTTGTTTTCTTGGTTGAAATTCTTGGTTTCTTTTGAAATTCTAAATGATCCCTGGACCTGTGACTGGAGTATAGGAACCTCCTACAGATTAGGAGACCTTGAGGAGACAATGACTTTGGGTTTTAATGCTTTGTTATCAGTTAAAGTTTAACTCAAAGTACAGCGTTTTTTTCTTTACTGGGTGAGTATCCTTGTCCCTAGCACAAGTCTTGTATTTATGACTCTGGTTTATGCACATGGGAGCAAAACAGCTAGGACTTTGTAATAAATAATCATGATTCCCACTCCAGGACTTGAACACAAAAATCAAGGCTCCATCTGAGTCCAGCAAGTGGGAAATAGTTACCTCTGAAGGTCCAGTGCAACCAGTCTAGGGAGTCATGGTGTGTCAGTTGGGGAGCTGAGCAGGTATTGGTCAGGGGTCCAGTCAATCTACAGTCAGGGCTGTTTATCCAAGTTGGTCAAGGGTGTGGGCCATGGTCAGTCCCGGGGGGTCAGCTCAATGAAAGTCAAATTGGGGTTATCAGGGGTCACTGCTGTGATAGGGAGGTAGCAGAGAATCATAGAACTTTATAGTACAGAAAGATTCCATTTGACTCATCATATCTGTACCAGCCCCTGAATGAGTTATCCAACTAGACCCATTCTCCAGGCTTCTCTCCATAGCCCTTGAAATTCATCACTTTCAAATACATATCCAGCTCTCTTAAGAAACCTCCTATGGAATCTACTTCCACCATTCTCCCAAGCAGTGCATTGCAAATCCTAACAACTCTCTGAGTAAAGAAATTTCTCCTCATTTCACTCCTCACCACCTTGCTAACAATCTTGAAATTGTGAACCTTAGTTACGTATTAGTGAAAACAGAATATCATTCTTTACCTCGTCAAAATTGGTCATAATTTTGAACACCTCAATAAGGTCACTTCTTAATCTTGAACAAAAACAGAAGTTGCTGGAAAAGCTCAGCATCTGTGAAGAAAAATCAGAGTTAACGTTGCAGATCCAGTTGACCCTTCCTCAGAACTGATGGTAGGTGGGAAAACATTGGTTTATATGCAGAAAATAGGGAGGGGGATGGGGTAGGGAGTAAGTGATAGGATACAGCCCAAAGACAGAGAAGAGCAGTTAGATAGACAAAGGAGTTGATAATGATCTGGCTATCTGTTAATGGGGACTGTTAGTGACTAACAATAGGTAGTGTGTAAGGGCAGGGTCTTAATTTTCTATACTCCAAGGAGAATAAGTCTGTTTTCTCTAATCTTTCCTTGCATCTAAAATCACTCATTCCTGGTATCATGAGACAATCAAAGCCAATAGGTTAAAGGGGACGACAACCCAGAAGGGAATATGAAGATTTTGGGGATAACACCTAAATTGAGAGGCTGAGTCTGTGACTCACACTGTGAAACATGACGTCTGTTTCCTTCCATTGTCACATATTGCTCCTCCTCCGGTTGGGTGTGTACTGGCATCATACTGTCTCCCTATGAGGAAGGGGTACCTGGAGTGAGGTCAAGATCCTTTGTCCCCTTGCCTCCTTGCTGTTAGTGCTGAGTGCCAATGACTAGGGCAATGGAGTACAGGCCTATGCATATATCCAGCAGACCTGGAGGGGGCTGGACCTAGCTCTTCATGGTAGCAACCATCCCATCCATGGAGGTAACCAGACCTTCAGATTCCAGAGGCAAATGGTACAAACAGCATTAGTGGAGTCCTCCAACCTTTCAGTTACTTTGTCCAGTGCATCCAAGAAATGTGCCTGTAGTTTCTATGTTTGCTTGTGCATCCGCATGAAGTTAGTCATTGCTGACACCATGGGGTGTTCTCCTGCTGGGGCTGAGCAACTGCCTGGGTTCTGACAGTCCACTGAGTGCCAATGACCTGGGGTACTTTTTCCCTCAAGCAGCTATGGAAACATTTTTTTTCTTTATTCATTAACAGGATGAGGGCGTCGCTGGCTAGGCAGCGTTTATTACCCATCCCTAATTGCCCAGAGAGCAGTTATAAGTCAACCACATTGCTGTGGGTCTGGAGTCACATGTAGGCCAGCCCAGGTAAGGATGGCGGTTTCCTTCCCTAAAGGACATTTGTAAACCAGATGGGTTTTTCTGACAATCAACAATGAGTTCATGGTCTCATTATATTCTTAATTCCAGATATTTTATTGAATTCAAATTCCACCATCTGCCATGGTGGAATTCAAACCCGGGTCCCCAGAACATTATCTGGGTCTCTGGATTAACAGACTAGTGATAATACCACTAGGCCATCGCCTCTCTGTGACATGGCAATGCTCACCAGCTTGTGATCTTGACTCCAGTCTGGCTAAAATACCCACCAAAGCGTCAGTATCTGAGCTGCTGGAGGGGTCAGGCTGCAGTTTCCTCAGAGGTGGAGGGGGTCATGTCTAACAGGCTGGCCTCTTGTCGACTGCACGGATTCCACTGGTGCCTGCAAGAGACAAAAGACAGGATGAGTCACAAAATAGGGGTGGAAGTTTGGGCATGTTAAGAATACGTTCACAATAGTGATAATGGGAGAGCAGCACAACAACAGATAATGAATCTTACTTGGTTGCCGGGATATAGAGGTTTCAGCAGCACCACATGAGCGGTCAGAGTCTTCACCAGCTAGGGCCCAGATCCTCTCCTCCTAGAGGGCGACGAGGTGACTATCGGTGCCAACTTGCCTCTGTTCTCCCATCTCCAGGGCAATTCATCACTCCAAGGAACTGTGCAGGGCTGCTCAGGACTGACAACACCTGACATTGTGTGCAACTGAATTTTAAATAAAGCACTGCTGCCAGCAAACCCAGGAGGTCCTGGCATTGGTGAGTACTTCCACCTCTGGCAAGAGGGAAGCTAGGAAAAGCAGGGTACCTTAAAGGCATGATGTCTAGAAGATGAGGTGAATTTTGGGGAACAGCGTGAGAATCTTGCTAGGGCGCACAAAGAGAAACCTTCTGTGAAACTCATCAAAATTGACACTTAGCTGATTTCTCATAAAATTCTGTCCATAACGTTACAATTAGTCCTCAGAATTAGAAACAAAGTCCTAGGGGCCCTCTTGTGATCAACGATAATGTCCCTACACCTGGACCAGCAGGCCTCGGTTCAAGTCCCTCTTGCTCCAGAGATGTGTCATAATATCTCTGAACTGATTGCTTAGAAAAATAGGTTAAAGTGTTTTAAATTAACTGGAAAGGCATGGGACACTTGTGCTCTGGGTTCAAGTCCCACCTGCTCGAGAGGTGCATCATAACATCCCTCAACAGGTTGCTTAGAAAATATTTAACTGGAGTGCTAAGTTCTGAAATGAGACCATAAAAATGGCTGGCCATATTTGATGTGATGATCTGCCTATCCTGCATACTTCTGGTAGACAATCACTACATCATCATGTGATCCACCAGGGGTTTCCCAACAAGTGTATGTGAAAACCTGAGAATACTCATAGTACCCCAAAAATAAAAGAGCCAAATTCTTACCTTTTAAGTTTTACTGTATCTGGCTTGCTTTTATTAAATAATATTCCTGCTTGATTTTCTCTGCCGTTGGCCTAATGATTCAGAGTCGAAATGATTAATGAATTGGAACTGATGTAACTTTAACTGAATTCCTGAAAATCATCAACATGTTGACATTGTTAATTTTCTGACCTACTCCCCACATTCAGTGACCTCTTTGAAATGATTACCATTTTTCTAGATACTGCTCATTGTAATATCCAACCTGAAGAACAATAGCTTTGTGTTGGAGTTAATAGTTTATATCTCTGGTAATACCTATTATAAATACCAGGTCTGTTTAACCTCTTCAGTCTCCCTTATGTTCCAAAAAGTGAATCTTCTGGTTGTTGCACATAATAAGTTGTGAATATAGTCTCTCTTCTGCCTTTCTTCATTTTGCCATTTCCCTCTTCAGTTTCCCCTCCTCTCAGACGCCATCTCATCTGTTTACTGAGCTCCACCTGCTGCTGCTTTTCTATCCATAATTCTCTTCTTTTATAAATAGTCATGTCATTGTACAGAACTTGAATATTACCAAGAAAAGTCAAATTTTGTTGAAACTTTTCATCTTTAATTCATCAGAACAATTTGCAAGAGGTGACGTGAGAGTGACTGCCCTGGATGTTACACTTGACCAAGTATGGTATTAAGGAGCCTTGCATAACTAGAGTCAATTGGAATCGGGGGAAATGTCTACTAGTTGAAGTCAAACCTGGAACAAAATAAGATGGTTGTAGCTGTTCGATGTTGGTCATCTGAGCTCTCGGACATCTCTGCAGGAGTTCCTCAGGGTAGTGTCCTAGGTTCAACCAGCTTAATCTGCCTCATCAATGACCTTTCCTCCATCATAAGGTCAGAACTGGGGATGTTCGCTGATGATTGCACAATGTTCATCACCATTCACAGCTCTTCAGATACTGAAGCAGTCCATGTTCAATTGCAGCAAGACCTGGACAATATCTCAGTTTGGGCTGACAATTGGCAAATAACGTTCACACCACATAAGTGCCAGGCAATGACCATATTCAACAAGACAGAATTTAACTATTATCCCTTAACAGTCACCAATTATCAACATTGTGAGGGATACCATTGATTAGAAACTGAACTAGCCGTATAAATAGAGTGACTACAGGAACAACTCAAAAAATCAATTTAAGAAGAAAACAAACATTTATACTATATGAATGGAAATTGCTGATTGGTTGACAAGTGGACTTTGATAGATTGAGGTGTTGAATACAGCCACAATATTGAACCAGTTAATGATGATTGATAGTTATCTGCCAGTCTTTCTTTAAATTTTAAACCAGGAAGGTCGAGGCTTTGCCCTGAGAAGTTAACCATTGAATGAGCTGTCACCTATTTTGTTGAGTTAAAACTGTGTGCGTGTGTGTGTGTGTGTTTCTTTCTACAAAGAACAGGACCCTGTGTATTAATATATGTTGCTTCCAGTACATACCAGTGCACCACACTGTGAACAAGACTGACAATCCTAAATTGCTCAGCAGTGTAATGCCACACACATTCAAGATTATCCAAGAAATATTGTCAAAGTATGGAATCATATCTAAGGCCTTATACAGATCTCAGAGGTCGGCCCAATAGCAGGAGAAATTACAGGAAATGTAGGTGTAGCTCTCGACATCCAACAGAAATCAGCCTCACCCCTCCTCATTTCTGATCTACTGGCCAAATACTTTTGCACTTTATTGCACTTTGGAGTGCACCAGTGCCTTTCTTTGGAATACTATTATCAGGACACTTTATGCACAGAGACAGGCACCAGTCATGGATTGGACCAGTGTGCATCTCAGGGATACACACTTGCCCTCTTACTGCTTACTCACTTGTGCCTAATTAGATGGTCAGAGCATTTCTGCCCTGCTTTGCCTCCTCTGCTACACCTTAAAGGTTCACAGTACTTCATGCTTGCCCTGCTGTTTAGAGCAGACACAAAGCCAGGCAGTTCGTCATGGTTGTCAGCAATGAGTAGTCAAGACGTGGACATTTTGTAGTGCATAACTGCGCTATGCCATTTTACCTAGCACCATGCCAGCAGCATATGTGGCAAATACACTGTGTGTGCATCAACAAAATGGCCATGTATCAAAATCTATGTGGAATGCTCCTCAGTCAAATCAAGGAAGACAGTCTTCAGAGTAAGGAGTAAAAGTAAGTCAAGAGAATCATCTCATATCAGTCCAGGGGCTGGACATGGTCAGCCTGCTTGCTGGGGCAGTCACAATCAGGGTGTCCATATCACTAGTTTGAATGGGGATACCAATGCTACCTAGAGATGTTGATGACTGCAGTCTAAGATGAAGACCGAGAGAAGCAAGCAGCAAACTGGAGTCACCAGATAACCCCTCTGACCTACAATTTAGATACTGTCACATCTAGTTTTTTATCTGGAGGGTGGAGAATGGAAACTGCAGATCAACAAGTCAAGAAGGGCTAATAATGATGAACTAATAAGCATTCACACGTACGAATCTCATCTTGCCATGCAACACTTGGTTGGAAAGTGGAACATTTTTCTTTCGACATGAGAAACTACTTGCTGGCCATCTCGTCCGATTTTCCAACTTTCTCCTCAATGCCCATGTGTTTCAGTGCCTGGGAAGATTCCACCCACAATTTCTAAATGAAAAGATGACACCTAATTGGAGAAGACAATTGATATTGAAGAGGACTGCAACAAACTGTAGGACAACATTAATAAACCTGCCAAACATGGCAATAATTGGAAAAAGAAGTTCAACACAGACTAAATGTAGGACATTAGCTTTTGCTGGAGGAACATCAACCTGGTCAAAGATACTCTTTACTGGTCCCAAAAGATGCCAGTCTTTGATGCAAAGAGGGTGACTGGCACGTTCCATGTCCTAAAACTATGTGCTGAAGGATGCACTGAAACATGGTGCAGCCAAAAGACTCAACAGGGAAAGATCACTGTCTCAGGATCTCCTATCATAATGTATTCAGGGACTGAAAACTGTATAAAACCACTCAGGCTGAAGCACTAGAAAATATTTGACTTAAAAAGTGGTCTACATTGCAAATATGGTCTGTAATTGCAAGGGCATTGAGCCAGCCTCATGTAGTGTGTTGAAAGAAACAGAACTGTATTTCACTTTATGTAATTTCAAATGTTAAAATGTCAAATTTTAAAAAATCACAATGTTGTAACCTGGCTCTGGGCAAGGTTCCCCAACTTATTAGGGTTCCCCAATTTATTGGGGTTCCAGATGAGATATCTCAAATTATGGAGCTCTGAGGTCAGGAGAGATGAAATTCTTTATTCACCCACTTCCTCAGTTGACCACTACAAGTTTAATTTACAAAAAGATCCCCTCCTTTGTGGATACCTTTCTCCCAGACCAAATTAAAGTATGCTTTAAAAGGAGGCAATTTACCCACGCCTTTTTTGAGTTAACAAGAGAATAAGATTATTAGCTACTAAAAAACGAGACGGAATAATAACACAACGATGTCATGTTGCGGCTGTACAGGACATTGGTTAGACCACTTTTGAAATACTGCATGCAGTTCTGGTCTCCCTACTATAGGAAGGATGTTGTGAAGCTTGAAAGGGTTCAGAAAAGATTTACAAGGATGTTGCCAGAGTTGGAGGCTTTGAGCTATTGGGAGAGGCTGAATAGGCTGGGGCTATTTTTCCTGGCACATCAGAGGCTGAGGGGTGACTTGTAAAGGTTTATAAAATCATGAGGGGCATGGACAGGGTAAATAGACAAGGTGTTTTCCCAGGGGTGGAGGAGTCCAAAACTAGAGGGCATACGTTTAAGGTGAGGGGGAAAAGATTTAAAAGGGATCTAAGGGGCAATTTTTTCACACAGAGGGTGGTACATGTATGGAATGAGCTGCCAGAGGAAATAGTGGAGACTGGTACAATTACAGCATTTAAAAGGCATCTGGATGGGTACATGAATAGGAAGGGTTTAAGAGGGAAATGGGCCAAATGCTGGCATGGGACTAGATTTATTTGGGATGTCTGGTCAGCATGGATGAGTTGGACCGAAGGGTCTGTTTCTGTGCTGTTCATCTCGATGATTCTATGACTCTATAACACACACACACACACCACACAAATCACACACACACATTCAGATCAGTCTTTGAGTTGTTCGTGTGAACATTGTGGCCGTTGCAGTGACTGGTAGAGATAGTATTGACATTGCCAATCAATATAAGATAGTCACCAACTATTCCAATAGGGAACTCAGAAGAACCTTTATTATCTGAAAAATGGTGAGAATATGGACCTTGCCAACACAGGGAGTATTTGAAATAATTGGTATGGACACATTTCCAGGCAAGATAGACAAGGAAAAGAGTGAAGTGAATAATGGTTACGACGATAATGTGGGAAAAGGGCACTAGGTGAGTGGGCACCATGGTCAGCATGTACCAGTTTGGGCCGATGGTACTGTTTCCATGCTGTATTACTCTATGACGCATTTAAATAAGGAAAGATGAAAGAAGTTTGGAATGAATAACAGCATAGGCTATTTGGGCTGAATTACCTGTTTATATGTGGTATATGCTTATAATCTTTATTCCCATCCTTCTCACATCCCTTATTGTCAATTTTCTTTGTAGGCTTCATGTTTGAGGAAAAAAGAAACTTTTAAAGAATAGGTCAAATTGGAATGAAGAAATACATTTAGTTTGCTATATTTCTGTTCTGTCTGTGTTTGTTTCATATTTTGCCTCTTTTGAAAATGCATGACAATTTTTAGAAAGGTTTTCTGTTTTTTTCAAAAGCACAACTAATACTTTTTTAAACTGTAACAAACAAAAACATGTTATTTCAACCCAACAGTTAAAGATAGCCTGGTTGAAAACATTAAGTTTTTCACCTGATCAAAGCCGGCTTTAATAGATTTGTAAAAGATTGGTCAGCCTTGCCAAGTCCAATTAAATGATTTGAAGAAGTACCTAGGTATTTGTCGAGGAAATACCTAGGAATTTCCACATGGCATTTGATAAAAATGCTCACAAGGGATTGTCCCTGTGAATGGAGATTCATTTTCTCCTTCACTATTTACTCCAGTAGTTTCCCTACTATTGATGTTAGACTGTGAGTTTCCTAGACTATATCTACCATCCTTCTTGTAAAGTGGAACAACATTGGTTCTTCTCCAGTCCCCTGGTACCTCCCATGCCCATAAACATTCTAAAAATTTGGGTCAGGGACCACTTGTTTCCCATAGCAGCCTGGGCTACAACTCATCCAGACCTGGGGATTTGTCTCTTTTTAAATCCACCAAACCTTCTACTTTCTCACTGCTGCTCAAGAACTTCACAGTCCATCTTCTCAAAGTCTGTATTTGCATCCTCTTTCTCCAAAGTAAAGACAGGTGTCAAGTACTCATTTAATACTCTATCAGTGTCTTCCAGCTTCCTGCATAGACTTACACTTGATCCCTAATAGGTCCTACTCTTTCCCAGATTATTCTCTTCTCTTTGACACACTTGAAGAATATCTTGGGATTCTTCCTGATCTTGCCCTCCAACACTTTCCCATGCCCCCTCTTTGCTTTCTTGAGTTCCCCCTGTACTTCCTATACTCCTCTGGGGGTCTCTGTTGAATTTTTTTCCCTTTGTACCTGTTATATATCTATCTTTTCTTTTCATCTGGTCTTGAATATTCCTAGACATCCAGGCTTCTCTAGGCTTGTTGTTCCTACATTACATCCTAAAGGGCACATGTTGAGCCTGTACTCTCCCTGGTATTTGAAAGCCTCCCACTGTTCTGCTATAGATTTATCTACAATTAAGTGTTCCCAATCTACTTTGGCCAGATCCTGCCTTATTTTAATAATATCTGCCTTACATCAATCCAAGACCCTTCTGGCAAACCACCTTTCTTCTTTTCCTTTACAAACTTGAAACGTATGGTGTTGTGATCACCATCACTAAAATGCTCTTCCACTGCACCCTCGAAACCTGTCCAGCTTCATTCCCCATAATTAAGTTCGGCACTGCACCGTCCATTGTTGGACCATGTACACATTGACATAAAAAACTCTCCAATATACCTTCAAGAAATCTGTCCCCTCTAAACCCTTTATACAATGATTATTCCAATTAATATTGGTAGTTGGAATCCCTCATATAATTTATTATCATTATTACTATTTTTATACACCTCAGTGAATTGTCAACATATACGCTCCTCTACTGAACTGGGGGTCTATAATATACTCCTAACAGTGTGACTGCACCCTTTTTATTCCTAAGTTCGTCCCACCCCAGGGCCTCATTTGATGACTCTTCTAGGATATCATTCCTCCTTACTACAGCAACTAACTGCCGAACTAATACTGTAACCTTCACTTCACCGCACCACCTCCACTTTTGCCCCCTTGCCTACCCTGCCTGAAGATCCTATACCCCAGAATGTTAAGTTGCTAGTCTTGTCTCTCCCTCAACCTCACCTTTGACTTGACAACAACATCATAATTCTATATGTTGATCCATGTGCTTAACCCATCTGTATTACCTCCAATACTCCTCACATTAATGTAGAAGCCAGCCAGCTTCACCTTACTCCCTTGAGACACCACATGGCTAAATTCACTTAGCTTTGGTTCCTTTTCTAAGTTATGCTATGTTGCTGTGAACTAACGTACTGTGACTCCTGGAGACAGTCAAGATAGGTTCAATAAGCTAAAAGGAGTAATTGAATGTGCCTGGCCTGCTGTGTTCCTCCAGCTCCACACTGTGTTATCTCTGACTCCAGCATCGGCAGTTCTTACTATCTCTGATTGAATCAAGAAGGATTGTTCTTCATGGAATTTGGAAGGTTAAGAAATGACTTGATCGATTTTTTAAAAACTATTATGAAAAATACATAGGGTAGGTTAAAAGAGATCATTTCCACCATTTCCACCAAAGGGACAAAGTTTGTTTAGGAGGCTGAAGGTAACCTTCCCGCAAATATTGAATCGGAGGAACCTATCATTCAAGCAGGATTTCATTATACAGACCATTTGATTGGATGTTTTAACTGAGAGCTCAAAATATAACGTGGAAAGAAAGAGCTAGCTATGATTAGCAAACTTGTGCCTGCAGATGATACCACAGATAAAATTTCCAAATCCTCTTTGAATACAATTGTTGATTTCTTTAGAGCATCAATCTCTTCCACGCCTCCTGGTCTCATAGACCATTTCATTCCTGTGTGCAAAATCTCTTTTAGTGTTCCCAAAACCCAGCATTCACTAAAATACCAGAAATATTCCCAAATACCAACACCTCAGAGCAGCACAGTGACTCAGCAGTTAGCACTGCTACCTAACAGCAGAAGGGACCCAGGTTCAATTCCAGCCTCAGGCAACCGTCTGTGTGGAGTTTGCACATTCTCCCTGTGTCTGCTTGGGTTTCCTCCAGGTTACCCAAGGGTGGAATCAAACCTGGGTTCCTGGCACTGTGAGGCTACAGTGCTAACCACTGAGCCACCATGCTGCCCCATGTGCAGGTCAGGTGGATTGGCCATTCTAAAATGCCTATGTGTAAGCTAGGTGGGTTAGCCATGGGAAATGCAGGGTTACAGGGATAGTAGGGGAGTGAGTCTGGGTGGGATGCTCTTTGGTGAGTCGGTGTGGACTTGTTGGGCTGAATGGCCAGTTTCCACACCGTAGGGATTCTAAGTACTCTATATACCTCCATCACCAAGCTTAGGGTCTCAACGGAGTGAGACCCAACCACCAGGTCCTCATCATAGACTCTATAACAGTGTCCATCATTTCAAAGTAACCTGTAACCAATTCCTAGTATGCAAAAAAAACTAAATCTTGTTCAACACAAGAGCCCCTGAAAGTTAGACACAAAAATGGTTTTCCTCTACCACACTAGACCAAACAGGCCATGTAGATCCCTATACTTGAAGATGATGGTAGCCTCAAGCGTATTACATGGCAAGGTGTGCCTTGGTTTGACTGCACACACAACTAACTTCGGGATTAACTGTCCATGTAGAAGACATTGAATATAGGAGCAGGAATAGGCCATTCAGCCCTTCAAGCTCCGCCTTTCAATATGACCACGGCTGATCTTTTAAGTCAGTACCCTGTTCCTGCTTTCTCCCCCATACGCTTTGATTCCTATTGCCCTAAAAACTATATCTGACTTCTTCTTGAATATCTCTGAAGAAACATCTTTTAATCTCATAATCAGTTGACTTCCAACTTCCTGTATGCCTGACATGAATTAAAGTGAATGCACAGAAACTCACTGGGTTGTGTTCTCAATTCCCGTCATTGTCATTATCCAAATCAACTTGTTCACAGATGTTATTATAGACTTCTGGAGCAGGTAGAATTTAAACCTGGGTCTCCTGGCTCAGAGACAGGGACACTATCATTGCACCACAAGAACCCTGAATTCCTGTTGTATGCTTATAGTAGGCACATTCCTATACCAACAATACAAATTTGCATTAAAGACTCAGTAGAGCAAGATGTATGAGAGTCACAAAGAGATCTGGGAGTCAAACAAAACAGATAAAAGATCAAAGGGACGAGAGACTTAAGATTAGTAAAGCAGAATCAATAAACTAAAATATTTGGGATGTGTGACCCTCAGGGTTGATCTGCATCACATCCACTGCATTCTAGTAACAGTTCAGATGACAGTTCAATGGAACCATTCAAAGGCAGACCATATGCTCATTGCAGGGACTGCATGGTGGCTCAGTGGTTAGCATTGCAGCCTCACAGCGCCAGGGACCTGGGTTCAATTCCAGCCCCAGGTGACTGTGCGGAGTTTGCACATTGTCTACATGGGTTTCCTCCAGGTACTCAGGTTTCTTCCCACAGTCCAAACAATGTGGATTGGCCATGCTAAATTGCCCATAGTGTTCAGGGATTGGTCTGTGTGGGATGCTGTGTGAGTCAGTGTGGACTTGTTGGGCCAAAGGGCCTGTTTCCACATAGGGATTCTATGCAGTTGGGAAATTGCAATTGGTCATGTGGGGGGAAAAGCATCTACCAGCTTCTCAAGCCACATCAGAAGGTTTAAGCAATGAATCAATTAACATATAGCAATTTCCAGTACAAAGATGCCAAATTCTGGAGTTTCCAGCTGCAGACAATCCCATCCACCCCTAAGTCATTTAGTTATTATTCAATTACTCCCACAGGCTCAGTGTTAAGGGACACTGGTGGATCTGTCAGGACTATAGCTTGTGCACTTTCAGAATCTATGGTGACAATCAAAGAGAGAGAACAAAATACCGAGAGTACAGAACAAAAAAGAAGTGATAGTGAAGAAAATCAGAGAAACTATACAGAAAAAGAATGTACTTTGTTTGCACAAGATGTTAAGGGAGATCAATTATTGTGGGTGTAGGGAAAGGCTTCAGAGATCATATACAATGTATCAACACGCCTATCATTTCACAAGCTTCACTATGGGGTTCCATTAAGTTGACAGATCGGTAAATAAATAGACACATACATAATAATACATGGTTAATTGCTTACATTACATGAATAAGGGTGTGTTTTTATCCAGTATTGTTGTATACCTCGTAAATGATGAATTCTGACACGAACCTATCCAATGTGCTGTTTCAGCAGCAATGTTTAAACAGTCCATAGCTAGACGTCCAGAAGAAGCTAATCATTGACAGAGATCAGATATAACCACGCACTTAAACTAGCGCTTGGTTCACTTTTAATGGAATCAGACTGTTGTGTTTCAGTTTTGTTTTGAACAAAAATGAACTGAATCGGGTGTGTTTTGGAACCCAGATACACAGGATGAGTGACTGTGGGCTAAAGACACTCTTCATAGCTCTCTTTTTTCTTTATACTGGAGCAAGTGTTACCGTTCAAGGAGATCCAGGGGCAGGAAAAGTCGTCTGGGGAAACAAATGGAGTCACAACTATATGAGGAACGGTGAGCTTTTCTTGTACGACACCTTTCCTAGAAACTTTATGTGGGGTGTGGGAAGTTCTGCATTTCAGATCGAAGGAGGTTGGAAGAAGGATGGCAAAGGACCTTCTGTCTGGGACTACTTTACCCACACTGAATACTTCAGATTCAACAACGCAACTGCAGATACTTCCAGTGACAGCTACACATTCTTCGACGAGGACTTGACGGCTCTCAAAAGCCTGGGAGTCACTTTTTATCTTTTCTCAATCTCCTGGCCCAGGCTACTTCCAAATGGATTGGTGGACTCTATCAATACCAAGGGTTTTCAATACTACAGCACACTTATCGACTCCTTGTTAGACAGAAAAATAACTCCCATTGTCACTCTCTACCACTGGGACCTGCCTTTGGCATTGCAAGAGCAGTACGGAGGCTGGAGCAGCGAGGTTATGATTCAAATATTTAATGAATATGCTAAATTCTGCTTTCAGGCATTTGGGGATCGTGTTAAGTTTTGGATCACAATTTACAATCCTTTCCTAATTGCCTGGCATGGATACAAAACAGGGAAATATCCCCCTGGATGGAAGGAGAACTCTGCAGCAATGTATACTGTAGGGCACAATTTGATTAAGGTAAACAAAATTGACATTTACTTTGTCACTTTTCCTTTTAAATATTTTGGAAATTTTCCGAATTCTGCACAATGAAAGACATGCTATTGAAATTACTGGAGCACTGATTTTCAGTAATTTTAATCTGTTAATGAATCATTAATTATGGAGAATTGCATTCTTCCCCTCATTTTATAATGAAAACAGAAAGTGCTAGAATTATTCAGCACATCTGCAGAGAGAAAGAAGGAAAATAAATATTTTGGATCAAATATGATATTTCTTCAGAACACCTTGCAATTTCCAAATCCACAGTATTGTTGTTTTTATTCTCCTGCTTTACACTGAAAATAGATTTTACCCTGGATAATATTTACATACTTTTTCACTTGTGGTCCATCTTTAATGTCCTCTGTCCACTTCAAATGTATCACTATTTTTCTCACTTATTTTTATTTTGCAAAGCAAACATGTATTGCTTTCTTACTTTAATGGTGCTACACGAATTCAAGGAGTTCCTCAACTCAGAGATTGAAATTGCTTACTCCGACTCACCTCTGTCAGCTTTCATGATGGGTAAGATGGGTCACTATATAAATACGAGTTATTCTTTGCTGGATGACCTGACTCCAGATGAACATTAGTACTATGAAAAAAATTTCAAGATTTGTCTTGCGTAACTTCTAAGTTAAATAAGAAATGTTAAGTAAATCCTTCATTATATAAAATTTAATTTCTAGATCTATCAATATTTATTTTACTGAAAGCAGTCTACTGGGTCTTACAGGATTCTAAAGTGTTTCAAAACTGACTAAATTACAGCATGTGTGTCCAACCTTTGTTAAATTATACCTCATTCAGTTACGTAGCCTGCAATCTGTCTGGTGAGGAACGCTAGTTGTGTAATACCAATTTTCTTTATTCTTTTGTGGGATGAGGCATCACAGCCTAGACCAGCATTTATTGCCTATCCATATTTGCCCAGAAGGCAATTAAGAATCAACCATATTGCTGTGGGTCTGAAGTCACAGGTAGGCCAGACCAGGCAGATTTCCTCCCCTGAAGGGCATTAGTGGACCAGATTCATTTCTTTTTACAACAATTGACAGTGGCTACATAGTTGCCATTAGGCTCATTTTTTAAATCTTGATAAAATTTCACCATCAGCCATGGCAGGATTTGAACCCATGTCCCCAGGACAGGGCTCTGTATTATGACCATTAGCCCAATCCCTCCCCAATGAACCACTTATCAAATACACACCTTGGAGTAGCCAGGGAATAGTTACTACAAATTTGGAATGGGGTTTCTTTACACAGCACAACTGCGCATTAAATAACTCCATGGAAGTCGGTATCCCTCACCACGTCACCTTTTATTTACACATATGTAATACATGACACTGACCAAGCTAGCACAGAGCCAGCTCCTAGAGTCAACAGTATCCCTGAGACTCCTGTTTATATCTGTCAGCCAGGGCTCCCTGATTGAACCAGATTAATAGCCCCAATCAGGGAACTGATATTCTATGAGATCCACTTGGGTGATCCTCTTACAATCACTATGTCCCTCCTCCTTTAAGTCCTGGACAAAGGCCTGTTCTTTTTCTTGTAACTTCTCCTGGGGCATTTTCGCACCAGGTCCAGTTCCTCCGACTGTATCTCGGAGACTCTCACCGTGTACCAGACCGTGGCCTGCCTCTTGCTCCTGGAGCATCTCAGAAGAAATTCATCTTTGTGTTCAGGCGGTAATGCTGTCAAGGCTCCATCTTGTTCTCAGGGGTTTCTTCAATGCTAGATGGAGAGGGAGAACCCACAGGTTCTGACAGCCTTGCCAGACATTCTGAGGGGCTGGGTATGTTTTACTCCTGATTCGTTTGCAAGGTTGCAGCTTTCATGTGGCCCACGTGCTTGTTCAGGACTGCCTCTCTGACCTGAACTTTGTACATCACATGACCTGACCTCATGTCAACCATGTCTTTTACCCATGCAGAGCCATTCCTGCGGTTTTAACATCAAACTTTGTCCCCTGAAGTAAATTGCCTCTCTCACTTAGAGGAGTCCTGTGTATGGCATTGGCTTTCCTGATGCCATTTCACCAGCCCCCATCCCACCAAGGTCTGGGGAGATCATGTTTAACCTAGTGGGGAGTCGTCTCCCCACTGGCATCTCTGCTGAAGCTGTCCCTGTAGTCACGTGAGGGGTAAACAGGAACCAGGACAGTTTGGTACCAAGTGAACCTGTAGACTGTTTCTTTAAGCCTGCCTTCAAAGTTTGGACTGATCTTTCTGCCAGACCATTGGATGATGGACGATACGGAGCTGTCCTTACACGCCAAATGCCATTGGACTTTAGGAAATACTCGAATTCCCAGCTGGTAAATGATCGCCTGTTGTCTGCGCCCAACACCTCCGGGATTCTGTGTATTGCAAAAGATGCTTGCAACTTTTCAATCATCATCCGGTGTTTGACGAATGAACTTTGTGCACGTCCAACCCACTTTGAATGGGTTGAATGGCCTCGCAGGACGTGTTCCAACATGTAATTGTACGCACTCAGAATAAGAGCTGGAACCACTGAGTACCACTGAAGGGTACCACTGAATTCAACCTGATTCTATGGGCGTCATGGTCCTGTTCGCTTTAAGTAGCCCTAGCAAGGGTTTGTAGTCTGTCACTATTACAGATTTCTGTTCGCAATCATATTGGTGAAACTTTCTCACATCAAAGATGACCCCCAAACCTTCCTTCTCTATCTGGGCCTATCTTTGTTCGGCATCAGCCAAAGTCCGGGAAGCATACGCTATTGGGCATTCCTATCCACTGGGCCACCGGTGAGCCACTACTATCCCAATACCATACGGGGAGGCATCGCGTGTCAGTCTGGGATCATAGTATGCCAACACTTTAGACAACGATAGCTGCTTCTTCATTTCCCTAAAAGCTACATCTTGGCTACGAGACTATTTCCAAGGCTGATCCTTCTTCAAGAGCAAATGTAACAGTGCCAGGATGGAGGCCATGTTAAGTATAAATTTTCCGTAATAATTCATCAACCCAAGGGAAGATCTAAGCTCCGGTACAGACGTGGGAACCAGGGTACCACTGATCGCCCTCACTTTATATTCCAATGGGTATAACTCAGTCTTGTAGACTCGGTAGCCCAAGTGTCTGGAATACACCTTTTTTGCTCCTAAGGCAAACCCCCGCCTTGGAGAAACTTTTAAGCACTATGTCCAAATTCTCTAAATGCTCTTTATTGGTCTTCCCACTTATTTGCATGTCATCCAGATAAATGGCACTTGGGGTGGACCTTGTAAAATGTTCTCCATCATCCCCTTGAAAATGACACAGGCTGATGACACTACAAAAGCCAGTCTCATATACTGGTACAAATCCTCATGGGTATTAATTGTAGCAGACAGTGTATAAGAGCAACCTGGCTGACCTCATTCCAAACGCTACACTGCAGACTGTATATTTCCTATTTGAAAGTGCTTTCATAATGGGGTATACAGAGGGTTTACTCTGGTCATTTGATTTTGCAGCAGCATGGTAATGAGCTGGGAGTGTGGGAACTCCTGTTCATTTTAAACTGCATCTTTTTCCTGGGATTTTCTTCCCACATTATCTGGGGTAAAATTGTTGAGATGTGAAATAGGAGGAGCTTCCAATCACCAATCTCTGAGCCCTTCAATAGTCCCAAACAGAAACTGACCAAAATAGTAACTTATTTCATTTTAAAATTTACAGAAATTTACATTTCACATCTTAAGTTTTAAAAAAATCTAAAAGGTTGCTGCATCCATACAAACTTAAGTTTAGCTTATTGTTATTAATTACTGCTTAATATTTCCCATACCTCCAAAACAAAACTGTTTTACTCTGTATTAATCATGTTTTCTCTTTCTTTATCTGCTCCTTTCCCCCACAAAACTGTTGCAAAACTTTTATCACTGGTTGAGAACTTTGCACAAGTGACACTCACCCTATAACCTTCCACAATATATCTTGTCTAGTTCGCTTCTCCGTAAAGCATTCCAGCTGCCAACACAATTAACGTCTCCATTAAATAACAATTAAGGGACATAGAGAATGGGTACATGAGAGAATAAGCCCCAGTACAAGCCATCAATCATATCAGGAGCAATGGTTATTGGAATAGATAACAAAGTCTCACATGGACCACATATAATCCAAATTATAATTTGAACATTTATATACCAAGGAGAATTGTATGAAAGATGATAGGTATGAAAGTCGATAGTTACTCCTTGGGAGACCAACAAAACCATCACAAAATTTCACAACCCAAGAGTCTGGGTAATTGCTTCTCCAAGTCAGTTGATAAAAAAATTCTGCTGAATATGGAAATGATCCATTAGACAAATTTCTGAAGGGAGTGTTATCAAAGGACATTAAGGAGAGAAGTTATGGGAGATGATCGATGGCTCTGCATAGTTATGAACACAGTTTTGAGTAGTTAGTGAGAAAGGTTGCCGAAAGGAACAATTTAAAAAGGATGAAAAAATTTGCCTTGATCACACTTCAGAGAATGCCAAAATGCTTTTAATCCAATGGGTTTTTGTTTTGAAGTGCAGCCATGTAATTTTGAAAGCATAAGCAGGAAATCAATATTCACATAGGAAGACCTCATAAACAGTAAACTGAAAGGGGAAAACTCCAAATACCAGAAACCCTAAATAAACGGAAATAACTGGAGACACACAAGGGCAGCCAATTCCTGAACAGCAAATAAAACAGGTTATGATGGTTCAGATATGCAATTTGGGTGAATCTCCAACATTTTCTCTATTTGTCCATTAATTAAGAGAAATGACTATTTAAACTGAGATAAAAGGTACTGCAGATGCTGGAGAATCCGAGATAACAAGGCGTGGGGCTGGATGAACACAGCAGGCCAAGCAGCATCAGAGGAGCAGGAAAACTTGACGTTTCAGGCCTAGACCCTTT
>JAHRHZ010000049.1:21461436-21502130 GCA_024137785.1 Ginglymostoma cirratum
TGATGCTGCTTGGCCTGCTGTGTTCATCCAGCCCCACGCCCTGACTATTTAAACTGTTTTGTTTAGTGGTAATGGCTGTGGAAGTGCATAATAAAATAGGACTGAGTCAGCACAGCTTCACCAAGAGGAATCTGTTAGAATTCTTTGAGGAAGTAATGAGCCAGTTAGACAAAAGAGAGCACGTGGACATGATCTATTTGGATTTCTAGAATGCCTTTGACAAGATGCTGCACAGGAGGCTGTTAAATAACAAGTGTTAGAAGCAAAGTTCGGACAAGAATAGAGGATATGAATTATTGGATCATTGGGATCTCTTCTGGGGCAGAAGTGACCACTACACAATGGATGGGTTGCACCTGAACTGGAGGGAGACCAATATTCTGGTGGGGAGATTTGCCACAGCTACTCGGCAGGGTTTAAGCGAGTTTGCAAGGGGGTGCGACTTTAAGCAGTAGTGAGACAAGAGAGAATGTTGAGGCTGGTACAGAAATTAAAGACAGTAAATTAAGCAGACAAGACAGGCATGAGCACAGCAGAGAACAAGGAAAGGCTGATGAATTAAACTGCATTTATTTCAATGAATTTGTTTGGGGTGGCATGGTGATTAGCATTGCTGCCTCACACCACCAAGCATCCATATTCAACTTCAGCCTTGGATGACTGTCTGTGTGGAGATTCCGCATGGGTTTTCTCTGCGTGCTCTGGTTTCCTCCCAGAATCCAAAGATGTGCAGGTTAGGTGAATTGGCTGGGTTAAATTGCCCATAGTGTGCAAGGATGCATAGGTTAGGTGGATAAGCTATGGGAAATGCAGGGATATAGTAGGTGGGTGAGTCTGGGTGGGATACTCTTTCGAGAGTTGGTGTGGACTTGTTGGGCAGAATGGCCTGTTTCCACTCCATAGGGATTCAATGATCCATTTCTGCAATCACTTGTTTTAACATAATACAATGTAGACTATCAGGTCCAGGGATCTTGCTAGTGTGTAGTTCCCCAAGTTTGCCTAGTATGTTTTCTCTAGCAATATTTAAGTTCCTCTCTCCACTCTCCCTTTTACTCCTGATTCTCTTTTATTAAGGTGCATTTTCCAATTGACAGGCTTAATAGTGGGGTTTGGCATTCTATACTCATGATTTAGCCAAACAGACAAAGAATAATCTATCTTTATTTATTGACAAAGCCAGGTGGGAATGAAGGCTGTAAGTAGAACACTAAGACCCTGCAGAGAGGTTAAGTGAATGGGCAACAAGGTGGAAATGGAGTGTGGAAATGTTAGGTTATTCATTTCTTAAGAATAGAAAAACAGATTTTTTTAAAAATTGTAAAACTAGTAAATGCTGATGTTCTGAGAGTCTTAGTTGTCCTTGTATAGGTAAAATAAAAGTTAGCTTGCAGATACTGGAAACAGTGTTGAAGGCAAATGACCTGTTTGCCTTTAAAGCAGGAGGATTCGAATACATTCCAGGACATTGATTTAGTATTTATGATAAAATAATGATATTTAAATCAGGCTAGTGCACGATGAAGAGAGAACAACCAGTTGATAATGTTCCCACAATATTGCTGCTTTTGCTCTACTGAATGTCAGAGGCCACAGGAGAAGGCGATACTGTTGAAATAACCTTGATGACTTACTTGTTGCAGTTCATCCTGTGGATTGCACATACTGCAAACAGACTGAACTGGTAGTGGAAATTAAGTCCAGTTGAAGTGGCACTTGTCAAGCAAATTGTTTATTCGTGGATGGTGTTTGAGTTCTTTCTGTATATCATACAGTTATACATATCCAAGAAAGTGCTGAGTACTCCATCAAGCTTCTGCCTTGAGCCTGGTGGCTAGTAGAGAGGCTTTGAAGGCTCAGCAATGAGCCACATATCACAGAGTAGCCATGTTGCCGTTATGATTGATCTAGAATGTTTATGGTCGAGGATTTAGCTATGTTTGTGCCTGAATTGAAGGGGGGAACTGCAATGGCAAGTAAAATGGAGCTGCCTATAAAATGTGAGGTAAATGTAATCTTGATCATTTTCTGCAGGCATTAGGTTAAAGTTAAAAGCATCTTCCTCCCCAGGCTGCAATTTCTGTTCCTGTTCTTAGTCCACGTGGCCAAACAGCTCCGATCAATTTACCTGGAGCTATACCCACCACTACCTCCTAAGCACTGCCCACTTCTAACCAAGTTGGCTCAGTACTACACTATCTGATACACAGAAGTCCTGCTACCTTTTGTTTAAACAATATTTTGAACTTAAATATATTCCCACCATCACATTGAGGGAGATGCTAATATCCTCAGCTTATATGGTGCTGGCAAAACACTGCCATAAATAAATGGAAGGCACAAATGTTTTTGTTCAAAATCCAAACAGAGGAACACACACAGGAATAGTTGTTATTATGCTGGGAGTTCACATGCAGTCTGCTTCATCTAATCTTTTACTTTGCATTCCCATGACAAGCAATAATCTTGCAGTAAATGTGGGGAGGGGAAGAAGTTATGCAAAAAAACCTACATATTTCTGTTGTATGTAGCGGCAGATACTTCCATGTTCCACTAAAGTGAACTGTGTTCAATATTAGAGGAGCAAGAAAGCTGACTTTATGGGTCAGGACCCTTCCTCAGAAATACAATTTAAATACAGCACCATCTAGTGGTTAATCATGAGAAAATACCAATCAGCTGGGCAGAAATATTTCTGAAAGAGTACAGCACAGAAGAGGGCCATTTGGCCCAGCTTGTCCATGCTGATCCAAAGATACCCAGGTGGCCTTTCCAATCCCAACTTCCTGCACACTGCCCACTGCCTTGCAGTTTACAGCACATAAGGTGCAGATCCAGCCACTTTTAAAAAGATTTTAAGAGTCTCTGCCTCCATCACCAACTCAAGCACTAATTCCAGACACCCACCACCCTCTGTGTAAAAAAGATTTTTCTCACGCCCTCTCTATTCCTTCTGCCAGTTCGGTTCAATCTATGACCCCCGGTTTTTGAACTATCTGCCAAGGGAAACAGATTCCTCCTGTTACTCTATCTCTACCCCTCATAGTTATGTATCATTCAATCTACTCACCCCTCAGCCTTCTCTGTTCTAAGGGAGACAACCCCAGCCTCTCCATTCTCTCCTCATAGCTACAATTTTTCCAGCCCTGGCAACATTTCAGTAAATCTCCTCTGCAATCTCTCCAGAGTAGTTATGACCTTCTTGTAATGTTGTGATCAAAACTTCACACAATACTCAAGTTGTGGCCTCATCACTGTCTTATATAAATTCATCATTATATCCCTATTTTTGTATTCTACACCTCTGCGAATGTACAAGCATTCCGTGTGTCTTCCTTACAACCTTATCTGCCCGTACTACTACCTTAAGAGACTAGTGCACATGCATGCCAAGATCTCTCACTTCATCTACCTCTCTCGGTATATTCCTGTTTATTGTGTATTCCCTTTTTCTGTTTTACCTCCTTCAATGCATTACCTCTCACTTATCAGAATTGAGCTCTACCTGCCACTTTCCTGCCCTCTCCACCAACTCATCTGTATCATTTTGGAGCTTACAGCCATCCTCTACATTGTTCGCTAAATGGCTAATTTTTGCATCATCTGTAAATTTCCCAATTTTACCCTCTTTTGTTCAAGTTCAAATCGTTAATGTGCAAAACAAACTCCAGGGGTCCCAACATAGAGTTCTGCAGAACACCACTTGAACCAGCTTTCCATTCACAAGGGCAACCATTAACCATTACCGTTTGTTATTTGTTACTAAGCCAACTTTGGATCCAATTCATCACATTACCCTGTATCCCATGGGCCTTTACTTTTTGACCAGTCTGTCATGTGGGACTTTGTGAATTGCTTTACTAAAATCCATTTAGACAACATCCACTGCACTACCCTCATCAATCATCCTTGTTACTTCCTCGAAGAATTCAAACAAATCTGTGACGTGGGGCCTTCCCCTAAGAAAGCCATGCTAACTATCCCTGACTAGTCCATAACTTTCTAAATGACAGTTAATCTGATCTCTCAAGATTGATTCTAACAATCTGCTCGCCACTGAAGTAAGACTAACTCACCTATAATTATTTGGCATTTCCTTTCTGCTCTTTTTAAACAATGGAACTGCATTTGTATTCCTCCAGTCCTCCAGCACCTCATCTGTGTCGAGTGAATATTGGAAAATAATCCTCCCCGACCTACCTCAACATCCTAGGGAATAATCCATCCAGCTCAGGCGACTTATGCACTTTCAAGCATTCCAACTCCTCTAACACTTCCTCTCCCTTTTTGATTATTTTGTCCAATATTTCACACAGCTCCTCTTGGATTACTATATCCACATTACGCCTTTCCTTTGTGAATACAGAGCCAAAAAATTCATTTAAATTCTTCCCATATTCTCACACAAGCTCCCTTCTTCATCTCTGATAGGTCCTATTCTTACCCTATTTATCCTCTTGCTCTTAATATACTGGTAAAACATCTTTGGTTTTCCTTTACCTTGCTTGCTAATATATTTTCATGTCCTCTCTTTGATTTCCTATTTCTTTTTTTACTTGATCTCTGTACTTTCTATATTCCTCCAGGATATCTGCAATGTTGAGTTTTTTGTGACTATCATAAGCTTTCCTTTTCCATTTAATCTTCCCCGACATTTTTCTAGATTTGGCAGTACCATTGTTATTTTCGGAGGGACATGTCTATTTTATGCCCCAAGGTTCTCACTTTTTAGTGCTTCCCATTAGTTTACCATTGATTTACCCGTGAGCAGTCTTGTCCAGTCCATGTAAACCAAATCACTTCTCAGTGTTGTAAAATTTGCCTTCTCCTAGTTTAAAACTTTTGAACTTTAACTCCTGATTTATCTTTGTCCTTTTCCATAATAATACGAAATCCAACCAAATCCCCAACATGGCCACCCACTGTCATTTTACCCACTTGCTCATCTTCATTTCTCAAAACTAATTCCAGAATTCCATCTCTTCTTGTTGGGCTTCTCACGTACAGTTTGAAAGAATATTCCTGGACACACTACATGAATTTCTCACCCTTGATGCCCCTTATATTGTTTGATATTGCAGTTAATATTGCAGTTAAAATCTCCTACTATTATTGCCCTCTTATTCCTGCAGGAAACAATTCATTTACATTTATGTTCTTCTGGCTTCCCCCACTATTTGGGTGTTCGTAACATACTTCTAGTCGTCCAACTGCCTCTTTTTTTATTCCTAAGCTCAATCCATAAAGTTTAATTTGTTAACACGTTTAGTATTTTATCCCTCCTCATTACTGTAATTGATTCTTTAACCGATACTGCGACCTACACCTCCTCTATCCTGCCTAAAAACTCTATACCCAACAACACTGAGTTGCCAATTTCCCCCTCCTTTAGCCCATTTTCTGTTATAGTAATGACACCTTTCTGCCATGTGCCTGTCTGTGCCCTTAGTTCATTTACCTTGTTTGTAATACTCCTTACGCTGAAGTACAACAAATTTTGTTTGAACTGGCACCTTGCCAACAGCACACGATAAACCAACAAAAAATAAATACCTCAAATGCAAGGATCAGCTATGGTTCCTACGTGTCCCGAAATCACTAGCCATTCACTCTCCTGGTCTGGAATGTCCTGCAGGTGTTCTGTGGCATCCTGACCCTGGCACCAGGGAGACAAAATATATTCCCGGATTCATATCTGTAGCCACAGAATCACCTGCCTGTATCCTTTACTATTGACTCCCCTATCACTATAGTCCTGCCGCTCGTTTTCCTCCCCTTCTGCGCAGCAGAGCTACCCATGATGCCGTGAACTTGGCTGATGCTGCTTTCCCCTGAGAAGCCAGCTCCCGCCAACAGCATCCGAAGCAGTATATCTGTTTCAGAGTGGGATGACCACAAAGGACTCATGCATTTCCTTCCTGAGCCTTTTACTTTGCCTGATGGTCACCCATTCCCTTTCTACCTGTGTAAACCTCACCTGGGATGTGACCACCTTGCTAAATGTGCCGTCCACGACATTCTCAGCATCCCTTATTTCTCATATTGCAAGAGGGTCTGGGGTTCCTGTCATGACTTCTCTTTAGATTATTCCCTTTAACAGAATTTAATTAAGCTAGGGACCTTCCTTCATTTCAAAAACTTCTATTATAATCAAAAGTCCCTACCTTCATTTAAGCTAATATATCATGCTTTAAAAACTGTTAAGAAAATACAATGCAGGTATCACTTACCAATTGGGTTGTTTTCTTTAGGACCATGTCACTTTCTGAACACCAGTACTAAGACTGTGCGCTACATTCAGCCTTTCAGCTTCACCTACTCCCTGACTCACCTAACTCCCTGTTATCATCCAGTTCCAAGCACTCTCATTTAGACAAGTAACACTCACAATGCAGCACAGGAAATGTCATTCCTAAAACTCTCATTGCTAGATGCAACTCAAGATTCACACAGTGACTGATATTTTTGCTTTCTGAAAACGTAGTGATATGGGTAATATAACTAGATTAGTAATCCAGTGGCCCAGGTTCTAGTGTCGTAAGTCAGAAGTGACAAAGAAGAGTGATGAAGGCAGAGCGGTAGGCATTGTCTATACAGATTTCACTAAGGGGTTTGACAAGTTTCTGCATGTTAGACTGATTTGCAAGTGTTAGATCACATGGAATTCAGGGAGATGTGAATAAGTTTGCAGATGACATCAAAATGGAGGTGTAGCGGACAACGAAGAAGGTTCTCTCAGATCACAACAAGACCTTGATCAGATGGGCCAAGGAGTGGCAGGTGGAGTTTAATTTAGATAAATGTGTGGTGTTGCATTTTGGTAAGGTAAATCAGGGCAGGACTTATACATTTAATGGTCTTGGGGAGTATTGCTGAACAAAGAGACCTTGGAGTGCAGGTTCATAGTTCTTTGAAGGTGGAGTCACAGATAGACAGGGTAGCGAAGAAGGCATTTGGTATACTTGCCTTTATTGGTCAGTACATTGAGTATAGGAATTGGGATATCATGTTGCAGCTGTACAGGACATTGCTTAGGCCACTTTTGGAATACTGTGTTCAGTCCTGGTCTCCATGCTATATGAAAGATGTTGTGAAACTTGAAAGAGTGCAGAAAAGATTTAAAAGGGTGTTGCCAGGGTTAGAGGATTTGAGTTTCAGGGAGAGGCTGAATAGACTGGGGCTATTTTCCCTGGAGTGTCGGAAGTGAGGCTTGCACAATTACAACATTTAAAAGGCATCTGGATGGGTATGTGAAAAGGAAGGGTTTACAGGGATATGGGCCAAATGCTGTCAAATGGGACTAGATTAATTTAGGATATCTGATCAAAATGGACGAGTTGGTCCAAAGGGTCTGTTTCCATGCTGTACAACTCTATGACTAAATCCTGGTGGAATTAGCACGGCAGCTGGTCAAATTTAAATTCCAGTTAATACAAAAACTGAAATTTAAACGTGGCTTCATTAATGGCAATCATGCATCTATCACTAGTTGTTATTAAAACCCATCTGGCTCACCAAAGTTCTTTTGGGAATGAAACTGCTATCCTTACCTGATCTGGCCTACATTTGACTCCCAACAGTGGTTGACTCTGAAGTGCCCTCTGGACAATTAGGGATGGGCAATGAATGCTGGCCTAGACAGGGATGCCCACATTCTGTGAATGAATAATAAAAAAAATTCTTATGTTTCTCACAAGCTCCTATTTGCTCCCTCCATCTGTCACACACTCTATCTCTCCCACACTCTCCACTCCTCCTCCGCACACATACAAACTTTCTCTCTGTCTTTGTCTCACCCACTGATCCATTCCCTCATTCACTTTCCCCCTGGCCCAATGAGGCTTCAATACTTCCAAGATAACAAGGTGTAGAGCTGGATGAACACAGCAGGCCAAGCAGCATCATAGGAGTAGGAAAGCTTGACGTTTCGGGCCTAGACCCTTCTCCAGAAACTGGGGAGGGGAATGGGGTTCTGAAATAAATAGGGAGAGAGGGGGAGGCGGAAAGAAGATGGATAGAGGAGAGGATAGGTGGAGAGGAGGCAGACAGGTCAAAGAAGGGGGAATGGAGCCAGTAAAGGTGACTGTAGGTGGGGAGGTAGGGAGGAGATAGGTCAGTCCAGGGAGGACGGACAGGTCAAGGGGGCGGAATGAGGTTAGTAGGTAGGAGCTGGGGGTGGAGCTTGAGGTGGGAGGAGGGGATAGGTGGGAGGAGGGACAGGTTAGGGAGGCGGGGATGAGCTGGGCTGGTTTTGGGATGCGGTAGGGGGATGGGAGATTTTGAAGCTTATGAAGTCCACATTGATACCATTGGGCTGCAGGGTTCCCAAGCGGAATATGAGTTGCTGTTCCTGCAACCTTCGGGTAGCATCGTTGTGGCACTGCAGGACGCCCAGGATGGACATGTCGTCTGAGGAATGGGAGGGGGAGTTGAAATGGTTTGCGACTGGGAGGTGCAGTTTAGTGCAAACCGAGCGTAGGTGTCCTGCAAAGTGGTCCCCAAGCCTCCGCTTGGTTTCCCCGATGTAGAGGAGGCCACAACGGAAACAGCAGATGCAGTATACCGAATTAGCAGATGTGCAGGTGAACATGTGTTTGATGTGGAAAGTCTTCTTGGGGCCTGGGATGAGGGTGAGGGGGGAGGTGTAGGGGCAGGTGTAGACTTCCTGCGGTTGCAGGGAAAAGTGCCGGGTGTGGTGGGGCTGGAGGGGAGTGTGGAGCGGACAAGGGAGTCACGGAGAGAGTGGTCCCTCCGGAAGGCAGATAAGGGTGGGGAGGGAAAAATGTCTTTGGTGGTGGGGTCGGATTGCAGATGGCGGAAGTGTCGGAGGATGATGCGTTGGATCCGGAGGTTGGTGGGGTGGTACGTGAGGATGAGGGGGATTTTTTTTTGGTTTTTATTGCAGGGAGGGGATTTGAGGGATGAGTTGCGGGAAATGCGGGAGACACGGTCGAGGGCGTTCTCGACCACTGAGGGGGGGAAGTTGCGGTCCTTGAAAAACGAGGTCATCTGAGATGTATGGGAGTGGAATGCCTCATCCTGGGAGCAGACACGGCGGAGGCGAAGGATTTGGGAATAGGGGATGGCATTTTTGCAGGAAGGTGGGTGGGAGGAGGTGTATTCTAGGTAGCTGTGGGAGTCGGTGGGCTTGAAATGGATATCGGTTTCTAGGTGGTTGCCAGAGATGGAGACACTAAACAACTGCACCTCCCAGTCTAGAACTGTCTAGGCCCAAAACGTCAACCTTTCCTGCTCCTCTGATGCTGCTTGGCCTGCTGTGCTCATCCAGCTCTCCACCTTGTTATCTCAGATTCTCCAGCATCTGCAGTTCCCACTATCTCTTCAATACTTCCATGCTCCTGTTGCACTTTCTCTTGGCCCTGTCTGGTGCTGGAGCTCCCCCTAATGGCCGGAGGCTATTGGTGCCAAAGGGTTGTGAATCTGTGGAATTCCTTGCCCTGTGAAGTAGTTGAGGCTTCCTCATTGAATATTTTTAAAGCTAAGATAGATAACTTTTTGAACAGTAAAGGAATTAACAGTTATGGTGAGAGGGTGGTTAAGTGGAGCTGAGGCCATGAAAAGATCAGCCATGATCTTATTGAATGGCAGAGCGGGCTCAAAGGGCCAGATGGTCGACTCTTGCTCCTGGTTCTTATGTGCCTCTGTTGGTTTGTCGTGACCTCCCTGGCTCAAGCTGCCGTCATGTGCTCTTTCAATGGACGACAGAAACACAGCTGGTTAGCCGGGCGGGAGTGAGGCCATGTGCAGAGTGGATGGACCCTGCAGAAACTGAAGAGAAGCCACTCACATGCACATTGCCTAGATAGTAACTACTCACTGCTTACAAAAAGCTTTCTTTATGTCGCCACTGTTTCTTTTGCAAATCACCTCAAATTGGTTTCCTCCATTTCTAGTTCTTTCTCTTTTAAAGCAGTGGTTCTCCCTATCATACGTTAGTATACCTCTATCAGATTTCCTCTTATCCTCTTTTCTCCAGTGATGACAGTGCCAACTTTTCCCATCTATCTACAGAACTGAAGTGCCTCATCCTTAATTCTCATTAATCTTTTCTGCACTCTCTGTAATGTCTTCACAATCATACAATCATAATGTAGGTTTCTGGAGTGAATATCAGTCTATAGCGGCATTTATCTGTAACAGCAAAATATACTGACCTAAAGAACTGTCACAATGCCAACTTTTTAAAGTAGTGGAAGCAGAGTTAACATTTCAAGTACAGTGACCTTTCTTCAGAACTGGAGGTCTGAAGAACAGTTACTGGACTCGAAATGTTAACTTTGCTTTCGGTCCACAGATGCTGCAAGACCTGCTGAGTTTCTCCAGCAATTTCTGTTTTTTGTTTCAGATCTCCAGGACCAGCCATTCTTTGTTTTATGTAAAAGTAGTGTTGAATCTCTGGTCTGATTTGCTATGATTGATTTTTTTTATCTGACAGGCACATGCTACAGTCTGGCACACTTATGACAGGCAGTTTCGCAAGTTGCAGAAAGGCTCTGTGTCCATAGTTTTGGGCTCCCATTGGCTCGAACCAAAGAATAACAGCTTCAACTATAAGAGTTTCCAGACATCCATGGACTTTGTGCTAGGGTGGTTTGCAAAACCAATCTTTGTGGATGGTGACTACCCTGACAGCTTGAAAATGCAAGTCAAACCTTTGCCTACATTCACTGAAAAAGAAAAGAGTTTCGTTAATGGAACCGCAGATTTCTTTGCATTTTCTTTTGGTCCAAATATCTTTCGATCGCTACCAGACAGTCTCAAACTTAAAGACTGTGAGTCTCTCCATCTTGGCCGGGTCCTGAAGTGGATAAAGTTGGAATACAACAACCCCAAGATCTTAATTGCCGAGAATGGATGGTTTTCTAATAGCTATGTTAAAACAGAAGACACAATTATTATTTATCTTATGAAAAAATTCATAAATGAGTTATTAAGAGGTGAGTATATTTTGCTGTGTTAACATCTTTACTCTGTATATTCATTATCAACAGACTACCTTGTTATCTTTACCTCTATTTTAATTAATGATCAAAGTAAAATTATAACTGTTAATACTGTAAATGAATGTTACTTTCTTGTTATGGAAACAAGATTGAGTTATTACTCGAACTTTTACACACAAGTCTTGACAGAATGTTCCTAGTTTACATTTTGAGCAAAATTGGGAACAGAAGATGAAATGAGTTTTGCAGTGAACAAGTGTGTTGTCCTTTGACTTCTGGGCTTGAAACTGTCCCAGAGTTTTCCTTTTATTCTTTAATGGGATGTTGGCATCTCAAGCAAAGCCAGAATCTATTGCCCATTCCTAATCGCTCCGGAGAAGATGGTGGTATACTGCCTTAATGAACCACTACAATGCTTGGTGTGTAGGGACTGCCACAATGGTCTTGGGAAGCAAGTAGCAGCATGTTCATCCAAGTAATGATGATATAGTTCCAAGACAGGATGGTGTGTGGCTTGGCAGAGAACTTGCAAGTTTTGGCGTTCCCATGTATCTGCTGGCCTCGTCTGTCCAGGTGGTGGAGTTTCAGGTTTGTACGGGGCTGTCAAAGTAGCCTTGGTTAGTTGGTACAGTGCATTTTATATACTTTATACACTGCTAGCACTGTGCCTTGGTGGTGGAGAGTGATGAATGGGTTATTGATCAAGTTGTCTGCTATGTATTGGATCATATTGGACATCTTAAGTGTTGTTGGAGCTGCACTCATCCAGGCATGGGGAAAGTATTCCATCACTGATTTGGGCCTTGTAGATGGTTGACTGGTTTTGGGGAGTCAGGAGGTGAAAGACTTACTGCAGAATTCCTAGCCTTTAACTTGCACTTGTAGCTACAATACTTGTAAGACTGGTCCAATTCATTTTTGGGTCAATGGCAGTCCCCAGGATGTTGACAGTGGATAACTCAGTGATGGTAATGCTGTTGAATATCAAGAGGTGATAGAGATGGTCATTGCCCAGCACTTGTGTGGCACAAATGTTACATGCCACTTGTCAGCCCAAGCCTGGATATTGTCCTTGGTCTTCCTGTAGAAAGACACAAATCTTCCAGTATCTGAGAAGTCATGAATGGTGCTAAACATTGTGTAATCATTGGTAAACATACCCACTTCTGACCTTATGATGGAGGGAAGGTCGTTGAGGAAGCAACTGAAGATGGTTGGGCCTAGGACTAAGGAATCCTTGGGAGATGTTCTGGGAGTGAGGTGATTAACTTCCAACAGCCACAGCCATCTTCCTTTGTGCTAGGTATGACTCCAACCATCAGAGAGTTTTCCCCTTGACTTTCATTGATCCCAGTTTTGCTAGGGCTCCTTTATGCTACCCTTGGTCAAATGCTGCTTTGATGTGAAGGGCAGTCATTTTCACCACACCTCTTGAGTTCAGCTCCTTTGTCATGCTTGGATCAAGGCTGTAATGAAGTCAGGAGCTGAGTCAACCTAGTCAACCCCACATCCTTAGCCTCTGATTCCTGGTTCTAGACTCCATTTTATCATCAGTCCCCAACACTCTCTATCACCCACTTCCCACTTTCACTATAATCCATTCCCCAATCTTACTATTGCTCACTTAGTATTATCCACTCCCCCTTCTCACAATCTTTACTTATTCTCACCTTCATCCACCTCTCACTATCACTCATTTACTGTAATCTAATCCCCACTCTCGCTATCACCCACTCAGTATCAACTGTTCGACACTCAGTTATAACTCACTATCACCCACTCCTGACTCTGCTGTTCATTTCCCACTCTCACTATTGTTCACTATTGCCAATCCCGCACCTTCACTATCATTCATATTTCTAATTCTCACTATCGCCCACTCTTTTACTAGTTCACATTTTTGTTATCTTCCAGTCTGCGATTTCTCTATCATCATTAAATGGTAAATTTTGATATGAGGTGTTCCAATCAAAGCAGAAAAATGGTGGAAGGCAGAAACTTGCCTGACCAAAAGAAATTTGGAGCATCAGTGTCTCTAGATTATTTCTTTACACCTCCTAAAATAAACAAAGTTAAAAATTCCTTAGTTGAAAAAATAGAATAAAAGTTGTAAATCTCTTGATATCTGTTCCCTGAGCCTCTTCAGTGGCTTAACCGATTACAACTGTAAGGAGAAAAGTTATTCAGTATAAAAATATTTCCGAAGACAGATGGGGTGCTAGAGTTGGTTTCATTGCCCCTGGATTAGGGGGTAAAGATGTGCCAGTGTCCCAGTCCTACAAATTAAGTGGCTGCTGCAAGTGCATTTATTTAAATTGTAAGTGAGGACGGGATTGTTCTCAGCTGTGAGAAAATCAGAAATTGCTGGTCCTGTTCTGAAGGGTCACTGGACCTGAGACATTAACTCTGCTTTCCCTCCACAGATGCTGCCAGACCTGCTAAGTTTCTCCAGCGATTTCTGACATTGTTTCTGTTGTTCAGCATATGTAGTTCTTTGATTTCATGCTTAATTATATTGCATCCCAAAGTTGAACATCTTACAGCACTCACTGTCACACAGGAATAAACAGTACTTGGACAAGAATGAGAAATTGCCTGGCACACGCAGGAACTAGACTCTAGAAAAAAAAATGTCAATGCTTTCAAGCATCAAGGGGAGAAACAAGTACAAAGTGAATTTTTGTGGAATGTAAACTGGATAATGTGAAATAAAAAAACAATGTGACAAAGAAAGCTTTTTGTAAAGTACATCAATAGTCCCTAATACCTTTTGATATTAACTTGATTTGTTTTCTTCTGGTCAGCTATTCACTTTGATGGAGTCAATGTGTTTGGATATACTGCTTGGTCCCTACTGGACGGCTTTGAATGGCAGTTTAACTATAATATTAGAAGAGGATTGTTTTATGTGGATTTCAACAGTAAGAACAAGTCCAGGATTGCAAAATCCTCTGCATACTTCTATAAACAGATTATAGAACAAAATGGCTTTCCAGTTACTGAGATAAGCCAAAGAGTGAATGGACAATTTCCATGTAACTTCTCCTGGGGAATTGCAGAAACAGACCTGCAGGTAAAAAAAAAACTCTTTTGTCTGAATTACAGAGGTCATTTTCAATTTCAAATTGTGAACATGGATTCTTTCTCATTGAAATTTTGATATCAGAAAATTACAAGATTGTTTGTCACATCCAAAACTGTAAGCCTCCTGTTTACTTTCTTTTTTTTCCAGGTAAACAATGTGGTTTTGTCTCCTGAATTTGTTGACAACAACCTTTACCTTTGGAACCGTAGTGGAGATCAGAAACTATACAAAGTCAGTGGAGTAACTATGTGGCCTCATCCATTTAAGTGCACTGATTTCAGGAACTTCAAGCAACATGTGGCATTAGTGAGGAAGATGAATGTATCTCACTACAGCTTTGCTTTCAAGTGGGCCAAGATTCTACCCAATGGTGATCTGTCCAGTGTAAATAGAAGTATTCTAACTTATTACCGTTGTATTATCACAGAACTTTTAAAACTGAACATTGCCAGCACTGTCACTTTGTATCACCCAGTAGCTGGTGATATTGACTTACCTGCACCGCTGCTGAATAAGGGAGGATGGCTCAACAGAGAGACTTCGGTTGCTTTCAATGATTATGCAAAACTATGCTTTCAAGAATTTGGCAACTTGGTCAGATTGTGGCTCACTATGAATGAACCAAATATAAATGTTCAGAGAAGCCCTGACACCTACAGGGCAGCACATAACATGATCATTGCTCATGCTCTAGCCTGGCACACCTACAACAGAGACTATAGAAATAAGCACCATGGACTTGTGTCTCTGACATTGCGTGCTGACTGGGCAGAACGAGCAAACCCCTTCCTCAAATCACACCACAGAGCTGCTGAGAGGCTCCTGCAATTCCAAATAGCCTGGTTTGCAGATGCCATTTTCAAGACAGGAGATTATCCACATAAAATGAGGGAATATATCCTCCTTAAAAATAAAAAACGTCTCTCCAGTTCCTTCTTACCATATTTCACTGAGGAAGAGAAACAGATGATTAAAGGAACTGCTGACTTCTTTGCTATCAGTCATTTTACCACAAGGTTAATCTTACACCAGTCCAAAAATGGAACCAAGTATGAAATGGACCATGATGCGAGATTGTTGAGAGATGTAACACTGCTGACATTTCCATCCCCCTCGCATTTCTTCTTTCCTTTTCTCCCCCACCGCCAAACTCATTCTGAGATGGCAGTTGCACCATGGGGGATACGTAAAATCCTACAATGGATTAAATCGCACTATGGAAATATGGACATTTATATCATGGCCAATGGAGTTTGGGACAGCTCCAGCATCAGTGATCCATTTCGAATATATTATTATAAAAATTATATCAATGAGGTTTTAAAAGGTGAGTCCTAGTATTTATACATGTTTTCCAATCAACCTGTTCAGAAAAATTAGTACACATATCTGGAGCAGATTAGATTTGACATAGTCCCCCTAAGCCAGAGGTAAGGACATTACCAATGCACCACAAAGGCCCTGCCTACTATTTATATACTTAACGAAGAAACATTATTAAAAGTTGTCACCCATGGTTTATGTCTCTTAGGCAGCTGAGATGATAACTCAGCTGACAAAGAGTTTCCTATTGAAGCCAAATGCCAAAAAAAATCAAATAAAACAGGTATTCAGAACTTCCCTGAGGCTTAGATCTTGAGTGGTCCAAGAGTTCACAGCCACTCTAAAGTCAACTGGTTTCAGCTCTGATTGGCTTCAGCTAATTGTGGTAAAGGTCAGCCAGAGTTCCTGTTCATGTTTGCTGTCTAGGACTCCTGCTGAGAAATATGAATGGTTCGATACTGACCTCAGTTACAATTATAGATAATACATGATGAGTCCAGCTTTGGTGAAGAATAGAACATTTTGTTTTTATTCACTGGGCATGGGATGTGAGTGTCACTGGCTGGCCAGCATTTATTGCCCGTTTCTGGTTGTCCTTGAGAAGATAGTGGTGAGCTGTCTTCTTAGAGCCACTACAGTCCATGTGTTGCAGGTATACCCACAATGCCATTAGGGACGAAATTCCAGGATTTTGACCCAGTGACAGTGAAGGATGGGGATATATTTCCAAGTCAGGATGGTGAGTGGCTTGGAGGGGAACTTGCAGCTGATGGTATTTCCATATATCTGCTGCCCTTGTCATTCTAGATGGTAGTGTTGTGAACTTGGATGGTGTGGTCTAAGGAGCTTTGGTAAATTGCTGCAGTGAATCTTGTAGATAGTACACACAGCTGCTACTGAGCATTGATGGTGGAGGAAGTGGATGCTTGTGGGAGTGGTGTCAATCTAGCAGCTGCCTTGTCCTGAATGGTGTCAAGCTCTTCTGGAGCTGCACCCATCCAGCAAGCATGTTCACATACGAAAATGCTGACAGCATGAGATGGGAGAAGGGAAGAAAGGGAAAAACACTTGAAAAGTAAATAAGTAAAAGCATTCAGACAGAGATAGAAAGTTTATGTTCAATGTTTCAAGATACTGCTCTATGTTTGGTTTCACTGCAGCTGAGAAGGTGCAAAATTAGCTTGTACAACATGAGTTTAAAACCTTTACATTTTGATCTTCTCTTCAAATTAATTTTCAATAGAACAACTGTTGCCTGATTGCAAAGTAAATGTATGTTAGTAATAGATGGTGTAGCATTGAACTACACAGAACAGGCAGATCACACAGTCCATCCTTGATCAATGCTGAGGCTATGAACAGAGAAAGGAAAACTAAGTTGGAGAATTTCTGTTTCTAATTCTATTAATTCTTAAGGAAGAAACCATGTTTAAAGAATGAGTGAAGCGAGGAGTGGGCTCAGAAATAAAGATAAATAATGGGCTGCCACAAAGAAGGCTCTGACAGGTCTGGCAATTTTAAAACTAGATACATCTCCATTGCTGGATGAAATGTATCCCTGGCTATTGTGTGAGGCGTGGGAGGAAATAGCAGGGGTGCTGACTATAATTTTCCATTCTTCCCTGACCGTAGGAGAGGTGCTGGAGGACTGGAGGACAGCCAACGTGGTACTGTTATTCAAGAAGGGAGACGGGGATATGTCAGGAAACTACAGGCCAGTCAGTTTGACCTCAGTAGTGGAGATACTATTGGAAGAATTCTGAGGGACAGAATAAATCTGTACTTGGAGAGACAGGGATTAATCAAGAATAGTCAATATGATTTTGTTAAGGGAACATCATTTCTGACCAAATTCGATGAATTTTTTGAAGATGTAACCAGATGCTTAGATAAGGGCAATGGATTTGACACAGTCTATTTGGGCTTCAGCAAGGCTTTTGATAAGGTCCCGCATGGGAGAGTGACAGCAAAGGTAACAGCAAGGAACTTCGTCAAATTGGATCCACAATTGGCTGAGTGAAAGGAAGCAAAGGATGGTCAAGGCATGTCATTGTGATTGGAAGCCTGCGTCCAGTGGAGTTCTGCAGGATTCAATGTTCAGGCCCTTGCTGTTTGTGGTATATTATTCACTCTAAATCATTTAGGTTTGAGTGGAGGAGGGTTGATCAGTACAACCCCAGATGGTAGGACAGCTGGTGGAATGGTTAATAATGAAGAGAACAGAATAGTCTTAGATTACAGGGGGAAATAATTGAGCTGGTCAGATGAGTTGATCAATGGCAAATAAAACTCAATCCTGATGAATGTGAGATGATGCATTTGGACAGGACAAACAAGGCAAGGAAATACATGATGAACAGTAGGACTCTGAGAAGCAGGGAAGATCAGCAGGATCTTGGTGTGCATGTCCACCCATCCCTTAAGGAAGGGGGACAGATGGATAAATGTGGTTAAGAAGGCATTGGAATACTTACTTTTATCAGCCGAGGCATAAAGTTTAAGAACAGGGAGATGATGCTGGAACTGCATAAAAAGTTGGTTAGGCCATGGTTAAAGAATGGAGTGTAGTTCTGGAATCCACTTTATAGGAGAGAGTGCAGATGTTACCAACTGTTACTAAGGGAGACAATGGGTCTAGCAGTATTATTGCTAGACTGTGAATCCAGAAACTCAGCTAATATTCTGGGGACCAAGGTTCATATCTCACCATGGCTAATGGTGAAATTTGAATTCACCTTTTTAAAAAATCTTGAATTAAGAATCAACTGAAGACCATGAAACCATTGCCGATTGTTGGAAGAACACATTTGGCTCACTAATGTCCTTCAAGGAAGGAAACCTGCCATCTTCACCTGGTCTGGCCTACATATGACTCCAGACCCATAGCAATGTAGTTGACTCTAAGCCACTCATAAGAACATAAGAAATAGGAACAGGAGTAGGCCATCTGGCCTATCAAGCCTGCTCTGTCATTAAATAACATCGAGCTGATCTTTTCATGGACTCAGCCCCACTTAACCGCCCATTCTCCATATCCCTTAATTTCTATACTATTCAAAGATCTATCTATCTTTACCTTAAAAACATTCAATGAGGCAGCCTCAACTGCTTCACTGGGCAGGGAATTCCACAGATACATAACCCTTTGGGTGAAGAAGTTCCTTCTCACCTCAGTCCTAAATCTGCTTCCCCTTATTTTGAGTTACACCTGCCAGTGGAAATAAACTCCCTGTTTCTATCTTATCTTTCCCTTCATAATTTTTTAGGTTTTGATAAGATCCCCCATCATTCTTCTAAATTCCAATTGTTGTCCCAACACTGACCCTGAGGCACACCACTAGCCCACCAGAAAAACACTCATTTAACACCACTCTTTGCTTTCTGTTAGTTAACCAATATTCTATCCATGCTAATGTGTTACCTGTAACACCATGCACCTTTATCTTATACAGCAGTCTTTTGTGTGGCACCTTGTTGACTGCCTTCTGGAAATCCAGATACACCACATCCAATGGTTTCCTGTTGTCCATCATGCTTTTAATGCCCTCAAAGAATTCCAGTAAATTAGTTAAACATGACCTGCCTTTCATGAACCCAGTCTGCGTATGCCTGATGAGACAATTTCTATCCAGATATCTTCCTATTTCTTCCTCGATTATAGATTCAAGCATTCTCCCCACAACAGAAGTTAAGCTAACAGGCCTTTAGTATTCCGCCTTTTGTTTACCTCCTTTTTTAAATGGTGGCATCACAATTGCTGTTTGCCAGTCTGCTGGAACTGTCCCAGAGTCCTGTGAACTTTAGTAAATTACCACGCGTGTATTTGCTATTTCCCCTGCCATCTCATTTAATACTCTGGGATGCATTCCATTAGGCCAGGAGACTTGTCTACCTCCAGCTCTATTAGATTGCCCAACACTACCTCTTTAGTGATAATGGTCGTTTCTAGGTCCTCACCTGCCAAGGCCTCCTTATCATCAATTATTGGCATGTCATTTATCTCTTCCACTGTGAAGACTAACACAAAATACCTGTTAAATGCCTCGGTCATTTCCTTATTTCCCATTCTTAAATCCTCCTTCTCATTTTCTTAAGGACCAATGTTCACCTTAGCCACACTTTCTCATATTATGTGTTTATAGAAACTTTTGCTATCTGCTTTTATATTCTGAGCTAGTTTACTGTCATAATCTATCTTACCTTTCTTTATAGCTTTTCTCATGGCTTTCAGTTGACCTTAAAAAATTTCCCAAACCTCTAGTTTCCCACTAACTTTTACCACTTTGTATGCATTAGCTTTCAATTTGACACTCTTCCTATTTCCCTAGTTATCCATGGTTGATTATTCCTTTTCTTACAGTCCTTCCTACAGTCCACTCAGTTCCAGGGTGGCTAGAGATGGGCAGTAAATGCTGGCCAGCCAGCAATGCCCATGTCTCATGAGTGAATGAAAAAAAATGTTATGTGGGCTGGAGAGATGTATGAAGAGAGATTTGATAAACAAGGGTTGTCTTCCTTGAAGCAGAGGAGACTGAGAAGAGACATGATTGAGATATATAAAATTATGAGGGGCATAGACAGGATAGACAGGAAGAAACTTTCCCCCTTGATGGACAGACCAATGACCAGGTGACATAGATTTAGGTGAAGGAGATTGAGAAGGGATGTGAGGATTTTTTTTTCATCAGGAGGGCAGTGGAAATATGAAACTCACTGCCTATAAAGTTATTAGAGGCAGAAACACGAATAATATTTAAGAAGTATTTAGATGTACACTTGCGACGCCAAGATACACAAGGCTACGGGCCAAGTGATAGAAAATGTGATTAGAATAGGGTGGTTATTTTTGTCCAGCACAGACTCGATGGGTTGCAGGGCCTTTTTCTTTGCCGCAGATCTCTATGACTCTAAGAATGAGCACTTAGGCTGCAAGTATTTGTGGAAGTGTCACTGTGAAGTCCAATTCAGACTAATTCTGATGTTTTCACAATTGGTCTGCCTGGAACTAACAAACTGCATACTGACCAGGAGTCAAACTTGGGATTTCTTGGTATAATTAACTGCTGTGCAAGAACAGCAGAAATGTAATTTTAAACAAACTTTATTGATATCCTCCTGTTATAATGATTTCCAAGACTTGGGGCTGACCTCTCGCAGGAGTGGGAATGATAGGAGCAGTTCTGTCTAATGGTGGAAGCAGGAAGAAAAAGCAGAAGGCGACTTAATACAGTGCTACTTTTGCAAACTTTGCAAAGCCTGGTACAGACTCATATTAATAGACGTAGCCTTCTATTAATTCATGAATGTTATCAGGGATTAAAGCATGGGTTGGAGAGAAAAATATTGAGAAACGTTTTGGTATGCAAGAATTAATTTATTTTTTGAGAAACAAATTCTTTTCTTTTGTCCACAGCATACCTACTAGACTATGTCAATGTCAGAGGATACTATGCCTTGAAATTAAAAGATACAAATCGAAACAACCAATACCGAATCTTCCTCAATGTCTCTGAACCAAAGACTTCAATTGAGTTTTACAACAAACTGATCAGGGCTAATGGATTTCCTTTGGGAATGTCAAGCAAACAATGTCCTATGGATGATATACCGAGGCACTGTCCTATGTGTGTACTCATAAAGGAAAAGAAAGTATTTATATTCTTTGGATTCTGTCTTCTGATCACCACTGCACTGCTTGCTACAATCATTTTCATACGCAATAAAAGACAACGAAAACCATGCTGATTCAAATATTTTAACACATAGGTGTGCTTGGTTTTTACAATTTTACATTAGACTTTATTGTATCTATAGTTTTTTTAAAACTTGTGCGTTATGGCTGATATATTTCTTCATGTGAAGTGACAATTTAATATATTAATAAAATTTGAATGTAGTATTTACATCACTGTTGTTTTTCACATTTTATTTTTTGAAAACTTCCTTAATTTTAAAAATCTCATTTTCCCTCCCTTCCAAAAAGACTTTAAGTTGGAAGCTATTCCATGGCTACCATCTGCCCTCTGACTCACAGACCCTTTTGGCACCGTCTCTTAGATTTCGAGTTCACTACTCACAGCCCAGATGGGACTATTGCCGCTTTAACAGTTTCATAATTTGTGGACTCTTCTGCTGTCAAACTGATATAAGCAGACATTGCTGTGCTTGTCAAAACACTCTGTGCCATTAAGTTCCAAACACGTTTTGGTTATTCCATCTGTCTGAACAACTTCGCAAAGTAAGTGAAATATCTTTTATAGAGTCATACAGCATGGAAACAGACCCTTCTGCCCAATTCATCCATTTGACCAGGTTTCCTAAACTGAACTCGTCCTATTTGCCTGCATTTGACCCATATCCCTCTAAACCTTTCCTAGTTATACACCTGCCCAAATGCCATTTAAATGTTGTAATTGTACTCGCCTCTACCACTTCCTCTGGCAGCTCATTCCATATATGCACCATCCTCTGTGTGAAGAAGTTGCCCCTCAGTTGCCCCTTAAATTTTTCCCCTCTCCCCTTAAACCTATGCCCTCTAGTTTTGGATTTCTTTACCACTGGGCAAAAACCTTGGTTATTCACCTTATTTATGCACCCATGATTTATAAACATCTATAACATCATCCGTCAGCCTCCTACACTCCCAGCATAAAACTGGAAAGGAACTCACAGGCTATCCAGCCTCTTCTTATAACTCAAACTCTCCAGTCTCAGTAACAATCTTGTAAATCTTTCTTGCACCCTTTCCAGTTAAATAACATCCTCCGTATAGCAGGGCAATCAGAATTGTATGCAGTACTCCAAAAATGGCTTCACCAATGTCTTGTACAGTCGTAACACGACATCGCGACACCATTTTCAAGAAACTATGTACCTGCATCCCAAGGTCTTTCTGTTCAACGAAACTCCCCAGGAGCCTACCAATAACTGTCTAAGTCCTGCCCTGATTTGCCTTACCAAAATGCAACAGCTCACATTTATCTAAATTGAACTCCATCTGCCATTCCTCAGCCCACTGGTCCAGTTGATCAAGATCCCATTGTACTCTTACATGATTTTTTTCACTATCCACCAATTTTGGTGTCATCCACAAACTTACTAACCATACATCCTATATTTTCATCCAAATCATTTATATAAACCATGAACAACAGTGGACCTACACCGATCCTTGCAGCGCATTACCAATCACAGGCTTCCAGTCCGAATAACTACCCTCTACCACCACCTCCTGTCTCCTAACCTCAAGCCAATTTTGTATTTAATTGGCTAGATCTCCCTGGATTCCATGTGATCTAACCTTACTAAGCAGACTATCATGTAGAACCTAGCTAAAGTCCATATAGATGACTACCGCTCCACCTTCATCTATCTTCTTGGCCACTCCTCAAAAAACTCAATTAAGTTTGTGAGACGCAATTTCCCACACACAATGTCAAGCTGACTGTCCCTAATTAGTAGAGGGCTTGACGTTTCGGGCCTAAACCCTTCATCAGAAATGGGGGAGGGGAAGAGGGTTCTGAAATAAATAGGGAGAGAGGGGGAGGCAGATAGAGGATGGATAGAGGAGAGGATAGGTGGAGAGGAGGCAGACAAGTCGAAGAGGCGGGGATGGAGCCAGTAAAGGTGAGTGTAGGTAGGGGGGTGGGGAGGAGATAGGTCAGTCCAGGGAGGACGGACAGGTCAAGGGGGCGGGATGATGTTCGTAGATAGGAGATGGGGGTGTGGCTTGAGGTGAGAGGAAAAACAGGTTAGGGAGGTGGAGATGAGCTGGGCTGGTTTTGGGATGCGGTTGGGGGAGGGGAGATTTTGAAGCTTGTGAAATCCACATTGATGCCATTGGGCTGCAGGGTTCCCAGGCTGAATATGATTTGCCGTTCCTGCAGCCTTCGGGTGGCATCACTGTGGCATTGCAGGAGGCCCAGGATGGACATGTCATCTGAGGAATGGGAGGGGGAGTTGAAATGGTTCGCGACTGGGAGGTGCAGTTGTTTGTTGCGAACTGAGCGCAGGTGTTCTGCAAAGCGGTCCCCAAGCCTCCGCTTGGTTTCCCCGATGTAGAGGAAGCCACAACGGGTACAGCGGATGCAGTATACCACATGGGCAGATGTGCAGGTGAACCCTATCCCGCCCCCTTGACCTGTCCGTCCTCCCTGGACTGACCTATCTCCTCCCTACCCCCCCACCTACACTCACCTTTACTGGCTCCATCCCCGCCTCTTCGACTTGCCTGCCTCCTCTCCACCTATCCTCTCCTCTATCCATCCTCTATCCACCTCCCCCTCTCTCCCTATTTATTTCAGAACCCTCTTCCCCTCCCCATTTCTGATGAAGGGTTTAGGCCCGAAACGTCAAGTTTTCCTGCTCCTATGATGCTGCTTGACCTGCTGTGTTCATCCAGCCCCATGCTTGTTATCTCGGATTCTCCAGCATCTGCAGTACCTTTTATCTCTGTCCCTAATTAGTACTTGTCTTTCCAATTGTACATAGATCGTGTCTCTCAGAGTCCACTCCAACAACCACTGATGTCAAGCTCATCAGTCTATAGTTCCCTACCTTCTCTTTGCATCTTTTCTGAAATAATGGCTCCATTTTTCCAGCACCTCACCTGTAGTTGTTGATAATACAAGCATGTCTGCTGGAGCCCTGCAACTTCTTCTCTAGACTCTCACGATTTCCTGGGATACACCTGATCAGGTCCTGGATATTTATCTACTTTGATGCGTTTCACGACATCCAGCACCTCCTCTTGTGTAACAGAGTCATAGAGACGTAAAGCACAGAAACAGACCCTTCAGTCCACCTTGTCCATGCTGACCAGATATCTTAAAATTAATTTAGTCACATTTGCCAGCATTTGGCCCATATCCCTCTAAATCCTTCCTATTCACTTACCCATCCAGATGCCTTTTAAATGTTATCATATCAGCCTCCACCAAATCCTCTGGCAGTTCATTTCCATACTCACACCATCCTCTGCATGAAAAAGTTGCCTCTTGGGTCCCTTTTAAATCTTTCCCCTCTCACCCTAAACCTATGCCCTCTATTTTTGGACTTCCCTACCCTGGCAAAAAGACGTTGGCTATTCAGGTGATGGTTTAGTGGTATTATCGCTAGACTATTAATCCAGAAACTCAGCTAATGTTCTGAGGAGCCGGGTTCAAATCCCACCATGGCAGGTAGAATTTGAATTTTTAAAAAAAGTCTGGAATTAAGACTCTATTGATCACCATGAAATCATTGCCGATCGTTGGAAAAACCCATCTGGTTCACTAATGTCCTTCAGAGGAGGAAATCTGCCATCCTCACCTGTCTGGCCTACATGTGACTCCAGATCCAGAGCAATGTGGTTGACTCTCAACTGCCCTATGAAATGGCCTAGCAAGCCACTCAGTTGTACCAACTGCTGCAAAGTCTCAAAGAAATGCAACTGGACGGATCACCTGGCATCGACCTAGGCAACGGAAAAGACAACGGCAGAAACAGCCCTGCCGATCCTGCAACGGCCTCTTCACTAACATCTGGGGGTCAGTGCCAAAACTGGGAGAGCTGTCTCACAGACTAGTTAAGCAACAGCCTGACATAGTCGTACTCACAGAATGATACTTAAGAGACAATGTCCCAGACACCACCATTATCATCCCTGGATATGTCCTGTCCCACCGGCAGCAGAGGTGATGGCACAGTAGTATACAGTTGGGAGAGTGTTGCTCTAGGAGTCCTCAAAATTGACTCTGGACTCCATGAAGTCTCATGGCTTCAGATTAAACATGGGCAAGGAAACCACATACCGTCCTCCCTCAGCTGATGAATCACTACTCCTCAATATTGTACAACACTTAGATGAAGTACTGAGGATGGCAAGGGCACAAAATGTACTCTGGGTGGGGGATTTCAATGTCCACCACTAAGAGTGGCTCAGCAGCAGTACTACGGATTGATCTGGTCAAGTCCTAAAGCACATTGCTGCTGGACTGGATCTGAGGCAGGTGGTGAGAGAGCCAACAAGAGGAAAAAAACATACTTGACCTTATCCTTACTAATCTGCCAGCTGCAGTTGCATCTGTCCATGACAGTATTGGTAAGAGTGACTATTGCACAGTCTTTGTGGAGACGAAGACCTGCCTTCACATTGAGAGCAACCTGCATCATGTTGTAAAGCACTATCACTGTGCTAAATAGGACAAACTTCACACAGATCTAGGACCTCAAGGCTGGGAATCCATGAGGTGCTGTAAGCCATCAACAGCAGCAGAACTGTACTCCGGCACAATCTGTAACTTCATGGCCTGGCATATCCCCCACTCAGCCATTACCATCAAGTCAGGGAATCAACCCTGGTTCAATAGAGAGTGTAGGCGGGCATGCCAGGAGCAGCACCAGGCACACCTGAAGATTAGGTATCAACCTGGTGAAGCCATCAAACAGGAATACTTGCACGCCAAACAGCGAAAGCAGCAAGTGATAGACAGAGTTAAGCAATCTCACAAGCAACGGATCAGATCTAAGCTCTGCAGTGCTGTCACATCCAGTTGTGAATAGTGGTGGACAATTAAACAACTCACTAGAGGAGGAGGCTCCACAAATATCGCCATCCTCAGTGATGGAAGAGCCCAACACATCAGTGCAAATGATAAGGCTGAAGCATTCGCAGCAATCTTCAGTCAGAAGTGCCGAGTGGATGATCCATCTCGGCCTCCTCCACTGGTCCCCAGCATTACAGGTACCAGTCTTCAGCCAATTTGATTCACTCCATGTGATATCAAGGGGCGGCACGGTGGCTCAGTGGCTCAGTGGTCAGCACTGCAGCCTCACAGCACCAGGGACCCGGGTTCGATTCCAGCTTCAAGTGACTGTCTGTGTGGAGTTTGCACATTCTCCCCGTGTCTGCGTGGGTTTCCTCCGGGTGCTCCGGTTTCCTCCCACAGTCCAAGGATGTGCAGGCTAGGTGGATTGGCCATGCTAAATTGCCCATAGTGTTCAGGGGTGTGTGGGTTATAGGGGGATGGGGATGGGTCTGGGTGGGATGCTCCAAGGGTCGGTGTGGACTTGTTGGGTCGAAGGGCCTGTTTCCACACTGTACGGATTCTTTAAAAAAAAAATGGTTGGAGACACAGCATACTGCAAAGGCTACGGACCCTTACGACATTCTGGCAATAGTACTGAAGACTTGTGTTCCAGAACTTGCTGCTCCCCTAGCCAAGCTGTTCCAGTGCAGTTACAACACTGGTATCTACCCAACATTGTGGAAAATTGCCCAAGTATGTCCTGTACACAAATAGCAGGACAAATCCAACATGGCCAATTACCACCACATCAGTCTACTCTTGATCATCAGTAAAGTGATGGAAGGTGTCATCAACAGTGCTATCAAGCAGCACCTGCTCAGTGAAGCCCAGTTTGGGTTCCGCCAGGGCCACTCAGCTCCTGATCTCATTACTGCCTTGATTCAAACATGGACGAAAGAGGGGAGGTGAGAGTGACAGCCCTTGATATCAAGGCTGCATTCAACCAGGTATGGTATCAAGGAGCCCTAGGAAAACTGGAATCAATGAGTACCAGGGTGCAAACTCTCTGGTGGTCGGAGTCATACCTGACACATAGGAAGATGGTCGTGGTTGTTGGTGGTCAATCATCTCAGCTGCAGGAGCTCCTCAGGGTAGTGACCTAGGCCCAACCATCTTCAACGGCCTTCCTTCCATCATAAGGTTAGAACTGGGATGTTCGCTGATGATTGCACAATGTTCAGCACCATTCATGACTCCTCAGATACTGGAGCAGTCCATGTTCATATGTAACAAGATCTGGCCAATATTCAGGCTTGGGCTGACAAGTGGCAAGTGACATTCACGCCATACAAATGCCAGGTTATGGCCATCACCAATAAGAGACAATCTAACCACCGTCCCTTGACATTCAATGGTGCTACCATCACTGAATCCCCCACTATTAACATTCTGGGGGTTACCATTCACCAAAAACTCAAGTGGACTCATCACATTAACACAGCATCTACAAGAGCAGGCCAGACGCTAGGAATACTCTGGCGAGTAACTCACTTCCTGACTCCGCAAAGCCTGTCTGTCATCTACAAGGCACAAGTCAGGAGAATGATGGAACACTCCCCACTTGCCTGGATGACTGCAGCCCCAACAACACTCAAGTAACTTGACACCATCCAGGACAAAGCAGCCCTCTTGAATGGCACTACAGCCACAAGCATTCACTCACTCCACCACCGACGCTTTGTAGCAGCAGTATGTACGATCTACAAGATGTACTGCAGAAATTCACCAAAGATCCTCAGGCAACACCTTCCAAACTCACGACTACTTCCATCTAGAAGGACATTGGTATCAGACATATGGGAACGCCACCACCTCCAATTTCCCCTCCGAGTCACTCACCATCCTGACTTGGAAATATATCGCCGTTCCTTCATGATTTTATAAACCTCTATGAAGTCACTCCTCAGCCTCTGACACTCCAGGGTAGATAGGCCCAGCCTATTCAGCCTCTCCCTATAGCTCAAACCCTCCAACCCTGGCAACATCCTTGTAAATCTTTTCTGAACCATTTCAAGTTTAACAACATCTTTCCTGAAACAGGGAGACCAGAACTGAACACAGTATTCCAAAAGTGGCCTAACCAATGTCCTGTACCACCACAACATGATCTCCCAACTCCTATACTCTGTGCACTGACCATTAAAGGGAAGCGTGCCAAATGTCTTCTTCACCAGCCTGTCTACCTGTTCCACTTTCAGCAAACTATGAACGTGCACCCCAAGGTCTCTTTGTTCGGCAACACTCCCATGGACCTTACCATTAGGTGTATCAGTCCTGCCCTGATTTGCCTTTCCAAACTGCAGCACTTCACATTCATCTGAATTAAACTCCACCTGCCACTCCTCGGCCCATTTGCCTATCTGATCAAGGTCCCACTGTACTGGGGCACCCATCTTCACTGTTCACTACACCATCAATTTTGGTGTCATTTGCAAACTTACTCAACATACCTCCCATATTTCACATCCAAATCATTTACACAAATAACAAAAAGCAGTCGGTGCCTTTGTGGACTCTTTTCAAGATATCACTATTTCATAGAATCCCTACAGTGTGGAAACAGGCCCTTTGGCCCAACAAGTCCACACTGACTCTCAGAGCATCCCACCCAGACCCATCCCCCCTTAACCCACCTAATCTACACATCCCTGAACACTACGGGTAATTTAGCATGGCCAATCCATCTAGCCCGCACATCTTTGGATTGGGGGAGGAAACCGGAGCACCCGGAGGAAACCCACGCAGACACGGGGAGAATGTGCAAACTCCACACAGACAGCTGCCCGAGGATGGAATCAAATCCGGGTCCCCGGCGCTGTGAGGCAGCAGTGCTAACCACTGAACCACCGTGCCGCCTGTTTCCTCGCTTCCATGTCTTTCCCCACAGTAAATACTGATACAAAATATTCGTTTGGATCTCACCCATTTCCTGAGGTTTCACGCATGGATGGCCTCGTTGATCTTTAAGGGGCCCTGTTCTCTCTCTAGTCTTTAATACATTCCAATTTCTCTAGATTTCCCTTCACACTATCTCCCAAAGCTATCTCATGACCCTTTTCTACACTCCTGATTTCCCTCTCAAGTGTATTCCTACACCCCCTATACTCCTCAAGGGATTGACTTGATCCCAGCTATCGAAATGTGACATATATCCCCTTCTTTTTCTTGTTCTGAGCCATAATATCCCAATGTCCCCTACTCCTTCCAGCCTTGCCCTTCAGAAAACAGGAAAATGCTTGCCCTAAACTCTTGTTAACTCTTGTTTTGAAAACTTCCCACTTGCCAGACATCCTTTTACCTGCCAACAGCCTCACCCAAGCAACTTTTGAAAGGTCCAGTCTGATACCTTCAAAATTGGCCTTGCCCCAATTTAGAACTTTAATTTGTGGACCAGACCTATCCTTTTCCATAAGGATTTAAAAACTAGTAGAATTATGGTCACTGGTCCCAAAGTGCTCCCCTGCTAACACCTCAGTCACTAGACTTGCCTTATTTCCCAAGTGGAGGTCGAGTTTGCCCCTTCTCTAGTAGGCCATCTACATGTTGATTGAGAAGGCTGTCTTGAACACACTTAAATTCCTCCTTATCCAAGCTGTTAACACTTTGGCAGTCCCAGTCTATGTTTTTAAATTAAAATCCTATACTATTACAATGCTATTATTCTTACAGCTATTTGCTATCTTCTTACATACTTGCCTCTCAATTTCCTGCAGACTACTGGGGGGACCTATAGTACAATTCCACCCATCACCTCTCACAGCATGATCCTCCAGGAATGTCCTCTCTAAATACTGCCATGATGCCTTCCCTGATCAAAAACACCATCCCCCTCCTCTTCTATTCTTCCTATAGCATCTATAACCCGGAATATTGAGCTGCCAGTTCTGTCCCTCCTTTAGGCATGTTTCTGTAATAGCTATGACATACCAGTCCCATGTTCCCATCCATGCCCAGAGTTCATCTGCCTTTGATCTAGACAATTTCCTTCTTCTAGGAAAGACTATACTGTCATCTGACTCCAGTCAGGTCTTCTTCAAACTACCCCAAATCTTTCCCAACTTTGGCTTTTTCTAAGCCAAAATCAATTCTTGATTATTCTGAACCCAAAAGTCTGCACACACCCAGTCGCCTGGTCTCCACACAAAGTGGTTTAAAATCATGGTTCCTGAAAAGCTGACCTAGTTAATCATTAAATCTTTACACAACAATAGACCAACACTCATAAGCTACTAGCTTAATATCCAAACCCTAAACAAGGTATTAACATACATCACTCACCTTTAAACACAACAGTGATTTCTTATATCTTCTCACCCATGAAGTAATAAAAAGAAGATTTAGAAGTATTATATTTTATCTCTTCCAAGGATGTAGAAACCACTGACAAAGTCAACGTTTATTGTAGAGTAACTTTTGTGAAATAGAATTTGGGCTTAGTATGTTGCCCTAAGAAATATCTGAATGAGGGCCAGGCTAATAATTGTAAAAAGTCACAATCCATTGTATAACCAATTTTCTCATCTCAGTTCCAAATGGCTGATTGCTCCATGTTTCTAGACTCTGAGCCAGTGTTTTAAACTCTCCAGCCGGGAAAACATTTTCTCAGCACATATTGTTAAATCTCATATGAATTTTATGTTTTAATTAGATCGCATCTAATTTTAACCTCCTGAATATAGTACAGACATACTTCACTCAATCTCTCTCCAAAGGAAAATGCAGTAGCTAGTCTAATGATGTTTTAATAGCATTTCTTAAAGGGCAAGAATTCCTCCCTTCAGGGGTTCGTGTTGGAATGCCGTGGTCAGTGCCTTGACAATCCACCCTAGCCCCTCACCCCCAACCCCGTATCCTTAAATTCATCACTTCTTTTGTTACCTGCATCTCATGGATCCAGAAATATTAAACAGCTGTCCTAACCAATTTTTTGAGCCGGATCCCCTGTACAATCATGTCATAGTCCCATGCAGTTATCAATTATGCAACTCACCAATCTCATGTTTCAATTTGAGTATTGATATATGTACACCATAAACCAAATGTAGCCTTTATTGCATTCCCTTATTCCCTCTAATAAATAATCATTTATTAATTTACTACTGTTGCCCCCTGTTATTTGGCACACTGTTTCCTAATAATGATTACAATGCCCTTCCAAGTTAATTTAGCCAACAACGCTAGCAAAGCTCTGTGCTAAGACATTTCTCCTAGCCTTGCTGAGGTAGAGCCATTCTGGCCTATTTAGAACCTATCACCCCAGAACCAGTCCCAACATCTGAAGAACATGTCGTCTCTCACCACACATACATCCATTCTATCTCCCACATCAGTACTAACCACTGTGGAGAGTAGTTACCTCTAGATTACTATCCTTGATGCTCTTTTTGACATCATCTGCCTAGCTCCACCAAAACCTGCAATACAGTTTCATTATTGTAGAAAATATGGAGGCTTGGGATTGAGGGTGATTTTTGGATCAGAAATTGGCGAGCTGGAAGAAGACAGAGGGTGGTGGTTGATGGGAAATGTTCATCCTGGAGTTCAGTTACTAGTGGTGTACCGCAATGATCTGTTTTGGGGCCACTGTTGTTTGTCATTTTTATAAACGACCTGGATGAGGGCATAGAAGGATGGGTTAGTAAATTTGCGGATGACGCTAAAGTCGGTGGAGTTGTGGATAGTGCGGAAGGATGTTGCGGGTTACAGAGGGACATAGAGAAGCTGCAGAGCTGGGCTGAGAGGTGGCAAATGGAGTTTAATGCAGTAAAGTGTGAGGTGATTCACTTTGGAAGGAGTAACAGGAATACAGAGTACTGGGCTAATGGTAAGATTCTTGGTAGTGTGGATGAGGAGAGAGATCTCGGTGTCCATGTGCACAGATCCCTGAAAGTTGCCACCCAGGTTGGTAGGGTTGTTAAGAAGGCGTACGGTGTGTTAGGTTTTATTGGTAGAGGGATTGAGTTTCGCAGCCATGAGGTCACGTTGCAGCTGTACAAAACTCTGGTGCGGCCGCACTTGGAGTATTGCGTACAGTTCTGGTCACCGCATTATAGGAAGGATGTGGAAGCATTGGAAAGGGGGCAGAGGAGATTTACCAGGATGTTGCCTGGTATGGAGGGAAGGTCTTATGAGGAAAGGCTGAGGGACTTGAGGCTGGTTTCGTTAGAGACATTAAAAGGTGACTTAATAGAGACATACAAGGTGATCAGAGGGTTAGATAGGGTGGACAGTGAGAGCCTTTTTCCTCGGATGGTGACAGCTAGCACGAGGGGACATAGCTTTAAATTGAGGGGTGATAGATATAGGACAGATGTCAGAGATAGGTTCTTTACTCAGAGTAGTAAGGGCATGGAATGTCCTGCCTGCAACAGTAGTAGACTCACCAACTTTAAGGGCATTTAAATGGTCATTGGATAAACATATGGATGATAATGGAATAGTGTAGGTTAGATGGGCTTCAGATTGGTTTCACAGGTCGGCGCAACATGGAGTGCCGCAGGGCCTGTACTGCGCTGTAATGTTCTATGTTCTAGTTTGTCAGTGGCACTCACACAGGCCATGGATGTCCCTTCTCAAAGGGCCTTGTGACTGCTCAGTGACAACTCTGGCCTTTGCACTAGCAAATTAACAGCATCCTAGATTTCAGTGGCTGCAAAATTACCCATCTGTTCCTTAAAAATCACACACTGTTGCTTCACCAATCTTCCTTCGGTCCATCTGACTGCCAGGGGTGTCATGGACTGGATTCTAGCTGCATTCCAGAGATGAACCAGCACACTCACTCATCAGTTATGGTACAAGGCGCATGTGGGTGTTCCTGCATGGCCCTTAACTGCCTCACTCTCACCTAATCTCTAAACCTGCATATCCTTCTGTTGAAAAACGATCAGATGCAGAAACACTGAATCCACATGACTCTCAACTTCACAAGATGTACTGCAGTGCCAACAGCTACTGCTCCAGTCCTAGAAACATCCTATGTATATTCAGCTAACACACAAAGTCCTGGAATTGCTGCATGGAACAGGATCTGCACACCATAGAATGCAAGGTGGTACACTTTGCTAAACAGAAGGCAAAGCTATTAAATCGGCACCTTTCTTTGTGCTGTTTATCACAGAACAGTGTGCAGGTTGAGAGATTTTTTTGTGTGGGGGCTGGGCATAACAACACTGATTTAAATCAGCAACTCAAGCACCTGCCTGTATAAGCACACAAAATACTTTGCAGTGTCTCAGTAAATGACAATAAATCAACCAAGTTTCCTGCCTTATTCTGGCAATCCTTTATTTCTTGCCCTATTTAAAATCTCTACTTTATACATACATAACCACCTAGCCTCAACAGCCCTCTGTAGTAAAGAATCCTAGAGACCGTACCCAAAGAAATGAAATGCCTTATCGATCTTAAATGGGCAATCTATTATTCTTGGATTAAAGCCTTTTGATTCCAGACTCTCTCAAGAAACTATTCTGTAACCACTGTCAAGACCCCTAACAATCTGATATGTTTCAATAAGGTCTCCACATTCTTTGAAACTCTAACAGTAAGCCCAACCTATTCAGAAGGAAATTCCACTATACAACCTAATGAACCTTTCCTGGACTGCCTCAAATGTCAGCATATCATTCCTTAGAAAAAAGGCATCAAACACATTTCCATTTTCCAGGTGTAGTTAAGAGTAAAATCCCATTTCCTTTGAAAGGAAGGCCACATTCCACTTGCCTTTCCTATAGCTCACGATATTTGGACACAAGATTTTTGTGAATCATGCTGAAGGACCCACAAATCCCTCTGCTGCAGCTTCCTTATTTAAATAACATTCAGCTCCTCTATTCTTTCTGCTTAAGCGCTTAACCTCTCATTATCTCACCAGCCATATTTTTGCCCTGTCTACATCCCTCCGTAGGGTTTGTCATCCTAATTGTTTTCCCACCTATTTTTGTTATCTGCAAACCTAATGACAATACATTGATTTTCATCACCTAACGGTATAGGTCGCAACACATATGCTACTCCACTAATCAATGGGTGCCTATCCTGAAAATGCCCCCTTATCCCAACTCCATATTCAATTAGCTAGCCAATCACCCACCCACACCAGTATACTATCTGGGGTACCTTACCAAATGTACTTTGGAAATAAAAACATCACATTTACTGCTCCACCTTATCTAGCCTACTTCTTATCTGTTATCTCAAAACAACTGTAATAAATTGCTCAGGTACAATTTCCACCTCACGAACACCTACTTGGCTCGATTTTATTACGTATTTCTGAATACAGATGAAACAATGACATGCAAGCAACAGGTCAAGGAAGGAAACATGTTTCAAAGTGCATGCAAGAAAGCTGGGGTGCATAGTTTCTTCTGTGATCACTATCCTATCCTCCACCTCAAGCAAAAGAAAGTGTTATCTCGGATTCTCCAGCATCTGCAGTACCTTTTATCTCTAGTAGGATTTGGAAGGCAGGAAGATGAAGGTTTGGACATAGCTTTGTACAGGGTGAAGAACCTCACCAAAATAATTCAATCTGGATTAGCTGTGACAAAGTCATATCAAAGTGAATGCAATGCAAAGATTTGATATCAACAAGCAGCTGCACATCAAAATAAAACAACAAGACCATCATCAGTCCAGAAAATTTATTCTAGTTACAATCTGAGATATGTGAGCATTACGAAGAGCTGAGCATTAATCGTTAAACTGTGGAACAACAGTGGTCTTTTCGCTCACGTAGATGCCATCCAGGAACTTGCGAATATCCTTCTTCTTCACTGTTGTTGCTTGTTGAATAAGAGCAGCTAAAGACAAAACAAACTGTAAATTAGAACAGTGAAAGAGCATGACCAAAACCAGTGATGTGGAAACAAGCAGGAACTCAGAACTCCCTTTTATATTTCAGTACTCTTGTCTTAGCCAGAGGCTGTAGAGAGATAGAAAGAAAGATACAAGCTGCCAACATTGCGGCCTGGGGAGACGTTAGCCAGAGGCTGCAGAAAGATAAAGACAGAGAGGGATACCAGCCGCTGACATTGCCAACAGGAGGTACTTAATGCAAAAGGTGCTGACATGAACAAAGAAGCAGCTTGTGAAATAAAAATGACCTGCGCACAGGTGCTAGTTTGAGCTGATTTAAACCAGTGTGAATTAACTAAATTCTGCAAAAAGAAAGATGAGGTAATGCAAAAACCTTATTTGGACAAGATGTAATGAGGTAATGCTACCCAAGTCTCTGGGCCAGGGCCAATAAGGGATGTGAGTTAGCTTCAGCCAACAGGAAGACGACAGCACGACTGGAGAAAGATAACAAAGACCATCGCGGGCATGCAGCCAGCAAAACCTCCGAAGACTAACCATCGCAGAAGCAGACCCTACATCAAGGCTGTGGTGACAACGTCGAGTGCAGTGCCCAGCCAGCGTCAGCGGCAACAGCTGCTATCCCGATCAGGTATTAGCTTTTATACCGTGATTAATTGTGTATGCACATGCGGAGAGAAGTCAAGAGGTCTCTACTGGGTGTATAAAGTAGGTCCTAAAATAATTTCCCACAAACTGAAATAAGGTATAGTTTCATGATAAAATCATTAAAACAATGCACCTTGTTTAATACAGCAATAAAGTAATGTGATATTACAAGAATTGACTCCTCTCTTCTGTACAAGCTGATAACTGGAGCCAGTGTTCTGAGCTCCCAACATTTGGTATTGTACTGTTGGATCACTTCCCAGAGAACAAGCTGAAAGTGGCCTTTTACAATGACAAGAATTCAAGAAACTGACCACTAACATGGACCATCTTGCAGCACCTTTTTTGTTTAAAAAAAAAGATTTAGAATTTCAAAAACTTAAGATTTGCCACGTGTCTGAAGATGAGGAATCTCCTCTCCATCTCGCCTTGCACATTCATTCCAATGGAGAAGACATGGCACTTTTCAAGCTCCAATTTGTTACTTGTATTCTGTGGTTTCAACAACTGCACCCTCTCAAAGACACAAACATCATTAAAGAACTTATGGATATCCCAGTCTTTCACTGTTGTAACGTATTGGATCAGGGAGAAGATGTGTAACCCACACAGAAAAACAAAGACAACACATCTTGCAATTAGGAGCTGGAAGAGAAATTAAAGGCAACACAAAACTACAAACCATACTGCAGCGACGCAACTTTAGAAGTTGCCCATTAGAAACATTTGGTGTAAATCCAACAGGAGCTCCATGGTTTAACGCAAAGCACCTTAAAAAAAGCCAAACTAAATTCTATTGAAGCTTCCATTTTTCAGAAAAACCATCATACCCAAGGGGGACAAAAGCTTTAGTAAGAGGAAGCAAGCAGTACAATATTGTTTACACTTTGAAACCATTACATTCAGAGTTCAAATTCTATTATAACTGAGGCTTGGCAAAGGGAGTGATCTTTCTAATCTGGTTATGGTCTCAGCCCTATTCTTCTGTCTGCACCAATATCAGTACCATTTTCCAAACCATCATTCCAGAAGGTTGGTAGGGATAAACCAGGAAACTACAGGTCAGTGAGCCTAACATCAGAGTTAGGAAAACTACTGGAAAGAATTTCAAGGGGATAGAATTAATCTCCACTTGGAAAGTCTATGGATTAATCAAAGGTAATCGGTATGGCTCTGCATGTAAAACAAATTCAATTGAATTTGATTAAAGAGTGAGGAGAAATGCCTTAGGCTACAAGATTGGACAGGCTGGTCGGCTGAGCTAAACAGTGGCAAATGGAATTTAATCCTGTAACGTGGGAATTAAAAACAAATGAATATACATTGAATGGTTGGACCCTAGGAAGTAGAGAAGATCATAGGAATCTCTTGGTGTGCATCCATAGATCCTTGAAGGCAGCAAGCCAGGTAGATAGCAGGTGGTGGTTAAGGTGGCAAATGGGATACTTGCCTTATTAGTCAAGACATTGATGTACTTAATAGTAATAAGGCTACAGCTGGAATACTGCGCCCAATTCTGGTCGCCACACCATTGCAAAAGATATGATTTCACTAGACAGCATACAGAAGAGATTTATCAAGATGTTGCCTGGTCTAGAACAAATCAGCTACGATGAGACTAGATAGGCTGGGTTATTTTCCTTTGGCACCTCACCAACCACGGTGCAGCTCGAAAGCCAGGAGCAGGCATTATAGAGGAATTTGAGGAAAAGTATCTTCACCTAGACAGCTGTGGTATCTGGAATAAGCAGAAGTCCCTCAGGACATTTAAGAACTATTTAGAAGAGCATTTGAAACACCATAAAATACAAGCTTGAGAACTGGAATTTAGAACAGATGGATGTTTGACCCATTGGATCAAAAGGGCCTCTAGCTGTAAAAACTCTGACTCAATGTCCCCAGACTCCCTCATCAAAGACTTAACTCGGTTTTGAATTCGTTTTAAGACCAGCTTCCACTACTTTCTAGGGAAGAGTATTCCACAACAACCACCCTCAGGGGAAAATTAAAATTAATCCCTACTGTTTTTTAAAAAGTGAGATATATCTCTTACTCAAACAGAACAAACAATACAGCACAGGAACAGACCTTCTGGCCCACTAGAACTGTGCCAACATGATGGCTTCCTAAACTAAAAGCTCCCTGTCTCTACATTATCCGTATCCTTCTATTCCCCGCCTATTCTTATATCCATCAAGGCGCCTCAAACATCGCTATTGTATCTGCTACCACTTCCTCTGGTACCTAATTCCAATCATTTAACACACCCCTATTTAAAAAATGTACTTTTCCCATCTCCTTTAAACTTTGATACTTTTAGCTTAAACCTATATTTCCTAGTAATTAACATTGTATGCTGGGTAAAAGACATCAACTATCCATGTCTCTCAATTTTGTAAACTATCAGCTTCTGATGTTCAAGTCAAAAACAAATCAAGTTTTCCAGACTCTAACGAATACCCTTCAAACCATGCAACATCCTGCTAAACCTTTTCTTTACCCTCTCCAAAGCTTCCACAACCTTCTGGTACAGCAGTCACCAGAACTGTATACAATATTCAAAATGTGGCCTAACTAATGTTCAATATTGCTGGCAAATACTGATGTGGTCATACCAACACTATATAGGAAAACAGAAAATAGAGGAGTAGGCCATCCGGCCCTTTAAGCTTGCTGATATTCATTATGGATTACTGGCTGATCACTCAATTCAATGGCTTGACACATCCCCCATTACTTTGTTCTTTTTTGCCACAAGTGCTACATACAGCTTTCTTGAAACCACACCTTGTTTTTGCATCTACTGCTTTCGGTTGTAGTGAATTCCATAGGCTCACCACTTCCTGGGGGAAATAAATTTCTCAACTCAGTCCTGAAAGACTTAACCCATAGACTGTGACCTCTAGCTCTGGACTCCACAATCAACCACCTCATTTAATCCTGTTAAGACTTTAAGACTCTAGGAAACTTCCCTTCATTCTTCTGAATTCCAGAACTTATATATCCAATTGATTTAGGCTCTCCTCATAAATCAGTCCTGCCATTCCATGAATCAGTTTGGTAGGCCTTCATTACTGCCCCTCTATAGAAACAGCATCCTCCCTCAGATAAGGAGGCCAAAACTGCACATAATATTCTAGGTTTGGTCTCACTAAGGCCCTGTCTAATTGCAGCAAGACACTCCTGCTCCTAGAGAAACTGTCATCTCTCTGCTACATCACATACTCCCTTATTCTGCAGATGCAACACATCACCTGGCCCGCCTTCTTTAATGTGTTTTGCTTAACTAATGAAAACATTTCATAAGAGGGGTAAAGTAAAGTTAAGTCTTACTTCAAACATTTCCTTCTATGACAATTCTTTATTGCTGGAGACTATGTGTGTTCTTGAAAATGTTTTTTCACTCTTGAAAGTTAGTTGATAAAATATGGCAACACACCAGTCAGCAACATAATTCTATTCCATGTGGTTTCAATAGCCAGGCAGTTCAGGTTAACTGCAAAATACTAACCGGAGTTTGAAACCAGCTCAATGTCGTTTCCCTCAAGAACAAGCTCGTCTTTCTGGGCCTGGGAAACAATACATGAAACACCTGATGCAAGGAAAAAGAAAAGGGAGTTACAATCAAGTATGTTCTTCCAAAAACATTTGCAGAAAATGCATAATGTTATCTTTACTTACCTGGCTTCATACGGACTCTACGAATATACTTCTCTCCGAGGAAGTTACGGATTTCTACTAGAGATCCTGAATCCTGAACAACCACATTAATGGGAAAGTGAGCATAGACTGATCTCATCTTGTAACGGAAACCCTAATTTTGGAAAAAATGGACAAAAAGACATATTGTACATTTTTAGCACAAATTGTTGAAATGAAATGAGTTACAATTAACCAATGTTCAACATTAGCCAAGAATTCAGATTTTAATTGCTTGCCAGGAATTTAAAAATTGACTATTTGGTTTTAAAACAATACAATAATGCTCCATATTCAAGAAGGCCAACAAAATCTGCCACGTTAGTATGCAGTGAAATTAAGGAAATCCTATATTTTATCAGAGCAACACTGCAGAGGCATGAATATTAATCGCTTCTTTCTCTGCTGCATTTCAATATCTTGCCTTTATGTGGATCTCATTTTTTCTTGCCTTAAATGAGTAATAATTTCAGCCAAAAACACAAGAAACCACCTACACAGACAAGACATCGAAGTAACTAAAGATGCAATGACTGCAGCTGCTGACGCTTTACTCAAGGGCAAAAACAAAGTACTAATGATGGTGACCCAGAACATGTCACTTAGTTCATCCACAGTAGCAAGACAAATCAAATCTTTAGGTAGATGACATCTCTCAGCAACTATAGCAGGACATGAAGGACAACAAATGCTTCTTGTGGTTGTTCAATTAATCCATTGACGAGGAAAATGCACACACTGAAATCAGACTGTCACCCGAAGCTGGAATTGAACCTGGGTCCCTGTTGCTGGATGCTGCAGTACTAACGAATGAGCCACTGCGCCACTCCATAAAACAGCAACTGTCTGTGTGGAGTTTGCACATTCTCCTCGTGTCTCCATGGGTTTCCTCCAGGTGCTCTCATCTCCTCTCACAGCCCAAAGATGTGCATGTTAGATGGATTGGCCATGCTAAAAAATTGCCCATAGAGTCCAGGGTAGTGGGAGGGTCAGTGTAGACTCGATGGGCCAAATGGCCTGCCTCCATACTGTAGGGATTCTAAGATTCGTCACTTGTTTAAATCCGTATTCAAACTATGCTGTCTACAGTGAACTAACCTTCCACACTGATATGAAGTAGTCAAGTTGAGGGAAGATCCTGCAAAGATTTAAGATTGATGCCTGAAATTGCCATTTTTCTTACATTAGGGAATTAAATATGGAGTGAATTGACAAACCAAGTGTGGTTCTAAATTTCATGTTCCTTACAGACAGAACGGCAACACTAAACAAGCTGAACTCAAATGCAGGGAAAGAATAAAGAGCATGTGATTGGTGCAGTAAATGCATTTCAGTTGAAACTTGGTCTGTGGTCCTCACAATTTAAAAAATACACAGCAGAGTCTAGAGAAAATACCAGAAAAATATATCAAAGACAAAGAAAAACAGCCATCCAGCTAAATTCTGTGTACACTTGAGAAAGCTTGCAGGGGAATTCAACATGATGGAAGAAATCATGTCTGTTTCAAATCCATTCCCTCAACCTGACACTGGCAGGACGGTTATTAAAATTCATCAGTTGTTTGATTTACAAAGAAGAGAGGT
>JAHRHZ010000049.1:21502530-21546128 GCA_024137785.1 Ginglymostoma cirratum
AAACCCTTCATCAGAAATGATGAAGGGTTTAGGCCCGAAACGTCAAGTTTTCCTGCTCCTATGATGCCGCTTGACCTGCTGTGTTCATCCAGCCCCATGCTTGTTATCTCGGATTCTCCAGCATCTGCAGTACCTTTTATCTCTGCCACTATAGAAGATACTGCTATGGAGTATATGAGTGTACTGAACTATGTTTAAACTTCCAGTCATTAATCACAACCGCAACTATATATCTACAGAAGAGCACAGATAAAGATTCCATAGGTGATGGTAATGCATGTTTTCTCATCAAGTTGCAAGTTCAGAAAAATGTTAAAAGATGTCTTTCAGCTGATGGTAACAGAGATTTGAAAGTACTCAGATTGTTAAAGCAGAGATTGCCGATATTGGAACTAACAGATTTTCAGGTTGAATTAAACTACTGAATTAATGTAAAATAACAATCTTATAAATACCAACCCCCATGTGTTACTAGCACATCGTGAAGACATTCAAATTACAGGAATGTTGCAGACACCTTTCCCAAAGTAGGATCATAATTTTTAACCACATTAAACTGACTTGATATTCAACAGAGATACTCAAATTGACAAAACACAGATTCAGAAGTAAAACAGTAAGTTCACACTCATTGCAAATACGCCTGTCATGAGCCATTTAATACATTCACAGGTACAAATAAAGCATCCAATTGAGAAAGTTATGGTGAGTTCTCGACTTCTTCCAGCTGCTATCAAGGTCAAGTCACAGTAATCAATATTGCAGCATTTCAGACATTTAGTATGTCAGAACTGCACTGATTTAATGACTAACAAAACTGTCAAATGTAGAATGTTTCTACACACCCGTTTTAAGAGCGGTAGTTTACCTACATCAAGTTCTGGGTCAAGTATCCCTTCGCCAAACCACTTATGCTTCTCTCCATCTCACCTGTCAATCTCCCATTCTTCAGGTAGTCCCAAAGCACCCTTTCCTTTCACTCATCCAGGCAACATTTCATTCCAGTCAACTAGCCTTTGATGTCAAATAACCTTAATTTCCACAGTGTCCTTACTTTTCAACTATCAACCTTATTTTGTTTGCCATGCTTTTTCAAAGTGTATCTCAAAGCTCAAGAAGCCACACCTTCCATGAACATCATTTACTATTTGTTACTTACATAAAAACAGAAAGCAAACCAAATTAAATGTCTTTTGAATGACCTGACTGCAAAGGCATTTAATAGATGGTTTTAACTCCAAGAAATCCAACCAATAGAAATGACAATTAGCCAATTACACAAGGCAAATGAGGACCCATGAAACCAACTGGTTATGGTTCCCATGCAATCCATTTTTAAATACAATGATCAGACTTTTTTAAAAAATATGTATATTCTAACAGAGAGGCAAAACACATTCAAACTGTAGCATCTGAAAGCTTAGCCCAGCAACAGCACAATAAATGTGAGTTGGAAAAGCACAGCCAGTCAGACAGCATCAGCGGAGCAGGAAATTAAGCATTTCGGGACAAAACATTGACTTTCCTGCTTATTGGATGCTGTCTGACTGGCTGCGCTTTTCCAACTCCACACTTATTGCGCTGTTGCTGGGCTAAGCTTTTGGATGGGAGAGAGAAGGTGAGAAGTATGCACCTGCACCCTGCCACTCTTTGCTCGGCAACACTACCTACAGCCCTACAATTAACTATTTTGAGTCCTGCGCTGATTTGCCTTACCAAAGTGCAACACCTCACATTTATCCAAATTAAACTACATCTGCCATTCCTTGGCCCATTAGGTCTTCTGAACAAAGTCCCAATGTACTGAGAATCTTATTCACTGTACATGACACCACCCAGTTTGACATCACCTGCAAACTTACAACCATACCTCCTGTACTCACGTCCAAATCATTTGTATAAATGACGAAAAGCAGCGGAGCCAGCATTGATCCTTATGACACACCACTGGGCACAGGTCTCCAGTACAAAAAGCAACCATGTACCACCACCCTCTGTCTCCTACCATGAAGTCAATTTTGTATCCAACTGGCTGGCTCCCCTGGAATCCCATGTTATCTAACCTTACTAACCAGTCTACCATGCAGAACCTTGTCAAATGCTTTGCTGAAGTCCACATAGAAAACACCTACTGCTCTGCCTTCAATCTTCTTTGTTACCCCTTTCCAAAAAAAAACCTCAAATCAAGCTAGTGAGGTACAATTTCCCACGCTCAACACCATGTTGACTATCCATAATCTGTCCTTGGCCTTTACACATGCACTAAATCCTGACCCTCAGAATCCCCTCCAACAACCTAGCGATCACTGACTTTAGGCTCACCAGTCTATAGCTCCCTGGCTTTTCCTTACAACCTTTCTGAAATAATGGCACCACATTAGCCAACTTCCAGTCTTCCAGCACTTCACCGCAGGCTGTCAATGATACCAATACCGCAGCAAGGGACCCAGACAATCTTTTCCCTAGTTTCCCACAACGTTCTGGGAAACACTTGTTCAGAGCCCAGGGATTAACCTACCTTTGTGTTTTAGACCTCTAGCACCACCTCTTCGCAAGACATCATTAATCATTTCCCCAAGTCCCCTAGCTTCAATGTCTTTCTCCACAGTAACACTGAAAAAAAATTTGTTTAGCATCTCTCCCATCTCCTGTGGGTCCACACATAGACGGCCAAGTTGATCTAGGGGCCCTCTTCCTTCCCTAGTTACTCTTTTGCCCTAAGCTACTGACAGAATCTCTTTGGAGTCTCCTTAACTCTATTTGCCAAAGCTACCTATGTCCCCCTTTTGCCCACTTGACCTCCCTCTTAAGTATACTATGGGAGGCAATGGCCTAGTGGTATTACCACTGGACTATTGATCCAGCTAATATTCTGGGGACACAGGTTAAAAATCCTGCCACGGCAGATGGTGGAATTAAGAGTCTAATGAGGCCCATGGATCAATTATCAAAAAATCCATCTGGTTCATTAATGTCCTTCAGGGAAGGAAACTGCCACCCTTACCCAGACTGGCCTGTGTGACTCCGGACGCACAGCAGTGTGGTTGACTCCTAAATGCCCTCTGGCCAATTAGGAATAGGGGAATAGGCAAGGAATAATGGCCTAGCCAATGATGCCCACATCCCATGAATGAATTAAAAGAAACAACTGCTCTTATACTCATCAAGGGAGTCACTCGGTCCCTACTGCCTATAACTGACATGATTTTTTCCCCCCCTTGAGCCTCAATTTCCCTAGTCATCCAGCATTCCCTACACCAACCAACCTTGCCCTTTACACTAACAAGAACACAGTCTCTGAACTCATTATTTCATTTTTAACTGCCTCCCCCTGCCCAACTACCCCTTTACCTGCAAATAGCTTCCCCCAAACAACTTTTGAAAGTTCCTGTCTAATACCATCAACATTGTCCTTAAACTAATTTAGAACTTTTAGATCAGTTCTATCCTTCTCCATAACTAATTTAAAACAAAGAATTATGATCACTTGCCCCAAAGTGCTCCGCCATTGACACCTCAATCCCTTGGCCTGCCTTATTTCCCAACTGAAGGTCATGTATGGTTCCCTCTCTGATAGGTACATCCACATATTGATTAAAGGTGGTTTTTATTTGATACAATTAAAATTCCACCCCACTCAAGCCCTTTACATTATGATAGCCCCTAACTACAGCTGTAATGCTACCCCAACCAAATATGCACCCCCCCCACCCCCCAACTCTCTTGCCTCCCTTAGAACACGGACGTACTAATCCTATCCTCCCTGGAGATCCCCCCCACCAAAACTAGCAGTTTTGCTGCAAGGATATTGCCACCCCCCTTTCCAATTCAGATGGATTGGATGACCTTATACACATAATTTCTATTCCTGAAGAGGTCCCAATGGTCCAAACAACATGAATCCTTCCCTCCTGTACCAATTCCTCAGCTGCACGTTAACCTGCTCTATCCTCCTATTCCTACTCTCACTCGCCCGTGGCACCGGTAGCTGTACAGATATTACTGTCAGAGGACCTACTTATTAACCTCCTGACTAGTTTTTTTATATTCTCTCTGCAAAACCTCATTCCCTTTCCTACCTCTGCCACTGGTACCAACATGCACAACGACCTACTGCTGGCCACTCTCTCTTTTCAAAATATTCTGCACCTTCTCCAGGACATCCTTGGCTCTAGCACCAGGGAGGCAACACACCATCCTGATGTCTTGTTGATAGTGGCAGAAATATCTGTCTGTGCCCAAGACTAGACAGTCTCCAATTACAACCTGACACACCCCTCATTACAATACAGCTGGTCACGCTACCAGAAACCTGGCTGTGATATACTCCCCTGAGAGGCCATCACCCGAGCCCTACAGTATCCAAAACAGCATACCTATTTGAGATGGGAATAGCCACAGGAGATTCCTGAAGTACCTGGCTACTTCTCCTTCCATTACTAGCAGTCATGCATCTTCCTCACTGTATCTACAGGGTCTCCATTTTCCTGAAACTGCCATTCACCACACCCTCTCACTCAAACTCCTCATTGCCTCCAACTGCCACTCCAACAGATCCATGCAGGATGATAGAGATTCGCAACCAAACACTTCCTGCAAACAGTCTTCAGGAACATCTGACAGGAAAAGCACATCCTGCTAAAAGCCATTTCTGATCCTTTAACAATCTACAGACCCAGAAATTATCTAAAAAATACACATTTTGCTCAAAAACACAGCATTAGCACAGTCTGAAGAAGGGTCTAGGCCCGAAACGTCAGCTTTCTTGCTCCTCTGATGCTGCTTGTCCTGCTGTGTTTATCCAGCTCTACACGTTGTTATCTCAGATTCTCCAGCATCTGCAGTTCCTACTACCTCTGATCAAAATCACTGTTCTGGGATAACTTAATACCAATCCTTAATACTAAAGTCAACCAAGAGACAGATCTCAGTATGAACACAAATACAAAAATGCCCTCACCTTAAAAATCAAAGACTTAGCTGATCAAGCTCAAAGACCAAAGGTCATCCTCTTCTCCCATAGTTTCAGGCAGTGATTTTCATTTGAAGTCACTGATACCTCTGCACGTGCACGTGAAGCTGAATATTAGACCTTCCAGAGGAGGAAATTCTCGTCTCAAAGGTCAAGCATTTTAGAAACTCCTTGCCACAGACAGCCGTGGGGGCAGAGTCCTTGTGTATATTTAAAGCCAAGACAGATTCTTGAAAAGTAGGGGAATCAAGGATTAGAGAAAATACAGGAATGGCAGAGCAAGCAAAGGGCCGAACAGCTTACTCCTGTTCCTATTTCTTGTCATCTTGAGGCTCTGAAACAGCAATGACAGGAATGACCAGTAGATTGGTTTAAATGGTTGAGTGATGGATAGATGCTTGCTTTCTAGGACACTAGGGCCAACTGCTCTTATTTTGGGATATTCCTCTTCAACCTGAACAGCCTGATGAAACAATTGTTTTAAGATTTTGTCTGAAAATTAGTATCACCAAAACACAGTAGTCCCAATGCCCCAAACAGTCACTAGATTATAAATTCAACATTGCTCGAATAGTCTTGAATTTACATGCTTCTTACTGTACAGTGCATACAATTGGTTAACTAAGTTGTCACTGAAGTACACATATCAAACCTGCACTCAGGTCTTGGAAAAAAATAACTGGACCAACATTTTTAATTAATGCTTCAACCAAAAGTTAACAGATGTTTAAAGTTCATTACCTTCTTTTTCTTCAAGCCAAGAAGGCTGAGCTCTAGGTTAATATGATTAAATTCTCTGCGCAATGTTCCTCGAGGCCCTTTTACAATGACTGTACGGCCTTTCAAAATCACATCGACTGTAAACAGATAATAATCGTTACAGCACAAGATATAACAACTGGTTATATATAGAAAACCAAACTAAAGTTAGATACTGTACCATTGTCAGGAATGTCAACAACCTGGTTGCTGAGAATGGTCTTCATTCTGAGAAGCAAATAAAAATTGTTTAAGACAACATAAAAATGCAATACAACAGCATTATTTATAAACATAACTTCCAAATCAATAACAGCAGTCAGCTGTAATGAGCATCACATGGAAGTGTATCCTTAGAAAGTTTTAACAGGGGTTCCACTGAGAGTGTGGTACTGGGAACACTGCATTGTGCTGAGATGCTTTTTGAATCACACAATAAGACACTATGCATATCATATGTTTTATAAATTCAGGATGTCACAAAGCATTTTACAGTCAATGAAACATGCTTTGGAAAGCAATCCTTTTTGAAAGTCATTGTCATAATGGAGGAAACACAGCAGCCCATTTGCACAGAGCAAGGAATATGAAACATACTTGAAAAGTTACAAGATAGTCTATTCTTGAGATGTCTGATGAGGGATTAACATTATCTAGGGCACCAGGAATAAACATTCAACTCCTTAAAATTAATATCAGAGGATGTTACTTCTGACTGACAGAGAATATAGGAATGAAGTTTAACATTCCAATCAAGAGAAAGTACCTCCAATAATACAGCCTTGATTGTTTACACTGGATTCAGGCCCCATCTGCACTCACAGCTAACTATGATCTATAAAAACCAAAAGAACTGTGGATGCTGTAAATCAGAAACAAAAACAGAAATTGGTGGAAGGCTACACGGTGGCTCAGTAGATAGCACTGCTGCCTCACAGCACCAGGGGCCTGGGTTTGATTCCAGCCTCAGGAGACTGTGTAGAGTTTGCACATTCTCCCAGTGGCTGAGTGGGTTTCCTCCGGGTGCTCTGGTTTCCTCCCACAGTCCAAAGGTGTGGAGGGCAGGTGAACTGGCTATGCTAAATTCCCCATAGTGCCCAGGCATGTTTAGGTTAGGTGGGTTAGACATGGAAATACAGGGGTAGCGGAATGGGTCTGGATGGGATGCTCTTCGGAGGGGAGGTGTGGACTTGTTGGGCCAAATGGCCTGTTTCCATACTGTAGGGATTCTATGAGCTCAGCAGGTCTGAGGAACTGAGCTCTGAGGAAGGGTCATTCAATTCACAATGTTAAGTATGATTTCTCTCCGCAGATGCTACCAGACCTGCTGAGCTTTCAGACATAGGAACAAAAACAAAAGTTGCTGGAAAAGCTCAGCAGGCCTAGCAGCATCTGTGAAGAAAAATCATAGTTAACATTTCAGCTCTGGTGACCCTTCCTGAGAAGGAAGCTTTCAGACATGATCGGAATAAAAAGGTTTACATTGTTTCTTGGCCAAAGTTTACTTCAATATCAATACCAGGTCCTTTTTTTAAGTCTTTAAGAACACTCTGTGCATTATTTGGCTGCTGTATTATTTACATTATTACAACGAGCACACTTCACGACAGCCAACTGAAGACGCTAGACCAGGTGTATAACTGAAAAATCGCAATTTAGCAAGAGGCTGAAACTTAAGAGGTTAACTTTTCAGATTGATTGACTGACACTGATCAAATCTGTTTTCAATTGGAATTTCTGAAAAGGATGAAACTCGAAGATTTGAAGGTTCAAGTGGAAGACACACAGGCTGTATTAATGTCAGTAGAAAGTGGCAACAGTGGCTGCGAAAGAATCTCGGCCACTTGCAGTCAGCATCTACACCCTCCTTCTTAAGTGGCACCAGAGTTCAATTTGGCTCCGAGAGCTGTTCGGGCTCTTCACTATCTAGTGACCGAAATCCGGTTCCAGTGCAGTCGATCTGACACTCGCACAATATCGGCCCCTCTGAGCGACATGGTCTTCAAACCGGAACGCAGTCAACTCTTCGTCCCTAGGCCTGACGCGCAGGCTCAGTCAACAAGAGACGCACCAAGTTAAGCCTCATCCGCCACAAAAACTCAGGCAATATCACCCTGAGCCGCCGCACAAAGTTGCCCCCTTTATTTTAAGGCTAAACTCAGCCCCACAGATACACAGACACAGCCGATGAAGACCGATTTCCCCCGGAGTTGCTTAACTCCGGACGTCTCACCTCGCTCAAGATGGAAGAAAGGAACGTACAGTCCCGGCTGCCGGCAGTTGTAGGGAAACGTGCGGCGTCACCATGAAACGTCAGCACGCACAGCCGCGGCCAAGACAAACTCTTCCGGTAGTTTTCTCTCTTCCATTCATTGCTCAACGCACTGGAGCGGGTATACTATACTAACTGATAGTTTCATATCACGAATTATTTCTGTTATTTTACTTATGCATTTAAATGAAAACATCTTCCTTTGATTCAGTTCATTTGACATGAATAAATTGGTTGTAAGGAATGCGCAGAAAATCATTTATTTCTATAAATAAAATTGCTCGCCGGACATGTAAAGCGGCTGAGGTAAATATTCATAAAAATTGTAAAGATATTATGCACCTGTGAAATCCAATGAAAAAGAAAGACTTCAATTTACAAAACAGAAATGCACAACCGAAGTGTAACTAACATTATTAAATGTAAATCTTCCATCTCAAATCTTTAATGAAATGCTCAGTTCAATGCCAACCTTTACCTCAACTGCAAGATATACGTATACGCCCTATGAAAGGATGTGGAATTTCATCATCAACCTTTTATTGTTTACAACATTATGTTGAACCGGTTATGTTTAGACAAGTCAATTAGTGTATGAAAGGATGGAAAATTGCTGTCAAACAATTACTCTTCCACATAATTCTCTTCAATCAATTAAAGATAGTGCTACGTGTCAGGGTTGGATCAGCAGAACTTAATACTCGCAGCAAAATCCTATAACATTCAGATGGTTATGATTTAATATGGTGGTTTATATTTTGGCAATGACAAGTAATGGTGCAGTAGCACATAGAATCTTAGAATTCCTACGGTTTGGAAGCAGGCCATTCGGCCCATTGGGTCCACATTAACCCGCAACAGCATCCTATCCAAATTCATCCCCCTACCATATCCCTGTAAAACTGCATTTCCCGTGGCTAACCCACCTAACTAGCACATCCCTGGACACTAGGGGCAATTTAGCACAGCTTATCCACCTAACCTGCTCATCTTTGGACTGTGGGAGGAAACCCACACAGACATGGGGAGAATGTGCAAATTTCATGCAGACAGTTCTTTACACTGATGAGCCAACAACAAACATCGATCCTTAACAAGCCACCCTTGCCAAATTTTGGGTCCAGGTTCATAAATGAAGCCTGCCCTAATTTCAAAAATATGATTTCTTAGTTTTTATTGGATACTCAAGCATTTGTGATATGCTTGTTGGTTACGATAATTAACCTCACAAGGTGGATGAGTTGTGATAAGACATAAAGGATCAAAGCTGGAGAAACTGAAGATGAATTGTGCAAACAGAAACAGCAAAAAATGACAATGAACTTATCTACAGCACACCAAATGAAGAAAGGGAAATCCATAGACAATCAGAAGAGTAAATACCAGTGGGATGGTGAAAGTGAACTACAGGTTGATAAGGAAAAAGACAGAATTGCTGAGAAGTGTCACAGTGAGGAAGAAAAATGGCTGAAAATGCACCTAACAATGGCGCCACTTAAAGAGAATCATTAAAGTGACACATGTGTAAAGTGGGATTTTTTGGAAGAGGAAAGGATGCGTGCTTGTGTTTGTTCAGTTAACAATTTGGTTCAAATAGATATCAAACCAGAAAATCATGATTTCCTTAATTATAGAGGCACAGAGTTATATACCACGGAGAAAGACCCTTCAGTCCAACTTGTCCTTGCTGACTAGATATCCTAAACTGATCTAGTCCCATTTGCCAGCATTTGACCCATATCCCACTAAACCCTTCCTATTCATATACCCATCCAAATGTTGTAATTGTATCAGCCTTCACCATTCCTCTGGCAACTCGTTCCATACACGCACTGCCCTCTGCATGAAAATGATGTTCCTCAGGTCCCTTTTAAATCTTTCCCCTCTCACTTTAAAACTGTGCCCGCTAGTTTTGGATTCACCTACCCTGGGAAAAAAAAACTTGGCTAATCACCCTATCCATATCCCTCATGATTTTATAAACCTGTATAAGATCACCCTTCAGCCTCCGACGCTCAGGGGAAATAGCCACAGCCTATTCAGCCTCTCTCTATAACTCAATTGCTCCAATCCCAGCAACATCCTTGTAAATCTTTTCTGAGCCCTTTCAAGTTTAACATCTTTTATTTATATTACTCCATTTAGCACAGTCTACTACATCCATTTACTTATTTATAGTCAATAGTTTTTTTCTTGTCTATGAATATCATGGAATCCCTACAATATAAGTAGTGGCTATTCGGCCCATCGAGTGCACCGACCCTCCGAAGGGCGTCCCACCCAGAGCTACTTCCCCACACTATCCCGGTAACCCGCATTAACACCCCAGCCTACACATCCCTGGATATCATCTTGGTTTATCCGGGATGAATTCATTACCCAATGAATGCCACGTAACTTTTTTTTACACGTTTGTGTTTTTAATACTCTCGGTACTGTCGGCTGCCTTCCAAGATAACTCCTGCTCGAACCTGAAAGATGAAAATAAACTCCTTCTTAATGTATTTGCCTGCACGTAAAACATTTAAGAAGATGCCGTAACTGTAATTATCTAACAAAAGATGATCACATTATGTTATATAAGCAGTTATGCAACACAATGTCCAAACGCAGCCAAATCCCATGATACAGTATACGACATAACAAGCATTAGGACCGAAACGTCAAGTTTTCCTGCTCCTATGACGCTGCTTGACCTGCTGTGTTCATCCAGCCCCATGCTTGTTATCTCGGATTCTCCAGCATCTGCAGTACCTTTTATCTCCTCTACCCATGATACAGTAGTTCTGGCTGCTGCTCCCCGTTCAGACCAGAGGGCGCCGCTGTCGCTGGAGGCGCTGCCGGCTGGACCTGAGGGGGGCCTGTGGGTAACGTGTGTTTTTCGTTGAGACAGAGGCCGACATGAAGCTGCTGCAGGTGGGTCGTTGCTCGGCTGCTGGTCTATGGCTGTATCAGGTAAGTGAGACTGGGGCCGTTATAGTCACGGGGGGGTGTTGGTCAAGGTGATGTGGGGGTAGTGAGATTGATTGGATCAGTGCGAGAGACAAGAGTGTTGACATTGAAGCTGGGTTTGTGGCAATGCCTTTGTAAACTGTGATTCAGAAACATAACCGAGTATCGCTGAGGTCAGACATTGATCTTTCACTTCGTTATTTTGTTAGGTTCTTTTTCTGGTTGCAGCGTCAAGGAAGGTAAAAGTTAAGACATGAAGATAGACATGTCACTAATAGCTGGGCGGTTGTTATTCCAGAACAGAAATAGTAGGAACTGCCGATGCTGGAGAATCTGAGATAACAAGGTGTAGAGCTGGATGAAAACAGCAGGCCAAGCAGCATCAGAGGAGCAGCAAAGCTTTCCTGCACCTCTGATGCTGCTTGGCCTGCTGTGTTCATCCAGCTGTACACCTTGTTATTCCAGAGCATTTGGGTGTCGAAACATAGGGAGCTGCGGAATCTCCATCGCAGACTCCGAAGGAATTGCCCGAGAATTTGGTGCCTTCTGAAAATCATAAGCTTCGGATATTTCCGAGGGGATTATGTAAAACAGTTTTTCAGGAAAAGTTAGACTATTAAATAGTCTCACTCCAGATAAAACAGGAAATTTATATTCAGAACTCTTTCCCCCCGACCCCACCCTTCTCCCCAGACATTCCAAGATTCTGATCTGACACCCTGGGACCCAGATCACGTTTAACTCATTTATTGGACTTTTTTGAAGAGGTAACTTGTGCCATGGATAAAGGGGAACCAGTGGCTGTATTGTTCTTCGATTTCCAGAGGCATTACTACATCAAAGGTTATAACATCTGAATAGACAGTGCAAATTGATGGCTGATGTGGCTAGTTCTACAGAAGTATAGAAGGTCTTAACAAAACCATTCTGCTTAAATTTAGTTTATCTTCTGAGTCTTTAGGGAATGTGGATATCACTGGTTTGGCCAGGGTTTATTGCCCATCCATAGCTGCCCTTGAGAAGGTGATGATGAGCTGCTGCCTTAAACCACTGCAGTCCAATTTGCTGTTTAATTAGAATTGCACATGGATTGCATGTAGCTTGTATATGTTTGGTGGACTTCGTTCCATAATCTGTCAATAATGGTAATGGTTTGTATCAAATACGAATGTTTGAGTTCATTCTGTTTTAAAGTAAATGTCTGTTTCTTGGTACATCAAGACAATTTTTTAATATTTTTGTTAAATATGGGATCTTTGTCAGTTGTGTGTGGAATATTTCAGGTCTCTGCTCACCAAGTGTGTAGTCAGCTGAAGGCTTACAGTGTATTGTCAGACAAAAAGAAACAACTCCTACAAGAGGGACCTGACCTGCAGGAGTTTATAAGCGGCGGATTGTCGGACAAGAAATCATGGGGAGAATATCGGGGCAACTTGAAGCGACAAAAAGGAGAAAGGTACAAGTTTTGGCACTCATTTTGAAAAATACTAGAAAAAATTGTAAAAGATGAAAGTATAGGTAATCTTGGAAATACAGAGCAGGTCAGTCAGCTGATCAATTGACATTTTTGGTATAGACCCTTCCTCGAAGCTTTAAAAAAGGCTAAATTTTGTGCTAACAGTATGTGAAGATATTAGCACTTGCTAGTTAATGTATAAATTGAACTGCAACCTGTAATGCAGTTAAACATACAAATTATTAAGTCACTCTGATTTATTTCTGCAGAAGCTTTGCTATAAAGTTCTTGCCAAGAGATATCATTGGAATATTAAAACTCCTCTATTTACCCACCAAATATACATTAAGCATTCCAGAAAAAGTTGAGGCTTATCTATTTTACTGCAACTGCATATTTAATACTGTTATTGGTGTATTAATTGCTACTAAACTACCCCTGCCTTTTGAAAATTAACTCTTATAAGTTTGCATTCTCATTCCTTCAGGTTTGCATCATTTTAGACATTTTAAGAATTAAGTGTTTTATTTCTACCTTTCTTAGTGCCTATAGCCTGCCTCTTAATCTATCTTTCGCTCCTATGTTCTTTGTGTATGAGTAAGCATTGAATTAACTATTCTGCCTTTCATTACTTTGTTTGGACTGTGCATTACAGTACTCCGAAGAATTCTTCAATCTGATTAGCTAAGGCAGTAAACCATTGCTTCCCTTGTTCACATAGGCCCCAGATTTCCTGTAGCAATCTCATGTGAAATGAATTTCGATCCACTTGAAATTCCAATGCAAAATTGCATAGAAAGTGTGTGTGAAAGTGTGATTTGTACTATTCCTTCTCCAATGGCTGCAAATCCAGGCTTCTATAAATGAACTGCATTTGGGAAACAGAATGGTTGCATACAGTGAGCATGCACATAGGAAAAAACATAAGGATGGGAGTAAACCATTCAGCACTTTGAAGTTTTTTTGCCATTTAATGAAATTGTTACAGACTTCTAACTTCATTCCATTCTTCTTCCATGTCTCTATATACTTTGCTACCCTTGGTTACTCTATTGATCTCATTTAAAATTCTTCACTGAGCTTGCATCTGCTGCCTTTTTGGCAGAGTTTTCCAATTCTATTGCCTTTTGTGTGAGGGAGTGTTTCCTAACTTTTTTCTCCTGAATACCTTGCTCTAAATTTAACCTCTTACCTTAATTCTATGTCCCTTGGTTACTGACTCCTTTACTAATGGAAAAGTGCTTTCCTGTGCTCACCTGTCACAATCTTGTAGACCTCTATTGGGTCCCCTTCATCTCTCACTGCTCCAAGGAAAATAAGTCCAGCCTGTCCAATGTTTCTTCATAGCTCAGACCTTTAAGCCTTGGCAGCATCCTGGTAAATCTGTTCTGCACTTTCTGTAGTGCAATTACATCTTTCCTGTGATGTGGTGACCAGAACTGCACACTTATTCTAGTTGTGGCCTAATTAGCATTTTATCAGTTCCAGCATAACCTCCTCGCTCTTGTATTTCTATACCACAGTTAATAAAGGCAGGTATCCCATATGCCTTCTTAACCAAATTAATAACTGCCTTGCTATCCCGGAGATCTGTATCAATGCACACTAAAGTCCCTCTGATGTTCTAAGACTTTCTAGAGTCCTGCCATTCACAATATAAGCCCTTGGGTCGAATTTCATAAATCAATGCTCTGCCAAGCGGACCAGTCAATCAACATTCTCCTGATGTTTATGGCTATTCTCCTCACTACTTATTGCAATTTATTAATTTTCTGCCATCTGTGAACATCTTGATCGTACTACCTACTGGATTTGAAACATTGACTCAGCTTCTCTCTCCAAAAATGCTGCCAGACCTGCTATGTTTCTAGCACTTTCTAATTTTATTTTAGACCTACAGCATTCACTATTTGGCTTTTATTACTACAATTTAGTGATCTGTGTGCATGGAACCCAAAATATATTTACCCTTGCTGTTCCCAAAAGAGGGACATGCATTTATGTAGTTTCGTTTTGACTTCAGGATGTTGTCATACAGTGCTTTGCAATCAAATATTTTTGATATATAACCACTGTTCCAACATAGGATAGCATTTCCCTATTTAAATAATGCTCAGATCTATTCTTATGTGGTGTCAGATGGAGGACATCACATTTAACTGTTGTAATGCTTTGCTACAGTTTTACCCACTTAGTCAATTTAGGAACATAAGAGTGGACCATTTAGTCTGTTGAGCCTGCTCTGCTATACTAGATCTTGACTGATCAACTATCTCATTCATATTCCTATTCTATCCCAGTATCCCTTAATAACTAGAAATTTATCAATCTCTGTCTTCAGTTTACTTAGTGACTGAACATCCATAGCTTCGAGGTACAGAATTCCAAAGATTCACCTTCTCCTAAGTGAAGAAGTCCCTTCTCATCTCAATTCTAAGTAGCGTCTTATTCTGAGACTATATTCCTTAGTTTTAGACCCCACAGTGAGGTGAAACATTCTTTCTGCATCTACTTTGTCTATCACTTCAAGTATTTTGGAAATTCCTATGAGATCGCTTCTCATCTTTCTACAATCCAGAGAAAACAGGCCTTGTCTCCTTAGTCTCTCCTCATTGGTTAGTCCCACCATCCCAGCAATCATTATGGTGAGCCTCTGTTGCACTCCTTCTATAACAATGGAAAAAGGACCAAAATTGCACAAAATGCTCCAAATGTAATTCGCACCAGTGTTCTATACAACTGAAGCAAGTATTCTCTGCTGTTGTAGTTAGATCCTCTTGTGATAAAGCTAACAAACTGTGTACCTTCTGAATTGCATGCTGCGCTTATATGCTAGTTTTCATTGACAGACACCAAGGTGCCTTTTGAAATTAACATTTTCCAATCTCTCAGCATTTAAGAAGTACGCTGTATTTTATTCCTCCTACTAAAGTGGATAATCTCACAGTTATTGCTGTGTTCTTCCCCACTCATTCTGTCTGTCTAAATCTCATTTCTACCAAGTTTTGTATCATCTGTGAACTTAGAAATATTACAATTGACCTCCACATCCAAATCATTGACTTTGATTGTGAGTAGTTGGGGTCGAAGCACTGATCCTTGTGGTATTCTATTGGTTATTGCCTGTCAACCTGAGTATGATCCATATATGCCTACTCATTGCTGCCTGCTGTTAACCAATCCTCAAGCCATGAAGGTGTACTACCCACAAGTCCATGTGCTATAAAGGGACTTTATCAAGATCTCTTCAGAATTTTATGTGCCTGTCTACTCTACTTATATTACTACAAATCTTGTGTCACTGGCAAGCTTGGACATGGTGTTCTGTATTATTTTACCTAAATCATTAATAATGTAAGGAGTGATTGAGGTCCCATTCTAGGTAGGATGCCAGTAATCATCATCTGGAATTGGCAAAGAATTGAACAGAAGTACAGCAGCTCCTCCAATAGTTCAGCAAGCTTATTGACTGAGCTGTGGAAACTTTACAAATCCTAGGTCAAACCCTGAGCTAGTTTCATCAAACAGGGGAAGTGGCTGGTGTGCTGTGGTTCGCCACCCTTTAAAACTAATCTCCTGCTGTAATGTATGTTTGAAAAAACATCTGGAAAGAGATGTAGTAAATTTCATCACGATCATCCAGTGGCTGTGTATTACAGGACTTTGTACTTTCTATGGACACAAACAGTGAGACAAACATCAACTGTTGCTGGAAGACCATCAACTCTGAACAAAACTGTTTCATTACTTGAAGCATGATGGTGATTGGGTGCAAGGAATTGTCTATGACCGAGTGTTGCAGATTTATACATTCCAAGGTCAAGCACTTTGTGCGGGAGAGATGCAGAGAAGCTTGGGTACCCCCTGCAAAGGCTGAAAGGGGAAATGCCATGGGTCCTCCCATTATAGGCTCCAGCCCTTGGTATACTATGTAAAATTCTAAGGCCTGGCACCTGTGTAAAATTCCTCAGGTTGTATGTATCAGGAAATGTTTAACATAATACAGACTACATGTGGGTGGAGTGCTGAACCCTAGATTGATCTCTAACACACCAAACTGCCACACTTCTAATCATTCTTTAACTTTTAAACAAAGGAAAGGGAAATTACCCAGGGTTCCAGTTCCTGGTTGCATTCCAAGCCAGAAATACAGTTTATTTGTATTTTTTTCTGGTCTATATAGACTCGGACATTTACTGACTTTCCCTGTTCCTTGTTCAGCTGTTTTAGAATCTGCTGGGACCCTCTCCATTAGTGACATCTGTGAAGCATCCTAGCAAGATAGGAGGTCTGATTGAAGCACTAATACTGTAGGGAACTGATGAAAAGTCAGTGAAAATTGTCTTAATATTTTCTAAAAGAACTAGAGAATAGTTTGACCCAAGAGTACATAGCGCAACATTCTTCCCACCATTTACTACTTCTCCTGGGACCAAAAGTTGATGGGGCGAACAATCTTGAGCACCTTGAACATCTGTTGTGCTGTCTTGTGTTTGGGTGCAGGGAGTCTGTATGCTCTGCAATATGACTTTCCATTTCTACTTTGCTCCTCACTGTAAAAACTCCAGACAAATCTGCTAGTGGCTGGATCAATGATTGGGAAATTACAAATGAGCCTGTCACAGTGATGTTGGAGCACCACTGTTTGGTCCTGTTTCAGAGCCTGGTCATTAAAAGGAGGGAATTTTCACAATGATTTACTTTTACAATGTATTTTATATTTGTAGACTTAGATTACCTCCATGGTTGAAGACAGAGATACCTCTTGGAAAAAATTATAACAAACTGAAGAATACTCTTCGGAATTTAAATCTGCACACTGTGAGTACTTGCTGAGGATCTTTGAGGCAGCCAATGTAAAACAAATAAATAACAGATTAAACAAATATTTTTAATCAACCTGTTCAGACATGTTATGATTCACATCTAGAGTAGATGGGACTTGAACCCAGGCTTTCTGGCTCAGAGGCAGGGATACTACCACTGTACCACTAGAGTCCAATAACAGATTGAGTTGAATTGCTTACAAAATGAATTTTAACAATTTATGCAGTATGAATTTTAGGCCATTAGATTTCACTGGTACTTCCCTTCTCTAGACTCCAGGCCATTTTTTCTCTTTGATCTGAAGGTACAAGTACAAATACAATGCTATTGGTGAAGGCAGTGCTCCAGCTATAGTGTTCTGATGGTTAGTTTTCAAATAAGTGTAAAACAACTAATACTTCAAGCACTGGGGCCAGACTGGTCAATTTGTTTCCTGCCAATGCCTGACACAATTATGGACACATAGTCAGTCACAATCTTCTAATTAGCAAGAGAATGTCTTTATGACTCATTTTGGTTCCTTCTCCCCTTGCCTACTTCCAAGTCAGTTGGACACTTCTGTTGATTCGACTTGGGGTTTCAGCCTGGAACCTTCCAGCCTTTTCCTTTTTTTTTGCCCTTTTACTTTTTTGTGCTTATGTTTGCTCTTCCAATCCTCACTCCTAATCAACAAAGTGGGAACCTACATAGACACCTGCTAATATCAATTGGCAAAAGCAGGGAGGGAATCATTGGATGCTTGTCTCTGATCACTCTCTTTCATTGGGGATGCACCACGTCCCTCCATTCTGACCTTCTATTAAAAACAAAAGTGTAAATCAGAAGGTCAGCAGATTGAGAGATTAGGTCTGTGTCTTGTTACTTGGTTTACCAGATTGATTCCTGGGATGGCAGGACTGACATATGAAGAAAGATTGGATCGGTTAGGATTATATCCACTGGAGTTTAGAAGGATGGGGATATCTTAAATCAACCTATAACTTTTAACATGGATAAAAGCAGGAAGGATGTTCCTGCTTACCTTGAGGAAACGGGGTCACTCATTTAAGATTGAGATAAGGATAAATTTGTTCATCTAGAGAGTGATGAACCTCTGGAATTCCTCTTTTAATCGCTACAGTATGGAAACAAGCCATTTGGCCCAACAAGTCCACACTGACTCTCTGAAAAGCATACCACCCAGACTCACTCCCCTACTGTTTCCCTGTAACTTAGCCTACACGTCCCTGGACACTATGGGCAATCCACCTAACCTGCACATCTTTGGACTGTGGAAGGAAACCGAAGCACCCAGAGGAAACCCACGCAGACATGGGGAGAATGTGCAAACTCCACACTGACAGTCATCCAAGGCTTGACTTGAACCCAGGTCCCTGGCGCTGTGAGGCATCAGTGTTAACCACTGAGCCAAATGCCGTCCTCTGGCAACAGTCATTACCGCGATTCGGATTCGAGACAAGGTAGCTGCGGCTACAGTGCAGAGTAGTGACCACTATGAAATCATCCACCATATCAAGACCTTAGACCACAAATCTCTGCCACAGAAAGCCACTGAGGATGAAACATTGCAGTTTCAAGAAGTTTGATATAGTTCTGATCTAAAGGGATAAAAGAGGAGAAAGCAGGAACAATAATGAGTTGGATGATCAGCCATGATTATATTGAATGGTGGAGCAGGGCTGAATGGCCTACTCCTGCTCCCAATTTCAATGTAGCTCAGTTTGGTGGTAGACCAAATCTCTTTGCCCTTTGTTTTGTTTTGTTTTTCACTGTTTTTAATTTCTGAGTAACCTTTTAAAGAGTGCCTTTCACAATCTCAATGTTTCAAAGCATTTTACACTTCAAATACTCTTTGAAATGCAGTCCCTGTTGCCATGTATGCCCCTGTCTGTACAATAACAAAACCTAGAAAACTAAATGATTGGGTTTGATATCTGATTTTTTTTCTTGGCCAGTAGCATACTGGAAACCATCAATTGAAACATTAATTGCAACAGAAAGAAGCATGGGGACTAGGAAAATACTGAACTGGGATACTTTGTTCAAAAGACAAAATAAGCGCCTTCAAAGACACTTCACTGTAAACGTTATTTCTCAAATCATTCAACATCTCTAGCATCAAGGTGCAGCCATAGCGATTATAAAAACATGGCCTGTTAAGACCCTATTGTGTGAATGAATTTTGTTTTAGTTATTTTGTTTTGAACCATATACAAGTAGTCCTCCTGTAAGAAGGTCTTTCATTAGCAACTTTATATCCAGTCTATTTCTAACTTGCTTCATCATTGTATCTTACCTGGTATGTGTTAAGGTTTGTTTTTAAAAAACGTGGAACATTTTCCTTGCACATCTATCCTCAATCAGTTGCTTTTTTCATTCAAGAGTATAAGCTGGTTTGGGCCCTGTGACACCATATGTTTGCTGACAGAAAGTGAACTTTTCAAAGTTAATCGCTTTTAGTTTTGTCACTGATTTGATTCCACTGGTGACTCCAAATTTAATTATCTGATATTCAAATTGAGAAGACATTTCAGGCTGGAATTTAAATGGGGGCAATTTGAGAGTCTAGAATTGCTCTTTGTATGTTGATTCACAAATATATGCTAAATACATCGTTATTAGGTGAGGTTTTTGTTTCTTAGGTATGTGAAGAGGCACGATGCCCAAATATTGGCGAATGCTGGGGAGGTGGAGAAAAAGGTACTGCTACTGCCACCATTATGGTAAGATGTATAAGCCACTCTTAAAAATTGTGGCAGCTCCAAAATCCTTATTAAAATCAAACATTTGTGTCCCTATTCCTTTCTCCAGATTTTCCCAGTATCGTCACCGTTCCACACTGTCTTCCACCAAGGCATTCTGTTGATACCCAGTGCTGTTGCTTGTTGGATTTTCAAAGACACCGTGATTGGGTAGCAACAGAAGTATCCTTGATCTGCCCCAGGCAACATGGAAGCAGCTGTGAGAATTAGAGGGAAAATGCCAGTCAGGATTTGCATATCTTTATTGGAAGTATAATACTTTACTATGGTTTTTGACTTCTTTAACTATTGGGAATATATTACAATCTCCGTTTTAGATGCATTAGTCCAAGTATAAACATAATTTGTAAGAAAAATAAAGGAATAAAGTTGCTTCATTCAAAAATGCCAACAGAGAACAGCTGCATAGTTCCAAGGTGCAGAGGGATCTAGGTGTTCTCGTGCATGAGTCGCAAAAAGGCTACTACAGTGCTTAATAAGGTCAGTGGAACGTAAAACAAACAGAACTTGCTGGAAAATCTCAGCAGATTTGGCCGCGCATGTGAAGAGAAATCAGAGTTAACGTTTCGGGTCCGGTGACTTTTTTTTTAAGAGTAGGTCCAATTACCCTTCTTCCGTACTGAAGAAGGGTCACTGACCTGAAACGTTAACTTTGATTTCTCTCCACAGACACTGCCAGATCTACTGAGATTTTCTAGCAATTTCTGTTTTGGTTTCAGATTTCCAGCATCCGCAGTTCATTTGGTTTCCTGTCCAGTGAAATGTATCCTTTATTATGAATGAAATTGGAGTGTAAAGGCAAGGATATTTATGTCTCAGTTTTATAGGGCAGCAGTGAGAATGCATCTTAAATACTGTGTGCGATTTTGGTCTCCTTGTCAAAATAGTGATTTAAATGCATTGGAGATGATTCAGAATCTTAATTCCTTTTGAAAAATATTGGTCTGTATGGGGATTGTACACCAACATATAGAGATGTGGCCAACTGCATTGCTGACATTAAGACAAGAGGGTGTGAAAAGGGAGTAACGTTTTGTTTAATTATTGTACTGCTTTACTGCGATGGCACTGAAGGGGTTAAGTTAGTTCAGCGTGAAAGGTTTGGCCATGTAGTAATAAACAAAGCTGCTTCAGAGAAATGAACAACAAACAAACTATTCAGATGGTCAAGTCTAGTAGTGTAGAAGTAACATTATCTGAGGACTTGGGTAAGGAACAGACAATGCGTGAGAGAGACTACGAGACAACAAAGAAAATGTCAGAGTCATGGGGATTGGAGTATGGGCATTGTAATATGCATGTTGTAACCTGTGCAAAGCTTGAAGGTATTCTATAACCCACCAGAGTGAGCATTACATTTCAGTGTTAAAGGCTTCCTGTCATACTTGTATCTGAAATGAGTGATCATTGTCCTGTTTCCTGAAGTCCCCGTATCAATTTGTCAGGTTGACCCCACAACAGTATAATTAGAATAATTTAAAGTTTTATGTTTACTTGTACTAATGTTTAATCTTTATTTTTAATTGTTCAATTCTTGACCATTTTGTTAAGTGTTCTTGAGTATACATTTATCACAACCATATGTTGCCTTGCAATCAAAAGTTTCCCCAACCCTGATTGAGTTAGACCAAAGATTGAGGTAGGCACTCCATTGCATCTACCCATTAATCACTGATAAAACTTAAAACACAGTCTTAAGTTTTGTGTCCCTGTAAAGAAGCCAAATTAAATAGTTGAACATCACTTTGATTTATTCTGATGCTTCATTTTGCAGCTAAGTAGAGTTTGCAATCTGGAAAGTTTTTAGTAAAACCTATTTGAATTATTTTGTAAATTAATGAAATGCTTTTCTATACTCAGCAAATAAATGTTGAGATATATTTTGAGGTAATTTTTGATTTTTTTTTTGATGTGCTGCGTTATTTTAAAAATCCAGTCCACATTGGTAAATAACAGGAAAGTTGTAAGTTACTGTTATACTTAACTGCTTATTTGTATATTTGTTTCTTTTGTTAGTTAATGGGTGACACCTGCACAAGAGGCTGCAGGTTCTGTTCAGTAAAAACCAGTCGTAATCCTCCACCTTTAGATCCAGATGAACCATTCAACACAGCAAACGCAATAGCAGAGTGGAACCTTGACTATGTTGTACTGACCTCTGTGGACAGAGATGGTGAGTTTTGTTGATATTATAGTTCATCATTCATTTGTATTTTTTGCATTATTGAGACTTTTTTTCTGCAAAAATGTATGGTCTGCTATAATGGTTAAACATATTAGTTCCATTTTATTATGTATATAAAATTGTTGAGGGTAAATATCAACTAGGATGCTAATGAAGAGTCAGGAACCTGTAGTTTTTGTTAGAATTTAATTACTACATTATGCAAGGCTTGGAGTTTCTTATCTTGCCTCCTCCCTATCTCTGTAATCCCCTCAACTTGTTTTTCTCTTATGCCTTGTCCATGCTGTCTCCCTTTCTTCCTCTACTTTTGGTTTTTGAAACAAACGTCAGTATTGGCAATGAGATAAAACGTTGTGGAGTTGGATGAACACAGCAGGCTGAGCAGCATCAGAGGAGCAGGAAAGCTGACGTTACGGGTCGAGACCCTTCTTCAGAAATGGGGGAGGGGAAGGGGATTTTGAAATAAATAGGGAGAGAGGGGGTGGCGGATAGAAGATGGATAAAGGAGAAGATAGGTTGAGAGGAGACAGACAGGTCAAAGAGGCGGGGTTAGAACCAGGGAAGGTGAATGTAGGTGGGAATTTACGTGGGGAATAGGTCAGTCCAGGGAGGACGGACAGGTCAAGGAGGCGGGATGAGGTTAGTGTGTAGGAGATGGGGGGTGGGGCTTGAGGTGGGAGGAATGGTTAGGGAGGTGGGGACTAGCTGGGCTGGTTTTGAGATGTCGTCAGGGGAGGGGAGATTTTGAAGCTTGTGAAGTCCTACTATCTCTGTCAGTATTGGCAAACTGTGGCACCAGTGTGTAATACTTTCAGGATGCGTTGCAGTAACTCAGTGTAGCTTCTTTGACAGCAGCTTTCAAATCATGACCACCGGCACCTAGGAGGGCAGCTGCAACAAGTGAACATCGCCAATTGCTAGCTGCTGAAGTCATAAACTACCCTAATTTGGAACTGCATCACTATTCCTTTATTGTCATGCATTCCTTAACTATAAAGTACATTCACTGCACACACTATAGTAGCTTAAGAAAAAGACCATTCTCGACAGCAACTTGCAAAGATAATAAAGGCTGGCATCCCAGACCACACTAACAATTCTAAAGAAAATAAAAGCTCCAATTTGAATTATTCTCATAACCATCCCTCTCTTTTCTCTCAGACCTTGTTTAATTGTCAGTCTCTTTAAAATGTCATTCTGGTACAAATTCCTGTAAGTTTTTCCCTGCATCTGGATTATCCCCAAATTTCAATGAATACGGTCTGTTCAATTATGAACTGTGTTAAATTAGTTCATTGCTTTGAGATGGATTAATTGAATACTTGCTCTATTACTCTTTTTGAAAACCAGAAACTTGAATATCAAAGTGAGTTTCTGTCCAGTGCTAACACAGTATGGAGCTGGAGGAGCACAGCAGGCCAGGCAGCATCAGAGGAGCAGGAAAGTTGACGTTTCAGGCCGGGGCCCTTCTTCAGTAGAAGGGTCCTGACCCGAAACGTCAACTTTCCTGCTCCTCTGATGCTGCCTGGCCTGCTGTGCTCCTCCAGCTCCACACTGTTATCTCTGACTCCAGTTCTTACTATTTCTGTCCAGTGCTACTTGTTACAGGTCATCTGTGTACATTTTGTCTCCTTAATGGCCTGTAAATGGGAAGGGCAATGACAAAAATTTGTGCAATTTTAGATTGCCATTTTATTTTGCTATTGTTGAACTATTTTAATAAATTAAAAGTAAAATTATGGTGTAGAGAAGTACTGTTGTCGTGTAACTTTCTACTTTTTGTCAGATCTTCCAGATGGCGGAGCAAAACACTTTGCAGCAACCGTATCACACTTGAAAGAAAGGTGATGCTATTTAAATTATTTGTAATTCCTGATCTTTTAGATAACTTTCCTTGCCCAGTTCTCTGAAAATGCTATCAATATTTTCGAAAAATTGTTGTAGCAAAATCTATGTCAGGAAATTGATCCTTTTGCTTTTGTGCTCACATTTAATTTTCAAGATGGGTGAACTGGACCACATTCTGAATTATTTATCCGTATGTTGTTTCTTTAAGTACATAATCTATGAAAATCTATTTGATCTTTCAGATTTAATGACCATTTGGTGTTTGCAAAGTGGCTTATCCTTCCTCTATTTTAAATGATGTCGTTTGAATTTTCATTGACTATATAACTTTGCAATTGGTTTCGTAGACATTCAAAAATTATAGTAGAATGTCTGACCCCTGACTTCAGAGGAGACCTAAAAGCTGTTGAAACAGTTGCTGTGTCAGGACTTGACGTATACGCACACAACGTGGAGACTGTTCGGGAGCTGCAAAGGTATGAATGCTTGTTGGTTGTAGATTATTTGGTCAAACTACTTCTACCACTTCCACCACCCTTTCATTTAGACATTGTATTCCCCTTTTTGTGGTTTTAGTCCCATAGTCATGCATCTAATCCTACCTGTGAAATTCGCAACTTGCAAAGGCCAGGAATCAAACCCAGATCAACTACTGGGAAGGCATCTGTGATCACCAATATATCACCACCACTTGCAGCTGTTTCCAATATCATTACTGATTGAGAAATCTCAGCATGATCCATATCTGATTTCACACACACTGGGTTAAAGACACTAGGCAAGCGTTCCTGCTGCTTTTGTTTTTTGATAGTTGAGATTTTTAGTATTTTTGCTCTATTTTTTAATCAAAACAAAAGCATGCCCTACTCTCTTCTCATCAGTTGAAGTATTTTAATTTAGAAGATCAATATTCTAGAAAATTGGGATTTCAGCTGAATCAATTTTCAGCTTCTTATGGAATAATCATTACTGATCTTTTGTGATAAACACACCTGAGTAGTTAATCCTTTAGTTTCTTGGTAAAATAGACTTAGAGAATTGGAAGAAATTGAAAGCACCTCCATGTTAATATTGATGGTAGGTGCTTCAAATAACTACATCTACATTGTCATTTTAAAAAGCCCAACATGTCACTCATTCACAATTTAAGTTGCGAACGCAATCAAAGGAGCAATCCTCTAACAATTGTTTTATCACTGTTTCTGTTAATAGGGGCAGAACTGTGACAATAAACTACTCGCTGTTTTAGCATAAATAAGAGGAATCTAAAAGCCAAAGGAAGTTGAAGTACTGAGTACAGTTTTGAATGCCCCATATGGAAAGGACATTAAAGCAAAAGATGAATCTACCTCGAACCCCCACACACAATTGACAGCACATCAGGTCTACTCATGGGATCAATGGCCTTAGCTTCTTATCGTTTATTTCCAAACTTAGACGAAAGAATCGTGAGCTGTGTATTCAGGTTTCCAGATGACAAAACATATGTGCCTTCTAACTTTATGTAGGAACATAGAACCTATGAGCAGGAGTAGGAGATTCAAGAAGGCAGCTCACCATCACCACCACCTTGAAAACAACTATGGATAAGCACTAAATAATGGCCCAGTCAGCAATGTTGTATCCCATGAATGTATAAAGAAAGGCCATTTGGCCCTTTAAGCCTGTTCGATCATTCAGTAAGATCACAGCTGATCTGGCTGTGGTGTCCGTTCCACTTAACTGTCTGCACCATATAACCTTCAAGCCCAACTTTCCCTCTAAACGGTGCATCCGCTGGGAAATGCACATCAGTTGATATGCCTCAAGGTCTGTGCACAGCAAAAAAAGTTGTAAGGAATATTGCTTGACTCCGTTGTCTACCTCAGTCAGACATGAATACATCTGAATACTCAGCCTCCACTAGCTTCTGAGGAACATAATTCCACACTGTTATCAAATCTGAGAGAAGACATTTTTCCTCACCTTTGTATTACGAGGATGACGTCTTATTCTTAAACTGTATCCTCCTGTTCTAGTCTCCTCCACAAGAGGAAGCCTCCTCCAAGTATCATCCCGAATCAGCCCTCAGATTATTTTATGCTTCAAGACCATATCTCATTCTTCTAACGTCAAATTGGTACAGGCCTAACCTGCTAACCCTTTCTTAAGACAATAAACCCCTCATCCCAGAAATGAGTCCAATGAACCTTCTGCGACTCCTTCTAAAGCAGTTATTTTTGTTCAAATAAGGAGACCAAAACTGTACATAGTACTCCAGATGTGATTTTTGCCAAATCACAGTACAACTGCAGGTAAATCTTCCCTACACTTATATTCCATTCACCTTGCAATAAATGACGCGTTTCATATGCCTTCCTGATCACCTTGTGTATCTACATAGTAACTTTTATGATTCATGTACCAGGACTAACAGATTCTTGTGTACCACTAAATCCTGCAGTTTTCTTCCATTTAAATAACATACAGGTTTTCTATTCTTCCTGCCAAAATTGACAGTTTTATATTTACCAATGTTAAACACTACTTGCCAATTTCTTTTGCCCATTCAAACTCACTTAATGTGTCTATCTTCCTTTGCAGACTGTTTACCTCCTCCTGACAACGTATTTTACTAACTGTCTTTGTGTCATGAAGAAACATTGCTACCATACGTTCACTTCCCTCATCTGTTGTTCGTATAGATTGTGATTAGTTAGGACCCCAGCACTGATCCCTGTGGCACGCCACTAGTTACAGCTTGTCAAACTATAAATGATCGAAATGTGAAAAGCAAATAATATTTTCTGACAAAATAGGAACTGTGAAAAAGCAAAGGAATTTTGGTGTTTTGTTACACAGATCAACAAAAGCTAGTGTATAGGTACAGAAAGTATTAAAAGCTTAAATTGAACATTGGCCTTGATTACCATGAGATTGGATTCAAAAATGAAATAATTCATTTGTTGTATGGAGCCTTGATTAGACCCAATCTTGGGGTTTATGGGCACTGCACGTCAGAAAGGATATTTTAACCTCTGAGGGAGTGTAGCACAGATTCACCTGATTTGCTATGTTGAGAGAGTTAAATAATGTGGGCAAATTGCATAAATTTGTTTTGTACCCTTGAGTTTAAGTATTTTCCAGGGTGTCTAATGGAATGTTTCATCATTAAAGAATACATAAAGAAAAACTGTTTCCTCTGGTGGAGGAATTCATGATAGGGATCTGTGAACTTACGAAGTTAGAGTTCAATCATTTAGGAGTAATTTAAAGATCACTTTTGTATGGGTAGATTAGCAGAAATCTGAAACTTGGTCTCCAGAAGGCTATGACATTTTCAATACTGCAATAATCAAGGAAATTGAGTGAAAGTCGGCAAATATTGTTAAGGTACCTGGAAACCACTATCTCATTGATGGAAATAGACTTGAGGAGTTGAACGAGTTTTCCTGTCCCTATTTTCCCTTCGTGAATAGAAAACTATAGGTACAAGAAGAGACTTGTGATATTGGAATCATTCGTTTGAGAGTGGAGTATGTTGGTTTCTTTTTATCAATTTAGAGAAGTTTGACGTGAATAAGGAAATATGATATGCTGTAATGAGAGAACTGGTAGCAAGGGGCTATCATTTTAAAATTGTTACTGAGAAGGAGTGAAGTGAGAGACTGTGTAAAGTTTCTGTGTAAAGAAGCAATTGCTGCTTCTAAAGGGATATGGAATAAATACTTAAAGCAGAGAAAAACAAGACTATCTTCGTTTCTTCTTTATTTGTGACTGTTAGATATTGAAACTTTCTTTGATTGCTTTAGGACTGTTCGGGACCCTCGGGCAAGGTTTGACCAATCGCTGAGCGTATTAAAACATGCGAAGGAGGTAAAACCCAGTCTTCTTTCAAAAACGTCGATAATGTTGGGACTTGGCGAGACGGATGCTCAGGTGTATGCAACCCTGAAAGGTATTGGTGAACAAAATAAACCCTTTCCACACAAAAGGGTGATGCTGTTCTGTTTTCATTTTAATATTTTTAAACTACTTGGTCAAGTTACTAAACTGACATTTAAAGTGCAAGAATTCAAGAATATTATCATTTTCCATTATCATAAAGACTATATTTTAAAACTACAGAATCTAAGTCTGAAACACCTTTTTCTGTGATTTTGGATTTTAATTTCAAGTAGGTCATGGTAGTAACAGGATGAGCATTAAACTCTCCCACATGTATATGTTTGTGTATCTGCAGGTATGTCTGTATGATGTTTTAAAGCAGTCTTCCATTTCTGTTTTTTAAATATTTTTTTCACTGTTAGTTTGAGGCCAGAATCTGAAATTTCTAATTACTAAATGCATGTTTTAAATTAATTTTACTTATTAATATTTTAACATCAGAAGAACAAACCATTATCGGTGTAGTCATACTGGTTAAATAAGCTTTACCCCGCTGGTTAACACAATGGTTTGATTTATCATTTGATTTATTATCATCACATATATCAAGCTACAGTGAAAAGTATTGTTTTGCATGCTATTCAGGCAAATTACACCTTACATATGTTCAGCGAGTTAATAGAATAACAGCTACGGAATGAAGATGTAACACTATATTCTGCAGAGAAAGATCAACTCTAGTAATGAAAAATGTTTTTGTTTTGTTTATCAAATTAAGAAAAGGGGATAATAGCTGCTTGCAGATATGAAGCAATAATTCACCACTCAAAGTTTCTAGAACCATAAACTATTGGTCTCTCCTAAATAATTCAAAAGTCATCTACATGTTCTCTCTCAGAACTACGAGATGCTGGTGTGGATTGTGTTACATTGGGGCAATATATGCAACCAACAAAGCGACATTTAAAGGTAAGGTCAGTTGCGATATCTATCTGGCTTGCATGTTGCACACACTTGGATGAGATTTATAAGTTGTTTTTACACTAATTGTTATATCCCACAAAGAATAGTAATGGAGCCACTCTTTACTCAGTCTAACATTTGTTTGCAAAGTGAAATGACTTGACCGTAGTTCTCCTGACTCAACTACACCCCAATTCCCATGTGTCTCTTTAGGTCTGCTCAAGTGAAACCCCAATCAATGTCCTCCACTTGCACATAATTAAATACAGTTTAATATACTATTTAATACTTGTGATCAGCTGAGAGGATCAGTTTCTGTTATTGTAAGATCACCTCAATGGGTTTTGAACAAGCATTCTTATTGTTACTCAATATTAACTTGGAAAATGTTTTTCTTTGCGTGTTCTTGTACTGATTAGTTCTGTGGAGTATCTGACTTTTCTCACTTGGTCTTTGCAGTTCTGGACTGGTTGGCTAGATGTGGAGAATATCTACCTTGCCTTATCAACAACAATATTCTTAATGTTTTACCTTAGAAAAAATGCACCCCCTCCTCCTCTCCCTGGCACGCATACCTCTGCTTCACTTCACACATCAGTCATCCCTGTGGTCTCTGAGATTATAATTGATTGACAAATTCACGAGCATCTTCTGTTCTGTATCCATGTCTAACAAGCAGTGATTGAGACTTCTCGTGCATACAGAAACAGAGGATCTTTAATCTGATTGGTTTGCTCTGGAATCGAACTCCAAGTTGCAGAATTGAAAAGATACTTTTTTATCTTCAATTGTAATTTGTTTACAGCTGAAAACAAGTCAAACAATTTGTGTTCAGCATTACTTACCTGTATTTTTAATAACTTTTTTGATTATCTTTGGCCTAATTAACTTGTCTAGAGATCCTTCTGCGTGCCAAACATTTTGACAACAAAAATTAACAAAGTGAAACTCCTCTGCATAATTGGCAATTTATAATGTTTCAATTCAAATGTTTCCTCAAGTTTTGCTCTTGTATGTATTTTGTTTTGTAATTATATAATTGCTTTATAACTTCTTTTCAGGAGTGAGAATCAACAGAAATTGAATTGAATTAAATTAGCTTTATTGTCACATGTACTCAAATGAGTACGAGAGAAAAGTTTACAAGTCCCCCCCCCCCCCTTACCAGGCCATCTTAGGTAAAACATTCCTAGGTACAGATTCTTCTGTACAAGTTCTTAAGAAAAGAAATTAGAAAAAAAATGTCCAGCATTGCAGATCGTAGGAATAAATCAGACAATAGAGAAATAAAAAGGTCAGAACACCAGTCCTTCCAGCCCAGTCCACACCAGCATCTATCCTCCACTCTGCCCCAAGCCTTCACCCCAGACCGTGCGGCCTTCACCTGAGATGTTATCTGTGGATTACTAACAAAGGAAATCCAAAATGAATGCCCTTTTTCTTGTATAATATTCTGCAGCATCATCTCTAAACCAATGTTAGATTTCTGTTATTTTGGCAGAAACAGCACCCCAAATATAGTCTTCATATGAAGCAGGTAAGTGGTCAACAAGAAAGGTCTGACTGAGCAGTTCTCTTCCCCCACGTTCTGTTAACAGTGAAGGGGTTGAATATGTTTCAGTTAGTTAGGGGTTATGTAGGGGTCAGTCATTTTGTTTCATAAAATGGGAACCCTAGATGTAGGTGGGCTGCTAAAAATATAGGAGCTGCACTATCAGCAAGATAAAACCATTCTTGGTAAAAGAAGGCAATAACTATGAAACACTGGGACAACAAATATAATGTGAAACATAGACATTGGAGCGTGGGAATTTATAATATATGCTGTAAACTGTATAAAGTCTCAAAATGCTCTGTAACCCACCAGAATGAACTTTACATTTCAGTGTTAAGGCTTTCTCCCCGTATGTAGATATGAAATAAATAGTTATAACCTTATTACATTAATTGTCTTAGCAATTTGAGAAGCATTGTGAGGCAGGCAATCATAGTTGTGCCATCTCCAAATCCTTGATTTGTTGCTTAAGTGATTCAAAGATCTAGATGCTATTTAACTAGCATTTTTTTTTTTTGGGTAAAATTAACCGGGAAATCTTTCGAAACCTCTAATATTGGAATCCCTACAGTGTGGAAACAGGCCCTTTGGCCCAACAAGTCCACGCCAAACCTCGGAGTATCCAACCACACCCGTTCCCTTGTAACCCACCTAATCTACACATCCCTGAACACTACGGGCAATTATTTGTTTAGTAATCTGATTAGTAATTTGATTAGTAATCTTCTAAGAATTGCTGAAGTCATGCCTCCTGAAAAATGTGGCAAGAGGAAAATATATCTTGTGACTCTTTTGAGCAAGTTTTAAGGTTTCAACAGGTTCATTAAAAATTACTTGCCATTCCTGATGACTTCTAAGAAACAATTCTCCTAATAAGAAAATTCATTAACACTGCACCTTCTCTTAGGTGGATGAGTACATAACTCCAGAGAAATTTAAGTTCTGGGAAAATGTGGGGAATGAACTTGGATTCCTGTACACAGCAAGTGGACCCCTGGTGCGATCTTCATACAAAGCAGGTGAGGGTGTAGTATTTAGATAGACATTGTATATGATTCTATCACCAATAGTCTATAAGTAAGGCCACCACCAGGTGGAGCACCACATGTTGCTCGTGCATAAAATAAAACCAACTAAAATATTTAAACTATCAACAACTGGTTTGTATAAACCATAGTAGTTATTGATTTACAAAAAAGTACTGAGCCTGCTGACATTGCCACTGCCTCTTCGACTGTTGTAAAGCAATCACAATTGTGTTAAGAGTAGAAAACCTCAGAACTCCTGCAGTGGCATATGTAACTAACCTCATAACTTGAAAATTTAAGTGGCATATCTGATCTTTTGAGGTCAATGCACCATTTCAATTGTGCAAATTTCTAACCTACATTTATACGGAGTATGCTACGAGTACAAAAGTACTGTATCCACCAAGTACAACTGTGCGTGATATATGATGAAAGTCATTTTTTAGTGGTGGCGTCTTGTCTCTGTTTGGAACACACTTCATCTATTTTTAACTCTGAACATCCAGGTTTCCTCAGCTACATGGAGGTGAGAATTATTAGACCCAAGAGCTAAGTATGTATAGTCTGTTTATCTGCTGTCCTACCTGGCCAGCCTCCATCTCCCACCAAGAGTGGTAGCTCACACATGCATAATCCTGCAGCTTTCTCTCCCGTGTTCTGTACCTGACTGGAAGCCAGACCTGTCGGGCTGATTTTAATATCTTTTTATCACAAATATACAAATTCTAAAAATGTGTCGCTTGTACATTTTGTGAATACAACAAGTACAACAGGACTGTCTAGTTGATTCTGAATTTGAGACTTTTATAAATCCTGAAGTAAACTCAAATACTTTGCTGTGTGAAGTCCTCAAATTCTGTGTATTCTACCCAACCCTGCCGTCCACATCAGTGCTCCAGAGATGCCAAGAGGAGAGATCGTTACTTCTCCTTGAATGAAGCTTTTGAACTGAGCATCTAAATTGCTATTAACACTTCAATGATGAAATTTATCTTTAGCAAGGAAGAGGCAATCATCTTCCTAAATGTAGGAGATCATCCTCCATCTTATTGTAGTTTCCATGTGTCTCACCTAGACACCACCTCCCCTTATGTCTGTCCCATCTTGTCTCAAAAATGGTTTCTGCTTACAAAATAGAAGTCATATTAAAAAGAAGTTCTTATTAACAGTCATACTTCTGAACACTAGAATTTTATTCAGTTTTCTGACATGTTTGGTGGAAAAAGTAATACAATGTAAATCACAGTGAAAATAAAGTGCCCTTCTTGGAAACTAGCTGTCTTCTGTCCTACACCTTTATTGTTGATTTAGTGAATGGACGAATCTTTATTTTCACTTTCTTTAGACTGGACTTATCATATTCAGTAAAGATAGGAGACAACTGGGTTAGTGATAGTGTGCAAGTGTAATGTCCACAGCATAGGTTTCTGGTTTCCTTCAAGGAAGCTGTATGATCTCACATTTTGCATGTAGATTCTACTCCATTTAGAATGAGGGCTAACTTACAACTTTGATGTTTGGCACTGAACATGAGACACATCCAACTTGAGCCAAGTGGCAAAGTGTTTTAACATTTCTTCATGATGTTTCCAGATACTTTGGGGATAATCTATCCCTGGCCTTTCAGCTGGCGGGAAAATAATCAAGAGGAAAGATAATTTAAAAAAAAGTTAAACAAACACACTCCCAAAAAAATAACTCATTGTATCTTTATTCAGGTGAATTTTTCTTGAAGAAGATACTTCGTGAAAGGACGGCTGAGAAGAATTAAGTGACTGAAAACTGGCAAAGCTATGATCTTGGAAAACCAAAATGACACTTATACTTACCTTGGTGCAGTATTTGAAAGGACTCTGTCTGTGGTTGCTCTGAGAATGTGGTAATGGGTGCAATTGATCTACTGTAATCCTAACTATGGTATTAGAGGATGTAAACACTAGTTATCAACTGCTTACTTCTGTATAATCCTTCCTGGGGATAACTCTTCTTTTTGCTTAAAAGTCAAGTTAAATTTTGACTAGAATTCAGAAGATGCATTCTATAAAATGTTGAGCTTTCAAATGTACTACATTTTTGAGCAAATTATATTGTGGAAACAAGGTGGTTGATTTGGTGACTTAGGTCATTGCACAATAAATTGTTGTGCTGAGTCACTTGTTCAGTTGCATTTGAAGTAAAGCCATAGATTGGTTACTGGACAGAAGGGGACCATTCGACCTGTTGAGTCTGTGCTGGCTCTCTGGAAAAAATAATTTGGCTAGTTATGTTTGCTATATTTTAATGTCAAGGCATACCCTGTTGGAAATGCAGGCTTTCTTACAGCAGTTAGCTTAGTTGGCTGGGCAGTTGGTTTGTGATGTAGAGTGACGCCAACAACGTAGATTTAATTGCCACACCAGCCGAGGTTACCAAGAAGGACACTCTTTCTCAACCTCTGCTGTCACCTGAGCGTCACTACACCTTGCGTTTAAAATACCACCAGCCGTCTCTCTCTAATGAGTGAGCAGCCCTGTGGTCCAGCAGGATAGTGGTGGCTTTACTTTTACAACCACTCCAGAGCCAAACTTGTACATTCTTACTGCACTATTTTAAATGCCTTCTTATCTTTGCTGAAGTGTTATGTACAAAATCGGATAATTGTCTGGTTGAGTGCAAATCAATATTTTATGACTGTTCACTAGAAATGCCATGCCTTTGTACTCTATGCCTGTCTTTATAAAGCTGGAGATTTCATATGCTTCATTAATTGATTTCCTTGTTTTGAATGATTTTCCTTCCCCTCCTGCAATCTTTGCTAATATTTTGTAAATTGGGTTAAACAATATGTTGAATTGTGTATTTCTAAATCATCAGAGATGCACTAATATAATTGGTTAAAATATTTTAACGAATGTGTAACATAACTTGTGTAACATTCAATTTGATGTGAAACTGATGCGGGTAAATGAAAACTGAATACATCCTTCAGCACTTTGAGGTATTGTACTGTATATGGGTTTTTTTTAAAAAAACTTGTATTGAACTAAATGTGATATTTCTAATAAAAATAATTAGAACACACTAAATATGTAGGTTCATCCTAATCTTCAAGCTGTTCTGTCAGCTATTGAATCTAGCTCCTGTAATTCTTATTTTCCTAAACTCCCCAACGTGTGTGGAAAAAAAATATTGTGGTCTCAAACTCCTGCCGTACTGATAACAGTAAACAATCTTCCATTGCTTGGTTCATAACCATTGGTACTACATTTTAAGATTTCACAAGGGGTTTGACTTTACAAATTTAAGTTCCTGACATAGAGGTTTGCTTCACAGGAATGTGTCGTGAATTTAGCCATGATTTTCTGACCAATTTTCTGATATTCTTGCGCTTCAGTGATACGCGGAGTATGATTTCATAAAATCTTTCTAGCCTGAGATCATATGTTCATGCTGGAAAATCATAAAGGTTTGATTTCCCTGTACAAGATCCAGGTGTTTGTTCACTTAGGGGAGTTGGGCATTATTGGCTGGGCCAGCATTTATTGCCCATAGTTAATTGCCAGGAGAAGGTGTTGGTGAGCTGCACAACAGCTAAGAATGGAGTGCTAGGATTTTGACTCAGACCGTGCAGAAATGGAAATTAAAGTCAGTATAGTGTGTTGCATGGAGGGTTACCTGCATATAGTAGTGTTCTAACATCTTGCCCTTCTGAGTGGGTAGAAGATATGGCTTTAGGTGCTGTCTGAAGGGACCTTGGTCAGTTACTGCAGTGTATCCTGTAGATATTTACACTGCTGCCACTGAGAGTTGATTGTTGAAGGTGGTGGATAGAGTGCCAGTAAAGTGTATCAGAGATAATAGGAACTGCAGATGCTGGAGGGTCTGATGAAGGGTCTAGGCCCGAAACGTCAAGCTTTCCTGCTCCTATGATGCTGCTTGGCCTGCTGTGTTCATCCAGCTCTACACCTTGTTATGCCAGTAAAGTGATTGTCTTTGGTCTCAGTGTCGAGCTTCTAAAATGTTTTTGGACCCTCATCCATCCAGACAAATGGTGATTCTTCTATCACATTCTTGACTTGTGTTTTGTAGATAGTGAATAGGCATTATGGAGATGAGTTATTTGGTGCAGAATTCCTAGCCTCTGACCTACTCTTGTGGCAGCAGTGTTTGGTTTCTGGTGAATAATAGCACCCAAGATGATGAGAGATGGGGAATCAGTGATAATGCTACTGAATGTCAAGTGGCAATGGTTAGACTTTCTTGTTGGAGAGAATATAGCCTGGCATTCATATGGCACAGATGTTACTTGCCACGCATTAGCCTAAACCTGAGTGTTTTCTGAGTCATGATCATTTTGAACACATACTGCTTCAACACTGTGCAATTATCACCAACCGTCCTGACTTCTATCCTTGTGATGGACAGGAGATCATTGAAGCAGCTAAAGATGATAGGACATAGGACACTGCCCTGAGGAACACCTGCAGTGATAGCCTTGGAGATAATTGACCTCCAACAACCATAACCATCTTTCTTTCTGCCACGCATGGCTCTAAAGAACAAATTTCTCTATTTGATTGTCATTGACTCTAATTTTTGATATCACACTCAGTTCAAATGTAGCCTTAACGTCAAGGGTAGTCATTCTACCCTCCCCTCTGGAATTCAGCTCAAAAGCTGAGCAGCCCTGGCAAAGCCCAAACTGAGCATCACTGAGCAGAATATTCCTTTGCAAGTGCTGAATGAAAGTACTGTTAATGGTCCCTTCCTTTGCTACAATGACAATACAGTATAGATTGTTGGGTTGGGAATTGTCTGGGTTAGATTTGGTTTTGTGCATGAGACATGCCTGGGCAATTTTCCACAATCAGATGCCAGTGGTGTTGTACCCTAACAACTTGGATAGGAGTATGGTAGTTCTGGAGCACGAGTCTTCTGTGCTATTGTTGGAATGCCGTTGGGGTCTCTGTAGTATCCTGTCTCACTAGCTGTTTCTTCATATCATGCAGACTAAGTTGAATTGGTTGAGACTGGCATCTTTCATGCTGGGGACTTCAGGAAGAGGCCACAATGATTATCTACTCAACACATTTGCCTGAAGATTGTTGCAAATACTTGAGCCTTAGGTTTTGCACTGATGTCCTAGGTTCCCCATGGTTGAGAATGGGGATATTTGTGATGTTACCTGTTTCTATTAATTGTCCACCTCCATTTATGACTGGATGTAGCAGAACTACAGAGCTCAGATCCCACTAGCACACTCCATAGAGTTGAAAGAGGCTTTTTAACACCTTTCCTTGCATACTCTGCAAAGGAAACAACTAGGCCCTGACTCCAGCCTTGGGGTATTTGTTAATGATTGCGTCCAGGCCTGTCTTTAACTGTGGTGGGTTTGCATTTTGAGAATGGCTAGCACTGGTGTGCGATATCCTGGACACTCTTATGTTCCTTCCTCCAATTCCAATATTATGGTTTTGCCTTATTAAGTTCTGTTCAATACCTTGGTACTTTGAAGAGATCTTTCTAACATGCTGTCAGCTACCAGTTGATTATACTCTGTATAAGTTACTGAAGAAAAACTTGAGTTTTCAGTGAATTTTTTTTTGGGTTGCAGTTGAAATTCATTAGAGTGAAATATTGAATATTTTTTCTTATGTTAAGCATTTTCTGTAGATTCAAACCCATACTCTTTCAAACCCTGGGATCTCTTTATAGTTGTCAAACATTTGAAACTTAAGATTCTGGCCTTGGTTTATTAAATGTTACTTGCCATTTGCCAGCCCAAATCTTGATATTATCCAGGTCTTGCTGCAGTTGAACATGGACTGCTTTGGTATCGGTTGTGAATGGTGCTGAACGTTGTGCAATCGTCAGCAAACATCCCCACTTCTGATCTTATAATGGACGGAAGGTCATTGATGAAGCAGCTGAAGATGGTTGAGACTGGCTCACTACCCTGAGGAACTGCTGCTGTGATGTCCTAAAGCTGATGTCTGGAGTTTTTCTCCCTGATACCCATTTATTCCGGTTTCGCTAGGGATCCTAGAAGCCACAGCCACTCGCATGCTGCCTTGATGTCAAAGGTTGTCACTCTCGGCTCACCTCTGAAATTCAGCTCTTTTGTCCATAGGAACATAGAAAATACATGGAGAAATAGGTATTTCGGCCCTCTGATCCTGCAACACCTTCAATGTGATCATAGCTGATCATTCAATTTCAGTCACTCTCACTTTCTCTCCACACCCCTTGATCCCTTTAGCCACAAGGGCCGTGTCCAGCTGCATCTTGAATATATCTAACGAACAGCTTTCTATGGTAGAGAATTCCATGGGTTCACAACTCTCTGACTGAAGAAGGTTTTCCTCATCTCAGTCCTGAATGGCTTACCCCTTATTCTTAAACTATGACTCCTAGCTCTGGACTTCCCCAACATCGGGAACATTTTTCCTGCACCTAGCCAGTCCAGTCTGTGGGATCATGTTTCAAATGAATTAAATTGGTGAGTGGCAAAAATAGCCCCTTTATTGAGCATCTGCAGTAGCACAGTTTGAGGCGGTGATGGAATCCCGAATTACAGTTCTTACAGTGGCATTATACACAGTGAACTTTATACACAGTTCTTAAATATATTAAAATTCTATCACTATGGTGTTACACAGTTTTATCTATTGTACACAGAAGTTTGTGTGACATCTATCCTGGGGAAACAGAAGATTGTTTAAACATTTTCTGAGTGCTGGTTGCTACTCGGATTGGAGTATCTATCCGGTCCGTTTGCTTAATTAAGAGGTGTTAGTCCTTATCTTTTAAGTAAGTAAATGTTAGTAAAAATACTAGACCTATATGATCTAAAGTTAGAAATTATACACGTACTAAATAAAAGTATAAAGGTTATTACACTGATGACCACAGCTGGGTCGTGATTTTGTTTACTATTTGGTGAGAGTTTCATTCATTCATTGATGCAATTTCACTGAAGTGCTGTTTTGATAGCAACTTTCTAAAAGGGGACAGAGCATCTATTAAAATGCATTTTACCAGGTACATGCTAGTGGAGGAAACTTGTTTAGACAAACAGGAGGCTGGAAGAACGCAGGAAGAAAGGAGCTATCAACATTTCGGGTATTACCCCTCTTCAGGACTGGACCGAAGAAGGGTAATACCTGAAACATTGACTGCTCCTTTCTTCCAGATGCTGCCTGGCCTGTTGTGTTCTTCCAGCGTCCTGTTTGTCTACCTAGGATTGCAGCATCTGCAGTTTTTTTGTTGCCTCTAACAAGGAAACTTATTTGATGTTCTGCAACCTATTGTCCCGAGAAACAGTTGCTAAGTGGCTGATTAATGTTATAATCTTTCCCTAGTTTTGGGCGGGTCATGGAGACACTATGACTATGAGGGCATTGTTTCTGAATATGTTTGTAAGCTTTGATATTTATTCAGAGGTAGCTTTTCATGTAAATATGTCTGATAAGGGTTGAAGTTGTGAAGAAGTAGTAATGGCTTTGGAAGGAATGTTTTAATTTAGTCTACCTTGCAATAGTGAAATGCACTACAAAAATCACGGTTTTATGAATGAATGAAAACGCATTGTAGTAAACAGCGAGTTAGTGAAGGGTTATGAATGAATGAGAATGCAATATTAATGATTACAGCAAGTGAGTGAGTTAGTGAAGAGACCTATAATACAATATCTCACAAGTCCCATCAGGAGTTTATGTTTCTATGAGATCCCCCCCATATTCTTCTAAATTCCAGCGAATACAAACCCAATTGATCTAGTCTTTCTTCATATGCCGGTCCTGCATCCCAGGACTCAATCTGGCAAACCTTCACTGGACTCCCTCAATAGCAACAATGTCCTTCCTCAGAGTAGAAGACCAAATCTGCAGCCAATACTCCAAGGTGTGGCCTCACAAGCTCCCGTGTAACTGCAGCAAGACATCCTTGCTCCTATGCTCAAATCCACTCGCTACGAAGGAGAGTATGCCATTAGCTTTCCTCATTGCCTGCTGCTCCTGTATGTCAACCTTCAGTAACTGTTCCACCATGACACCCAGGTCTTGTTGCGCCTCACCTTTTCTTAAAGTGCCACCATTCAGATGATAATCTGGCTTCCTATTTTTGCAACCAATGTGGATAACCTCACATTTATCCACATTATATTGCATTTGCCAAGTATTTGCCCACTCAGCTAGTCTGTCCAAGTCACCCTGCAGTGTCTTGGCATCCTCCTCACGGCACACACTGCCACCCAGCTTAGTGTCACCTGCAAGTTTGGAGATATGGCATTCAATTCCTTCATCCAAATTGTTAATGTATATTGTGAACAGCTAGGGTCCCAGCAGTGTACCCTGTGGTATCCCACTCGTCACTGCCTGCCAGTTTGAAAAGGACTCGTTTATTCCAACTCTCTGCTTCCATGTTTGAAACAGGGCAGTAATGAAGTCAGGAGTTGAATGGCCCTGGCAGAACACAAACTGGGCACCACTGAACAAGTCGTTGACCTGGTATGTTGCTTGATACCATTGTTGATGATACCTTCCACTACTTGACTGATGATTGAGAGTAGACTGATAGGGTGGTAATTGGTCAGATTGGATTCGTCCTACTTCTTTGTGCACAGGACATACTAGAACATCTGTCTAGGGGTGCAGAAAATTCTGGAGTATCAGCCTTCAGTACTGTCACTGGAATGTTACAAAGGCCTAAGTTAACTGCCGCCTGTCATCTGTGATGCTGGGGCCATTTTTGGGAAGGTTGAGATGGATGATCCACTTGGTACTTCTGGCTGAAGATTTCTGTGAATGGTTCAGCCTTATCTTTTGCACTGATGTGCCGGGCTCTTCCATCATTGAGGCTGGGGATATTTCATGGAGCCTCCACCTCCAGCAAATTATTTAATTGTCCACCATCATTCACAACTGGATGTGACAGATTTGTAGAGCTTAGAACAGATTTATTGGTTGTGGGATCACTTAGCTCTGTCTGTTACATGTTGCTTATGCTGTTTGTTATGCAAGTGATCCTATTTGGTAACTTCACCAGGTTGACACCTCATTTATAGGTGTTTCTGTTGCTGCTCCTGGCATGCCCTCCCACACTCTCCATTGAATCGGAGTTGAAACCCTGGCTTGATGGTAATGGTAGACCATAAGACTGTAAGAAATAGGATCAGGAGTAGGCCATTCAGCCCTTCGTGCCTACTGCATTATTTGATAGGATCATAGCTGATCTGACATTCCTCATGCACTTTCCTGCCCTTGTAACCTTTCACTCCACCCAAACAAGAATCTATTTATCTCAGCCTTTAATACACATGAAGACTCTGCCCCCACAACTCTCTGGGCAAGGACTCACAACCCTGTGTGAGAAGAAATTTGTCCTCATCTCAGTCTAAAATTGGCACCCATTTAATCTGAGACTACATCCTCTAAATTGTAGAGTGGGGAATGTGCCAGACCATGAAGTTGCAGATTGTGTTGGGAGTCAATTCAGCTGCTGTTGATGGCCCAAACCACCTCATGGATGTCCAGTCTTCAGTTGCTAGATCTGTTTGAAGTCTGTCTTATTTATATAGCGATAGTGCCAAATAACACAATGGAGGGCATTCTCAGTGTGAAGACTGGACTTCACCTCCACAATGACTGTGTGGTGGTCACTCTTACCAATGCTATATGGACAGCAACAGCTGCAGCTGGCAGATTGGTGAGGATGAGGTCAAGCATGTTTTTCCCTCTTGTTGGTTCCCTCACCCACTGGTGCAAACCCAAGCTAGCAGCCGTGTACTTTATCAGCATGCTGCAGGTGAGTCAATTTTGGTGATGGACATTGAAATTCCTGCACAGAGTACAATCTGTACCCTTGCCAATCTCAGTGCTTCCTCCAAGTGTTGTTCAACAGGGAGGAACTCTGCTTCATCAGCCAAGGGAGGGCATTACATGGTAACCAGCAAGAGGTTTCTTTACCCACATTCAACTTGATGCCATGAAACATCACTCCCAGGGCAACTCCCTCCTGACTGAATCCCACTGTGCCACCACTTCTGCTGGGCCTGTACTGCCGGTGTGACAGGATATATCCAGGAATGGTGACGGTGCTGTCTGGGACATGGACTGCAAGGTATGATTCCAGCTGTTATTTAATGAGTCTATCCAACAGCTCTCCCACTTTTGACACTACCCCCCAAATGTTAGTAAGAAGGACTTTGCAGGGTCAATAGGACTGAGTTTGCTGTTGTCATTTCCAATACCTTCATCAATGCCAGGTGGTCACTTTGATTTCATGAGACAACAAGGTGTAGAGCTGGATGAACACAGCAAGCCAGGCAGCAACAGAGGAGCAGGAAAGCTGACTTTTTGGGTCTGGAACCTTCTTCAGAAATGGCGGAGGGAAAGGGGACTCTGGAATAAATAGCGGGGAGGGAAGCGATGATGGAAGGTGGATAAAGGAGCAGATAGGTGGAGAGAAGATGGACAGGTCAAGGAGGCGGGGATGAGGCTGGTAGGTAGGAGGTGGAAGAGAGGGGTTGGTCAGTGAGGTGGGCGGAGCAGATAGGTGGGAGAAAAGACGGATAGGTCAAGGGGGCGGGGACGATCTGGGTTGGTTTTGGGACGAGGTCAGGGGTGGGGAGATTTTGAAGCTTGAGAAGTCCACATTGAGACCATTGGGCTGCAGGGTTCCCAAGCGGAATATGAGGTGCTGTTCCTGTAGCCTTCGAGTGGCATCTTGTGGCACTGGAGGAGGCCCAGGACGGACATGTCATCCAGGGGGTGGGAGGGGGAGTTGAAGTGGTTTGTGAATGGGAGGCGCAATTGTTTGTCACGAATCGAGCGTAGGTGTTCCACGAAGCGGTCTCCAAGCCTCCTCTTGGCCTCTTCTACATCGGGGAATCCAAATGGAGGCTTGGAGACTGCATTGTGGAACACCTACCCGAAACGTCAGCTTTCCTGCTCCTCTGATGCTGCCTGGCCTGCTGTGTTCATCCAGCTCTACACCTTGTTATCTCAGATCCTCCAGCATCAGCTGTTCCTACTGCCCCTTTGACTTCATTCCTTTTTTGAGACCTTCTAGCAATTAACACAACTGCTAGGCCCTTTCAAAGGGTGGTATAGAGTCATCACATTGCTGTGGGATTGGAGTCACATGATTGCCAGAAAAGGAAATTTGCCATCGTCACATGGTCTGGCCTGTACGTGTCTCCACACCCACAGTAATGCGGCCGAATCTTAATAGCTCTGTGAAACAAGTTGTATTCAAGTAAGTGATCCACTACCACCTTCTCAAGGGCAGTTAGGCATAATTTATAATTGTTGGTCTTACCAGCATTACTCATATCCTTTGAATAAATTTTTAAAAATGCCCGCAGTCATAGTATTTCGATTCAAAATTAAATTGTTTTGTATTTGTTCAACAACAGTAAAATCAATAGTTTCCCCTAATAAGATGATAAGTTATAGACTGCTGTATTCTCATTATATTAGGATATTTAACATTTTGGGATGAGCTAGCTGCAGATAAGCTGTATTGTGACCCTGACATGAACGACTGATGGTGGTCTTAATTAACATAACCAATAATTACTCTGTTTCATCATTTTTCAGTATTAAGTTGTCTCATAAATATTGATTAAACGTTGTTGGCTCAGTGAGTTAATTCATGGAACTCAAAATTTAAACAAGGCATAAGAAGTGACTGAAATCTATAGAACTGGATCCCAGACAGAAGTCAAAGTCCCTCAAGCAGAGACAGAAGAAAAGTACTGAGAAAAGAAAGATACTTGATCAGATTAATTAAAATCCTGTAGCTTTTACAACACAGGTTTCATATCTAACCCAAGATTACACTGTAAATTAATGCAGTTGTAAAATAGATGAAGAATTTCACAAAAGAAAGAATATTTTTAGAATAATGCCCGGTCTCAGTAACAAATGCAAAAGTTCCAACATTTGGTTACTATTTAGAATGAAAAATTATCAAAGTGCAATTTATATTTACTAAGCAGTGCACCACTAAAATGTAGATAACAAGGCGTGGGGCTGGATGAACACAGCAGGCCAAGCAGCATCATAGGAGCAGGAAAACTTGACGTTTCAGGCCTAGACCCTTCATCATTTTTTCTGATGCAGTGTCTAGGCCTGAAACGTCAAGTTTTCCTGCTCCTATGATGCTGCTTG